>OY728130.1:1597158994-1598395940 GCA_963277665.1 Viscum album | reverse complement strand
GTGGTCCATGCCCACCCAACATGTCCTAAGTCACCCATGAATAGTTATCCTAACTCAAACCCTTGCAAGAATATGAGAGAAAGATAACCTGTTATAACATCACAAAGGTTGTAAACACCAAACGGTACAAGTAGGGTGTGAGATAAATAGAATAGTAGGATTACAACAAAGAATCTTGGTAGTTACTTTATAAGGAAATTAAAATATGCTAAAATTGGTGTACAATAAAGAGATTATGAGGCTTAGTTTAAAAATAGAGTTTTAAATATTTAAAAATCATATATCAAACCAAACCTGTAAAAAATTACATTTCACCATTTAAAAAATAATCATTTTCTTGAAAATATTTGAAAACTATTTCACAATATAGAGTTTGATAATCAAGAAAAGATAAGAATATACACCATATATCAAGATTCATACAAGAGCCAACACAATAGTGTCAAGGTGCATAAAAACAATAAATAGATAAATTAAGCAAGGAAACATTGATTCCAAGTAGCAACAAAGAACATTGTCATATATAGAGATAAAGTAAATGGATGTCATGGGTACAAACTAGGCATGATAGTGATTCAACCATATAATAGATAACAAAAAATCATCATAACTAATCACCGAGATTACATCTAGTCTCACGGGTCTCAAGAAAACCAGTTCTATGCACACCCCCTTTATTGGACACACATCCATAGCCTGAACCTTTCATGTTATAAATGGATCCACTAGGAAGGGTGTCAATATGAAAATGAATCATATATATAGGCCATCCAATCTAACTATCTAGGTTCCCATGAATAGTCAAAATAGGTATGTGTTGGGGGCAAAAATCCCTCAAGGTATCATTGAAGCATTTTTGAGGTGATTGTGTTTGTTGACAAAGCAGACATCTAAGTTGTGTTTGTTGACAAAGCAATCCATGGAGAATTGTCGAGTTCCCGAGAATTTGTTGACATTCCATGTTGAAAAAGAACTATGACAAAGGAAAGGACGACCTGGAGGCGGTACAAAAGAGCAGTACAAGGTGGCGCCGTTTCCCAGTGTTTGCCAAATTTATGGGCCTGAAAATCACCAATGCAAAATGGAGTGATATGTTTTTGGAAAAGGTTGAGGAGAGAGAAATTAAAGAGGTGCGCGGAAAAATTAAGCGTGGCGCGCAAAATTAGCGGGTTGGGCGAAATCTTGAAGTATGGCGCGCAAAACAGCGGGTTGCGCGAAATTGTATTTCGCGCAAAAGATGTTTCAAGGCAGAAAGCTTGAAAATCGGTAAAGGCATGAGGCGCGCGAAATTTTGGAGGCGTGCGCGAAAAATTGAAGTGGCGCGCGAAATAGTGGATGAAGTATTTCGCGCAAAAGATGTTTCGAGGTCCGAAGCTCGGAAAATGGCAAAGGCATAAGGTGCGCGAAATTATGGAGCAGTGCACGGAAAATGGTTGTGCGCGGAAGATTTGTATTTCGCGATCAAAGCGGATTACGCGCTCAAGGAGGGTTTTTCACGCGGGGTCGATTTTGCCTATAAATATGAAGTGACCCTCCTCCATTCAATAGAGTTCAAGACATAGAAAATACCCGAGCTCTGGTGCGCGAAATTGAAGTTAGAAAGGGTGTTGCGCGTAAACTTAAAGTTTGCGCGTAAAGTCAGCTGTTGCGCGAAAAGCTAAGGCTGCGCAGAAAGTTGGTGTTGGCGCGTAAAAGGAAGGTTGCGCGAAAAGTGGATATCGCGCAAAAGCAGTGAATTGCGCGCAAGGCAGTTTCCAGGCTACGCGTAATATTTGGAGGTTGCGCGAAAAAGGAATTTCGCACAAACCATAGAAATTGCGCGCAAGACACCGTAAGGGTTGCGCGTAAAAACTGAGGTTGCCCGGTATATCCGGTGCAAAGTGAGATTCATCTGTGGGTGAAATTTGGACTTCAACAGAGCATCTACATACAGAGGAAGATGCATTCCTTCATGAAAATGAAGATACCTACATGTCTATAAACTGTGAGTGAATCCCTTCCAAGAGCAGTGAGCTTAGGAAGAGGAAGAAGATGATCCTCTCCACCGGCAGTGAGCCAGAGAGAGAGAAACAGGGAGTGACCCTTGGGAAAGTAGTGAGCTGACCCTAAACATTGTATAGGCAGTGAGCCTGGGCATAGAAGTGATCTAGCCCGAACATTGTAATCCACAGCTAGTGAAGTCTAGTGGAATTTGGTACGAACCGGCAACTTGTCGGCGTATACTCCTTGGACGTAGCCCTTAGTGGTGAACCAAGTAAAATCTCTGTGTCTTCCTTCTTACTTCCATGCATTGCATTCAAAGCATCATCATAAGGTAAAGGAGACAAGTGATCATAGTAACCACACAAGTGCAAACAAGGTGACCCTTGTAACAAAGAGGTCAAGATCCAGTGGGGCAGAAAGAACTTTGAAAAAGAATATCCATACCCTGATTCACCCCCCCTCTCAGGGTATATTGGCCCCTATTGGCCCTAACAATTGGTATCAGAGGGATAGGTTGCCTTTATTAGATTTGTTTTCTCTGACTTGGTGTAGTCGATCTGTGTGTTTAAATAATTAGTCTGCTCTTATCTCGTGAGCCATGGCAAAGGGAAAAACATCAAAGAAGAATCAGAAGTCAGGTGGTATTCCTCAGTGTGGAAGTGTGTATGGAAAATGTGTGATTCAGTTAAATGAATCAAACCGCTTGCTGAAGGAAGGCTTGGATGAATCTAATATTGAAAAGATTGATTTACTCAATCAAGATGTTGGAATAAGTGAAGTACATGATCATCAAAGTTATGTCAGAACAACTGATGATGATGAAGTTTCAAGAAGGAGGCCACCAGTAGATGTTGTCAACATGAAAAAGGAAGTGGACCCGAAGTTGGATGAAGATGTCAAATCCAAATATATCCAGATAAAAGTATTGGAGATTGAGGTCAACAAGCTAAGAGGCTTGAATCAAAGGCTTATTGACATAGTTACTGACCTAACAGAGAAGAATGATTCTCATGCCAATGAACTACAAAAGATGGATAAAATGAAAGGAAAACAAAAGGCTGATGATTATGAAGAGAATCAAAAGTCAGATGAAGTACAGAATCTGAAAGCTAGAAATGATGATCTAGCAGCACAGTTGTCTGAAGAAGTTCAGAAGAATCGAAGCCTACAACAAGAGAATGAATCGTTCTCTAAATCTGTTTCTGATGAAAAATTAAAAGTAGTGAAGCAAAGTGCAATGGTGGAAAATCTCACATAGGAACTAGAAGATGAGGTGAGTAATGGGAAGCTTCTCAAGAAAGAACTGGATGTCCAACTCGAATCAAGGGAGATGGAGATTAAAAAGTTGGAAGAGGATCTAGAATTAGTAAAGAAGGATGTGGAGAAATCCAATGCTAAAGGAATGCCGAAAATGAAGGATGCCTTACACTTGCTATTTGATCATCCTTCGACAAGTGATGATAAAATTAAGAATAAGTATGCTATTTCTGAAGAGAAACAACAGAATATTTTCTCATCTCAAAGACCAGCAAGTTTCGGAAAAGCTGGTATTGGATTTTTTGAAACCCCTCCCATGCATGATAAGATGAGAGCCGTGAACAGTTCTAGGAGTGGAGAAAAACCTGTAGGTGCTGGTGATAGGCCTAAGAGGTCAGTTACAAAAAGAAGTGACGACATGTGCTATTTCTGTGGGATTCACGGCCACACATCAAGCTTTTGTACAGAGGCTCAGGAATACATTTCGTATTGTGAAAATAGAAAATGTACAAAATATGAGAATAAGATGAAGCGTCATGAGAAATCAGAAAGAAGAGTCTCTCAAAGGAAAGCATTTGTTAGATGCTATTACTGTGGAAGAATGGGACACACCATGAGTATGTGTCCGGAAGCTCCGGAGCTCAATTTCAGAGGAAGAACTCAAGCTACATCAACATCTCGACATAGAAATGATGAAATGAGGTATGTATTTGATGGAAGATGTTTCATATGTTCTGATCATGGGCATTTGGCCAGACAGTGTACCAAGAAGAATGCCGGGAAGGAAAAGGAATGTGAAAGGAGATTCCCGACTCTAGTAGCGTATAATGAGAAATCGTACACTGGAAGACATGGTGGTATATTTGAAAATAGGCTTAGAGCCTCAGGGGAATCACATGGAGCTGAACGAAAGGTGCATCAGTCACCTCCTCTGTCACCCTCACAACCTCTCTCTAAGAAAGAACATGACCAAATCTGGAAGAAAAAGGGAGGAAACGCTACAGCTGTGAGTAAGGAGAATGTACATTCATTGGAGGACCCACCACCAATGAAAAATAGGGTGGCGACTCATAAATCTGACAAAAGGCAGATAATGAAAGAATGCATTGAAAAATTTGCAAGTCGTGTGCCACAACAAGTAGTGGAGAAAAGAGGGAGACCCTTGTAATGGTGGAAGAAGCAAGGGATGATGGAAAGAAAGGAGATTCCTGCTCAGAAAAATAATCAAGAAAAATGGAATTTTGGAAGAACATCAAAGATAGAGCTATGTACTAGTGGTTTTAAACCCCAAATGGTGAGAAAGACCAAGCCTACCAAATCTACATATCAGAAAAAGGCTCAGAATGTAGGCAATGAATGCCTAGTCATATGGACAGAACAGTTGAAGTTGGCTAGGAAACTAGAGGAAGCAAGAAAGGAGTGTGATGCCCTCCAAGAAAAAATCAAAGGGTTGACCCATCAGGATCAACCATCATCCTCATCTTGAGGATTTCGAGAAAAACCCCCTCTCCCTATGTATATAAATGCAATTAACTGATGGTTCATGTGTTTCAGGTTCTAGAGAGATACGATCCATGGGAAAGTTGCATCTAAGGATGCGAAGTGGAGATCTGATATGCTCTACAGGTTCAATTGATTCAAATCAGGAACCAGGGATGAAGAAGAAAAGATGCAACTGAGCACAATTAAAAGTGATTGTGTTATTAGCTTTATCTCTTGTTTCCTACACCGAGTTCCAACTTAGTAGGCTTAGAGATTTTGTTAATGGCTCAATGAGGAGTGCCAGATTAGTATAAATGTTGCACGTGGAGAAGAATGATTATGGGTCTCTACCATTGGGCCTAACAGATAGAAGCGTTGTGTAACACAGGGGGAGAATTCAACAAAAAAATCAGATGCAAGATTCATCAAGGAAATAATTGGATGACCCAGCTCAAGTGTTGTCTATCGAGAGAAGACATACTATGAGAGAAGCAGCAGTGATCAAGAATTTCATGATTATTTATTTTGATCTAACATTGTGGTATCAGCTGACTGTTTTCAGGATACCAAGAAGCTGTGAGAAGAAGTTGAAAGGAATGATTTCATTGAACAATGACACAGAGAAAAGTAGCTGAAAGAAATGAAGCCACTGAAAAACGAGTCATAGAGCAATTTCCTGACGAAAGTGTTGAAGAAGAAAGAAACACATGGGGAGAAGAAGTGGCTGAGGGTGACTCAGAAGAAGATACTGATGATGAGTATAAGTAAGTAAAATCCATATCTGCACAATAGACAAAGAATCGAGCTGAAATTGACAGGAAGAATATCATCAGTGATCAGTGAGCTCCAGTTCAGACAAGCAGAATGAAATCACTACAACAGAAATCATTACTATCATAGGTTGAGTCCAAATGATTTAATGATGCAACTGATGAAGATAACTGGGTTCAGTCCATGAATGAAGAGCTAAATCAGATTGAGAAGAACCAGACATGAGAGGTTGTTTCGAGGCCAGTAGACAAGAATGTCATCGGGACTAAATGGGTCTATCGCAACAAGATGAATGAATATGGCACAGTGATTCGGAACAAAGCACGACTAGTGTGCAAGGGATACTCCCAGATAGAGGGAATAGATGTTGATGAGACATTTTCACCGGTTGCAAGGCAGGAGACAATCAGATTATTTTTGGCCATATCAGTGCAAAGAAAGTTCAAAGTGTTCCAGATGGATGTCAAATCCGCATTCTTGAATGGGGTTCTGGAAGAAGAGGTGTATATTGAGCAGCCAGATGGTTTTCTCATTCATGAGGATGAGAACAAAGTTTGCAGGCTGAAGAAGGCGTTGTATGGGCTGAAACAAGCACCAAGGGCATGGTACTCAAGGCTTGATCAGTACTTGAAGAAGCTTGGTTTCCAGCGTGGAGGAGTTGACTACAACCTCTATTTCAGCAATGACAATAATCAAAGGATGATGGTGCTAGTGTATGTCGATGACATAATTTTTGGCGGATCAGATGAAGCTCAGTGAAAACAGTTTTCCGAATTCATGAAAAATGAGTTTGAAATGTCAATGATTGGAGAACTAACGTTTTTCCTTGGTCTACAGGTGACACAAGGAAGGAATGGAACTTTCATTTCTCAATCCAAATATGCCAAGGAGGTTCTAAGAAGGTTTGGAATGGATAATTCCAAGGAAATGAAGACTCTGGTTGCTACCCGGATGAAATTATCAAAAGATGAGGATGGCAAGGCAGTTAATATCACAGAATACAGGCAAATCATTGGAAGTCTGTTGTACTTAACCGCAACAAGGCCTGATAATGTTTTCGCCACATGCCAAGCAGCGAGATATCAGAGTAATCCCAAGGAAAGTCACATGCTTGCAGTGAAAAGAATACTTCGGTATATCAAGGGCACGGTGGACTTCGGCTTGACATACAACGACAAATCTCAGACAGAGTTATTGGGATATACTGATGCAGACTGGGCCGGTTCAGCAGATGATAGAAAATCAACATCAGGTGGTGCTTTCTATCTTGGTGGATTGTGTATTTCTTGGATAAGCAAGAAACAAGATTGCATTTCATTGAGCACCGCAGAAGCTGAGTATATTGCGGCCACTCAAGCATGCACACAGTTATTGTGGATGAAGCAGGAGCTTGAAGATATGGGAGTTGAAGTGAAGTCTCTGATCGGAATCCAGTGCGATAACTCAAGTGCTATAAATCTCAGCAAAAATCCCGTCCATCACTCTAGGACAAAGCACATTGAGATAAAGTATCATTTTATCAAGGAGAAAGTTGAACAGGGGATCATGAAGTTGGAGTATGTGCCTACAGAGCTACAGGTTGCAGACATTTTGACAAAGGCCTTACCCAAGGAAGCTTTTGAAAGGCATCGACTGGCTCTGGGAGTTCAGTCAATTCCCCACACATGAAATAGAGTGGATGTGGTCCACCCCCTCTCCCCGAGGTATGATGTGTTTTCCCTACTGTGCTAATGTGTTCTCTACTATGTTACAGACTACAAAGGCGTGACCTTTGGGTTCGTTGACAAAGGGGGAAAAAGTGTTTGATAATGGGGGAGAAAATAGTGGTTGTTCAAGGGGTAGACGGTGCGAAGATTTGATAAATCATTTTTGATACGGGGAGAAGCTGACAGGTGGAGCAGCCAGAAAGGGGGAGTAATGAGAAAGGGGGAGATTACTAAATCTGACGATGCTAGAAGTGATCGTTCAAAGCATAGAAATCACGACAGCTGAGGATCGTGATAAAAGCAGAACAGTGATGTTGGAATGGTGTGAGACGGTGTCCAGCTATCAACAATTGGTATCAAATTAGGAATTCACCAATTGGTATCAGTGTGGTTCAACAACTGGTTTTATTTTAAGAATTGGTATCAGGGTGGAATCAACAATTGGGGTCTAACATGAAGTGATTCATTGATGAACTTTTCATACTATTGTTTCTCACGCCGAGCATTGCTCATGTGGGCTTAGAGTACGTGTTAAGTGAATCCTTGAACTCTATCATAATCGCAAGAGGCGAATGGTGGTAGCAGCTGGAAGAAGACTCAGTGAGGTATCAAAGTGCAGAAAATATTTCTGAGCATAGTTGTGGAGAGTTGTCAACAAACCCAAAGGGGGAGATTGTTGGGCAAAAATCCCTCAAGGTATCATTGAAGCATTTTTGAGGTGATTATATTTGTTGACAAAGCAGACATCTAAGTTGTGTTTGTTGACAAAGCAATCCATGGAGAATTGTCGAGTTCCCGAGAATTTGTTGACATTCCATGTTGACAAAGAACTATGACAAAGGAAAGGACGATCTGAAGGCGGTACAAAAGAGCAGTACAAGGTGGCGTCGTTTCCCAGTGTTTGCCAAATTTATGGGCCTGGAAATCGCCAATGGAAAATGGAGTGATATGTTTTTGGCAAAGGTTGAGGAGAGAGAAATGAAAGAGGTGCGTGGAAAAATTAAGCGTGGCGCACAAAATTAGCGGGTTGCGCGAAATCTTGAAGTATGGCGCGCAAAACAGCGGGTTGCGCGAAATTGTATTTCGCGCAAAAGATGTTTCAAGTTAGAAAGCTTGAAAATCGGTAAAGGCATGAGGCGCGTGAAATTTTGGAGGCGTGCGCGAAAAATTGAAGTGGCGCACGAAATAGTGGATGAAGTATTTCGAGCAAAAGATGTTTCGAGGTCCGAAGCTCGGAAAATGGCAAAGGCATAAGGTGCGCGAAATTATGGAGCAGTGCGCGGAAAATGGTTGTGCGCGGAAGATTTGTATTTCGCGATCAAAGCGGATTACGCGCTCAAGGAGGGTTTTTCGCGCGGGGTCGATTTTGCCTATAAATATGAAGTGACCCTCCTCCATTCAATAGAGTTCAAGACATAGAAAATACCCAAGCTCTGGTGCGCGAAATTGAAGTTAGAAAGGGTGTTGCGCGTAAACTTAAAGTTTGCGTGTAAAGTCAGCTATTGCGCGAAAAGCTAAGGCTGCGCAGAAAGTTGGTGTTGGCGCGTAAAAGGAAGGTTGCGCGAAAAGTGGATATCGCGCAAAAGCAGTGAATTGCGCGCAAGGCAGTTTCCAGGCTGCGCGTAATATTTGGAGGTTGCGCGAAAAAGGAATTTCGCACAAACCATAGAAATTGCGCGCAAGACACCGTAAGGGTTGCGCGTAAAAACTGAGGTTGCCCGGTACATCCGGTGCAAAGTGAGATTCATCTGCGGGTGAAATTTGGACTTCAATAGAGCATCTACATACAGAGGAAGATGCATTCCTTCATGAAAATAAAGAGACCTACAGGTCTATAAACTGTGAGTGAATCCCTTCCAAGAGCAGTGAGCTTAGGAAGAGGAAGAAGGTGATCCTCTCCATCGGCAGTGAGCCAGAGAGAGAGAAACAGGGAGTGACCCTTGGGAAAGCAGTGAGCTGACCCTAAACATTGTATAGGCAGTGAGCCTGGGCATAGAAGTGATCTAGCCCGAACATTGTAATCCACAGCTAGTGAAGTCTAGTGGAATTTGGTACGAACCGACAACTTGTCGGTGTATACTCCTTGGACGTAGCCCTTAGTGGTGAACCAAGTAAAATCTATGTGTCTACCTGCTTACTTCCATGCATTGCATTCAAAGCATCATCATCAGGTAAAGGAGACAAGTGATCATAGTAACCACACAAGTGCAAACAAGGTGACCCTTGTAACAAAGAGGTCAAGATCCAGTGGGGCAGAAAGAACTTTGAAAAAGAATATCCATACCCTGATTCACCCCCCCTCTCAGGGTATATAGGCCCCTATTGGCCCTAACAGTATGTGAGATAATCAAGTTATGAGGATCACATGGGGATCCTTATCAATATCAATCATGGGATCAATCCCTCAAGTCACATATCACTATCACCACCAAGATCCCTAAAAGTAAATAATCCCCTTTTAAACAAACATCATTAGTAAGTACAATAATCAATAAAGTTACATTAAGGGATTATTACTAGATAGGACCATCATAAAGTGCCAGTTGGGCCATCAAACGTCATCAATTTCAATTCAAAACCATTTTTACAATTCAACATTCAAAAGGGTATTCATACTCATTTCCTTTCAAAAATCATAATAATAATGCTAAACATGTCTTTGAAATAATAATTTATTTCAAATAAACCCTAAATCATTCAAAGGAAGTGTTGTAATTTTAAAAGGGTTGATTACAGTTCAAAACATGGGTTTACACCCTCTTTCCTTGTGAATAAATCACCCATTTCAAATCACCAATGAGAAAATATTTTAAAAAAATGGGAAAATCATTAAAATATGGATCTTAGTAATCTCACTGATATAAGAATTTGAAACTATTCTAAAAAAAAATAAAATAGTTCAACTCATTTCAATTAAATCAAGGAATTTCATTTTAGGAATAAAAAAACCTGGACTAAAGTCCTAAATTTCACCAAAAAATCTTTAAAAAGTTCCTTGAAAATAAATAAAAAAAACTTGGAATTTAAATAAATCATTAAATGTTCTAAGAGATCAAGATCATATCCATTTAGATCATACCATGTTGAGGTCAAAGAGAATAGGGTCAAGGAATATTTCTTAAGGAATTTCAAGGAAAATATTCATAGAACATGAGTTAAGAATTAAAAAACATGTATCTATGAATTATGAAGCAATGATAAATTATAATATGAAAGAAAAGTATAAAATCAACTACCTAAATTTTTTTATATCTAACCATAATGGATCTGATATGTTTCACCTCTAATGGTGATCACCAAATTCAGGAAGAGGGATCTCAGGAGAAGATAGAAAAGACCCTAGGTCCACAATTCCACATCAATAATTCATGATCCAATGAAACATAAGGCCATAATAACCTCTAGAAATTAGGAATCAAAATAATAATATATATTTAATACCAAGTAGTAATGAAATCACCAGAAAAAGATCACTACTTTGATTAACAATTGGATCCGCCAAGAGATGAGGTTTGGAGAGATGAGGTTTGGGGACCCACCCCATGACAACACATGTGTCTGGATCTAGATCAGGGTATCCATAACCATAATATCACAACTCTAGGGATCAATCCCATAGTAGTATGCATGTCTGAATCTAAATCCATTGCATCCATAACCATAATCGATCTCCAAATCCATGATAGCTCCAACATTGAGCTACAATTCCATGACAACACCAACCACATTCAGCTCCAAATCTTGGAAGCCCAACAGTGACACATATTCCTAAGGTCACATTCCATAACCCATAAAAAGGAAAATAAAACAAAAGGGATGAATGAACAAACCTACCAATCATCATAATATCTACCCCATATAGATTTCATGTTGTTTCAGGTTCTAGGTTACACCTGAAACCATCTCTACCCAAGGGTCAACGCACCCAATATAGATCAGTTAGTCACTAGGGAACCCATTGGGTCCCCTAGGTCACAATTCAATAGAGGTAGCCTCACATGGTTCCTCAGTCTCGAGTTAGGTCTTGGGTTAAGTCACAATTCTTGGAGGATGGTACATACATTTTCATCATCCCCAAGATAGCATAACCTTTATGGATTTATGGGGTATTCCACATTAACATTAGTCAAGGGTATGGAATATTAACCATCTTAGCTTTCAGGATCAGACTAGGTTGGTCCACTCACCCATCCTAGTCTTATTTCACCAAATATATTTCCACCTAGGTCTATCTATGGTTTAATAATCCACATTAGGTCCAGATTCACCTCTCAAGAGGTCTAGAATCCCTTAGGTATCTCAAAACCTCATCAAGTCCTTGTGGTCTAGTCATTTCAGGTTAAAAGATCCTGTCCTCAAGAAGTAATCATGGGCTCGTACATCAGGGACACTAAGTCTCCTCCATCCCGGTCACTCTGTATAGGGTTTTTGGGTATAAGTTATAATATAGTCTTGGTGTTAACCTTTGGTGTCTAAATAACCATGCCTGTGCACTAGGAACAACATGGCTTAGGTATGTTGGTCAACTCATCTAAGGAACTCTATAATCTAGGCCTTTTAGATTTAAAGTTTTCATTTTAATTTAATTAAAAAATTCCATTTAATTAAATTAAGCAGGGGCATCACTCTTTGTGGAAATCTGGAGCATCCAAATGAAAAAAATGAATCATGAGCCATATGGCTAGTATGTGATACCACTTACCATTTTAGAAGCTTTCAAATTATTTTCTAAAGGATGATAGTAGCTTTCAGGGCCTTTCCAAACCCATATGAAATTATCCATGATCAATTGAGATCATATGAATGACCCATGATTCTAACTCACACCAAACATTAGTAATTAATTAATTATAACATTTATAATTAATTAATCAAATCAATTATACCATGAAATATTCAGAGAAAACTCACCAGGACATTATGTCACACTAAAACTGAATCCAATCACCTACAAGAGGTCTGTTGGGAACTCTCAACACCATCCCCATGTAATAAACTAAGCACTGAAACCATTTACCTACTTAATTTAATTTAATTTAAATGAAAATCACAAAAAAATTCATGGATAAAAGTACATTTGATGAAACAATGAGAAACAATAGGAAGATGCCATCATAAAACAAACTCTTTATAGGTTGTATGAAAACCTTATCAAAATATATAAATTTCACCATTATCTGATAAAATATCCATTTCTGACCTAAATTGAAACAATAATGAATCAATGAGAAGAATAAGAATAAGATTTGAAAGGAGGGAGAGGATCCCATACATTGTTTCATTGCTGAAATTTCCCTAAAAGGCCACCCGAAGCCAAGGGGTAAGAATGGATGATAGGAAAGGGGATGATTTGTATTTGTGAGAGAAACAAAAGGGGTATAGGGGGATTCCCCCTCTAAAATCATGAGGGAGAAAAATGAAATCTCCCTATTAAAGTCCACTGACTAGCCTATTGGATGGCATAAACCATTAAGTGGAAACTATAGTCTTCACTACAGCAACCCAAACAACCTAGGCTACCTTTGATTCTTCTTCAAAACCTCTAACTCCTATATATGCTTAAAAAACCATCCAAAATACTTTCTATAAGGGTTTACAACCTTTATAATTCTATTTTTATTCTTAATTAAAAATTCAACCCAATAACTAATTAAAAAATTCAAATTTCCTCAGAATTCTAAATAACTGTAGGGGCATAATTCATTATAATTGCATAATGTTTTACCCAATAAGATAAATCAATAATTTCATCTAACATTCCATAAAAGTAAAATTTACTTTATCTATAATGGGTTCCTCTTAAACTAACACCATTGTTCATTGATTTTCTTTGATTCTCCATATGTGTGTGTATGGAATAAGAAATCCCTTTAACACATATTCATTATAAGATTTTACCAATTTTAAGATTATGTACATAGTGAAATTGAATGTCAATTCTATTACATGTTTCCACACCAAAAAAAATTAAATTATATTTTAATATACTAATTATTAAATTGATTTAATATGTATGGTCACAACCAAATTGAAATTATCAGTATTTAAAACAGGAACATAAAATTACATTGGTAACATTCCTGAAGAGAAATTGAATTAATTTGTATGATTTTTTTGATATGATTATCTTATAACATACATAATTCAATAACATAAGGAAAATATTTAGTAATAATGTAACTTACTTTAAGAATCACAAAATTTCTTCACAATTGAGTAGAAAATATGCATGAGATCTATGCTGTTTATAATATGTGAGTGATCATTCCTTCTCACCACCAAAACCAAGACTAGGTTGATTAAACAACGATAATTGATTATTAATTTCATAATTATAATCTACCTCATTATAGACCAATTTATTATGTTTTGAGGAATATTCTAATTGAAAATAGTAAGAGAAAAAATTTGATATTTACCCCTACAAGTACACTTCTACAATTGAACCTTCAACTGACACTCTATTAGGTACATTCTTCTTTAATTTTTTTATAAATATACCAAATGGGTATATTTATTAAAATTTTATTGAACCTACACATTTTCTTATTATGTTCAATGTAACATTAAATGTTCCATTGAATCAATGAAGGACAATAACATTGTTTTTCCCAATTTTCATAAACTTACTCCAATATTATCTTGTACTTTATTAAATTTATCATAGAATGATTTTGAATAAAAAATATATCAAAAAAATGAAATCTTGATTATCAAATCCTAAATAAATTATTTAAATAACCCTCTAAGACCAATAAGAAATTGTATTTCTATTATGAAATTAAAACCATGTCTTTTTAACCCAATAATATGACCATATATAATATAATTTGTTAAATTATAAATATATCCATATAGTGACCTCAAATATAAAATCCAATAATATAATAATAAATAAATTTACTTAGATATTCCATAATATTATTTTGGATAAATTAAATTTCATGATCTTTCATTTTCAAATAACTCAAGTTTTGGATGTCTACAAATTTGGGAAAGATCTAATCGTTCATTTTTAATATCTTTAGTCTTTCCTAGTGTGTCTAACATATTATAGAATATATTATAAAAATAGTTCTTGTAAATATTAATTACATATATAATGTGATGATCCAATAGAATAGATCAATATGATAGAGTCCAAAAAACACTTTTCTTTATCCAATTATGATCTCTCTAATAGCCTTTTATTTTTATTAATTTGTAGTTTATCAAAAAATAATAGGAGGTAATAAAGTGATGATTATTTTATCCTGAATACCTAATATCACATCTAGATGTCCATATATTTAAATTAAAACTTCTGTAGAATTATTTAAATTCCTTTGGAAGGGATGATTGAAAGGAAGAAATCTTTAATGATAGAAAAAAAGGTTTTCTTCTATTGAAAATAATAAGTGATTTACTATCACCCATGGAGTAAAAACATGATTTAATACCATGTGTACTCCATCCAGATAACATATCAAATATAGGAAAGTCACTGATTGTTCACATTAATAGTAATCTCATTTTACAATTTGTCGGGAAACTATATCATGTATAGTTACATCATCACCTTATAATAAATTTTACTCATAAATCAATGGCTTCCAAAAAACATTGATATTATTATTTGGATGTTTGGAAATTAATAAATCCTAATAGATACATGGTTACTTTATCAATATAAAATTAGGATAATTTTATAAAATTATAAAAATATACCAATAATAATAATTATTACTTTAAGCTCCAAAAGAACAAAAAACCATCTGTATAAAGTTTTAATCATATTTTACAAGGCACTAAAGAAAAATATGTATGAAACTGATCAATGTGTTTCCGCAGATCAACATTACATGGATACTTTAATATTATATAAATATTGGATCATTTCTTTTTCATGAATAAAGGTATGTTGTGAGACAAAAACAAACAATCCAATTTAGCTATAATTAGAAGATACTTCATTTTTTTTACAAGAACAAGTCTGGATTTTCCATGTTAAATGTATTTATACCTCAATTGTCCACATGTTGGATAATTATCTAAAGAACCATAATCATCATAATATAAGACAAAATCATTTGAGAAAACATTAATCTTTTGATAACTAAGACCCAAATTATGGACCAATGTTTTATTTCATTGAAATGTATAGGAAATATATTTCCTTTAGTCAAAAATAGTTTAATAAAATTAAATATCCAATCAAAATAAGTTTTAGACATTTCAAAATATGATTTAATGGATAAAAGTTTTGTTCCAACTTTTAATTTTCTTATGTTTTAACTAGGATATAAGGCCTCCCCAACCAATTTTATCAATATATAAAATTAACATGGTTTTGATTTAGAATTATAATTATCATTATGAATTTAAGTTTCTTGAAAGGAAACTCTAGTAATCTCATGTGCTATATTTTGAAATTGTGATGGATCAAGAAAAAAACAATCCATATTTCACCATGAAATACATTCACCCCATTGATACCAAAAAATATAATTTTCCCAAAACTAAAAATTTAATAGCTGAACTCCAATAATATCAAATGTTTCAAACCACATGAGATAACATTCTTTACAAGGACACTTAATTGTCCATTCTGAAACAAATTATAAATTAGATGATACAAATGTAATAAATACTTCAACACCCTTAATGTAGATATGATTAATATTAGAACGATGTGGATTTTATCACTGGCTTAATAAATCTTGATCTCATAACCAAAACTATTTTCTGTTTCCCCTATCAATATTTTTTGAAAAAATTTATAGTGATTACATTATAAGAAAAAATATATTTGATTTTTTGTATTTTTTTACTTTATTATGAATTATAATTTACTATAGTTATATAATTTTAATTTAGTTTTTATATGATATTATTTATTAATTTTCTTATTTTTAATATGTTATATATTTTTAAAATTTTATAATAATTTATTTCTTATTTATAAATATTTAAATAATTTTTATTTTTTTACTATTTTGTTTTTTTATTTTATAAAATATTATATATATTATTTATTTTTAATATATTTTATTAATTTTAATTAATTCGATAAAAAATTATTTATTATTATTTTTAAATATATAAAAAATTCTATTACTTTTTACAAATCTTCATAATTACATTAATTATTTTTTTTATTTTCAGTCTTGGTATTTTGAATTAATTTTAATTTTAAGGATAATTTATTATTAGTTAACTAGTTTTAGTACTTTAAATTATTATTTATTATAATTGTATAATAAATCTAATTTATTTTTTAATTATTATTCATTAATTTATTACTTTTATTGTAATATTTTATTTCCTGCTTTTATGATCCTTTGTAAAAAATCCATTGATGCACATATTGTGAGATATTTTTCCCTGTCGTAAAAAATACCTCCCATACAAAAAATTTATGTGCTGAATTAAATCCATCATAAAAAATCCACCAATAAACTTTTTAGAATGTATAGCTCATAATTTCTATTTTTTTGTGAAAAATATTTTCCAATCCATCACAAATATGTTTTATATGGTACTATGCTTGCAATATAGCTAAAACCTTTTCAACAGATACTAATTCCATAGCAAAAGTTCATCGCCATAATACCATTTTAGGATAGACATAGATATCATCCAAAAAAATGTTTTAAATGGAAACTTTTATGATAGACTCATAGCCCACATTATTTTTTTTATTAAAAATAATAGTTATTTTTAAAGTATGCAACCAATGTGATCCTTCCTCCATGATATATCCATGGGCAGATGAATTACCCAAGGCTTAGGTGGAATTATCCTTGAAACCATGGTATGCTAAGCAATAGAAGAATGATAAGAGATATTTCAGGTAGGGATAATCATTAAAAAACTTATAAGTTCAAAAAAAAAAATACATATCCTCTAACATCTTTATATAGGCCCCGTGGATGCTCCTTGATCCTCCCATGGATTTTCATATACATTCATAATTTATGAGTAAATAACATATAGTAACAAATATTGTAACCTCTCTTCCATGTAATCAACATTTAAGTGTATTCTATATTCTCCTTTATTTCATTATATGAAATGTTAACAATCAATGATAGTTATTTTTTGAAGAATTTTGAATTTTGACTATTAATTTTTGACTGGCATAACCAATTGTAAACCATTCATATAAATCATACAATATTATTCATCATATAATAACATTATAATATGATATTTTAAAATAATATGACTCACTCAAGTAATGATATTATGATATCAACATATCATATGAAACTATGTTCCCTAAAGTCATAAAACATTCCTTTTTTAACATGTATTTTTAGCCTACAAAATACTCATATCATTCCATACGATATAGATAAAAATACATCATACGTACAAAGGCTTTAGAGTAAATATTCATCACTATGACCCAACTTATTGTACTTTATTTAGTGGATTGTGGGATACACTAGGAATGACATGGTTTACATAGATTTGTTGAGGTTTCTATTAAAAATAAGTTAATTTTTTTAAGTAAAACATAGTTAAATCATACTTATTAATATTAATACATTTAAGCCAAGGGATAAGAGGATTCACCACTTACATTTGCAATGCATAAAAAATATGTAGTCATTAATATAATTTTATATTATTATCAAATCTCCAAAGATTCCATCAACATCAAATCTACATATAAAATTACTCCCACATCTATGTATGCATAATTTTTTCATTAGTTCCATTATTTTAGAAAAGGACTCTATATACTAAAATTTTTATATACAAAATTGCAACCAATTAAATATCCATTTTTTTAAAAGTATCATATCGAGACATTGAATAAATCAAACTATCACTAGTAATTGATTATTGTTTATTTTTAATATATATATATATATATATATATATAATAGTATGGGTTTTCATACGGGAATGAATTTACTAACACATGTGATTTGACACTCATAATAGTTTTATTAAATTCATTAACACTCATTTTTATTAATTGAAGTTCTATAGTGGTTGAGTTGAACATCAAAAAGAGTTATAGAAGAAAAATAGTATTTTGCACCCAAAATGAAAATCTAGTATATTCATCCTTATCAGAATATCAAATTGAGAAACATAATTTTCCAATGAGTATTTAACAAAGTGGTTCCTTTAGGATAATATTTAGATAATTTTATTATAATTTTAATACTTTACATAGTTTGTGGTGATAATTTCTAGAGAATAAATAATATTTAATAAAATATTATTGGACATAACATACCTTTATATATTCATATTTTAGATTAATGAATATGGAGGCTAGGGTTTGGAGTATTTTATTGTATAGATTCCACCACTAGAGGGAGGATCATCATTGAAGAATGACAACACTATGTGACCAAGGTATGATTCTTTGATTCTTACACATTTTTTTATGATAATTATAGAGCCTTGACATCTCTTTTCATATCCAATTTTTTAATCTTTAAATCACATCATAAAATTTCTATATGTTATTCTTTGAATTACTATGATTCTAATGGATCAAGAATCTTGTAAATCCAACACACAAAATATGAGATATCATAGAGATAATTTTTAGGGTTTAAAAATTTCCTCTTCAATTTTATGGACTTATTGATCAAATTATGTAAAATACTTTTAGGTGTTTATTAATTATGATGAAGTGAATAGAATTAATTTGGATTCATTAAAATACAATGCAAGTATTTTGATAGAACCTAGAGATAAATTTCATGGATGTTTTCTATACTTTATTAATGATTTTTTTATTTGGATGAATTAAAAATACTACCACATATCACTAGAAAGAATTTGAAAAGAAACAACTATTGGATTTGAATCACCTCTTCCATTCTTATTGTTTGAGAGATAAGCTAGATATATTTTTTTTATTCCCAAATTCTCTCAGCAGTTTAGCTTACCCAATGAATGAATGTTTAAAAATGAATATCATATTTATAATAAATAGATTGTGAAGATGTTGTTGGTAAATCTTGGTGACAATATAGTATTCTCTCTCTTTTTACCTCCATTGTGAGTAATGAAAATTGATATTGGATGGAAGTGGGGCGATGATTTGATGATTGTAACACCCTTGGTTTGTGGTATTTTCAATTTCAATGGCATTTTTTAAAGTTAGGGAGATTTTAGGTTAATACTTGTGAAGTTTTTGGAAGGTTTCAAAAGGTTTTGGAAGCTAGGTGCACTGTTTGAACATGGCTAGTAAAAACAATTCTCATATCACTAAGAAATATGAAAGGGGTTTGGGAATCAGTTGGTGTGCATTTTATAAAAACCATATAGCTAATCTTGTGACTTGGGAATATTTAGGGCAAAACTGATATTCATGGAGAGATAATGGTTTTTAAAACTATGCGACCTAGCCATTCAATGGGAAAAAACATGAATCAAAATTATTTTTAAAACCTTAATTTTTTTAAAATATTTATATCTTCCTCTTATGACCTAGGATCTCAATTTCTAGGGCCCCCTTAGGTAATTTACAATGATCTTCGATGTTTGAACTCTAAATCCAATTATTCTTTTTGCGTTCGATCAAAAAAATAAAAGGCTTGGACCCCATTATTATTTTACATCTTATATATCCTCAGTATTTATTGAATAAAACCTTATAAAAGAGTTTTTATACCCATATCTATGGGACTGTGTGAGTTTTGATTGGGTTTTCTTGGTATTTCAGAGAGAAACAAAAGGAAGGGGTCGAATCCATAAGATCGTCTAAGAACCATAGTGCTGAACAGACCTAAGGTAAATAGTTTTCTTTCCATGTTTAATATAATGAAGTGGATCAGGTATTTATTAAATAATGTTCTTCTACTTTAAATGAATTTACCATTCTGAAATTATTCTATATTTTCTCTTACTTGTTGGTTCTTAAAATTTGAGTTTTTGGTGTCACCCATAATGTATTTGATAAATTTATTAAATGATATTTTCAAAGAAAAATGGTTTTTGACTTGGGTTCTTAGAATTATTGGATTTCATGTTTTCATATTCACGTGGTACAGATCATGGTCATAAGTACCACCATAAAATAGGGAAATCATGGTACATATCATGGTCTCAAGTAACACCATCAAACCGGGCCACCGAACGATGAATTGTTGAAAAGATGACTCACCACTCACGAGTATAAGGAGGTACAAGCTATGAATATACCCGTGTGTGTGAGTGTGAAAATACGAGTGGGTTATTCCAAAATTAATTAAATGAATTGATTTTTCTTTCTAAAGGGGAAATCATCTTTTTTTATATTTCTTATGGAAAATGTGTTCATCTACTTTTTTGAATATTAAGAATTTTATTTGATATGATTTTCATATTCTTCCTGTA
Source organism: Viscum album (assembly GCA_963277665.1). Taxonomy (NCBI): domain Eukaryota; kingdom Viridiplantae; phylum Streptophyta; class Magnoliopsida; order Santalales; family Viscaceae; genus Viscum; species Viscum album. Next base: position 1,598,375,409 of record OY728130.1, on the reverse strand, counting down.
TATTTTATAATCTTGTGAGTTAACCTATTTTTGGTCTTAGTGGAATGTGTGAAAAGTCACTTGGGGGTTCTCTACAAGGTATGATTACTTAACTCCTACATATGCCCTTTGGTTGATATACTGTTGATATTTTCCATTATACAAGAAGGGGACATGTTTCTTACTTCTCTAACAGAACTTATTAAGGTCCATATCATAGTTATTGGAGATGGATATATGGATTGGTTCATGCTGTAGTTTAGAGTGGTTCCATCTTGGTTCTCAAGTCTTTTATTTCCTTATATTATTTCATTTATTTTCTTTACATTGTTCCACTATTACTTTGATATTGGTATTTGTTGTATTATTTATTATCAATGGGTTTTGTTTCTTGTATCATATATATCTACATCATTGGTTTTTTTATTACATATAGGTTGGGTGTATGCATAAATAGGGTAAATCAATCATACTTTGTACCTATTGTGTTTAAAACCTTGTCATTTATTTTTGGCCTTTGGTGTCCTAGGAATGTCACTTAATATTAATAGAACCTTCTAATGGGACCAAGACAATGGGTTGGATAGGGATGTTACAAATGGTATCAATTTTTTCAGTCCCTCAGTTGGGATGGTAGAAAAGAGATAAGATGTGCTAGGACTTGAAATGTTTAGAAAAAAATATTTATCTAACCATCTTATGATGAACATCAAGTTACCAAGGCTGTCTAGGTACAAAAAAGTGTTGATATGTACTTCTCAATGCGTTGTCAACTCATCATCATGGGTTTATCCAGTGAGTATTAAGTATCATTCATAACAAATAATCTTCCCACTAAGATTTCATTATCCACATGATTAATTGATTTTGGAACTATGATATTGTGATCATTTTTCTGATATATATGATATAACCAAGAATATATGAATAGTAAAAGAATTAGTTGATAACTTTGGGAATGGTTTGTAAAATAAAAATTCCTCCAATAAGGTGAACAAGAAACTAGCGAGAGGGAGAATTCAAGAATGAGGTTTCACCCAAACCACAAGTGAATCAGAATTTTGGTTTAGAGTTTTTTTCAATCCTTTTAGGCTATTGAGAAGGGACCTAGGACCAAGACATCTTGTTAGGTGAATCAATTGACATAATTTCTTAAGAAAATCCCATTGATGATTTATTTGTATTCTGGACCATAGAAAGAAGAGGTATAGGTGAGTAGGATGACCAAAATATTTTAATTCTTGTGGAATCTATATGTAATAAAGATTAAACTAGAAATGTATATTCTTGGAGACCTGGAACTAGTATAGTGGGACTTAGATGTTAAAGCTATGTTTGACTAAGATCTCACTTAGAGTTTTTTTGGAACTATTCAATAACAAAATCTTTCCAAACACTTTCTAGATAGAAAATACAATAGATTGTTTTTTCAGTTGGAACAAAGAAGTATGTCATTGATAGAATATGATGCTAAATTGACCCACCTTATTAAGTTCTCCCCAAAGGCATCTACTAGTTAGAGGCTAAAATATTGAATCATTTAGGTGTGTCTCTAACCTAATGTTTGTTTAAATGTGGTAACGCTATGTATTTTTGATTATACAAAAATGGTGAATAAGGTGTTGGTTTGGGAAAGAGATCTTGAAAAAAATCCAAGTGGAGGGGTCACCTTTGTCCATCCAAGTACTAGTAATAATATAAATATATGGAATCAATTCCAGAGGGAAGGATACTCCTAGGGTAACAAGGTGTCATAAAATCAATCCATCGTATCATTATTTTATCCATCACATCAAAAAATGAATTATAATATTTTTAGTGCGTCTCTCTTGTACATAAAAAGTAGGAATGTACTACACCACCAAGGAATTTTCACTATTATAGTAATAAATAGATTTAAACAAGTATTTTCATAAACTTCCAAAATTAATAGTGAAGGTGGTTCAACTCAACCTCAAGATTTTTATACTTGAATGTAAAAATACCATCAGAAAAGTTCTCATATATAGAACCCAGTGACCTATAATAACTCTAATAACACTTTGGTTGTCTAGTCGACACATCAAAAGAGAAGTAAGAGCAATCCTATAACAACTAATTGAAAAATATACAGATTAAATCAAACTATCATGACCAAGAAACTATATCCCTCCATGATGTGAGGTATTATCCTTCTAAACTCGACCCTTATATATATATATGTATTTTTTATACTAGTGAATCCCATTTTTCTTTCTTATTTTTTAGTTAATTTTTTTGATTACATGCGAAAATGATTCCTCACACAATAAGTATCAACACACCCCTTAGATAGTGGGAATGTAGATGATTTAAGTTCCCAACATGTTCCATTACCATTGATGCTATGTAGTTTCTTTGGGAGTTGATGGTCCTAGAGTAGGTTACTTTTGTTATGATCTTTGGAATAGACTTCTTAATGAAATTTAATGCTTGTATTAACTGCTAGGATTGGTAAGTGTCATTTACATCCCCATATAAAAATCCTCATGTATTCAATGGGGATTGGGACATAAATTCATTTAGATTAGGACCTTTAGTCTCAGTGTATGGAACCATATCTGGTCATTCATATCTTAGTAGCCACCATATAATTTCTTCGAGATACAAAACTTTCTAGGACTTGAAAACTATTTTCATCAATTTGTTCAAGATTTCTCATGGATTTATTATCTAATGAAATATATGATGAGAAAAGAATGTTCTATTTATATGGAATGATGAACGTCATAAATAGTTCCTAGAACTTAAACCTCATCTTACATCGACACCCATACCGATATTTCCAAAACTAGGTCAGGGTTATGTAGTATATTGTGATTCATCTCAATTTGGTATATTTTTTTCTCATGCAGTAAGATCATGTTTTAGCCTATGGTTTGAGGTAGTTGCGAATTCATGAGAAGAATTATTAGATGCATGACCTGTAATTATCTGAAGTAGTGCATGCCATAAATACAGGACACCACTATCTCTTTAGAGAAAGGTCCAAGGTCTTCACTGATTATAAGATTTGGAAATATATATTCTCTCAGTGAGACTTGAACTTGTGCCAATGATTATGGATAGCGTATCTCCATATTTTTGGCTTCAACTTGGTGTAAACACATGATAAAGATAATTTCGTGGCATATGATTTAATTTGGAACTCATATAATGAAATATTTAGGGAGAATCATGAACAATTAAAGATGGTGAGTTTCATTAGTAACATGCATCTAAACTATGAAAAAAGAGAATGATAATGCAATTTTCTTCACAGTTAATCTTATTTATGACTTTTTAGACTTTTTAAAAGAGGCTCAAATATCATATCTTCATTTCACCATCATTTAGTCAAACCTAAATACTGGTGAGAGTTATGAAGGCTTGATAGAGGATGAAAATAATTTGATACACTTTTAGAACTGAATTTTAGTCCCTCAGTTTTTCTAGGAACATATTATTTTGGTTTATCACCATTATTAATAGTATATTAATCCATGTATTTGGAAAATGTATAAGGCAGTTAAAGATCATTTCTAGTGGTCATGTATGGAGCATAATATTGAAAAATATTCTATTAAATGTCTAACTTGTCCACAAGTAAAGGATGCATATCAATGATCGACTGATATACTTAAATCTATTCCTATACCTATATGGAAGTGAGAATATTTTTCCATGTACTTTTTAACTTTTCTACTGAGTATGATTCAGAATCATGATGCTATTTGGGTTATTACGGATCAACTCACATAGACTACACACTTACTCCAAAAAATACAACATGGTAGAATATTTTTCAAATAAATATATTCAATAAGTGGTCAAGTTACATGTATTTTTAGTTTTTATCATCTCTAATAAAGATCATTTATTCACTTCTAGATTCTAGTGATCATTGTAACATGATCACATAACTTATTTGACCATAAGCATGTCATATCTTTATCATATGGATGGATAGTCAAAACTAAAAATCCATACATTGGAATATATGATCATGTCTTGTGATATAGAGTTTGGTGTCTCCTAGGAAGATCACATTCCTTTAGTGGAATTCTCCTATAATAACAATTATTAAGATATGATACATGCTTCCTTGTTTAAGGCAATATGTGGCTTCCCTTTACATTATTCAATATATTGGGTGGAAATAGGATCAAACTCACTGTTTAAAAATTATCTCATATATAAAACTACAAATAAGATCTGTATAATCAAAAGGCAGATGGTCATAGCTCAGAGATAAAAAAAATATTATGTAGATCATCATCACTGAACTTATCTTTGAATGTGAGTGATCACGTCTTCTTTAAAGTGTCACTGAGACATAGTCATTTATGTTTGGGAAAAAATGAAGTTGGACCCATGATAAGTTATACTGATTAATATTGTTGAATCAATTGATAATGTTGTGTATCAGTTATACTTTCCACCAAGATTTAGTGATGTCCATGATGTCTTCCACATATCTTAACCGAAGAAGTATCACCCAAATCCCAGTCATGTGATTAGGTGGGGCTTTGTTACTTTTGAATTAGATGTGAAATTTATCCTTAAATTGATCTAAATTATAAATATATATGATAAAACCTTGAGAGGGATATATATCTATCTAATAAGAGTATTATGGTATCATGGAAAAATAAAATAAGAGACTTGAGAATGATAGAAGTTGATGTGGTAATAGTGAAAAAAATATTAAAACTTTTTGACGAAGAAAACAGAAATGGATGGGAAAATTTAACACCCAGAGATTGAGTTATTTCAATTTTTTATGATTTTTTAAAGTTAAGGAATGTTAGTGTTAAGACATGGAAGTTTATGGAAGGTTTTGAAAGGTATTTGAATCCTTTTTTTATATGTATGATTTGATAATGGTTAGTATAAATCATGATATAGTTTCTAATAAACCATTCAAGGGGTTTAGGGATTACTAGGAAGGAACAGGGTTAGAATAAAGTTTGAAAAAACAATGCATCTAACCTTGTAAAAAGTATATTAGGGATTTCCTACTAATTATGATTACTCACCCATTGAATATTAACTTTTGTGTGTATGCAGATGTTGTTTTCCATGATATAAGAAAGGAGAATGTTTCTTACTTATATAGAGGGTCTTCTTAAGGTCATTATCCTAGTTGGTGGATATGAAGTTCTTGATCATTTCATGTCATGGAATAGAGTAGTTCCAACTTGGTTCTAGAGTATTTAACTACTTTAGAGTCATGTATTTATTTTCTTTACATTGTTCTAATATTACTCTAAAATTGGTCTTTGTTGTATTATTGATTATCATTGGGTTTTTTTTCATTAATAATTTAAATAGGAATCCCTCATTTTATTTATTTCAGATTTATTATTTATAGGTTGGTAATGTGAGTAAAAAATATAAATCATTCTCCTTTATATATATTTTTTTGTTTAAACCCTTGTCATTTATTGCCAGTCTTTGGTGTCTGGGGAATTTCACCTAAGGTAAGTAGCACCTGCGATCTATCCGAAGACAATGTATTGGATGGTGATGTTAGAATTATGGTGTGATGAAGAATATTTGATCTAATATTGAATAAAGAGTAGAGTTCTATATAAAACCTAGCTGAGGGATGGGACATGACACTGAACGACATAAAACATGAGGCACTGGGTTATTAAATAACAATCCATATGGTTGTGTCAGACACATTTTGTGTGCACCCCCTTCACATGAGACCATTTGATCGATATAAACAGATGGTATTATATATAGTCAAATACACCCATCCAAATAAGGTCATATGATCCTTTCAATTGGACAGAGTCTCGTGTGGCCATGTTTCCATAGGGGGAGGTAGTTTGACTTGAGCTGAGTCAAGGACTTAGGGGGATGACCATTAGTGAGACACTCAAAGAGGGTGTCTTAACATGGACATAGGCATGTGGGAGGTTCCATGTTGAACCTCTTGGTTACTGAATTATTTTCTAGGCACATGGGGGAATGTGTTAAGGGTATTTTTGGAATTAAAAATTACCATGAACTCCTCAAGATATTCTGAACTGAATAGTACCTCATTAGAATCGGTCAGGAGATGTTCGGTAGATGAATTAAGCTAATAAGGAATAATTTAATTTGAAAATTATTCTTATGAAATTAATATTATTTCATCATGGTGAATTAAAATTATGAGATAAGTGGAAACTTCTGGTCATCGATAATTTAAATTTAATGAAGGAGAAATCCCTATGTAATATGAATTAATAACGTGAGATGAAAAATCTATTTTGTGATATTTATATAAGATTTTAATATTATAATTATTATTATATGATAATGATAATATATAATGTGATGTTATTAAAATTAAATAAGAGACCTAGGATATTTAAGATTAAATTATTTACTGAGGAAAGAATAAGAATTAGTCTATCTTGATTATTATGATAAGATGATTAAATGATTATCAACTATAAAGTAAAAAAATAATTTAAATTGATAATTATTATTCCTGTTGGTGTGTTGAAATCACTAAATGAGTTTATAAAATTCATTATACATAAATGAATTTTATAGAAATACCATATGTAAATGAAAGGTATAAGAATGATTATTTTACGAAAAAATTGATTATGTATAAAATAGTTGAAAAGAAAGAGGAAAATTAATAGTCTTATGATATTGATGAATAATGAATTGATGAATACATAAATAAAAACCAATGCCAATAAAGAATGGGTGATTACTCTAAACGTGTTTCCAAGAAATAAATTTAATAGAGTTAACTAGATAATATATGTATCGATAAATTTCAATACATGAAATTTATGGGAAGCAATAAATGTGGATGAAGAGGATGAATTATAAAAGCTTCAAATAGTGAAAAATATTATAAGAAATTAATGGAAATTAAATAATAGGCATAAATTTGAGAAGTAAATATTTTCCTAATCATGAAATACCATCATTAAGAAATTATAAGTACTTAATGAATGAATTATAATAAATAGAAAGGTAATAGAGAATGATAACATGAACTTTAAAAACTTTAGTAGTTAAATATTAAAAATAAAGTCTAATATAATCTATGAGAATTATTGGGGAATATAGTAAAGTAATCTGAGGCACTTTAAATGGTAGGAATGTATATCAAATGTGTAAAGAGATATCAACCATGTTTTAATGAGTCCAACAAAATAATTCACTTACAACATTTATCCGCTATTGAATTATTTCTATTAGCTTTCAAAAATATTGGAATGTGGGGACTTGTTGTGATTGTTATAATAATACTTTAAATGATTTTTAGAGTCTTGTGATTTTGATAGGAATATCCTTGATTAATATGGAGTGGTCATTTTATGTTTTTGTATACTTTTAGACAAGATATAATTTAATGAAAGTTTAATATTAATGGTGATAGAGTACTGATGTGGATTCTTTTACACTCAAATAATGGATAGGGTTATAATGAGATGATGATAAAATTTATACTTATCATACACTAATCTGGGTAGTGACTATTAATGAAAAATATGTGTGTTTGTTCCTACTCATCTATAATTTTGGGTTTAGGTAGAACAAATATCCATTAGGATATTGGTGGAGACATGTAATTCCTTTAGCATCTTCAACATTGTATTTATAGAGATGTGTAATCTCTTTAGTATCCCTAAAATGAAAAGGTGATGGGTGAAAATTCACTTGATTTTTTACAATATTTCTCACCTATAACTATATGATCAAGTTTAATAGTGATAAACTAGATATTATCTCTTCTTCCACCCACAATACTAGTATTGATAGAAAAAGATATTCAACTATAGCCCTAGAGATGTGTATTTCCAATAGTTTTTAAATATAAACCTACAACCCTGGAGATGTTTATTTCCTCCAGTATCTAGATCTGTATATAGTTATAGCTATGTATATGCTTATTTAATATAATATTTTAGAGATATATGGAGACATGTATTTCCTCCAATATCCTAATTGATGTAGCTATGGTGGATTATTGGGTGATAAAACTTTAAAGATATGATGATTATTTTCTAATATTATTTTTATTTCATGACTACTATACACATGTGGGGTGGGGGATTTCTAATATTCTATATTTAGTGGGAATGGATGGTTAGGGATATACCAAGGGTATTATCTCAGATTAGAGGGGCACTATATTTGGATGGGATTCTGGTTATATCCAATTAGAATGAAGTCAATAGGGGTTATTATACTATTTTTATGTATGTTTGAGGTATATATTTATACTTATGTAATTTTTTTTATTTGGAGCTCATAATGATGGAGAGATATAGGTAGTTTGACCAGACTTGATCATTATTTTTTTGGATGATGATTACTTATGGTGATATCAACTTGGTTACACTTTATTTTTATTTGATGAACATAAAAACTAGTTGCTATTGGAGTTAGCTCACTACTTAAGATGACCATAATGAATATTTATTACCCTTACATATATAATTGGGTGTTTTTACCATTGTTTCCATGAATATCAACAAATGAAAATAGAGGATGGTCCTAGAGTCTGGATATGTATAGTAGATATGGTAGTTACAGTCATGGAGTTCCCAATGTGATAACCACCCTCTTATCACCTGTGCGTGAGCTTGTATTTGTTTGAGATACGTTATTTTATATGGTGATTTATTTAAAAATTATACATTATATAATGTAGATATTTTTATGTATAGAAATGTTTTATTTCATGATTCTTAATTAATATATGTTATGGTAGATGATATTGTATAATAGTAGGTGACAAATTATATCCAGAGATAATGCCTCCTATAATTTTTTATTGACACCTTAGTACTGGTCTCTAGCCCCTAGTCTTGGGGAGGAAGGTTTAGTTTGTTCACTTACCAGTATTTGAGGACATGATATTTTTCTATTAGATAATTAGGATTGATTTTATAGTTAGGTACATATGAGGTTTGTATGGGATATTTAGATTCATGTTTATAATGGAACTTTAGTTCATCGAGTCACAATAGAGGAAATTGTAAGGGATGTGATTGGATAATGTGTTTCTAAATGTGGATCTTATTGATGATTCATTATTGAAACCTTATTATGTGATCAAATATTATATATGAGTGGAGAAACATGCATCATATAGATAAAAATCACTGTTTTATGATTTATCAGATAGAATTGATTGAATTTATGGACAATATGTGAGGGTTAGGCTGATAGGAGACCTATTAATGTCCAAATAATTCTCCATGAGCTCATTATTGAGATATGGTCTTGGATACAATGGGAAGTAATTTATGATATTTAGGTATTATATTTTACACTAGTGTTTGTGACATTAATTTGAGAAAGAGACAAAAAATGATATATTGTGGTGTAACATATGATAGAGATTTCTAAAATACCCAAGTAGACTATGATAGTAGTTTTAATTTATAGTGGTATGGATATCTTATGAAATGGAAAGAATATTCATCAATTTATTCCAAATTTCTCTCTTTCATTCTATGATTTGATAGAAATTTTTGATTATTCTATGTGTAATATTTGAAACTCTATGGACTTCTACTTGAAGTCTATAATTATACCACTCAGTTTGGACCAATTATAGTTCCACCAATGGTTGAGTTTCAAGTGATAGATTCTATGTGATTAGAGTAGTTCAACAAAATAATGGGTTAAGATTATATATTTCTCATAGTGATTTATTCCCTTATGGGTATGTTTTTTAATGTGATTTCTCATAGTTAAAATAAATGTGAAATTTTTTAAATGGGAAACAAACAATACATTTATTATTGGTTTCTAATATAGGGGGACTACACATGGGGATGTTTTGTGATGATTTTTATTTTGGTTAAGACTATCTATTTATTAGTTATATGTATCTTTTTATAATGCACTATGAATATTAGTGCCGATATTATAAGAAAAAACACTGAGTATTTTAATAACATTTTTTATATTGTTATGCTTTTATTAGGAATTATTATAGGTTCTAGTTTGGACCACTTATAGTCAACTGAATATAGAAAGGACTAGCCAATTTTGTTGTGGTGATATAATTCTCGATAAAATATTAACCAGTTGGATCCAAACCAATGTTTGGTGTTGATATTTTTGTAAAAAATTATATCATATAGTAAAAATTGAATGTTGGTAGATGCTCGATGTCATTATTGGAGATTATGCAAGCCATGAGGAATGTGTGTATAGAAATGAAAAGAGATCCTTTATATCTTTATAAATATCAAGAACTAGGTTTATGGTCTAGAAGAGGACCATAACAATACTATGCATTAATTAGGGAGCATAGAAGATAAATTTAAAATGGAATCATTTCCCAGTGTTTGCTAAATTGTTGGGATTAACAATTAGATGAAAGGAAGTCAGATCAGATATGCCAGAGAGGATCATGTGATCATATAAGTGTGTAAGATACACAAGATCATATAAAACCTTAAAGTTTATGCAACTACATGTATATGGAGAAGTTATGGGATCATGTAAGGTGTTTTAGATCATGCGATCATGTAATGTGTGAAAGAATCATGCGAATGAAGTTAAACATAGAATAATTTTTGATAAAAAGTATTTTTATCATTACATGATCTCATAAAAATAATTAAGACACATTATGGGGCCATACAAAGGATATTAAGGTAGTTACTTTAGAAATTAGGGAATGATCTTGTAGTAGGAGATTCACAAAAGTGAAGATTTGTGATGAAGTATTGCGACTATATAAGCATGAGGAGGTCTTGAGAATTGTATAAAGTAAGTTATTAGCATAAGAAAAATGGGATCTTGTGATGTGGTTATGTGAGGCACATGAAGTGAGAGACACTAGAAAAGATGGTGACCTCATGAGACCATGAAAAAGGATGTCTTATGACAGAATTCATGTATAATGGTAATGTAATAACATGAATTGACCATTTTCACATGATTGAAATACAGTGATGTCATGAAATTAACAATATATAAGTCATTAGAACAAATGGATGAACTTTTATTGTAGAGTTGAGTTGGTGGAAAATCTTCTATAAACACCTTAGCTAAGTATTTCATTTAGAAGATATGAAGATTAAGTGTCTAATCTTTGTGGAATAATTTTTAAAGTAATATGGAGGCCCATTAATACACGATTGCATATACGTAGAAGGGTTATGAACTGGTGGTCTCATGTAGGAATATATACCCCCAATATACCATATTATAGTAGTATCATGACCAAGTGTTATGTGATATAAATATTGTGCAAGGAGTTACATGATCTATAATCTTACACTAAGAGGACTTGAACCAATGGTTTTTTCTCAAAGTCTTGTGATAGGGATTAGGCAATGAGTTCCCACATAGGGAGATACATGCTAGGAGGTGTTGTGATCAATTAAGTCTTATTCCTTGAAGGGGCTTACAGTCGGAGGAGTCTTGTTCTTGGAGTGTTCATGTTACAAAATCTAATGCACTTAATGGTTATGTGCCCATTAGTTGTGCAATTGAGGGGTTACCCAGTGAAAAAATAACTTTATCAAACAAAAATTGTAATTAATAATAAGAAAGGGAATTTCAATTTCATATATAGTTTGAATAATAAGAGAGATAAAGATAATTAAATATTGGAATTATCTTTATATGAATTATATAGAGGGAAACATGACAATTTTAGTGTAGAATTATCCTCATCTGGATAAAAACCACTGTTGAGATTTTATTGTGAAATAAAAAGTAACAACTCTCTCATTGAGGAGTTAATATTATCTGGAATAGTGTAAGAGAGTAGTGTAAAATGAAGAGAAATAGAGCACCAGATTATAAGTTATGATGTAATCATAGTTTATTGATGAATAAATATAGACCACAATGTTTGTTATCTAAGGACGAGACATACAAGTCTTTAAACTATGAAAGAAATCTCATGAAAGTAGTGTATAGAAGTAGAAAATAGCTATTGTGCCTTATTTTAGGAGTGACCAAACCCTAAAAATTTTATAGGTAGTGCACCTAGTATGAAGTGACTTTGGATAAAAAAATTTATGCAGAAACTAGTGAATATTAGTGGATCTTGGCAGATTGACACATCATTGGTCTGTTCTCCTTGGACATATCCCTTTTGTGGTGAAATAATTAAAACCTACGTGTTATGTATGTAGGGGATGGAACTCCACTCGCCGGGTAGTCCTCTCCACTCTCATATTCCCCCTAAGATTTTCGAGGCACTTCTCGGCTGTGATGGTTCCCTCCAATTTCTTCAGCATCCTCCCATTCCACTTTTCTTATCTATCATTGTACCTTTTTACCCATCACTTCTTCATTTGGATTTATTCCTCTTCTTTCTAGTGCTCAGTGTGGTGGGTTTCCTCATGTGGCACTTTAGGTTTCCCCTCGATTGTTCTATAGAAGCCCTAAGATTCTATAACCCTACTATGGCTCTAAGTGACTCTGTGCCTCTCCTGGTTAGAGCTGATGGGGTGGTTACAATATAGTTTTGGGTTACGAAGTTTAGAAAACTATTAGTTTATAGTAACTACCATTGTGGGTTAACTTTTGTTTTCTATGATTTTGGGTTTATGCTTACTCAATGATGGTGGTGTTCAGATCCCTTAGACACTCAAAGATCTACTATGAACTCACGATCCTCATCAACTCTCTCATTCGGATCTGGTGCAGAGGTATTATTGGGGTTTTGGGATATATGGTGCGGTGGCCAACAAGATTCCAAGAATGACGAGAGTTTATTTTCTCTTGCGAAAATGGATTCTAGTTTTTCAGATCTGCATGGTGTTTTTGCTTCTAAGTTTTCAGTGACTAGGTTTTGTGGTATTTTGTAAATGCTTGTTCTATGCTCATTGGAAGAATTTTTTTCATTTTGTAGTTGGTTTAGTGAATTTCCTTTCACGTTTGGTGATGGAGTCGATGTTGATGGTGATGAAAAGGGTAAAGTGAAGATGGTTCTTTTGATTTGGTTTGTGAAGGATGAATTTATTTTCAATGACTATGATTATAGTGTTTCTTATAGGTATGGATGCAGCGGTTCCAATGATGAGGATATATGAAGGGTGATTCTTGGTGGTGCTATGGATGTTGTTGGGTGTTTCAGTGTGTTAGGGTTTGCAGCTCGAGGCTCCCGATCGTGGTTTGTAGGCTGAGGTAGTGGAACATCAATTTTTTTATCTTTGAATTTGGTGAATCCAAATAGTTGGGATTTTCTCTTCCTAAAATTTTTGAAGTCTGTTTTGTGGTGTTTGAATCTGTTTTTGATTTTATGTAATTCCCACTACCAAAACATGGTTATATAAAGTACAAAAATAAATATTTGTTGTATGTGTTATGCATGCGATTTAATTTCCAACAAATATTTGATTTTTTGGTAATTATTCTATCAATTAATACAGGTTGAAAATAGTTCCTACCCATACAGGAACAAGATAATAAAATAAATATAAACAAATAATAGAAAAATTTTAATTCAACCATCAACCTAATTCATCCCTATCAAGGTGTCTCTGGTTATAAAAATTGGTATTATATCCTAGGTTCAAACTCAATATTAAATCTCAAAAGTAGAGTTTTTTATTTTTGGACATGGATTCTATGACAAAGAAATAATTTTTAGATTGAACTACATTTTATGGATGGCAGAAAAAAATACTCACATACCTTCAAGATTGCAGTGAAGATATTATGAATTATATCCGTAGAGATGCTGACTTGAGAAGGAATAGTGAAAAAATTAGAAAAATATATACATAAAACATCTTGAATATATGTTTTTCCAATTAATTTTATTAGAAAACTTTTCATTATGATACTTATTTTGAAATCTTTAAGATCCTGGAAACAATTTATGAAAAAACATCAAAGGAAAAGAAGGATATGAAGTCCACCTCAAAAGAAGATTGTAAAACTGATCAAGGTGAGTTCCTTATGAAAAAATTAAATATGATGAAAAAGAAAAATAGTAATACTATAAGGAAATAAGATACAAAAATTAAGGTGGATGATTCTAATTTATTAATTTCATTTGATTCTAACTAATTTATTGATGTTTCTTGTAAATATGGAACTATAGATTTCTCCCTTGAAAAGTAGGCACTAGAGGGTGTAGTTGACCTATAGGTATAAATGGAAGGCATTCTTGAAGAAATATACATTTAAAGAGTGAAAAAACTAAATGTTGATGGTCTATTGAAATAATCCATAGAATATAAAAAAAACCTAGATGTAACACCCGAGACTTTTATGTTATATAAATCATCAAAGGAATCTTTTTCTACACAACACTTTATTGGCTTGCTTTACATGAATTCGCGACCTTCCTCGATAGCTTGCGTCGTACGCAATACCGAGTTTCACTAAACAACGATATGCTATTAAAATATTATTAAAACTAGACGTTATGAATAGTAATAACCACTTTTTGAAATTTTATAAATTTTATTTTTCAAAATGGACTTCATTTTTGGATTCGGAATATCGAAATTAGCCTAGGGTGAAATTTTGGTATTTTTATGAAAACTTTCAATTTTTGATGAATAGTGAAACCACTAAGTGGTAGTTAAAAGACTGAATTTTTTCATAAAACTTAATTTTACCGCTTCTGTGAGTGGAATTTCAAAAATTAGAGAGACACGGTTAATGTCAGAAGGTAAAATGTGGTTTAATGAGATTAAAATATTTTTTTGGTGAATAGTAACTTTTTACTTTTTTTACCACGGTTAAAAGTAAATAGGGTAATTAAGGGTAAAAATGATATTATTATTACCCTAACACATGTACTAATCCTATTGGATAAGTGTAATTCGACAAAAAACAAACTTATGAATAAAATATGACCATTTAGGCCCACTTGGATTAGATTAGGACATTTATTATTAATTTATTTAAAGAAGGGTTAAAATAGTTAAAATCAAAGTTTAATAACTAAATAATTTTTAATATAAGGTTATACATAAGATAAATTCGACTATAAATATTCATTAGAAAGATAAAATGATTTCCTAAATAATGATATTTTATTTTTAATTTTTAGACATTAAATAATTTAATTTATTTATTACACAATGATGATGCAATAATTATCTTATTAATGAAATATTGACATAATTGATGTTATAAACACCAAAATAAATGTAATTTGATACTTTTTATGAATTAAACTAATTTTATAGGTTAATATTACATGTTAGTATTGATTTAATTAACTTTTTTTGAACTAATAATTCTTTTATGATTTTCAAAAAAATCAATTACTAAATAGTGTCTAAATTGACATAAAATAGTTTTTAAAACAAATATTATATTAGTAATTGTTATTTTATTCCTAAAAATCTATTGTTCGGCCAAATGACTTAGATAAGGTTATATATTTTAATAATAAACAACTTGGGGTTCGTTTGGCTGCTTATAGTATGTTTATTAACCTTATAGTATAAGAACACAAGAAGACACAGTAAAAGTAAAATTATTTAACTTAATGTTAAATCTAAATGATAAGGTTAAAATAGGAACCTAAACTTGTCTAAATTATATTGGATGAGAGGATTTCGACCCATAACCACCTTAGCTTCTAAATATGTTAATTTGGAGCTATTTAAAACCGAACTTTACTTTATAATAAAATAATATTTTTAGTTTTCCAAAGGTGCCCTTCTCCTCCCTTATAAAAGGGCACCTCCTCCCCCTCTTCCTCACACCAGTTTGAGCCTTCAAGCTCGGATAACCCCTTCCAATTCCTCCTCTCCACTTCCCTAGAGACATCCTAGAGGTCCTGGTCTTCTTCAAAGACCAATTTTAGTGCCCTAAAAGAAGGTCTCAAAGAATCACTTCAAAGAAGAGGTAATGTCCGTTACCGATTCTTTCATCTTTATTTCTTCTTCCAATTCTTCTTATTTAGTTGTTTCATTATGAAGTAATAACATCAGTATCACTCATATACTGATATGTTATTATAAGTATGAAACAACCCTATTTCACCATCTATCCATCCTACGGAAAAAGAAATCACCGCGCGTGCGTACGTACAGAATACCGTCTCCACGCCGTGATGTAATCTATTTTCCACCACCACCTTACTTGGATGGGTATAATGGTGTAAATAATGACTATATATAACTATTATAAATTGATACTGATTCTGAAATAGTATACATACACTCCAATACAATTCCACGATCATAGGAATGATATCATCACTCGTGCGTACGTACGGAATACCGTCTCCACGATGTGATGTGACTCGTTCTACATGATCTTCATTTCATAATGATTATATAAATGAATTGAATGAATGAATATGATATATATTACACTAATACCATTCTGGAAATGAGGTATCTATAACCTAAAGATAAGAATAAGAATTTATTCGACAAAACACGCATAAGAACAAAAAGTTATAAACACCCGAATAACAAGTAGCAATGAAATATTACTACTAAGAAGCTAAGAAAATGACCATATATGATATCATAAAAATAAGTATGATTCTGGAATAAGTCAATAACATTATTTAAATCATTATACAGGAGGTTCGGACACTTACGAAACAAAACGGACCTAAGGTAAGGGAAATATCACAATCTCATTTTTATCCGAGATTGTTTATACTTTAGTATTTACTGGGGTGTATTTTAGCATCCACATCCATGTTTCCTCAATATGTAATATTATTTCCATTCACCTAAAATTGTTTAAATCCTATTTTACCCTTCGGCGAGTTTTTAGTAAAAGATATGAAAGGAATCTTTTGTCGTTTTTCGTACGAGGTACTTTTTTGACTTTTCCGACAAAAGTACGAGAAGAATGTTTTTTTAACTTATACGGCATGAATGGATTTTAAAACATTATTTCCAAGAAGGTTCCTTTACAAGTTTTCAAGTTTAGTTTTAATCAACTTATTTTAGTTTAAAATTGTAAGACATGTTAAGAAAGGAAAATGTTTTTGAAGTAGAAAGGATATTTTCCTCAAGAATGGAGTTCAAGTGTTTTATCAAAATTATTTTCCATCTAAGATAATAAAGGGTTCTGTTTCTATCCCTATTATTACATGGATTTGATTATGTTTTGATGGAAATATTTTTATGAATTCCTTTATCTTATATGAATTGTTTTATGATGTCATGTTGTTTAAGAATCCCATTTTTATTACATGGGTTATGCTATGATGTATGGTTTATGATTTTGTGGCACACATAAGAATGGTATCATTATGAGATGGGTGGGACCTATATCTCCCTCCAATGCATTGGGTAAAGTTTTTATATCTCATGAGATAGACATGGTTGGAACGGTAGGTTATACCGGTTCAGTGAAACAGGACTGAAACGAGGAGTGAACTCGGTTCAGAAATGGAATTTTTCCACTAAGATAGTCTTGGCAATGAGTCTTGACTAATAAGAAATGATTTTCTATGATTATGTGTGTATGACACAAAGTTTCATGTTTTAAGTTATGATTATTGGGATTACATTTCACTACTATGATTTATCCCATGTTATGAAATTATGCTCTCTTTTGCAGGATAAGATTTCCAAAAGTTATGTTCTTATGAATATGATGTGATTGATATTTCTTTTGTTTACCCTTACTGAGAATTTGAGCTCACCCTTTAGTATGTTTTCAGTCCCCAGGTCAGGAAGAAGGTTATTAAGTAAGATATGCCATAATGGACTATAGATATGATGAAATAAGTGGGAGACAGTGTAGACGCTTTATGAACTAGTTGTTTATGTTTCCCAGTTTCTAAAGACACTATACCTATATGGTCCTTTCGTGGTTTTGTAATATGTTGTAATAATTATGCTTCAATTTTTAAGTATTAACAATGTTTGTAAAGTATGGGTCGTTATAGTTGGTATCAGAGGAAAGGTATAGTTAACCTTTAGAAACTAGGATGTGAAAGCCTTAGTAAGAACCCTAAGGATAAGTCTAAGCATAAAACACAATATTAGTATTTTAGAAATGGCCATGAATAACCTAGGATAAGACCTTAAGTGTGAAATCTTATTCTTGATTATGTGGTTTTCCTATTATAATTAGTGTTGCTCGCACTATTCTTCTTGGTTTTAGTCAATGGCTGGAACCCGAAGGAATCGTGTTAATGCGGAATGCAACGAGAAATGAAATGATTGTCCCCCTGAGAAACCAAACATTATGGGAGCTGGAATGCAAAATATTGTAGCCATGCTCACACAACTTTCTCAAACTATGAATCATGCAGGACTTCCAAACGAGCAAAGGAAGGAGCAACATTCTGTTGAATCCTTCATGTGACAGCGTCCACCTTCTTTCAGTGGGTCTACTGATCCATTAGTTTCTGAACAATGGATTAGTACTACTGAAAAGATATTTTCAGTTCTTCAATGTTCTGAGCATGATAAAGTCATCTTAGTAGGGTATCGTTTGGAAGGTGATGCTGAAAAATGGTGGAATCTTATTAAGAATACGAGGCAAAGGGATGAAATTGAGTCCATGGAATGGGACGAGTTCAAGAACTTATTTTTCAATAAGTACTTCCCTTGTATTCTCCGAACAAAGATGGAGAAAGAGTTTCTTGAACTGAAGCAAAAGGATGATGAATTTGTTGGTACCTATGAAGCAAATTTTACAAGACTTGCAAGGTACGCTTCTGGTATTATTATCCAACCTGAGAGTAAGATCGATCGATTCTTTAGTGGCTTAAAACCAAGTCTTCGAAGGGAGTTAGCCATAAGGAACTTCAATAGTTATGAGGAAATCATTCGATGTGCTCTCAAAGTTGAGATGGAGATTAGAGTAACCCATCAGTCATATGGGTTTGATAAGAAGAGGAAAATGGAATTCAAAGGAAAATATAAAGATCACACTGAAAAGAAGATGAGCTTTCCCTTATGCTCAAATTGTGGAAAGAAACATGGAGGTAGTTGTCTTAAAGGGACAAGTAAATGTTTCAAATGTGTAAAGGAAGGTCATCGGGCATTTTAATGCCGCGATGATGGGAAAAAGATATCTAATGATGCAAACAAAGGAAGGGATACATAGAATGAACCTACTACACTTCAATGTTTCAAGTGCAAGGAGATGGGGCATTATGAAAATAAATGCCCTAATCCAAGGGTTGATGATGATGGTCGACGTCAAAAAACTCTTAAGGCTAAAGACAAAGGAAAGTCACATGCAATTTCTATCAGCGATGTGGAGTACGATAACGATGTGGTGAAAGGTACACTTACCATCCACTCTAAAGTAGCAAATGTTTTATTTGATTATGGATCCACCCACTCTTTTATTTCTGAAGAATTTTCTAAGGGTATCACCATATTACCTCAACAATTAGATGTTGAGTTAGCTGTGACAACACCTAATGGCACAACAGTCGCATCAAAAGTTTATAATTCTTCTCCGATCGAAGTTTGTGGGAAAGTGCTTCCTGCAAATCTTGTGATCCTTCCTATAGTGGAATTTGATGTGATTCTTGGCATGGATTGGATTTCTTTATATGGAGCTCATATCAATTGCCAAAGAAGGGAAGTCACATTTCATATTCCAGATCAATATATGATCGTCTATCAATGCAAGGATGAACATAACCTTCTAGTGGAAATTCCCTCTACCTTATGGGTCTATATTCCACTAAATGAAGGTTATTTATCTCAAATGTTTGGTGAGAAACTCACGATTAAAAATATTCCCATTGTACGGGAGTTTGATGATGTCTTTCTGGAGGAATTACTGGGTCTTCCACCAAATCGTGAAGTCGAGTTTTCAATAGAACTCATACCGGGTGCTTTGCCTATTTCAAAGACACCTTATAGAATGGCCCCAATTGAGTTGCAGGAATTGAAGAAGCAACTCCAAGAGAATCTTGATAAGGGATTCATACGCCCTAGTGCGTCACCTTGGGGAGCACCTATTCTATTTGTTAAGAAAAAATATGGATCAATGAGACTTTGCATTGATTATCGAGAACTTAACAAGATCACTATCAAGAACAAATATCCTCTCCCGTGCATTGATGACCTATTTGACCAACTACGCGGAGCTCAATACTTTTCCAAGATTGATCTTCGTTTAGGGTATCATCAATTAAGGGTCAAAAGGGAGTATATACCAAAGATGACTTTCCGTACAAGGTATGGACACTATGAATTTATAGTGATTCCATTTGGTCTTACTAATGCCCCTGCTATCTTCATGGATCTGATGAATAGAGTCTTTAGAGACTATCTTGATCAATTTGTGGTAGTCTTTATAGACAATATTCTTGTCTATTCAAAGAGCAAGTAAGAACATAAAGATCACTTGAGAATTATATTGAAGACCTTGAGAAAGGAGAAGCTTTATGCCAAATTTACCAAGTGTGAATTTTGGATTCAAAAAGTTTCATTTTTGGGTCACATAATCTCAAAAGAGGGGATATCGTGGATCCAGCAAAAATAGAGGTTATAGAAAGATGGTCGAGACCAACAACAGTAACTGAGATCCGAAGTTTTCTTGGTTTGGCTGGATATTATCGACGTTTTGTGAAAGATTTTTCACGATTATCTAATCCACTCACCAAGTTGACTCGGAAAGAAGTTAAGTTTGTTTGGACGGAAGAATGTCAAGAGAATTTCAAGGAGTTGAAAAGAAGGTTATCCAGTGCACCTTTGCTCACACTTCCTTGTAGTGGAGAAAGGTTTGTGATCTATAGTGATGCATCCAAGAAGGGATTGGGGTGTGTTCTTATGCAAAATGATATGGTGATAGCTTATGCCTCACGACAGTTGAAAATACATGAGCAAAATTACCCAACACATGATTTGGAGTTAGCTGCGGTAATCTTTGCATTAAAGATTTGAAGGCATTATCTTTATGGAGAAAGGTGTGACATTTATACTGATCATAAAAGTTTAAAGTATATTTTCACACAAAAGGAGCTGAATATGCATCA
This sequence comes from Viscum album, assembly GCA_963277665.1. Taxonomy (NCBI): domain Eukaryota; kingdom Viridiplantae; phylum Streptophyta; class Magnoliopsida; order Santalales; family Viscaceae; genus Viscum; species Viscum album. The sequence goes on along the minus strand of OY728130.1, from coordinate 1,598,354,537 downwards.
AAGAAGATGGTTGGAGCTGATTAAGGATTATGACTACTCAATCCATTACCACACTGGGAAAGCAAACAAGGTGGAAGATGCATTAAGTCGACAAGACCATGCCAATTTATCCATGATAAGGATCACAAAAGATTCAATATTTATGGATTTAAAAAGGATGGATCTTGGAATTATAATGGAAGGGGAAAAATCTTATCTTTCTCAAATGAATGTTCAACTATCTATACATGTGAAGATTAAAGAGGCACAGAAAGAAGATGTCGAGTTACAAAAGAAGGTGAGAAATGTTCCTGAATTCAACCTTGATTGTGATGGGATAATAAAGTTCAGGAATCGGGTTTGTGTTCCTCCCATCCCCGAATTAAAGAAGGATCTGCTGGATGAGGCTCATAGTTCTTCATTCTCTATTCATCCCGGAAGCACGAAGATGTATAAGGACCTGAAATAGTACTTCTGGTGGGATGGCATGAAAAGAGATGTTGCTGAATATGTCTCTCAATGCTTGGTTTGTCAGCAAGTTAAAGCTGAGAGATAGAAGTCTAAGGGGTTGTTACAACCATTACCCATACCCGAATGGAAATGGGAAAACATCACTATGGACTTTGTCACAGGACTTCCTAAAACATCCAAAGGCAATAATGCTATCTGGGTCATAGTTGACCATCTTACCAAGTCTGCACACTTCATTTCTATTAGAGAGGATTTCTATCTGGATCAACTTGCCAGGATATATGTAAAGGAAGTGGTAAGATTGCATGGAGTACCACTTTATATTATATCTGATCGGGATCCGAGATTTACCTCGAAGTTTTGGCGAAGTCTTCAGCATACTCTGGATACAGAGTTGAGTTTCAGCACTGATTATCATCCTCAGACAGACGGTTAGTCTGAGAGAACAATTCAAACCCTAGAAGATATGTTGAGAGCTTGCTCTATGGATTTCAAAGGTGGTTGGGATCAACACCTACCTTTGGTGCAATTTTCTTATAATAATAGCTTTCACTCCAGTATTAAGATGGCTGCTTATGAAGCTCTATATGGAAAGAAATGCAGGACTCCAACTTGCTGGGATGAAGTTGGGGAAAGAAAGCTATTAGGACCTGATCTCATTGATGAAATGGCAGAAAAGGTCAGATCTATTCAACAACACATAAGAGCAGCTCAGAGTCGACAGAAAAGTTATGCCGACAACTAAAAAAAAGACCTAGAGTTTGAAGTGGGTGATAAAGTGTTCTTACGAATATCTCCCTAGAAGAGAGTTATGAGATTTGGAAAGAAGGGGAAGTTGAGCCCTAGATATATCGGTCCTTTCGAAATACTGGATCGTGTTGGGAAGGTAGCTTACCGATTGGCACTTCCACCGAATCTCTCTCAAGTTCATGATGTGTTCCATGTATCTCTCCTGAGAAAGTACATACCTGATCCTTCACATGTACTTATCTCGGAAGTTGTACCGCTGGAGCAAGATCTTTCTTATGAAGAACAACCGATAGAGATTCTGGATCGTAGTGAAAAAGTCCTACGAAACAAGACCACTCGATTGGTGAAAGTTTTATGAAGGAACCACCAATTAGAAGAAGCTACATGGGAGCTTGAGGATATGATGAGGGAGAGGTATCCTCATCTGTTTGTTACAAAGTGACGAATTTCGAGGGCGAAATTCATTTTAAGGGGGGTAGAATGTAACACCCGAGAATTTTATGTTATATAAATAATAAAAGGAATATTTTTCTACACAACACTTTCTTGGCTTGCTTTACATGAAATCACGACCTTCCTCAATAGCTTGCGTCGTACACAATACCGAGTTTCACTAAACAATGATATGCTATTAAAATATTATTAAAACTAGCCGTAATGAATAGTAATAACCACTTTTTGAAATTTTATAAATTTTATTTTTCGAAATGGACTTCATTTTTGGATTCGGAATATCGAAATTAGCCTAGGGTGAAATTTTGGTATTTTTCTGAAAACTTTCAATTTTTGATGAATAGTGAAACCACTAAGTGGTAGTTAAAAAACTGAATTTTTCATAAAACTTAATTTTACTGCTTATGTGAGTGGAATTTCAAAAATCCGAGAGACAAGGTTGATGTAAGTAAGTAAAAGGTGGTTTAATGAGATGAAAACAATTTTTTGGTGAATAGTAACTTTTTACTTTTTTTTACCATGGTTAAAAGTAAATAGGGTAATTAAGGGTAAAAATGATATTATTATTACCCTAACACATGTACTAATCCTATTGGATAAGTGTAATTCGACCAAAAACAAACTTATGAATAAAATATGACCATTTAGGCCCACTTGGATTAGATTAGGACATTTATTATTAATTTATTTAAAGAAGGGTTAAAATAGTTAAAATCAAAGTTTAATAAGTAAATAATTTTTAATATAAGGTTATAAATAAGATAAATTCGACTATAAATATTAATTAGAAAGTTAAAAATATTTCCTACATAATGATATTTTATTTGTAATTTTTAGACATTAAATAATTTAATTTATTTATGAAACAATGATGATGCAGTAATTATCTTATTAATGAAATATTGACATAATTGATGTTATAAACACCAAAATAAATGTAATTTGAGTCTTTTTATGAATTACAATAATTTTATAGGTTAATATGACATGTTATTATTAATTTAATTAACTTTTTTTAACTAATCATTTTGTTATGATTTTCACAAAAATCAATTACTAAATAGTGTCAAAATTGACATAAAATAGTTTTTAAAACAAATATTATATTAGTAATTGTTATTTTATTCCTAAAAATCTAATGTTCGGCCAAATGACTTAGATAAGGTTATATATATTAATAATAAACAACTTGGGGTTCGTTTGGATTCTTATAGTAAGTTTATTAACCTTATAGTATAAGAACACAAGAAGACACAGTAAAAGTAAAATTATTTAACTTAATGTTAAATCTAAATGATAAGGTTAAAATAGGAACCTAAACTTGTCTAAATTATATTTTATGAGAGTATTTCGACCCATACCCACCTTAGCTTCGAAATATATCAATTTGGAGCTATTTAAAACCGAACATGACTTTATAATAAAATAATATTTTTAGTTTTCCAAAGGTGCCCCTCTCATCCCTTATAAAAGGGCACCTCCTCCCCCTCTTCCTCACACCACTTTGAAGATTTAAGACTGGAAAACCCCTGCCAATTCCTCCTCTCCACTTCCCTAGAGACATCCTAGAGGTCCTGGTCTTCTTCAAAGACCAATTTTAGTGCCCTAAAAGAAGGTCTCAAAGAAGCACTTCGAAGAAGAGGTAATGTCCGTTACCGATTCTTTCATCTTTATTTCTTCTTACACATCTTCTTCTTTAGTTGTTTCATTCTGAAGTAATAACATCAGTATCACTCATATACTGATATGTCATTATAAGTATGAAACAACCATATTTCACCATCTATCCATCCTACGGAAAAAGAAATCACCGTGCGTGCGTACGTACGGAATACCGTCTCCACGCCATGGTGTAATCTATTTTCCACCACCACATTACTTGGATGGGTATAATGGTGTAAATAATGACTATATATGACTATTATAAAGTGATACTGATTCTGAAATAGTATACATACACTCCAATACAATTCCACGATCATAGGAATGATATCATCACTCGTGCGTACGTACGGAATACCGTCTCCACGATGTGATGCGACTCGTTCTACATGATCTTCATTTAATAATGATTATATAAATGAATTTAATGAATGAATATGATATATATTACACTAATACCATTCTGGAAATGAGGTATCTATAACCTAAAGATAAAAATAAGAATTTATTCGACAAAACACGCATGAGAACAAAAAGTTATAAACACCTGAATAACACGTAGCAATGAAATATTACTACTAAGAAGCTAAGAAAATGACCATATATGATATCATAAAAATAAGTTTGATTTTGGAATAAGTCAATAACATTATTTAAATCATTATACAGGAGGTTCGGACACTTACGAAGCAAAACAGACCTAAGGTAAGGGAAATATCACAATCTCATTTTTATCTGAGATTGTTTATACTTTAGTATTTACTGGGGTGTATTTTATCATCCACATCCATGTTTCCTCAATATTTAATATTATTTCCATTCACCTAAAATTGTTTAAATCCTATTTTACCCTTCGGCGAGTTTTTAGTAAAAGATATGAAAGGAATCTTTTGTCATTTTTCATACGAGGTACTTTTTTGACTTTTCCGACAAAAGTACGAGAAGAATGTTTTTTTAACTTATACGGTATGAATGGATTTTTAAAACATTATTTCCAAGAAGCTTACTTTACAAGTTTTCAAGTTTAGTTTTAATCAACTTATTTTAGTTTAAAATTTTAAGACATGTTAAGAAAGGAAAATGTTTTTGAAGTAGAAAGGATATTTTCCTCAAGAATGGAGTTCAAGTGTTTTATCAAAATTATTTTCCTTCTAAGATAATAAAGGGTTTTGTTTCTATCCCTATTATTACATGGATTTGATTATGTTGTGATGGAAATATTTTTATGAATTCCTTTATCTTATATGAATTGTTTTATGATGTCATGTTGTTTAAGAATCCCATTTTTATTACATGGGTTATGCTATGATGTATGGTTTATGATTTTGTGGCACACATAAGAATGGTATCATTATGAGATGGGTGGGACCTATATCTCCCTCCAATTCATTGGGTAAAGATTTTATATCTCATGAGATAGACATGGCTGGAACGGTAGGTTATACCGGTTCAGTGAAACAGGACTGAAACGAGGAGTGAACTTGGTTCAGAAATGGACTTTGTCCACTAAGATAGTCTTGGAAATGAGTCTTGACTAATGAGAAATGATTCTCTATGATTATGTGTGTATGCCACAAAGTTTCATGTTTTAAGTTATGATTATTTGGATTACATTTCACTACTATGATTTATCCCATGTTATGAAATTATGCTTTCTTTTGCAGGATAGGATTTCCAAAAGTTATGTTCTTATGAATATGATGTGATTGATATTTCTTTTGTTTACCCTTACTGAGCATTTGAGATCACCCTTTCGTATGTTTTCATTCCCCAGGGCAGGAAGAAGGTTATTAAGTAAGATATGCCAAAAGGGACTATAGATATGATGAAATAAATGGGAGACAGTGTAGACGCTTTATGAACCAGTTGTTTATGTTTCCCAGTTTCTAAAGACACTATACCTATACGGTCCTTTCGTGGTTTTGTTATATGTTGTAATAAGTATGCTTCAATTTTGAAGTATTAAAAATGTATGTAATGTATGGTTTGTTATAATAGAAGCAAAAATTAACACACTTAGAAAATATTTATTTCATCAAGTAAATCATAAAAAGTAGTGAATATCAAGATTAAGACTGATGTGAAAGCCAAGGTGATTAAAAATTAGAAATATTTGGTTAAATAAAAAGTGAAAAACAATGAGCCTATTAATAATTAAGTTATTTAAAGGATAAACTTTAAGGATCCATTTGAAGATATTGAGTTTGATAATAAAAGTTTTGGAGACTTTATAAGTAAAAATAAACCTCTCGCACATAATGAGAACTCCAAAATGGAAGAAATTTCAATGGAATATGGTAATCAACTTGGATATTGTGTATTATAGGTTCAAAAATTGATATAATCCTTACAAGAGAAATTGGATCAATGAGGGATCATACATAAAGTGGATTATGCTATCATCAAAGATTTTTGAATAGAGAATAAGAGGCTGGAACGAGTAGAGGTGTCCCTAAATATTTACCTACATAAAATGGATTCCAAGATTAAAGAACAAAGTGATATTTTAAAGAATTTTCTCAAAATTTTAGAAATTAGATAGTAAAAAATAAGGATATATAAGGTCAACTAAAGGATAATTAATAAAAGATCAGATAGATTGAGGTAAAGAACAATTTGTCTAAGGAAATGTAGAAGGTGAAGTTTCACTCCAGAGAATCATCTACATGTATAGTATGTAAGGATCCAAATATGAAATAAAATAATAATAGAAATAATATTCCTAAATCTAAAAGTAAAGTCCCTAAAAAGAGAGTAGATATGAAATGATACTATTGTGGAAGACTGGCACACACCATGAGTATGTGGCTATAAGACTAAGGGACCAATACCATAAAAAGAACACTGACTACACCTTTATATCAATTTTGAAATAATGAAATGAGGTACATTTTTAATGAGAGATTTTTCATATGTGCTAATAATCGGGATTTGGAAATACATTGTAGAAGTAAGAAAGTAGGTAAGGTAAAAGAAGCTATAAGTAGTTTCTTAACTCTTGTGGTATGTAACGAAATATCCTATCATCAAAAGAGACCTATTAAGTTGGAAAAAAAGTTCACTATTTTGGAATAAAAATAAGGATTTTAAGAAAAGGTGTACCAAGAATATAATAGGTTACACTCACGACATACCTCTTGAAACAAACGTAAACAACTCTAAAAGAAAAAGGGATAAGTTAGTCCAGTTTTGGGTAAAAAATATTTTCACATGAATACAGGCCCACCGTGGAAAGAAATATATGGGGTGGCTCTTAAGACTATAAGAAGGTAAATAAATGAAATAATCCTTAGTGTTTTAAAAAACTATACCACATGGTAAAAAATGAAGATAAATTAAAGATCACACCAGTGGTAGAGGAATTTTTAGTAGAATACAGGTGGTGCATTAATAAAAAAACTTGTACACATGGGTTTAATCCCACAACCATGAAGAGAAAGAATCCCATGAAACCTATACTCAAAAAGAAATATGATCATGTGTGGAAAGAATTATTAATCATATATCCAAATCAACTAAAATTTTATAGGATTATAGAAGAGGTATAAGAGAATTAATGTTCCTTTTATGCAATTAAAAAGAATCCCCAGAAAATAAAGTGATGTTATAAAGAATTCATACAATTTTTTTTGAAAGAGGTGTCTTGAAATGTTTCACTATATTGATTTTTGGGAGAAAATATAGAAGAAAAAGGTTGGTCTATTATAACTAATTGAAATCCTATATTTAATAATTATCAAGGCAACCCTATCCCCATTCATTTAACTATTTATAATATATGTTTGAATTGGTATAATTTTAAGGGGGAGATAAAATCCATAAGGTGTGTTAGTGTGTGATGAAAGGGTATAAGTGCATAAGTTGAATAGAGATAAATGTGAAAATAAGAATCATAATTCTTTAAATTTTAATACGACATCAAATTCAACAAGTGGGTTTAAACAATAACTCTATTTCTCAAATTTGATTCTATAATTTTCATGGTAAAAAAATAGTATCACATGATGAAGAGCCCAATTTAATGTTAAAGAGTATATTTGAATAATCTAATGGTTCTAATTCACATTTAATATTCATCCATTAGTATCAAGACTCAGTTGAAATGGTATTTGACCACCAATATAAGATGGATTGGTGATGAAGAAGCTAAATTTATGCATTCCATGTTCAACTATTTTGTTCTAAATAATATGGTATCAGTTATATATATTTTTAGGATACTAAGAAGCTACTATAAATTCAATATCATTCCCAATAAGTGACCTCCCCATTATGAAGAGTTATTCAACATTCAGATTCATCCTAAGAATTGGTATCAATAATGTGTATCTGTATAAAGATGAATATTTTTAGGTGACAAGCACTCAGGGTATTTTTCCACATCTTAAGAAGGATTTTTTGAGTAATTGAAGATAATGTAGGACAAGAGGTATCATGGAATTATATTTAAAAAGTTGTTTCAATTGGATTAGAACATGGTATTCCTTACCCGATTTTAATTAATTTCTTATTATCCAACTATTTTGTGTTAGTGTGATTGAGATCACATTATAGATTTTGAAAAGAAATAAAGACACCACTAGAATTTATGGAAGTATGTGAGTGACATGGATATTTTTGAGGTTTATTGACTTAAACTCTTGTTTCATACAATTAATTCCATCTCAATAGGATTAGATGATCTTTTGGTGACTCAATTCCATGTAATAATTTCACTCACTGAAGATCTACCATTAGTTTGCATCAATATGAAAAAATAGGCTCAAAACTTTAATGGTGTTTATAGGAGAAAATTATTAAAATTATCATTATAATTGAACTTATGGTATAACAGGGTTTGAGAAAATATACATAAAAATGGAAGAGAATAATGTCTATATATCTGGATTTTAGGATTTGGAAGAAATATGTATTCCCCCACTGGTTTTTGAGGCTCATTGAAAATCTATTGAATGGATATTATTGATTAAGGGGTAGTAGAGCTATTTATGAAGGAATATCCCATGGAGTTTATAGTGATATGTGATATTACATAAAAGGAATATCTATTGTGACCCAAGGGGAAGAGAACTTAAATATTAAATTAGATTTCAAGCCACCCTTTTTATTTTTTTGTCAAAGTGGGAGATAAAAGTCATCAGGAGGAAAGAAAGGAGTCACGAACCTATAACCATGAAACATTGAAGATACTTTCTATACCCACCTTTAATATCTAGATTAGGATGGGTTAGGGATAATATTGAAAACCGAATCTAAATGGGGATAATGTTGGATCGATATCTATGTTTGGTATTGAATTTTTAATCAATCATTGTATTATAAAATATAGTTGGAATGTTGGTAGATGATTGAAGTCATTGATATTGATTGTATAGGCCATGAATATTTTTGTAGAAATAAACATAGATCCTTGATATCTTTATATATCAAGAAATAATTTTGTGGTTTTTAGTTTGGAAGAAGACCATGATAGTAAAAATAATCAATTTTGAACATGGTATGGAGTAAGATGAATTAATGATAATATTAGAAAAAATAAAAAAGGTTAGAATGTTGGATCTAGACCTATGTGTGGTGTTGTATTTTTTTTTCAAGCATTATATATCAAATTCTAGGTAGAATATTCTTAGTTGATTGGATTAATTACTGAAGATTTTGTAGGTCAGGAGGACTTTGTGTGGAGAAATGTAAATATATCCTTGATATCTTTATATATCAAGAACTGGGTTTGTGTTTTGAGGTCCGTAAGAGGACTATGGAAGTAAAAAATCATCAATTGAGAAGTACATAAAAGAAATTTAAATTTTAATCATTTCTTAATGTCTATGAAATATATAGGCTTAAAATCTAGAGGAAAGGAAGTCATATCTCATAAGACAGAAAGGATCATGTGACCATATAAGTGTGTAAGAGACACATGATTGCATAAATCATTAACGTATATGTGACCTCATGTGTATGAGGAAGTTACATGGCCCCATAAGGTGTGTTAGATCATGTAATTTTATAAGGTGTGAATGAATCATGTGAATAAAGTTATATAGTGAAGCATGTTTGTGACAAAGTATTTTGATTTTTTCATGATCAAATAAAAACAAATAAGACACACGATGGGGTAATGAAATGTGTATGAAGGTAGTTATGTTGGAAATGATGGAAGGATATTGTGGCAAGATATTCATGATAGAGGAGATCTGTGATGATGTCTTGCGATTTTGTAATCACGAGGAGGTCTTGTGAATTTTAAAAGTAAGGTGATCATAAAAACACAATGGGATCTCATGATGTGGTCACACAATGTTAATGAAGGGAGTGGTATGCTAGAAAACATGGTGAAATTTTATGACTATGGGGAAGGGATTCTTGTGATATAAGTCATGAAAAATGGTTATGCGATCACATGAGTTAAACGTTGTTACACGATTGGAATGCAATGAGGTCATGCGATCAACAATGTCTGAGTTGGTTGAATGGATGGAATACCATGTATTGTGGAGTTGAGGTGGTGGAAAATCTACTATAAATACATACTTAAGTCTATATTTTATAATATATAGAGATTAAGTGTTTAATCCACGTGGAATATTTTTTTGAAGGAATCCAAAATCCTGTGAATATTTGATTGCATATACATAGAAGGGTTATATGCTAGTGGTCTTGCATATGAAGATATACACCCAGGAGATCACATTCTAGCAATATCACATTTAGGTTTTATGTATTGGTAGTATTATAGAAGGTATTATATGATATGGGGTCTTTCACTTAGTAGACCTGTGCCAGTGTTCATGTGCTCGAAGTCTCATGGAAGGGATCATGAAATGGGTTCATGCCTAGGGAGATATACATTTGTAAGTATTTCATGTGAAGTAGTCTTACACCTAGAGGAATCTTATTCTCTGAAGAATCTTGTTCTTGGATGAGTCTTGTGCCAAAGTTTCATCCTATCAATGGTTAAGATCCTATGAGTTATTCACTTGAGGGGTGCCCTATGAATAATACCTTTATCATTACTAAATTCTAAAGAAAGAATAAGAATATGATTTCAGTGATATATCCAGTTTGAAGAGGAAGAGATCCATAATATAATTACATCTTGGAAATATCTTTATCTTAAATAGATAAATGTAAATAAGATAATTAAACTATGTAATTATCCTCATATAGAGAAGAAGAGATGCTGATATTATGTTGTGGAAGATAGAGTCTTAACTCTCTCATTGAGGAGTTAATGTCATCCAACGTATTGTAAGAGAGTAGAAAAATTGAAGATAAATAGAGCATTATATCATAAGTTATGATGAAATTAGAGTATAATGTTGAAAAGGGACACACCATCATGTTCTTTATTTGGTGAAGAGACCTACAAGTATTTAAACTATGAAAGAGCCTTCATGAAAGAAATGTGTGCAAGTGGAGAAAGGAAATGATCCTTGGGTGAGGAGTGAACAAACCTTAACCATTATAAAGGAAGTACACATAGAAAAGAGTGTAAAAATACATATCTTTGTATCTATATGACTAGTGATGATGACTGGATTTTTACATGTTGATATATCATCATTGTGTGCTTATTGGACATAGACCTTGGTGGTGAACCAAGTATAACTCGTGTGTTCTGTATGTGCTTTAATTTTCTATATATCTTCAATTTTTTTGGTAATTGTCTTATCATGTAATATAGTATGAAAATAGTCCCTACCAATATGGAAAAAAGATCCTAAAAAAATATAAATTACTTAAAGAAAATAGTTTAATCTGACCTTAACCCTAATTCATCCCTCTCTCAGGGTGTCTCTGGTAGCATTATAACCATTTTATACAATGGTTGAAGGAGTTAGGATGTGGATGTGAGACCATTTGAACATTAGCTTCCAAAGAAGAGTGATGATGAACTATCCAAATCATATTATGGTTGATAAAGATATTTTAACTAAACAAAGGCCAATGGAAATTAAATTCCATAGGGTGTCATAATGAATGAATCAGTGATGAAATATTTAGTCCTTTATGACAAGTATGATGATAATTAGACAAGTGATATGTGGAATTTCCATTAATGGGATTCTAGATATATTTATGTGAAAAAATTATCTAAATTTTTTAATGATGTATGGATTTGGGATGGATAGTTTCTTATATTATTTAATTAAAATGAGTTATTGAATTATATGTAGAATCTAAATGGTATAGATATTATACTATAATAAGGGGGGGGGGTGAATTTTAGTTTAAAATAAACAATATTTTTTCCCTCCTTAAGAGATAAAAGTATCAATATTACACAAGTCATATAGGATCATAACAAATGTATTGGTATTATAAACAATCGATAATCCCACAAGAGAAAATCAGAGTAAAATTATAGTAATTGAATTTAAGTGTCAGTATTTCAAATTATAAAGAACATAACATTTACATTAATATTATAAAAGAATTCAATATTATAAACTACTAATGATTTTTTTAAATGGAATTAAAAACTAATCATGGAATGTTGGTTAGAAAACCAAATACTCATTTAAAAAATATATTTAAAATTTCAATTTTAGACCAATTTGAAAGGTAGATCTATAGACCTGATATGAGGTATCCTTGATTGTATATGTAACACCCCAGGTAAATAAAGAATATGAAATTTTTATATTTATCCATATTTGTGAATAAAATATTAATATTACTTTAAAGGGGACGCTATGCTCGATGGCGTACCCAATACGCAACAACGAGTTTCTTGGGAATCTTACGTTGCACTCTAATAATAAAATAATATTATTTTAAATGGTAGTTAACATGTAGCCGTTGTATTGGAGGGAATGGATAGAAATAACTAAAAGATTATTATATATGTTTTTAAATGTTTTTACATTTATCCAATAAAAGATAAAGGCTTAAAATACGGAAAGAATTCAATTTTAGGCGTATATGCCCTAGTTTTCACTAAAGGTTCACTTATCGCCTTTTGATGGAGAACCGTCATTAAATATAGTTTTGTTCACTCTTATACATTCTATTGGACCAAATAAAACTCTTCTTAAGAATTGGGACATCAAAATTTACTTTGTGTAAATTTTTGGTATCTTTCCGATAAAGTTCATTTTTTAATGAATAGTGTAAAATTTTGTATTTTAATTCAAAACTTCTTTTTAATCTAATTTATTTATATGATTAGATTATCTTTTGAATTGGTTTTAAAGTGAAATTAGAATATATTTTTACCATTAAATCCAATAGTGGTCGTTGGAATTAATTTCACTTTGAAATCAGACTTAAACTAGTGTCAATCTCATGATACTTATTGTTTCATAAAAACACGCTATTTGCTCTGACAGCGGGAATTAATTATTAAATTAATTAATGTGACTTATATGTTTTGAATTTTTTAAAATAGACTTCATTTTTGAATTCGGAATATCAAATATAGCTTAGGGTGAATTTTTGGGATTTTTCTAAAAAACTTCAATTTTTGATGAATAGTGAAACCACTAAGTGATACTTATAAAAACTGATTTTTCCATTTAAATGAAATTTTTCCATCTTTGTGTTTTGAATTTCAAAAATCCGGCATACATGGTTGTCATTAAGAAGTAAAATGTGGTTCAATGGGATAAAAATAATTTTTTTTGGTGAATAGTAACTTATTAAGTTTTTAATCGCGATTAGAGGTAATTAGTGTAGTTTATGGTAAGAATAATGTTTTAATAAAATGAAATGACCTAGAAACATGTCCTACCCTAATTGTATGTGTCATGGCCGACCAAGAAAATCCATGGGTCAACTTGGGGACCCCATGGAGCCACTTTGGTTGGGAAATGACATAAATATCTTTTTATTTAATGTTAAAGTAAAAATGACACAAACATGAGATGTTTTACTAAAACAATTTTTACATGGGGTTATACAAGTCATATTTTTGACTATAAATAGTCCTTAGAAATATAAAAATATTTCCTACATCATAGTAATTTTTTTATAATTTTTATACATTAAATAAATTAAATTATTTATGACATCATGATGATGCAGCGATGACCTCATTATTTAACGATTTAAATAAAATGGAAAGATAATGTAATATCTAAGACCTAAACATGTCCAAAACCTATTGGATGAGTGTATTTAGAACTCTTATCACCTTATCCTTGAAATACATCAATGTGGGACCTTTAAAATCCGAAACGCTTTTGAAAATAAAGTAACATTTTGTAACTTTACAAGAGTTCCCCTCCTCTCCTCTTATAAAAGGCCCCCACCTCTACCTCCTTACCCACACTCCCAAAGACTTTGGCTCGGCCAAACCCTGCCCATTTTGTCTCTCCACTTACCTCTATTACTCCTTGAAGCCTCACTTTGGGCAGAAGTCTTCCCAAGGAAGCCTTTGATCTCAAACCAAATGGAGTTACCCGATTTTAAGGCAATGTCTTCACTTGTGTTGTTTTGTTTTATTTTGCTTCTATAACCCCCTAAAATATTTTTTTTCATTTATTTTGTAACAACTAAATTATCTTCAATATACTAGGATGATGTTATAAGAAGGATTATAGCTACACTTACACACACCTACATCTAATGGTTATTGAACATACTGTTTCTGTGGATTGCGAATTTCTGCCTCACGAAATGATGATTGTTAAACATTATTCTAACACCTTCAAAGGTGGCCATTAATATGACACTATATTTATATATGATATATAATATGTTTATGTTTTACTTAAGCTTCTTTATTTTTCATTTATGGCGTACCTTTATGGTTTCCATTATGGGTAAACGCGATATCTTCATTTAAGGAAGTGCGGACTACCGCCCCCTCAAAGTGATTTGATTCATTAATACCATATGTGGTACGTATAGAGGATATATTTAATGATATTATATATGATACCATACTGGAATTAAAATACTATTATTTATCATTATGTTTTAATTCCATTAAATATGAAATAAAAATGAAAGTAGCGTTCATGCGTACGTACGACCTACCGTCTCCATGAACGGTGCTTTTCGTTTTTTTATCTCCAAATGATATGTAATAGTATAAAATGAATATTTACTGGATATATATGATATTTTAATCATTAATACTATTATGGAAATTATTTACTTATAACTACATGGGCAATCTTTTTTCAAACAAGTTCATTCTTGACTCATGTACCAAACATCGGCAAAAACGTCTGATATGAACTAACATTATTAAACAATTATTATAACATTATAATATGTGATATGAACTGAATAATAATCTCTAAAGGAGGTATTTAGGCAATTATTAATTGACCAAAGTTTATTATTCAGGAATATAAAGAAACTAACAAGACAAGTTGGACTTGAGGTAAGGGATCCTACTCCTCTCTTTCTTTTTAAGTACACTCTTTTATGTCATTCCTTATAAGCTCATATTTTTTGTGATTGGGATGTTATTTTATATTACTATTACTGTAATTTTTATGTTCATATGATTAGATACCCTATTCTCTCTCATCAATCCATCTTGGAAGTTTTGAGTGGCACCGTTAGGCTGCCAAATTTTCGTAAGAGATCTAACCTCTCTCTTTCTCTTTAAGTACTCTCCTTTATGTCACTTCTTTTAAGCTCCTATTTTTTATGATGGGGGATGTTCTCTTATATTCCTCTTGATGTAAATTTTATTTTAATGTGATTAGATACCCTATTTGATCTCATCAATCCATTTTTGGAAGTTTTAAGTGGCGCCGTTAGGCTGCCGAGTTCTCGTAAGGGATTTTTCGTCTCACTTTTATTCCTGTGAGATTTATGCTAAATTTGCCACAATTTCCTTTGAGTGGTGTATGTAATGACCATTATTTTACTCATTGTGTAATATTATTTCATTTATGATTATTTACATCAATGTTGTATTGTCCTTCTCTCACGGGGCGTATGTTTCGAAAGATACCCATGTCGGAAGGGAACCTTTCACCCTCCTCTTTTTAAAAGACTTCTTTTGTTGGGTCTTTTCATTTACATATTTTTATGTCGGGATATGTTCTCATATATCCTTATTGATGTAAATTTTATGTCCAAGTGATGAGATACCTTTTTTTTGATGTGACGCCGTTAGGCTGTCAAGGGAACTTCTTAACCCAATTTCGATTTCTTTGGGTTCAACATATAGTTATTGAATATGTCAGCCTTTGAATATGTGTGAATGACCTTTGAATTATTTTACACTTAATATCCACTTATATTTGGTGTATTAGTTTTTCACACATAATTATGTAATTGATTTATCCTCAAACCAAGGATACCGTCTTTGTATGGGACTTCGTCTCAATCTCCTTTCATTGAGGCATATTTTGTTTTAAACACAAACTTCTTTTATACGGTGTACAAAACCCTTTGAATTTTACGTTTATTCAAAAGGAATCTTTTTTATACGAAGCATTTAATAAACGACAAAAGGGAATGTTTTTGTCGTACGTATGTGGCGACAATGACTTCTATTCCGCCGTGACCATTATTTGAGTTTCGGCTTCCTCTACAAGCCATACTTTTTTTAAAAAGGAAAATAAATACCATGTTTAACTTTTATTTTATTTTGGTATTGAAAATTGTTTTCATAATGTTTTTATATCAATGTTTTCTATTGATATCTTGTGATTGAAAGGTGGAAATGTTATGTTTCCTTTATGCATGTTTTATGTGATACGATTATGTTGAGGTTCTTGGGCATTATTATGAAGACGGGTGGTTTCGTGATAGACTAAGGGAGGGTGAGCCCGATATAGCTTTCCAATGCATTGGGTAACGCGAAGGAGTGAAACGTTAAGGTTTCTCCGAAGAGATTTAGGGAATATACTGTGATGGGTATTCCAAAACGTAACCAAGAGGGTTACTCCCTACGTAAGAATGTTATGAATGCCTCAAGTTACCTTTTATGTCTTATGATTTCTATGATTTATTCATGATTTTATGAGGTATGTTAAAGTGCCTATGTTTTATGGGTAAAGTATGATTTAATTCTTATGTATATATGAACTCATGTTTCCTTTCCATATTTTTATATCCCTTACTGTGCTTTTTATGCTCATCCCAAGTTTTTGAAATGTTTTTC
Source organism: Viscum album (assembly GCA_963277665.1). NCBI lineage: Eukaryota > Viridiplantae > Streptophyta > Magnoliopsida > Santalales > Viscaceae > Viscum > Viscum album. The sequence continues at coordinate 1,598,338,147 of OY728130.1, read as the reverse complement.
ACAGGTCAAGGGAAAGGTACGTGATGTGATGATAGTGTCAAGGATGTGTCAAGAAAGAGTAAAAGTTTTATTTTAAATATGTTTCCGTTGATGGGAAGAATGAATCTTGTCTTTTATGTAACCATTTTGTTTAAATGTGGAATGTAATGCAAGTTTTATGATCTAATTCTCTAAAACTCTAAACCTGAAAAGATCCTCAATGTGTATTCTTGTATTAACTCAAGATTAAGTAAGGTTTAAGGATGGGGCCTTATAGTATACTTTTCAAAAGGTTTCCACTTCTGAAAGTATAAATCTATACTCTTTATTACTTACCCAATAATCCCCTGATGATATCAATCAAAATTTTACCCTTTAAAATAATCGATAGCTATATTTACCTCACTACTATGACTAGTTTCTTAGTACTTCTGTTACTACAACTAGTAGCTTTGTTTCCCCCTACTATTTTACCAGCACCTTGGTTAGCCTGATACTATTATTTTTAAATTAGTTATTACACTACTTAACTCATATCTTAGTTTAAAATGAATATAATTTAAATACTTAAAACATTACAATTAAATCTCACATAAAGATATATCTTAGAAGAAACACTCCTAAATAAAATCACGACACTGAATGGAAGTTCTCATGCTACATGGTATTACAAGGATTAAAAAAACATTTAGAATTCTCTCTTAGTTTCATAAAATTTTAATATTATACAATTATTCTACTGTAACATTTTACTTTTGATCCATGAGGTGCAGATTTATTTATAAATAATCTTCCAATATCCAAATTTCAAAAATCTTAGGGTCAATTTCAACTGTATTAGTAGTACTTGTTAATATTAAAATGGATGTAACTTATTTCCACATATACCAATAAGTTGTCTCATCACAACTATAGCGCTTCTGTTGAAAACTTTATAATTTCAGTGTTATGAAATTCCTTTGCTTATTTGATTTTCATTAATCAGTTTCATTGGTATTTTGTTAAATATAAAGTTATTAGTATTTTATTTAAACTATTTTTTATATTTAAAATGTTAAAGGTAAAATAATAAACATTAATTGTAAAAATTATTCAATGAAGTGTTTCATGGTTTTCAAAAAAACTAAAGTGAATTTAGTCAGACACAAAAATACCCCCCTTTTTGAAAATCACAAACACTTATGGAAAAAATTAAAATGAACTGAAGTAAATTCCTATATAAATCCATGTATATGTTTATATGTGGATAATTTGTTTTACTTATTTATAAATTGTATTATTTCTTTAAAAGGTTCTCTCAATTTTAGAAATATCCCGCCTATAACATCTCTTTCATTTTATTTTAAAGAAAATATACCGATGAAAAAAATTTCCTCCTTTGAAATATATTAAAACAATATCTCCCTTTAAAATATATCTCCCCCTTTTTAGCAATATATCATCTACTTTGTGAAAGAAAATAATATACCCTTTAAAAATATATTTTAATTTTTAGAAAATATCTCCCCCTTTGTAGTTTTAAAAAAAGGGTATAAAAAAATTTAAAATAATGTTTCGTTTTATTTAGATAGAGAAAAAATTTAAAAATATGATAAAAAACAGTAAATCCTACATCAAATAGTATTCATACAAATATTTTAAATAAAAACAAGTAAAAATATGAAAAAATCATCAATAAAATTATATTGGGATAATTGATGGTAGAATATTTTTTAAAATTACAAGCAATACAAATTTTAGAAAAAATAAATACTTATTAATTGATTTTTCAATCATGTGTTTTAGCTTCTTGATATACTTCTATTGCATTACTGAATTCTAGTCATGAGTCTTAAAATTCTTAAGTTTCTCCAAAATTTATTCTTGAATAATATTTTAGGAAATATTTTGAAATTGAAAAATCAATTGAAAATAAAAGTGAATATCAGTTTAAGAAATTATTTGTAGAAGAATTTTCCCCTCTCAATTATTTAGTCTATACATATACTATAGTCACTTTTCTATCCTTATAGAAAAATCTTTCCAAGTCAATATCATTTGAAGAAATATAAATATTAAGCTCCTCCTTATCAATTTCTTATGAGATAACTGCTGATGATAACAATGATTTTAAGGAGGATCCTATAGATATTGAGGATTCATCTCCTTAGAATGTTATAGAATCTAAAGCTAATTTGATTATTTAAAAAGATCAGAATAATTATAAATACAGTTTATCAGAATCCATGGCTTCAATAATAGCTCAATATTTTGATCAGAAGTTAAATACTATTTTAATCAAGTAAAGGAGGATGAATCAAAATGTCAGCATGATCCCTAAGCTTAGTGAAATAATTATAATTCATCAAAAATTAGATGTTTCATGTTTAGAATCCTAATTCTCAAATTCATTTGATAGAATCTATAGAAAAGGTCAAAGAAGCGATAAAGGAAGTCAAACAATATTTATATCTTTGTCTAATTCTAAATTTAATGTCTTTTTATGTAAATATTTTTTTTATCTATGCGAAATTTTATAATTAAATAAGAACACATGCACCTTTCAAAATCAAGGATATGGTCCCTTAAATCCAAAAGTCTTCTCATTTTTTATATAAGACTCATGTATGTAATTATATTATTATTTATCAATACACACACATATATATATTATTATTTATTAATTTTATTATTAGAAAATGATTTTTTATAGGTTTTATCTTTTATAATAAATGTAATTTTCTAGTTCCAATCCAACTACAGATGGTTAGGTCCTACATGACCTACTTGGATTTCCCAGTTCCCTATATAAACATAATTGTTTTCATTGAAAAATAAAAATGATATTCACTGAAAATAATAATTTATATGGTCCTAATATCACACCAAATAATTTATTCCAAATATCACATTAGCAATATTCATATCTAATTCAAAGAAGTCCCAAAGGAATCTATAACTTCCAACAACTATGGTTCACTCCAAACATCTCTGAATACCCTTAGATAGTGTTCTCAAGGTTGTATCGATCAACATCACCCCATACTAAGGCTCTATAACTAGCCCTAATCCATTCAAAAATTATGTATTTTGATATTTTTAACATGATAATTATTCTATAAAGATAATATTTTATTTTATTTATTTATTTTCAATTAAAAAAACTACAAAAATCACATGTGTATAGTTCATAATATTTATAATACAGAAGTTAAATCTAATTCCACCTTTCTTTCTCAGTTCATTGAAGTAAAGTACAGAGCACCTTGTGTAACAAATAAGGTACTTAAAAAATAATTTCTTTTCATTATAGAATTAAATAGATAAATTCATTATAAATGGATAATGAAATAAGTGGCATTTATATAAACTAAGGAATCTATACTAATAGAATAGTAACCTCACATATGAGAGTATAAATAAAATTTATGTATCTTATAAGTGAAATAATTATATATTTATATCATGGAATAAGTAAATAAATGTTTTTTAAATTATAAATTTAGTGTTGGTATTTTTGTAAGTAATAAATATTTAATTACAATTTTATAATTAATATAATTATTTAAAAGAAAATATATTTTCATAAAATAGATTCATAAATTAATATTTTGTTGTCTTATGATTTTAAGATAATTTTATGAGATGTTAATTAATTTTTCAAAATGTCATAAAATAAGTTATAATTTTAAAATTGGTATTTTTTGAATAAATGATGATTTTAATTAAAAATTAAATATCTCATATTTATACAATTATTTTCATAAAATTTAGTTTAAATTTTAATTATAGACATCTTAAAATGGCTAGGGTTATTTTTGTTGGGTCTTTTTTCTAAAATACATGATTTTTTGGTGAATAGTAAAACACAGTAATTTCCGGTATATATACATTATAAGTGAAATACACTGCTCCTTGAGTCATTGCTGATGTAATCACAATAATCACAAACTTCTATTAACTATTTTTATAAATTTAGTGATAATCCTTAAACTATTTATAGTCTTGAGCCAAAATAATAAACTAATGTATAAAATAATGAGAAAACACACCTCCTCTCCATTATAAACAACACCCCTCACCACCTATTCTCCCCACACCTCAAACCCTTTTAGATTGTTTAATTTATGTCCAATTACATTCCTAAGACTCTTCCATAATTCTAAAACATACTGGTCTCACTAAAAGGCCCAAACTAACATAATTAAGGAGGTTCTCAATGAGAATAATTCAAGAGCTAAAATCCTCTTTCATTTTCTTTAATTTTCATTTTCATTTCTTTTATTTTTTTTATTATATCTTCACATAACCTTATCCAAGTGGAATTAAAACTATATTATCTTATATATACTTAAATTTTTTCTTGTTTATGGAAAAATTCATCATCAAACACCTTCTTCTCTCCCTTTTATTCAAAAAATGATAACATTGTCCAGGATGTGTGGATTTACCACCATCGTGGATGATACACTTTCATTTTCCATTACTTCCTTCAAGGATGGTCATAAAAATATTTTTATGGTTAAATTAGATTTTATTATACATATTATAATTTATATAATTTTTTGGAACCAATATATAAACATGATATTAAATGAGATGATATAAGTTCATGATGGTCGTAAAAACTGTCAAAATAAATTAAATCATTTTCATTATGGTTTTATCTAATGAATAATTATAATAAAAAAAATAATATATGGTATAATTTAAAATTATGGAAACATATTGATACCATTTATTTCCACTTTTGGAGTTTTTATAACATTCTATTAGAAAATTCACAATGAACAAACCATGGAAACCATGAAATAAATGCACTTCAAACAATGAAAATAAAAAAAATATTATTAATAATATGGTGGAAATATGTTATAATAAGATCATATAAGGAATTATAAATATTAACATGGTTCTCCAATATATTAATAACACTATTTAAATCATTTTATAGTAGTTTTGAAAACATTTTAAGTAATACAAAACCGAGGTAAGGGAGTCTTTAGCTAAAACATTGTTTTAAATGTTTTAAACTTTTATTTTTCTAAATATTTTTATGCACAAGTTTTCAGAATGGTTTTTATGAATATATTTATATGGAAATAAATTTTTTTAAAATTTAAAATTTATAATTTCTCTCAATGTTTTCAGAAATGGATCTTTTTCAGGTTTTATGTAAGGAACGTTTCTTAAAAAATCCTCTGTTAAATTTCTATTTTTATAAATTTTCAAAAGACTGTTTTGATGATGAAATAATTCATGTTTTATTATTATGTTATGGTTCTTGGTATTTTTCAATTATGAACGGTGTGTCCTATATCTCCCTCCAATTCATTGGGTATGTTTATGTTGGAGGTCAGTCGTATTGTTACTCCAAGTGTAACTATGATGGTTACACAATAATGTAACCATGAGGGTTACATTGTAAGGTAGTCATGAGGGTTACACTGTAAGGTAGCCACAAGGGTTAAAAATCATATGGCATCTGTTAGGGTTACAATCTTAAGTAAGTAATGCCCCAAGCTACCTAAATAGTTTATTTATGCTTTCTATGTTTTATAGAAATATCTTGTTTTTGAAAAGTAAGTATATGATACATTATGGGTGAGAAGTATGTCTTTGTGAACACGATTTAATATGTTTATAAGTATTCATGGACTAAAGGTTCCTTTATTTTATGTCCCTTATTGATATTTTTTCACTCATATAAAGTCTTAAAATGTTTTTATATGGTTTAAGGATGGTTAAGAGAAATAAATAACCCAAGATGAATGTTGTGAAGATTTTTCATGAAACAATTTCATGTTTTGTTAAAAAATTTTATGTTTTGGATGAAATGGACACTTTTTATGATTTTGGGTTGATATATATGAATTATTTACTAATTTTCTTAAACTTTAAGATGAAAATATTTTTTGTAATGTATGCAAGTTAATTCTAAAATAATATACTAGATTATTTAATGTTTAAGTCCAAGTCCTTATAGCTGGTATCATGGCACAATTTTGATAAATATAGGGGTTAGGAGGTTGTTAATAGAATAACTATAAATTATTTTTACCTGATGGTTAATTTTAAATGATTTATTATTTAAATATTATGATGTTTCTTCTTCTAAGATATATCTTTTCAGAATTTTTTTCCATAGAAGAAACAGGGAAGCTGATGTAGGAAGGCACTGAGAGGATGATATCATTCTGAATCCACAACCTTGAATGGTGGGAATTGGAACCAAACAGTTTGTGATAATAATTCATTAGTTGAAGAAGGCTATAAATGGATGTGTCATCCTTGTAAGAGAATAACCAGAGCTACCACAATGTAACTTGTTGACAGTGGAACATTTTATAAGGCAACACCCTTCTTCTTTTAGCATATCTTATAACCTAATGGAAGATGAAAGGTGGATTAAAGAAATTTAAAAGGTATTTTATGTCATGGGGTGTTCAAATAATCAAAATCTTAGTCTTGTTATTTACCATTTTGAAGGTGAAGTGGACCAGTCGTGGTCAATGGTCTAGAATATCATATATAGCAAGGAGATCAATGACTTGGAATGGGTGGCATTTAAGAATATTTTCCTTGAAAAATATTTTCCTAAGGTGGTTTGAATTAGGATGAAAAAACAATTAATTGAATTGAAATAAATTTATGAAGATTCAGTGGTCTTGAATGAGTAAAACTTCACCAGATTGGAAAGGTATTCTCTAAATCTTATTTGGGATTTTGATAGTAAAATCACTCATTTTTACTCAAGATTGAATCCCAAATACTAGAGGGATTTGGAATCCTATGAATTAAAAATTTATTAGAATTTTTTTGATGTTTTGAGAGGGTGGAAATGGAGTTTTATGATGATCACATGTACTTTGAAAATAAGCAGATGAAGAGGTCCAAATGGAAATCAACCAGTAACAGTAAATCAAAGAAATCTGAAGGTAAGAGAATTTAATTTTCAATTTTTATGAATTTTGGTAAAAAGAATCTTGGATAATGCCTTAAAAAATCTGGGAAGCATTTCCAATGTGATATGTTTGGACATGTGGAATGAGATTGTAATGAAAATGATCTTAAGATTAATTTTGATTAGAAAACTATAAAGTGTTTCAAATTTGGAGAGATGGTGAATTATAAAAATACCTACCCTATGGAAGATATAAATGATGGAAAGTATCCAAATTATAATCAGAAAGGTGAAATGAAATCCTTTGTGACTATATCAGCATATATTGGGCCCTCCAATGAAGTGGTACCATGTACATTATTTGTTTACTCATATTTTTCTAATGACTTGTTTGATATGGGGTCCACACATTCCTTTATTTTTGAATAATTTTATGGTAAATTATAAATTTCACATCATGAAATGAAATCAAATCTTGTGGTAAAAACACCAAGGTAAATATTAAGGAAAAAATTCACTATAATAATCTTCCCATTGTTGTCTATGGAAAGAAATTACCTATGAAACTTGTTATTTTACCCCTATTAAAATGGATTGTCAAGGTTTTTGGTGTTCACGTTGAGAAAAAAATGCAATGTGTGTGACCTCATTTAAGACAAATCTATGAGTAAGAGTACTTACTCATAAATATCTAATTATATTATCATGGGGGATGGTCTTTTAATTTTTTGGAAGCTTTAGGAAAATAATTTTAAAGAGATTATTAATCTTCTTCAATTTCTTTAGTTTGAAAAGATTCATTTGAAACATTATTTTGGATTTTTTTTGAAATTAGTTGTGGAAAAGTTTCATAAAAAACAAAATGAATTGTTTCTTTCAATGTTTTATTCCTTATGTTAATGATTTACTATTATTTTATTGAGTTGGAGAACCCAAGAACGATGCATTCATTTGATTTAGGATTAAATTTACTAATATTGTATTTGTTGTTAAAATAATACATTTACAACAAAAAATGTTGAAAAATCCAACTTTTGGTTTTTTATAAAGGTCAAATTTCATAAGGGATATTTTTGAGAAATGGTCTTACAAGAAAAATATTAATGATATAATACACAATATTCATGACCCCAACCCAAAAAATATTTATAAAAATTAGATTCGTTTAAATTTATTTTATCAATTTATTGGTTAGTTTGATTTCGTCTCTCTACTACCCAATCTTGTTGAGGGGTTCTATGTCATGACCCCCTCCCCATAAAGTGTACCCCTCCTTGGCCGACAATGTGAGAACAAAGATAATTACCCCTAAGTCCCACCTCGAGTAGGCCCCGGGTTGGCGACTAGCATCAATGTTATAACAAACACACAAATGGGAGGAATTACCCTCTAAGAGAAAACATGCATAAGATATAGATAATATAAACACCAAAAACTTCCTAATCAGACTAAAAAGTAAAATAAACCTAAGCACGCATATATAATTTCATTAAAAAACTACTACAAATGAAAGGGAAAACTACAAGTACCAAAAGAAAGTAAAACGAAAATGACCTCGAAGCCTGAACAACTCCTACAAAGCCCATAATCTAAAATAACCAGCCTGATCTCCAACCTACTCCAAGTGACCTGAAGAATATTTTATATATATGTAGGGTGATTATAAAAGTATACTTAATATGATTCTACCTAGAGCCTCTCATGAAAATGTAAAGAAACGATGCTAAAGCGTCGTGAACAATAATCAAAACTAAATCATCAACTAAATAGGTATACTAAATTTCTAACCTCACCATGGATAATCTCAACAAGTATCGCATAAAAGAGAATATAATATAATAAATAATATCAAGGGTACCCCACCACCACTTTCCGAATGGTTTCCTGCTTTTCCCCAACATCGCACATCATGAGAATCTCCCCCTAAGAAGCCGAGCCTGAAGACACCTGGGCATATCACCACAACATGCACCTCGTGTAACTCACCACCATAACCAAAAAACCAAAAGTAACCAGGTAGTTAATAGGAGCCACCAAATCCTGCATAACATGTACCATACATAAGGTATTATACATTAATCAATTACATTACATACGTCGAGTAAGGATCCTTAAGCCATCATAGCCTATACACATTATATCTATAGTATCACTTAGGAAACTATATCTAGAATATATATGTGTGTGAAATAAACACAATCCATTACATCTTTCTAGGAACATATATGTAGAAAAATAACTGTTGTACATACCATCACAAGTAACTACCAAGAGAAGAGATTAGGGCCAAAGGGGGTAGTCAGCCATCCATCCTCCCACCAGGATGTTGGGGAAAACACCCCTAGGGCTCAGAATCCCCAGGAAGTTAGTTTCCTTAACTGACAGGGTGGAGTAACCTATAGAAACAAAACATTACATGGTATAATATAGATTACAGCCAAACTATGGGAAACACCTAGTCTTAGACTCAATTGCAACTACCATCTCCCGGACTCCTAGTTTCCACTACTAAGACTAGATATCCTATAAGCACACAACCATTTAGATAGGTATATTTAGTTACTTTATCCCTTTTTATCAGTTTCAATTTATGTTAATTAATTATTTAAACATTAATTAACCATGATCAATTCCACATTAAATTCCATTATCATTCAAACCAAGATCCATGCCTTCCAGGAATAACCAAACATAGCCCACAGTTCCTCAGAAGTATAACCTCAGCATTGAATCCTATCAAGCTCCAACCCCATGGGTTGAACATCACTAATTCCTTTATTTAACAACAATACAATTTTTTATAATTCTAGGTATTCTAAGCTACCAAATTCATGGGTATCAACATGGTGAGTCGATGAACTACCAGTTGAGTCTTTACACCTATAGAAGGAGTGCATGCCCATCCATCCTCGAGAAGCTAAACACAGAAAGAACATGGCATACCCCACATGTCTTCACCTATTTTGGAAGCAAGGTAAGAAATACCATATCTCTCAAGTAGTGGATAAGTTAAAACATATAAATAAACAACATTTTCAATATCAACCACTTTCACATCAATGGGTAAGCCGAACTTTAACCCATTCCATCATCCCTAGTGTCCTCCTCGACACCCACATGCATAACCTGATGCATCTATCCACTTAAGGCATCAACCTCTGCTATGACCACCACTAGGCCTCCCTACCCACACATACCAAAATATCCTTCCAGGATCAGCCATACCAGGTGCACACCACAACACAAGCAACATAAAATAAAAAGTATAAAAACTGGGATCTTGGCCCTAAACAAGGAATTCAACCTTCACACACAACATGCACTCACAAATCCAAATCCTAAGGCACTTGGACTTTACAAGTAAGTGGGTAACTCAAAAATTTAAAAGGTATTATCTTTATCATACAACCAATTATTTATTCCATATTGAATTAATCGATTCAATTAAACATAAATAACTGCATCCATTTGATTATCATCAAATCAGAACAACAACAACCAGATTCATTAACCACACCTCTTTATCATTATCCAATTAATTTTTAATTAATCAAAGCTTTAAATTATTTACCAGTTTCCATAAATAATGACATGCTAAACAAGAAAAGCATAGATATCACACTATCTATCAAAACAATAGGAAATAACATCGCTGAGAAATTGATACCAATTCTTTAATCCAGTTAAATATTTATTATGTCAATTCCATTATGATCCAGTGAGTAAATAATGATAAATCTATGACTATAGAAAAATAGAATAGAGAATCCATGAATCCCCTACCTCAATTTTTTTGACGTTATTTTCACAAGAATGGGCCAACACAACGAATCACGATCATCTTTCCAACATGATTGTATCCACCTGAGGATGCCACGATACAACTGAATCAACAAACACCCAAGAAAGCTGTATCAGAAACATGAATATCACATGCCATTAGATGAAAAGAAGAATCAAGAGGAAAAAAATCAAGTAACCCAGAAGAACGGAGTTAGAACATACCTTATATCAATGATGAGTCAACACTTCCTGGTTGCACCAAAATAGAGGGTGCACATGCAGTAGGAAGAAATCTAGAGAAAACATGGTCCTAGGACCACACCACAATCACATAACTCCTTGGGAACAATGGTACATGGTGCCTCACACAAAGATAAAGGATAGGGAAGAACAAGGTAAAAAGGTATCTGGGCCCTTTTGAAAATCTAAACAGAGCAGTGGTTTAAATTTTCCATTAAAGTTGGATCTGGTCAAGACTATGTAGTTTGACCGAGTAAATTCACCCAAGCCCTTAGGAAAATTAATATAAGAGTAATGAGATTTGGACCAGACCAAAATCCCTTAAAAAAGGCTTTGAATTAATTTTATGTTAAAGATATCATTAAAGGGGAAAAACTATAGGTTGCTAGAAACACCGTTCACTGATGACTCACCGATGTGAGTCACCGATGTGAGTCACTGACACGAGTCATCGACACAAGTCACCGAAATGAGTCACTAACGTTAATCACCGACGCGAGTCACTGATACGAGTCATCGACACGAGTCACCGAGGCAAGTCACCGAAGTGACTCACCAATGTGACTCATCATTCTGAAAACACTATACACCTACCAATAGATGACCTACTGATAGATGACCTACTGATAGATGACCAATCGATAGATGAACTACTGATAGATGAACTACCAATAGATGACCTGCTGATAGATGACCTACTGATAGATGACATACCAATAGATAACATATTGATATATGACCTACCTATAGATGAACTACCGATAGATGACCTACCATCCTTGAAACACTATTCACAGAACTAGAAAATTTGAAAAGTGTTAGAAATAAGTCTCCTTGATCCCCCAGAACACCTCAAACACCATATTTTCAAAAAGGAATAGACCAGAGAGGTCCTGGACATTACATCAGATACCTCTCAAAACATTATTGACATAAAGAATCCAAAACCAACATAGAGAGGAAATAGAAAAGGGGACCGTCAGAATATCCACCTGTGAGATACCTCTCAAGGCTCTTACCACCACAGGAGATCAACTTCTTCATAAAAAGAAAAAAGTGAAAACATACAGCAACCAAAAATAGCTCTTAAACACTCTCCTAGGGGAGATACCTCTAAAAAAAGATCAGTCCATAATAACCAACAATATAAATCCTTCTAACAACAAAAAGGTTCTACAAACACCAAAGGAACAACATTACAAGAGAAGAGATAAACATTAAACAACTTTGGGTACTGAGAACATATTTACGACTCACGTACCCAACTACTCTCCTCCACACCATCGTTCCACCACAAGACATGAATCAAGGGGGTAACACACCCAGTCAACAACTTCTTCTTATAGTCCTGGATCTCTACATGCCACTCCTCCTGAACAATGCATCAGCTACAACATTCCCCTTTCCAGGTGTATATGAAATATTAAAGTCGTAATACTATATGATCTCTATCCACCAACACTGTTAGAAGTTTAAGTCATGATGGGAGAAAACATACCTCAATATTTTATGATCGGTGAAGATGAAAAAGTTCTTGTCGATGAAGTAATGTCTCCACAACTTCAGGGAAAACACCACTATTGCTAACTAAAGATCATGGGTGGCATATTTATACTCACAGAGATGTAACTTCCAAGAAACATAAGAAATAATTGATCTCTTCTGCATCAAAACACAACCTAAACATAGATGCAAAGCATAAAATAAAATCTCAAACTAGACTCCTTCTGCTAGAAGACAAAGAACCAGAGCACTGACCAACTTCTCATTCATGTACTCAAAAGCTGTCTAACTCTGATCATTCCCCATGAGTGCTTGATCCTTTTTGGTTGACACTATCAAAGGAGTCATAGCCTGAGAGGAATTGGCCATGAACCTCCTAAAATACCCTACAATACTAAGGAAAATTCGCACCTCCACTCCAGAACCAACTCTCACCCTTTAGTTGATCGAATAAATCATCAATCTACATAAGAGGATAGTGGTTCTTCACCATCACTCGGTTCAAGTGAGGGTAATCGTCACACAACCACAAACTATTGTCAGCCTTATTTATGAACAAAACTAGTGCACCCCATGGTGACACACTTGGCTAAAAAAAACCACACTGTAATAGACCATCGAGCTATATATGTAGCTCCCACAACTCAAAAGATGCCATCCTATATGGATGCCTTGAGATATGAGACATTCCTGGATGTAGCTCAATCCCAAACTAAATCTCCCATCAAGGGGGGGGGGGGGGGTAACACTAAAACCTATTCTATAAAGACATTAGGGTACTCATCAATGATCCTGGGAAACACCAACTGCTGAACCTTTGATGAAATCCACATCTACTCATCCATCAAGGATGACAAGGAAAGAACATGAATCTGACCCATCCGAGGGTCTTTCTTGCCAACAAAGACTGATAGCTCTCCATCAACATCGAAGATCAACACCTTCCTCCTGAAGTAATCCATAATATCCTACACCTAATAGAACCAATCCATGATAAGGATGACATCATATGGTTGTATCCCTAAACATATGAAATATCCCCAAGAGTGGTGCTACCTCATTACTAGATTACAATATCTACATACTTCAAACAAGTAATTTTGATGTCCAACTGGCGTAGTCAATGCCAGGGGAACTGGAATCCTCTCTACATAAAGTCCCAAATCATGGAAAAGGGAAGGTGATATGAAGGAGTGTGTTGCTCCATAATCAAACAAGGCATGGACCCAAGTAGAAAACAAGCAAAGGGTACCTTGAACGAAATCTAGATCGCCTGACACTGGAAAAGATAACACATGAAGCTGACCACAACCTATTCCATGACCTATATGACCCTACTAGAGACCACCTCCATAGAGGTGCTATTATCTATGAGGATGGAAAGCATCTCAGGGTTTTCCTCTGCCTTCCCCATGTTCTCTCTACGAATCCAAATCTGGTGCAACCTGATGCTACTACCTTGACTGTAACTGCCTCGATAAAGGAACCTAGAGAGGAACACCTGGTGCATGTTGACTACTCAAAATGTTCAAGCACTCCCAATCCTGATGAACTCATCCTCCATAAGAAAAATAAGTGTTTGATCCCTTATCATAGGTCTAAGAGCCGCTACCCCTAGAGAAATGAGATATTGGGGGCTGAGACCTACCCCCGCAGCCAAAGGGAAACTATTCTACATTAAAACTAGGAACCCCAGACAATAGATATAATTCATTAATAATCATAAAGAATCCCCTCTCTTTACTATCCTATTCTGGTAACGTCCTCTCAATGACATCTTTCCTCACCAGCACCTCAAGATATTTCTTTAACATAAATAGGGTGACCTGGCGTTGGATCTCTAGATGAAAAGCCTCCTAGAAATGCCTTTCTCTATCCTCCTCATTTAGAAATAGGTCCGAATCATATCTCAAAATGTTCCTGAAATGGATTCCAAAATCTTTCACACTGGATATCCCCTGTTGAAGGGTAAGCAACTCTTGGTGGCTAGCAACCTTTACAATCGAAGAATGAAACTCGACTCTGAATTGGTCTCAGAACTTGTACCACAAGACTCCCAACTCCTCATGATCTCTGAGGAATAACAACCACCACTACCTCGTTTCCCTACAAAACATCGTCACAACCAATGATACCAAGTTATCCTTCTGAGCATGGATCAAACTGAAAGATATCTCGATCTCATATAACAAGTCTTCCATGTCTGTATTTGAAATGGAGCACTCTTACTTTTGTAGACTCTAACGCTAAAACTCTATAAGTGTTATCCTCTATGTTTTTTTGTTGTTGTTGTCAACCAATACTCTGCAACGATCTGTTGACCCAACCTACAAAACATCTTCTGTGTGAACCTGATGAGGATGTCAACCTGGAGCCATACCTACAAAAGAACAAATTGTTAGAGATCCTAAACCTAGAACATAGAAGACATTAACATTAATTAATTGTTTTATTTTATTCATTTTAGGTTAAACTATACCAAGGTATACCCTTTCAAACACAGGTTCGAAGAAGAATGATACACTATCCTTCCCTAGGTCTCTATCCTACAACAAGTATCACCCCGTTAATTAGTAGCTGTGAACTTAAAGGTCCATTGATTAGATCATAGGGGGTCCCTAAATACCTATGTCTTAGTTGGTCTGCCGTGTTTACAATAATTGCTAAACTTAACTGACACCATTTCCTTACCAACCTATGAAACCTCACTTGTGCCTAACTCCAAACTCCATATCATCCCACAACCTAGATTTGATACCACTATTTGATGAAACCCTCCCCACAAAGTGTACCCCTCTTGGGCCAGAAATGTGAGAAGATATATAATGACCCCCCCGAGTCCCACCTTTAGTAGGTCCTGGGTTGGTGACTAGCACTGAGGGTATAGAAAACACACAGATAGTAGTCATTACCTTCTCAGAGAAAACATGCGGAAGAGAGAGACAAGATAGAAACAAAAAATCTACTGATCAGACTACAAAGTAAAATGAAACCAAGTACACATATGTAATGTCATGAAACGACTACTACAACTAAAAGGGAAAACTTCAAGTGCCAAAAGAAAGTAAAACAACCTTGACCATGAATCCCGAACAACTCCTGCAAAACCCACAAGCTATTAGCAACTAGCTTGATATCCAACCAACTCCAAGTGATCTGGAGAATAATTTATATATACATAGGGTGAGTATAACAGTATACTCAATAGGATCCTCCCGGAATCCTCTCAAGCAAAAGTAAAGAATGAAATCTAAATCACAGTGAACAAAAAAGTGATACTAACTCATCACATAAATAGGTATACTAAGTTCCCAACATCACCATGAATATTATCACCAAGTATCAGAAACAAGAGAATATAATATAATAAATACTATCAAGGGTACCCCACTACAACTTCCCCACTAATTTTCCAATTTTCCCTAATATCGAACATCCTAAGCATCTCTCTCCAAAAAGGATAGCCTGAAGACACCTAGGCATAACACCACAACATGCACGTCATGCAACTCACAACCATAACCACCCAACCAAAAGTAACCAGGTAGTTCCTGACTTCCACCACAGCTCACATAATGTGTATCATAAATCAAGTATTATACCTTAATCCATTACAACCCATACGCGGAGTAAGGATCCTCAATCCATCATAGCCTATACACATGATACCTATAATAGAAATTATGAAACTATATCCAGAATATGTATGTGTGTGAAATAACCAAAACCCCTTACAGTATTCTACACACATATATGGGAAAAAATAACCATCATGAATACCAACACAAGTAACTACCAAGAGAATAGAGCGGGTCCAAAGCGGGTAGTCATCCATCCATCCACCCATTGAGATATTAGGGAAAACACCCCCCAGGGCTCAAAATCCCCGAGGTGTCAGTTTCCCTAACTGATAGGGTATATTAGCGTAGAGAAAAAAATTATATAGTATAATATAGATCAAAACCACACTATGGAAAAAAACATAGTCTTAGACTCAACTGCATCTAACGTCTCTCAGACTCCCAGCTGCCAGTGCTAATACTAGATATCCTATAACCACACAACCATTTAAAGAGCTATATTAAGTTACATTATCCCTTTTTATCAGTTTCCCTTTACGATAATTAATTATTTAAACATTAATTAACCATTATCAACTACAAATTACATTTAATTATCAATCCAACCATGATCCATGACCTCTGGGTATAACCAAAAAAGTCCACAGTTCCTTATAAGTATAACCTCAAAATTGCATCCTAGAAATCTCCATCCCCACGAGTTAAACATCATTTATTCATTTATTTAACAAAATTAAAAATTTTCATAATTCTAGGTATTCTAAGAAAGAATTATAAGCTTCCAAATGCAAGGGGCTCAACATGGTGAGTAGATGAACTACCCATCGAGTCTTTACCACCTATAGTAGAAGCGTAGGCCCATCCATCCCCAAGAAGCTAAACACAGAAAAAATGTGTCATACCCTACACATCTTCGCATATTTTAGAAGGAGGGTAAGAAAAACCATATGACTCAAGAAGTGGGGAAGGTAAAACAGATAAACAAACAACATGTTCAACAACAACCACTTTCACATTGATGGGTAAGCCCAACTTCAACATGTTCCATCATCCCCAGTGTCCTACCTCACACCCACTTGTATAACCCGATGCATCTCACCACTCCATGAATCAACTACTTCCACCACCACCAGTGGGCCTCCCTACCCCCACATACCACAACAACCTTCCTGGATCAACCATCCAAGGCGCACACCAAAAAACAAAAAACCGGAAACAAAAAATATCGTAACTGGTCTATTTTCCCTAAAAAAGGCATTCATACTTTACACACAATGATCACTCATAGATCCAAATCCTAAGGCTCTTGGAATTTACAAGAAAGAAATTAACTCCAAACCCTAAAAAGAATTTCATTTATGAAAAAACCAGTTATTTATTCATTATTTAATTAACCGATTCAATTAAACATGCATAACTGCATCCATTTGATTATCATCAAATCATAACAACAATAACTAGATTCATTAACCATGCCTATTTATCTTTATCCAATTAATTTAAAATTAATTACAAATTTATGTTCTTTACCAATTTCCATAAAGAATAGAATACTAAACAAGAAAAGTATAAATATCACACTATCTAGAAAAACAACAGGCAATAAAATCACTAAGCATTTGATACCAATTCTTTAATCTAGTAAAATATTTATTTTATCAATTCCATTGTGATATAGTGTTCAAATTATGATACCTCTCTAACTACACATAAATAGAATAGAGAAGACACCAATCCTCTACCTCAAAAGGTTTTTGATGTTCTTGGCATGAGAATGGACCAACAAAACAAATCACGATCACCTATCCTAAAATGACTTCATCCACCTAAGGATGACACGTCACAACCGAATCAACCAACACCCAAGTATGCTTCATTATAAAAATGGAGATCACATGCCATCACATGGAAAGTATAAATGGGAAGAAACAGATTGAGAAACCTAGAAGAATGGAGTAAGAATATACCTTATATTGAAGATAGATCAACAATTCCTGGTTGCACCAAAATATTACAAGAGCCCTAAACCAGTTGGTGAGGACTCGACAAGTGCATCCGAGAGACCCGAGATCAAATCTAGGTAGAGACATATTTCTGGGTTATTATAGAAGTACTGTAGTAGGTATTGTTCAGTTATGTAGTAGCCGACACTATTCATCCATTTGGGCTTTAGAGCCATCGATTTGGTTCTAAGGTCCTTCAAGGCCTTCATGCCACAAAATTACTTCAAGATAGTAATGATTACTGACCACCTCAAGGCCTTCTAGCCACCTCAAGTACTTCATGACACATTAAAATTGTGCTTAAATGGATCAGGAAGACTCTACAAGGAATAAAATACATATGAGGATTCAGAGCATGCACATTCATCATAGAAGAGCTAATGGATTTAGAAGAATGATGGGGTATGGAAATTTCCATCAGGACCAACCTATGCATGAATAGGAAGCCTAACCCAATAGTCTTGCAGTGGTGGAGAGCTAACATCATGATGTATACATTGGGGAGGGGAAATTTCAAGTATTTATATCCTGGATTAATTTTTAAAAGACCTTCAGGTCATGTAATGTCACAAAAATCCTATGGTCCATGTAAGGGTTCCCCTTAAACCCTTAAAAGGGGGATTATCAAAAATGAAAAAATAAGGCCTTCAGGTCATTGGGGGGGGGGGGGTCACCAAAACATGGGGTGAAAATGAAGTAAAAAGAACTCTAGGGAAAACATGATCCTAGGTTCACACCAAAATCTCACAACTCCTCAAGAATAAAGGTTCCAGGTGTCTCACACAAATAAAAAAGGAGAAGGAAGAACAAGGGTGGAAGATATCTTGACCCTTTTGAAAATATAAATGGAGTATCAATTTAGATTTTCCATTAAAGGTTTATCCGGTTAAGACTGCATAGTTTTACCAAGTAAAGGCACCAGTACCCTTAGGAAAATTAAGAAAGAAGTTATGGGCTTTGTATTTTCCATAAATCTCTTATAACAAGGCTTTGAATTCATTTTACCTCAAAGATAGTGTCAAAGGGGTGAAACTATAGGATGATGGAAACACTACTCACCAATGACTCACCAACGCGACTCACTGATGCGAGTTACCAAAGTGATTCACCAATGCAAGTCACCAACCCGAGTCACTGACGTGACTCCCCAATGTTACTCACCATTATGGAAATAATGTACACCTACTGATAGATGACCTACTATCCTGGAAACACTATTCACAGAACTAGAAAATTGGAAAATTGTTAGAAATAAGTTTCCTTGGCCTCCCAGAACACCTCAAACACCATATTTTAACAAAGGAATAGACCAGAGAGGTTTGGGACATTAAATTATTGGATAATAAAAATAATTATTGCAGACTTGGGAAGAACAAGAATCATAAATTCCATTTTTTTAAATTTTATTCCATGATCACTTCGAATTGAAAAAATTTTAAAGGCTATTTAATTTTTATTTTTTTAGAAAAATTAATAATGTATTTCTAATATTAAATTTTATGAATTAAGATATCTTCTCATATGAATATTGTAAAGTCATCAACATTAATGAGAGTATATGATTTTCCCTTAAAACATTAAATTTTAGAGGGAATTAAAAGGTCAATATGAATTAATTTAAAAGAATTTGAAATAGAAATTAAATTTTTCAAATTTAGAAGAGGATTTTTTTGGTTACTATTTTATAATTCTTCACTAATCATGTTATATTTGAAATGAAATTTTGGAAGATATCATACTATTTTACAATTTTTGAGTTTGGTGAGTGAGTTTGTGCTAGAATAACCAAGCCATATATGATAAATCCATGAATCACCAAATTTTTCAAAAAAAATTATACGTTTTGGAGGGAAACTACTTTTAAATTGATTTTTAGAATAGTTTGAAGTCAATAAGTGGTAAATAAAATAGTTCCTTTTGATATAAAAACATTCTAAAAATTAATTTCAAAAGAGACTTCAAAACCACTATCACACAATTGACTAAATCTAAGTAATTTTTTCATCATGAATTCTACGAATAAAATATTATTTACAAAATCTAAGTTAGATAAAATGATGTCACCATAACCAATTACATTTCCCATAGAGTTATTATAGAATGTGATGTTACCTCTTTCTTTTTTTTTGATTTTATTGAATTCAGAGAGGTTTCTATTCATGTGTATTGAGTGAACACTATCTTAGTGACATAGAGTTTCTTAGGTTTTACTTTGAAGTCACTTTTCCTTCAGAATTAAAAGACTAAAGTTTGTGGTATTGAAATGAAATTTGGTTTACTAATTTTGGCCAATAAATATTTATGAATAAATATTTTCTTATCATGAGGGTTTCTTTTGAAAAAAAATAGAAGAAAAATAAATTGAATTTGGTCTCCCATATAATTAATTCTTATAACAAAATTCATAAAAATAATATACAATTATTTTATAATTATTAGAAATTTTATATTGTGATAAAAATTTAATAACATTAGCTTTTGAGGTATTCAAAGATTTTATTACATTATTACATAAAACAAGATCAAACCATTGTTTTACATGTCTCTAAGAGCCCAAAATTTTTTCTAAATTATTTTTATATTTGGGTGAATTTGGAAAGAGAACTTTGGAGGTTTTCAATGGTATATTTGAGATTATTAATATCTAGTTTATTTTTGATTTTCATAGAGAGATTTTATTTTTATTTGATGGGAAAATCCTTATATTTTTGAAGTTGATATTTTTTAGGAATCACATTCTTATATTCATTTTCATGATATTTATATAATGAATTAATTTAATGAAATAAATTTTTCAGTTGGTCATTAGTATATTTTTGGTTATCTTATTTAAGGATATTAGTAGAGAAAGAAGAATAATGATAATAAGGATAATAATTTGGATAAGAAGAGGATGATGTGGAAGAAATATAAATAGGGGTACTAAACTTGACATTTTGATCAACAATTTCCATATGTAAAAAAGGGAATTTAAGTGGATGATGAAGTTAAATCCAGGGAATAATTAGATTCAATCTATATTGAGACTTTAAAAATAAAATTACATTGTTAATTTTCTTTGAAAATATTTTAATAGGTACGGTAATTCATCATGATGCATCATTTTTTTACATTTGTAACACATCACTTTTGGTTCTATTTTTTGACTTTCCTTTTGAATTAGTTATTTTTCTTGTAGAAATTTCTCATGTTCTGAGATATTTTTTTGTAGTCTGTAATATCACCACTAGATGGTTCATCACTAATAGATTTTAAGTATATGGTTTTATTTATTTTTTTGACCTCATTATCCTCATTTTCTACTTATCAATTCATTATTACTTCAAAAGTTTTTAGGGAGTCGATGAGTTCCTCGATCAAAATATTTTTTACATCTATATCTTCTTGGATTTTCATCACTATAAGATCCTAGGAGAAGGGTAAGAACCACTGAATTTTTTCACTATTTTTATAGATATTTCATCAATGATGGGATTTATACCATTGAAAATGTCATTAAATCTCATAAAAATGCTCATAATTGAATCATTATAATGCCTTGTGAAAAGTTTCAAATCCTAAAAATACATATCCAATTTATCATCCTTTAAATTATTGGTTCCTTCACGTGTCAATTTTAATATTTTACATATTTTATAAGAACTATTTCAACAAATAACATGATTTAATTCATTTATATATAGGCCAAAATGTAAGAAATTGATATCCTGGTCGTCAAGTTCAAAATTAATAACATATCCTGGAGTGTATTTTTATTCAAATTCATTGAATAAAAATTAATCATGCATATATATTTTACAAATGAGATAAATAATACTAGAATGAAAAGGTGACATCTAATTTTTTCAATGGGAATAATTGGTGGAAAAAAATAGTAGTATGTAAATTGGAATTAGATTACCTAATAAAATCGATTTTTCAGATCATTTAATAATTTAAAACAATTGAAAGAAAATATTTTTTTTAAAATAATATATTTTTGATAAAAACAAAAGGTACCCCTCTAATATTAATGGTGGGTTAGAGATACATGGAAATAGGGTGGGGGTTAATATCTTGTAAAAAAATTTAAAAATGAATGAAAGAATAAAAAAAGAAATCAATTATGTGATAATTGATAGATTTGATATGATTTAATAAATATAATATAAATGTAAATTAATAATGGAAATTATTGAATCTAATTTATGAAATTATATGAATCGATAATATATGATACAATTTAGAGATGTAAAGAGATATAAAAAACAATTGATAATGAGATCGACGACAACTTGATGTGAGAAACAACATATCCACCCATTGACCTGGTAGATTAATAGTATACATAATTTTATCATATCTGTGATCACAAAACTCATCCATAAAATTTTTTTATTTTAGAAATCGTATTTATATTCTTTAGTATCCAAGGAACCTTTCCCATTCTATTATAGTGTGATATAATATTGAATAATTGAATGATATGAGAGAGGTTTTCTTGAAACATAACCTTTAAAATGATACCCAAAATATATTTAATGGATTATTACAAATTGCGTTGAGAAATTTGAGAAAAAGGATAAGATAATTGAATGATTGAGAAGTCATAGTTCACTCTTTGAGAGGTTTTTTATGATGTTAGCAATTCAACATTGATTATAACTTTAAGAGAATTTTGAGGAGAAAGGGTTGAAAATAATTAATTTAAACAGGAAAAGAGTCTCATTTTATAGGATCCAAGATGACTGAGAAGGTTCTTTAATTAATCATGTGTAATAAATCCATGTAATTACACCATTTTAGTTATCCATACATAATAAATTCAATATTGTAGATTCTATTATGATGCCACCGAATACCCAGTAGACACCATCAGGAAGCTGGTGGGTTTCCTGGAGCTTAGAGATTTTGGAAGACCATCACTAGCATGATACTATTATCTAGTGACATTCAAATAGATTTATAAGACTTTAAGAGAATCATAGGGAAATTTTTTATCCTCCACTAACTGGATGAAGAAACTTCTGGACAATTGTGCTTTTTCCACCAAGGAATTGGATAGTTGGTGCCCTGCACCACCTACCCAATACCGGATGCACACTTCCATATTCAAGGGTGTCCTCCCCCAATTCTAAGCCTTTAACACAACTTCAAAGGATCTTTAATATTCATGAGATTCTATCACTTGTTACTCAATAAAAACACTAAAATTCACTTGAATGAAATTTTTGGTGACATAGGTGAGTGATTGTGACCATGATAAAACCATGATAGAGAGATGTAAAATATGTTGATAATATCCTGGAAAAAAATTGGGAATAGATAAATAACCATGACCAACATTGAGTAGTTCTGTTTTGGCTCTAGAAGAACATGATAGATACATATCCTTCTTAAAATAACATTGAGATTTCTTTCCCTATAACTATTCATAGATTCATGTACTAGATTTTGATGTGGATACTCATCACCTAGACCTACCATAGTATGATCATTATTACAAAAAGGCATCCATAAGAATGTGTCATACTCATACCACTATGGTAGAGGACAATGTTAGAAAGATCCTTGAATGAAACTTCATTCAGTAGGTCCAGTATCCCATGTGGATCACCAATATCCACCCCATTAAAATGTAGAATATGAAAATCTAGGACTTTATTGAATTTAGTGATCTGAAATGACATTATCCAAAGGATAATTTCCTACTCCGAATTATATATTTTTTTATCGACGCAACATTATATTTTTAATCCATATCTTTTATGGATGGGTATTCAGGGAGTAATCATATTTTAATAGACCTATAAAAATCAGGTTCCAATACCCCTATATCATCTCAACAAATATTTGGATATCAAATGATTACTTTTGGATTTAAAAATTCACCTTCCACATATCAATTATCCATGCATCACTTTTTTGAGTCCCTATGTGGGAAGATCATGGAATATTATATTGATGATCTAGTTTTCCAATACCAACAGTGTAGTGATCATGTTATCATTATGGAATTTTTTTATTATAATTATCCAAAAGAACAGGTAATTGAATCCCATAAGGTTTTTCTTAAGTATGACATCAATAATGTTTTTCATCTTCATTTTAAATCATCACGACTTCGAAGTTGACCCATAAAAAACCAAGGTAATCCTTTACATGATAACTCCTAGAAATATCAATGTGTTGAGTGGGATTTAAGGAAGACTCTCATATATCAACTGCTTCATTGTGAACCATGTAATAAAGTGACCAATACTCAATAAATTGATGAAAAATGAGTCACCTATCAGTGGGATAAATATTGTTAGGAAAATGTTGATAATTGAAAGTAATAACTCTTGACACCCCCATTCATAATGCCTCTTGAGGATTGAAAAATACTTTTATTTTATGTAGTGACCCTAGAATGCTCACATGGTGATATCCCGAGATATAATTATGGTTTGAGAGAATAAAATGGTATTTAATATCTAGGAAAGAATATGATAGATATGTATATCCAATACTCGGATATCAAAAATTATTTCCTTGAATTAATCTTCATGGTTCAAAAACAAGGCACTACTTACAACATCTCATGGTTAACTTGGCCTCCAATATATATGCTCTAAAGTACACCCTCAATCATCCAACACTATCTAGTTGGATAGAATTATGGGTGGTTATCCTATAATGGTTTGACATTCAGTTTGTGTCCCATAATTTAGTTAAAGAGAAGAAAGAAGTAGATTGGATTACAGTACATCCTACCCTAGTAGTTTTATCAATTAATACAAGACTATCTAATGAAAAATCCTTCTCCATTGATGAAAATCCCCTAATATGGGAGATTTATTTTTATGAAACCTCCAATATCCTAATCTGGATAAGAATGATGGACCTAAAGTATAATAAGATCAGCTTGAGTATCATGTTTGTCACCTTAGAAAAGAGAGATCTTGTTTATTACTTCATACTATAAGAAAGGTGCCTCAATAATAAAGAAGAATACCAGACCCTTATTATAGGTATAAATATGGTTTTTAAATACCAATGTTCCATCTTATAATTAATAAAGACTATAAATTGGTGATAAATAATATAAATGGTAAATATATCATTAAGAAGTAATATTTGATTCATTTTCTTGATTACATATGAGGTTTGATGGATAAATTACCATCAGACTAAGTGATGTATCATATTTAATGTTCATGGAATTACCAATATTATGCATTGGATAGTGCAACTACATCACTATAAGATATAGACTAGGACAAGATGATAATACAATTTTCATATAATATGGTAGTATCCCACTTAGTGGTTATAGGATGAGGGAAATTAATGAATGTAACTCATTATGGGACTATGTTTAGCTAATATCCCCCAAAAAATATGTCATAATTATATTGAGTTATCCTATAATAGACTATATATAGAATGGAACCCTTATTTGTAATGTCTCAGTTCCGAAAGCCACCCAGAGGCACCCCGTACCTGGTTGGTCACATGGCCTCAAGCACATTTCCCCAAACACCAGAGGTTGCTGACTAGAAGAAAGGGCCTTGGGCGTGATAGTGGGGAAACTATTCCCTTGTTGGCAGAGTACACATTAGAAGTAAACAAATAAATACAAGAGTAGAAGCAATAATAATGAAATACAATAGAAAACTGAGGGTATAAACTGGAGAACATATATAAAATGATGCATGATACATATGTCTACGAAAACATCCAAACAAGTCACAATGTTGGAATTCAAAAGAACTAAACCAAAGTGCAAAAGAAAGTAGATAAACTCCTCAGCATCGCAGGCCATAACTTGGTCCCCTAATCTCTAGATCCACAGTAAGTCAAGTACCTGAAGTTGAAGGGTGATTTCCCTTATCTATAACTACAATAATATAACCTGTTTAGGCCCAAAAGCATGGCCCAAACAGGGTGTGAGACTAAATCCCAATAGGCAACCACCACAAGATCTGTGCCTAATAGTCAGGGAATATATGGTAGGTAAAAATATAGAAGGCTGTAAAACAAGGAAGTACTTAGTAGTAAACAATCCACAGTTCAAAGCATTCAAATTACCACCCAACACGCAACAGCTAATCAAAGCAGATAAACACAACATGTAACCCTCTGGGAATTACCCTCAGCCTATCCCCTCTGGTCCTACCCAGAAACACAAGAAAGCAGCTAACACAAGGTAATCCTCTGGGAAGTACTCACAACCTATCCCCTCTGGTCCTACCTAACAAGTATAATCAACCCACTGGGTAGTACACCCAGTCTAACCCCTCTAGTTCAGCTTAGGCATAGACTCTCTAAGGAAGCACTCACCGTCAATTCCCCCTATAGTCTCGTAATGGTACTAAAGGTTCTCTGGGGAAGAACTCAACGTCTCATCCATCTTGTAGCCTACATCGAGGAACTAAAAACACTCTGGGGAAGCACTCAACGTCAATTCCCCCTGTGGTCATGCATCGTAAGTAAAACAGACAGTCTGGAGAAGCCCTCACCATAATTCTCCCTATGGTCTATACACTAGGTTCTCATGGCCCTGTGTAAGTCAAGAAAGTGTAGCAGTGCATA
The DNA here is from genome assembly GCA_963277665.1 of Viscum album. Classification (NCBI taxonomy): domain Eukaryota; kingdom Viridiplantae; phylum Streptophyta; class Magnoliopsida; order Santalales; family Viscaceae; genus Viscum; species Viscum album. The sequence continues at coordinate 1,598,311,619 of OY728130.1, read as the reverse complement.
ACGTCGAAGTTAAATCTCAAGAACTACTTGTCTATCATTATATAGCACAATAACATAATAGAACAATAGTCAGACCATCCTACAATACTATGCATGAGAAAGTAAAAAACAACCTAATAGGAAATCAAGACCCAAAGGTCCAAACAGGAAAAACATGCATGGGAAATACATCCAAATCACAAAAATCCACCCTATTCACAATCAATAATTATCTACTCAAGCATACTAGTATATTAGAGAAACAATATGGTTGAAACGCTAAATGCGCAATACCCCGTTCAAAGGTATTGGGAAAATTTGCACGTGAAACTCAAAGAATTTTAGCAGAAAGGCACAAACCACGTACCTCAGTGTTGGGTGATCAAGATACTTGAACCGCGAGGCTTTAGTCGCCTTAGATTACCATAGATATACAAAAACGTATAAAACATTCAACCCACGATAACTCAGGAAAGAGGAGAAATCAAGGGATGGTGCTCTAGAAGAAGAGAGAACTCACTGATGAGATTCCAACACAACCGTCAGTGTTTTATTGGGAGGATAGATGATGGACTAGGGGCTCTTCAAAGATCTTTGGCTGCTCGGCACTCTCAGAAAAACTAGGTTGAGAAGGAGATGGTTCTATCCGTTAGACGCGACCCCGATGTGTTTAATGAAAAAAAACAAAATACACTACATGTACTTTTGAAGTACACAACGTGTACTCACCATTTCCATACTCCTATTTAGGTAGCTTCTAGGTCATCCCACATGGCCATGTGTAAGGCCGCTACACGGCCAGAACACGGCTACCTGCGGTAACCGAGTACACGGTGTGTACTCATAAAGTACATGGCGTGTACTTCAAAAATTTAAAGAAACTACTATTTTCTCAAAAACTCTAGAAAAAGAAAAACATACCTAAAAAGAAGACCTTAGTTCTTAAATTATTCATGATCAAACTAAGAGGGAGAATATCTGATGTTGGGTAGTAAAAATATGACATTCTATATGGGTTCTATCAGGGCTGGTGTTTTGCAGGTTAGGATCTAGCTGGGTTGTGAAAATTTGCTTCAAGTTTTTGGATTTGAAGCTGTTATCCATGGTGGTATGCACAAACTAGAGAGTCCAGAAATTCAGGGCTTCCACTGCTACTATTTTTGTGCTGGTTGGGCAGTGGGAAAATTAGGGTCGTGTGTGATGGAGGGATTCACCTATGGAGATGTACTGCTTGCTTCGGGTGGCTGGTTCGTGAAAAATTATACCGAGGTACAACAAGGGAAAGGGTTCTGTGTGTCATAAATAGCTGTCCTCAATAACATAAACCATCTAATAGCACAACCAACCTCTTCAATTGAAGGGGGAACCATTCATAGGGCAGTACACCTTCTACCAATGGTTGAAATTAAAGAACCAGTGCTGACCCATTTTGATAAATGTGCCTTAAAGAGATGTTGGAGGAGGTTGAATACAAACATTTGGAATGATAGATACTCAAAAGAGCTTTTAGCATTCAAGAGAAGATTCAATAGGTATAAAATCTTCTGGAGTGTGAAGATGAACATGCGCCTGATGAGGAATGGTTTGAGCTCCCAATGCTTCTTAAAGAAGTTTTTAAGGGAAGTTTTGAAGTGTAAGTGGAGACAACTAGTTATATCATTCTGTGAAGATTTAATATAATGAAATCCTTGATTCCTTTCCTATTGTTTTTCTTTCTTTCATAAGATTTCAGAAAGAACATGGAGTGGTTCATATAATGGAAACCAAACCAACCATTAGATAAGGGAAAATTCACTAGAACACTCCATCTATAGACAGTCTAAATACGACATCCCTTTGGGGGGAATAAAGCAAGACAACATCATTTCACACCCTTTGGAGACCAAAACCTACTACTATCCACCGCTTCAATAAGTAGACTAAGCAGACATCTATAGTTCACCAAGATTTCTAGAGGATACTATCATCCACCTAAATAAATGTTTAATCTAGCGGTTCTTGATAATTTTTGATGTTTTTAATTATTTTCTTTATTTTTTATATGTAAACTAAAAGGATTGATTTTGAAGTACTTAATAAGGGATAATTGATTGTAGTAGACATTATCCATTGTGATGGAAAAAATTAATAAAAAATTATCTATAAAAAAGTCTATGATAAGGTTCTCCTTAGATATATTAAAGGAGGATAAACCCTCTCTATTTTGTAGGATAAATAAAACTTTCCTAGGATTCCCATAAATTATAAACCATATTATCCCTTCAAATCAAGAGGCCTAGGTATTATTGGGCATCAATAACACCTGACATGTTGTAGTTCTTCATAAATTTCCATTCCTACCAGATACATGCCTATTTTATTCATTTACCCACAAAACTAAGGAAAAATACCATATATTCTACATGATGTCATGGGGTTATATCCCATAGCTACAACTAGGAAGTTTATGTACATAATTACTACCACTGATTTCTTCTCCAAATGATTTGAGAATATAATCCTCATGGAAGTCGGTATAAATTATATTATCAACTTTTAAAAGTCTAATATCATCTCCTCATTTGGTTCTTACACAAAATATTGATAGAAAATGACACCAATTTATATTATTCCAAGTTAAAACATGAATAACCTTTGTGGTGTTTTGTTTTTAAAAAAGTTTTGTATTTTTTGACAACAAATATTTTTTAAAATAATGTTTTTGGAAATTATGTGATAGTTTATAAGTTTTTGAACACAAAAATAAAGGCGGAGAAAAGTTTCTTTTTGAGTTTTTTTTTTCAAACACAGAGTATCAAATCGAGAAACACCAGATGAAGAAGTTTTCAGAAAGATGATGTTCGTGATCAGATGCAACATTAGTCTTAGATCCATTTACATGACAATAGTGTTTCATCAGGATCAGTGTTAGTTAGAAATTTAGGAGCTGTTGAGTAAGGAAGTCATAATGTTGGTGAAAAAGTTTAAAAAATACAATAATGTCAATAATTTTAAATTTTTAAAAATTTATAACCTAAATTCAGAAGATTCTTTTCCATTCTTGATATTTTTATAAATCATGAAAAATATTACTATAAAATCATTTCAACTAATGGAGGATGTTAATGGTATTTTTAAAGATTTTATCAGTCCCCTAAATCAAGTCAAAGTTTACATCAAATCCAGAAGTATCCAACAATGATGTTTTTATACATTTCAATGAGTATTATCTAATAAGGTTTGAAGAATTTTAAGTTTTCTATATTAATTCATTATTGAATACATTACATCAGACTAATTTTGAGGAAGTTACATAATAATGATGTTGAGGAATTTCTATTAGACTAATGATGAGGAATTTTCATCAGAATGGTGATGAAGAAGTTCTATCAGATAGATGATGAGGAAGTTCCATCTGACTAATGTTGAGAGAGATCAATCATATTGAAGTTGAGGAAGTTACATCAGATAGATTTTCTATTATAAAGTCAAATTAGATTGAAATTTTCTAATAAACAAAGTTTTTATAGACTTTTGTTTCTGATATTTTGTTTATAATTTGAGAAGAGTCGTAAAGGTTCAAGAAGTTTTGAAAAAGGAACCAGAATAAAAGAGAATAGTTAAAATAGTCAAAGATGAAGTTAAAATGTGAGTGACATTCAGAAATAAGAAAATTTGAGTAATTGGGATTTTTTTTTTCAATTTCCCACCTTTACTATTATGGTATGCCTATAAATAGATGCACATTACATTCACACATTGTATCCTTTTCACATGAGAAAAAGTAGGAGCACTGGAGTGTTTGGGTAAGAGTTACTGTCTAGACATAGATATTGTTATAAGACAAGACACCTAAAAGTTGTTTTTTCTGGACTAAGGAGGATTAGATTGAGAAATTGATTAGAGATTGAGAAGTTCATATTGAGAATAGGTTCATCAGAATGATTCCATCAGAACAAGACTATCAGAATGAGATAATTGGACCCATCCACATTGGACTGAGGTTCTTGACAGAACTTTTGTGGATCAAATTGAACAACATATTTTTTACTTTGGTTGTGTATCATTATTTGTAAAAAAATTATAAACTAAATGGATACAGTATATTCATACCTAATAGGATATAGAAGGTGTCTAATGAGATTTGACCCAAGTTTTATTCACTTCATTATTATAGTGAATTTCTACAGACCCATGGGAGTGGAAATGACAAGGATTTAAGTCCTCATATAGAGTTCAAACCTTGTAAATCTTGTGTTCTTTACTTTATTTCCTATTTTTTGATGAATAAGTATTTATTAAAATATGACAAGGTTATGAAATTTTATAGGTTACAGGCATTATGTTTTTAAAGTATTGAAACTTATAAAAAGTGAACAACCAATTCAAATTTCCCATCTCAGTTATTTTTCAATATTTTGGAACTTAAATTGTTATGAGAGCCAAGGTTCCCTTGTTGAATCCTTATCATGGATAATCACAATTATTTCAATAGTAGAGGAATTACTATATTTGATGGAAAAATTATTATGGTGGGAAAATTAGTATGATTAGATACCTCCTATCACTTGTCCGGGAAGTTGTTGATACTACTACAATTGGTTTCCCACATATTGAGAAATATTCTTCTATTATATTTATTAACAAGAGAAATATTAAAGTTGATGTAATAAATAGAAATTCTATCTTTATGTCTCTACTGAAAAAGGCTTATATGAAGGTTATGGGTCTCAGAACTTCAAATATTATGTGGGAAAATGTAGAAATTATCTTTGAAGGGGATACTAAGATGAAGTAAGTAACACTACAAATCTAGCGTATTAAGTATAAATACATAATAATGAGAGATGAAGAAAATATTGATGATTACTTTAGTAGATTAATTTTTTTTTGAAAAATCATTGGATTCAAAGATTTCATGGAAGGTTCTACAATTGTGAAGATAATTATGAGAAAATTTGCAAATAGGTGTGACTCTAAAATGTATTCTTTACAAAATAATGATTATTTATCTCTTGATGAGTTTCATAACTTTATTTTTTCTTATAAAATGAGAAAATCTCAAATTTTTAAAAATAATATAAAAGATGAAAATGATTTTAAAGCTATGAGAAAAATTAAAATTCATCATACTATAGTTATTGATCCTTGTGACTCTGAATATAAAAGGGATGATGATTTGAATAAAAAATCACATCTCTTATATACATGAACTATCGAAGAGAAAAAGAAAAGTATGGATCTAAACTTCCTCACAAATGTTTTGAGTGTGGTGGAATTTGACACATTGATATGAATTTCCCCATGAAGAATGTTGAAGAATATCGAGATGATTCTTATGAAAACCCTTAATATAATAAGCATAACAAAATTTATATGGAATAAAATTCATTTAAAAAATATAAAAAGAATTTCACTGGAGGAAAAAGATGTATGATGTCTAAGAGAGATGAATTAGACTCAATTAAAGATAATTATTTAGAGGATGAACGATCATAAAAGTTTAGAACATTAATTGAAAAATTTGAGAAAAAAATATATTCCCTGAATAGTGAAGAAGAAGGAGGTGAAGAATATTAGAGAAAATGTCAAATCAGAAAAGATCTTGTTGCATGTATTGATAAAAATAGATCTCTCAAGAAGGAAATCAGAATGATAAATAATGAGAGCGCATAAATTATTTCTAGTGAGAAGTATGATTTTAAGAAATAATAAGAATACATCCAAGATATATTATGTTACCGACATACAATTGATGATTAAGGAAAGATGGTTGAAGATCTCTTTAAGATGATGGATTCCAAGGAATATGAAGTTAACAAGTCTCAATCAAAGATTATTTTGGTTGAAAAAAGCCTAAGAAGTATTAATTAAAACTTTAACAAAGATTAAGAAGTAAAAGATAAGAATTCTAAATTTGCGGATAGAGATCAAATCAATAATAAAGTGAAATCACCACCCACTAAAAATATTATTTCTTTTTATTTCTCTAATATTTCAGGTTTTGGAATTTTTTTTGGAAATAATGGGTGAAAAAATGATGTGAGAAACCTATTTCATCTATAATAGATGAAAACTCACCCAGGGGGAACGATGGTCCACATCTAGAGGTTTTTAGAGTCAGAAGAAGTTATCTAACTCAATAATGTTTCTACAGAGAAAGATCTTAATTCATTATAAAATTAATATTTGATGGTTTTTGTTTGTGTTATAAAATCTATGGACATAAGGATTATAATTTTTGGCACAAATTATCTCTACCCAGAAGTAGTTTTTATAATATTGTAAGAAATAGTGAATTTAAAATGAGAAGCTTTCCTAACTTACTGAAAATTGAAAAAGTGAATCCTCAATATGATGGAAAATTTACAATGGAGAACCCTTTTGACTATGCAGATGAATTTTGTAGAAGATTTGATCAACCATTTCATTTTTATAAATAATGTATGACTAAAATTCTAGGAAAAGTTTTGTATGAATGAAAAGAAAAGGAAGAACGAAAGAATAAAGTTGAAGAAAACACATTTATTATTAAGACTTCTTTGAAAGTATGTAAAAAGAAAAAAATAGATACTTTATAGTGGTTCTTCTTCACACATGAAAGGTTATTTAAAAATCATGAAACATTTTTAAAACCATTATTATGGTATTGTTTCTTTTGGGAATGGTAGTTCTCTAAAAATACGAGGAGTCAGAATGGCTGAGATTGAAGCCGAAATGTTGAAATATAAAGAAGTATTGTTTGTTAATGTACTAAAGAATATATTACTTTTTTAATGAAAATTTTTTGATTATGGAAAATAATTTATCTTCAAAAAATATTCTTGTATTATAAAAATTGTTGAAAGATAGTAAAGTTATTACAAAAGAAGAAATAACTTGTGGTAATCTCTTTTATGCATGATTATTTAACAAATCCCATTACTTTGGTGATGAAGATGAAAATAAGTAGTGGCACCAAAGACTTGGACACATGGGGTATAAAAAAAATGAACAAAATATATAAGGTTTATTCGATTTGAAACATATTAGAATTGAAAAAAAGAGAATAGTATGATTTTTTAACTTATAAGAGTGGATAGATGACTAATAAAAGTCAAGAGAGGGTTGAGATACCTTCTACCTGACCTCTTAAACTTATTCATTCTGATTTATGTAGTATGATGAGTTATTAATAAAAAACTTGGATTTTTAAGTTTTCAATTTTATTGATTATTTCACTTGGATGGAAAAAATCACGTTTATAAAACACAAGTCAGAGGCTATAGAAATATTCAGAGTCCTCAGAAAAGATGCTGAGAAAGAAATGGATTTTATATAAAGAATATGAGAAAGGTAATGGGAAAAAGTTTACTTGAAATACATTTTAAAATTATCTAATAAATCATATAATTAAATATTAGTATAGTGATCCATAAACCCAAAAAAATGGAGTTGAAGAAAGGAAAAATAGAAGTTTTGTGGAAATGAGAAGGTTCATTTTAGTAGAATACAAACATTCAAAGTTATATTTGAGAGAATCTATTTGTAATGTCATACATTTTCAGAACATATGTTTTTTTTGAGACCTGAATCAAACATGGCTTCTAATTAAATGTTTTATAAGAATAAAACTTCATTAAAATACTTCAAAGTATTTTTAAGTTCGTGTTTACTTTAAATAAAAACTAAAGATCTTGGAATGTTTGATGATAAAGCTGGGGAAGGAACATTTTTGGGTTATTAACCCAATGTAAGAAGTCATATTTTTTGGAAAAAATATTTTTAAAAGTTTTAGAAAATTATTATTATGATAAATTTAAGGTTTCCAATAAAATTGAGAAAGAAACACAACAAACTTATCAATATTCAGAAGAATCATGTGATGAAGAAAGTGAATCTTGAAGATGATCTTTTAAATTTACTCGCCTAAAAAAAAAATTGAGACCAAAAATATTCCTGGGAATTAGTAGTCTCTAGTTTAGACAATAATAAACATGAGATTTTAAAATCAAACTTCACATATTTCAAAAGTTTAACGAGAATCAGTATTATAATCTATTCAACACAAAGAATGGGTTAATTCTATAAATGAAGAGTTGGTTCAAATTGAGAAAAATGAAACATTAGAACTTATAAAAAATCCAAAAATTTAAATTGTTATCATAAAAAAGTGGTTTGATATAATAAAGTCAAACAAAAATGAATATTTTTCAAGAAACAAAGAATATATTATTTATAAAGGCTATGAATAGGTGGAAGGTGTGGATTTGGAAGAATTATTTTCCTCCATTTCAAGGATAGAAACTATTATAAAGTTTCTCATAGTGTATGATCACTAAAATTATATTGAGTATCAGATTTATATAAATTCATCCTTTCAAAATGGTCATATTAAAGAAGAAGTTTACATTGAGAAATCCCGTGGGTTTCTAATTTGTGAATATAAAAATAATATTTGTAAATTGAAGAGAGATTTTTATGGTTCGAAACAAGCCCCACATTCCTGGTATTAAAAACCTGATATTTTTTTAATAATGCTGAGTTTTTCTAAAGAAAAATTTAATAGTAACTTATAAGTGAAATAAGTTTACTCCAACACCATATTTTTTATTGTGTGTGTGCAAAAATATAATCTTTTCTGGTGATGAATATAAATTTTGTAATTTTTTTTTGTTGAAATTAAGAAGAGCATTGACATGTCAATGTTGGGAGAATTAAATTTATTGCTTAGTTTAAAAGTTTAACAAAAGGAGAAACATATTTTTCTATCTAATGAAAATTATTCCAGGTAATTGTTACAAAATTTTTGTATGGTAGAATCCAAGTAGGTTTCTAGTCCTATTTCTGTTGGGATAAAGATGAGTAAATATGAATCCAGAAAAATTGTTAATTTGAAAGATTTTTGAAAGATGATATGAATTTTTCTTTATCTCATAGACTTAAGGCTTGATATTTTTTATATTGTAACTTTGGGTGCTAAGTATCAAAGTAATACAAAATAATATCATATGTTAGCATTAATGAGAATTATGAAATATGTCAAAGGAGTTACTTCACATATACTTTTATAGAAATGATATTATGAAATGGAAATGGTTATACTGATGTTTATTGGGCTTGATATTGAAATGATATAAAATCAACATTTACAAGAACATTTTTCTTAGGTGAATATTGTTTGAGTTAGAATAGTAATAAATATAGTTTAATAACTTTGAGAATAGTTGAATTTGAATATGTTTCAGCTATTTAGGCTTGTACTCAAATGTTGTTGATGAATATTTAGCTAGAATATTTGAAAGTACAAGTTTCTAAATCATTGATGATACTCTGCGATAATCATAGTGTAATAGATATTTCAAAAAATTCCTTCCAACATTCAATATAAAAATAAATTGATATAAAGTTTCACTTTATAAAAGAGAAAGTTACTTCTACAGATTTTTTACTATGATATATCTCAATAAAGTATCAAATTGTTTTCATACTCAGAAAAGTAATTCAAAAATAAATGACAGTTACATTGACGTTGAACCTTCATGTTCCACCTCTTCCAATGACTTACTATAAATCATAAAGAATCCCCCACCATGAATTAGATTATGATGAAGAAATGGGGATAAATATACAACTTAATCATATATGGGAGATAATTTTTTTTACTTAAATGAATATGAAGCTATGGTTTTCATAAAACAGGGAGGGGGGAGAAAAAGAAAAGTGATCTAAAAAGATAAAAGTAAGGGAAATTTTTTATTTACTTGAAAAAAAATATTTTCACCATGGGATGGAATTAATTTAAAAACATTTCTTTATAGAGTAGTGTGGTTCTAGAAAACTACCTTTTTAGAAAGGATATTTTTTTATAAAAGTTTAAAAATTTGATTTGAATCAAAAAGTTGACTTGTGATATTTTTTTAGAGTTGAAAAGGTTTTTAATGACTGTTTTAAACAAATAAAAATTGGATATTTTTAATCTGCTATGATATTTTGTTTATAATAATGTTTTGAATTTTTTGAAATTTAATATTTTGAAAATGAATCTTTTTGAAAAATAGATGAAAGTTTCTGAATGTTTGAACATAAAAGAAAGAGTGGTAAACTATTTATTTTTGAGGAAGTTGTTTTCTGGACCCATAGTATTGGAATGAGTAGCACTGGACACAAATGTTTTCAGAAATATGAAGTTTTTGTTTAGATGAAGCATCAGTCTCAGATCCATTAGAATGAATTTTATTTTCATCAGACTTGGTGATGATTAGAAATTCAGAAGCTACTCAATGAAGAAGTCTTGGTGTTGGTTAAGATGTTTAATAAAGACACTAATTTGAGGAGTTATAATGGTCTTAAAATTTATAACATAAAGTCAAATGATTCATTTAAAATCATGATGTTCTCATAAATCATCAAAAGTTTCATGAAAAAATATTTTGGAGTAAAGGAGGATGTAGAAGGTCTTTGTAAAGATTGTATCATTTCTAGAAATCAAGATAATGTTTGCCTTGAATCTATAATTCCTAATCAAAGATGCTTATAGAAGAATGAATGAGTAATATATTATAAGTTTTAATGAATTTTAAAGTATCTACATGGAGTCACCATTGAATTCATTCCATCATACTGATGCTGAGGAAGTTCCATTAGACTAATGTTAAGGAATTTACATCGGACTGATGCTGAGGAAGTTCCATCGGACTGATACTAAGAAAGTTCCATTGGACTAATACTGAGGAAGTTCCCTCAAACTAATGATGAGGAAGGTCCATTTTACTGATTCTAATGAAGTTTCACCAGACTATGCTTCGGTTACAAAGTCAAATCAGATATAATAGTTATAACAAATAGACTTTTTACAGACTTTTGTTTATGATATTTTATTGATAATTTCAGAAGATTTGTGAAGGTTTTAGAAGTTATAATAAAGGAACTATAGTAAATGAGAAGAGTTTAAATATTAAAATATGGAGTTGAAATGTGAGTGAGTTTTGAAGATATGAAAATTAGAGTAAGCAGGGAAATTTTTCCATTTTTCTATCTTTTCTGTTGTAGGATACCTATAAGTAGACTCTCAGTACCTTCATACATTGTATCCTTTTCCCATGTGAAAAAGGTGGAGTGATGTAGAGTTTGATTAAGTGTTACTTTTGAAAAATAGATATCATTAAAAGATGAGACAACTTTAAGTTTGTTTACCTGGATGAGGAGGTTCAGACTGAGTAATTGAGAAGATATTAAGAAGTGTAGATTGAGAATAGGTTTATCGAACAGAGTCCATTAGGCCTAGAGTATTATTCTGAGATAATTGGACCCAACAACATAGAAAAATGGTTCTTAACAGAGCTTCATTGGTGTAGATTGAACATTATTTCTTACTTTTATTAGGGATAATTTTCGTAACAAAACTTTATAAACTAATTGGAGTCAGTATAATCATATGTGTATGGAGATAGTAGGTGTCTAAAGGGATTTGATGCATTTTTTATTCACTTATTCATTATAGTGAATTTTCATAGACCCACAAGAGTGGATATGGTGTAGATGTAGGTTCTCACACTGAGGTTGAACATTTAAATATATTATTATTTACTTTCTTTCCTACTTTTTAAAGAAAGAGTGTTTACTAAAATATGATAAAGTTATGAACTTTAATAGGTTGTGGGGGTTGATTTTTGAATGTATTGAAACTTATAAAAAGTTAATAATTGATTAAACCCATCCCCCTTATTAGTTTTTATTTTATCCACTGGAAATTGAGAATGAATATATTAGGAACAAATCATCCATTGTATACACTAATCCTAATATCATGCCAAAACAAATGGCTATATAGAGGGTTTTAATATGCCTCTATTATACATCCCCTAGAATATGGTAGAAAATGATAAGAAATATAGACCAGTAAAACGTATTCCTTCCTTGTGGGATACCTCACCATAATCCATACAGTTATTAAAGTGACCTAATATTCTGTTATATATAGGAAAAATTACATTTTTCAAATTGATTTCCAATTAACTTTACATCGATTCACCATTCGTAGTAAGATATATAAAATATGATCTATCCCAAAAGTTTCTTAATGTTTTGGAGTTACTATATGTGAAAGCCTTATGTTTATGGAAAAAAATTGAATTCCACCAGAATCGATTCATGAGAGAATTCCATAAGAGACTTCATATCTATTTATTCTATTAAAGGGAAATGGTTCTATCTCTCAATACACTATTAATCCCTTGAAAAAAATTATGAATCTCAAACCAAAATGGGAGGGAACTTACACCATACACAAGGTTTAATTCAACAGAGCTTACTCCTTGGACATAATGGATTGGGAGCGAATCACACCCCCACCAATTCATTTTTTATATTGAAATAATAAGTATAACATACACAATAGTTCAATATATATTCAATATAAGAGGTAAAAATACATCTTGAACATCCCTGTTTCATGGAATTAAACTATGTGGTCGGGGTGCATGTTTCATGACCTTAAACTACAAGTCATTTTGGTCCAAGAATCATGACCAAAAATAGTATTCCCTATAAGTTTATTCCATAATGATTTAAAATGATCATAATTCCTATTACATTGGTTCTCTATATTATTGACCTTACCCAAAGAAAACAACCCCTTTCCCTTCATGATAACTTAATCTACAAAACTTCCCTTTGTTATAATAACTATTTATTTTTTGGTTTACTTTTTATAGGATATGTAGTGAAACACAAATACTCTATCATGCGTCCAACCACAAATACCCATTACCATCAATATAAATATCCTTAAATGAGATCTACATTCATGTGGGAGTCCTAATGCACATTTTATCCCCATCTATGAGCCGACATAAAGGAAAAAGTTCCCCTTTTTTATCCTAGTGACATGATGTTAAAATTCATAACATGTGGAAGAACTTTGGAAGACCTGAAACTTCATAGAGTATCCTATAATTTATTTTTTGTGTACCTTACATGAGAGACATATATGTATAAAAATACTTAGTACATGACCTATAACTTCTTCTAATTGACACTGAGAAAAAATTCCCATATATTATAAAAAATATTTGTATCTTGATTTATCTACTTATAGGATACAAAATGATTCCTAGATATTCTATTTTAGGTGAAAATATGATTTTTCATTACTCTTGAACTCTTCTACCCAAAAATTATAAAAATTCATGTAATGTTTTATCAATTTCATCAAAATTAAAATTCTCTCCATATGTTTTATGCCATGAAATCTCATGTGATTCAAATGATATCCCATTTATCTCTTGTTTTTCAAACTAACTGTGAATCATCTGAGCTTAGAGGTCTTGAAAATTCACTCTAAATAGAATGATTAAGATTAAATATATGAAAAGGTAGGTAATACATTCCTTACCACAAGATATTAAATTCCATGAAATAATGACCCCCTCTATAGACCACTACATGTGGATTTTTGGTGAGACCCTTTCCCTGACATAAGGTTAATATGCATGTATGATATTCTTTAAGAATTGATCAAAATACAAATAAAATAATCCCTTATAGAATTATGTGTGTCTTGATTACTGTTATTATAGGTTACATAGTGGTTCCTTGATCAGTGATGCAAGTATCATCCATGAATTTTGTCAACCAAAATGGCCTAGTTGAAAGTATGATCTTGATTATTATAGGATCTGTCAACGTAAAATTCATCATACCCAGTCTTTTAGAAAATTTACCTTTAAACAAGAACTTAATTTTTCATAATTCCTATTGTTAAAATATATACAGTGATTCCTAAATATATTATCTTAGGTCTAACTAAAAATCTTATCAGTATTGTTTGTGATAACTAGGTTTCTCCTCAACCATATCATATTTTTGGAAATCACTAGATTCTAGAGAAAGACAACCCAAAATATTTACTTTTCCATTGATCTAGATATTTTCAAAGGATTTATAATAACAATATGTGTTTTTATTAATATCCTATCTTTATTTTCAGTTACACTTGAATCCTTTATCTTAGTTCTAACTACACGCTCCAATAAAACATCAACATGTATTAAACATTAGTTCGCACATTTCTCTCCCTAAATGAAATTTCAGAGATTTTATTACATTTTTTTATACGATTTCTAAAAAAATATATACAAACATAAGTTTATTTTCTAGAAACATATCATAATATAGAATCCACCGTCCCTTCGATATGATTCATCACAGTGCTAGGCCCCTATATACCAAACACTGAGATGAGGCTATTTTTTATTATGTACGAGTTTGGTCTACATGATGTTCCCTACATATAAATCCCTACCACATGAAATAGAGCTAATGGTGAAAATAATTTTCTCATTAAATTAAAAAACATGACATACATGTTATTTTCTAGTGGAATTAAACTACCCAACATCTTAGTCCTTTTTTATATAATGTTAAATAATTTAAAATCTATGTCCTTTTCATGTGATTCTAAAATTATCAACATTCATGTCCTTCTCACAAATCATTACACAGAATGACATCTTAGTCATTATTTCATGATGATAAACTGTATGAAATAAAAGTTCTTATCCATTGATATTAAACTACACATCATCTGAGTCCTAGTTATATAACATATAACTACATGATATCTATTTCCATGTCACACAAAATTAAACTACATCAAATCTAAGTATGTTATAGTGACCCAATATTTTTATACATGAATATTACATCTTAATAGAGGAGTATCCAATATATTTTACAAATACAACCGTGAGGACCAAAATGGTTTAGTGACTTTGGAGACTTGATACACAATATTATTTTTTCTTAAATGATCTTCAATATCCACCCATAAATATCTTCACACATAGTATACTTCTTAGATATAACCTACTTAAAACCATTATTTATAACCTAGGTAAATTAAATATAAGAAAATGTGAGCTTAAAATCTTATTAAGGGTAAACAATGGATATATAAATAATAAATTAAGAACAAAATAAGAATAAGGGTATGAGAACATGAGTTTAATGTTTTATAACCACACCATACATATCATATATCAATATTTTATTCCATGGAATAAATCTTGGAATTTCATAATACAAGAATCATAATGAAATCAAATAACATGATCCATGTGAGTATAACATAGACATAAGAATGTAGAAAAACATAATATTATAACATTTCCAACACGTATAAAGAGAAATAGGTTCACTCATTAAGTTAATAAAAAGAAATTAGAACCTCAAATAAATATATGGACATGAAACAAAGTACACTCATAATCATATAGACATGAAAACTAGATCCATGCATAATCTTATAGACATGAAAACCAGGTCCATGAATAAAATTATGAACATTATATTAGGTGAATGAATAACATATTTACCACATTATATAAGAATATTTACCCAATGCATTGGAGGGATATATAATATAAATCCTGTCCATCACATAATCACAATCTATTCATATGTTTTCTATAAGATCATAAATCATTCATCATTTATCATAACCCATGGAAAGGAATATTGTATCATAAATATATATCATCATAATAATAAACCATCCAATGAATGAATAAGGATGATATCATTAAATCATATCCACATTGAATAATTTGTAACATCAAAGAATGTCATAATAGATTACAATTTCTTTAAAAGATCACACATAATATTTCTTGGGGAAAATACCACATTTACTTTGAAATAAACTATTTAAAATCTAAAAATTTGAAAAATATTATGGAAAAATTTTCTTTTAAAATATCCTTGGAATAATATAAAGGAATCTTTAAAAAATTTATTTTTCATGACAGTGGTAAATTCCATTCATTCTATGTATTTTTAAACAAATATTCTATTCACATTTTTTTAAAACGTTAAACAATCCTCATTAAGAAAATGATTAGAAGATTCCTTTGAACTAATTTTATAAAAAATTAAACATGGTTAAAGAATAATTTTAACATTAATAAGATAATATTAAAATATTCTTGAAAATATTTAATGAAAAAAAGGATATGGAAGAAAAAGGTTTTCGATCGAAGAGAGAAACAATGTCAGATTTCCTATATAATATTATTTTGATATCCCGAATACTTAAATAGGAAAAATGAAATGAAACATGTATTATATATAAGTAAATAACATAGAATAAAAATTAAATGGATTTATATAATAATTATAATATAAGTTCCTAAATGGAAATTTATTCATGAGAAATTCCAACTAAAATGGGATTGAGACATAAAATCCCCCACCTCAAGTCATGTCTTTCATTGTATATATTCCAACCTCATTTATAATAAATATAGATTTATTTTAAATTTATTGAAGAAATATACTCATATATATGATATGATATATCAATTAATTTAAAAACTTTTCACTAGTTTATTAACAATTGTTTTATTATTAAAATCACTATTTTTGGTGATAACCTCTTTGTTTTTCAGTCATTTTGTGGCTCGACATCCCGATCTTTATACTTTGGTAATTGTTAAAACATTTCCATAATTTTAATCATGATATAAATATCATATATATTAATTATATATATATATATATATATATTTATTGAGATTCATTCATAAAAGATAGAGATATAAAAATGAATTACACCATTCATGGGGATGGTAGACTGTATGTGGATATGAACATTGTTTTCACTTTTTAACGGATGAGAAAAATGAAGGGTAAATAATAATTAAAATTATGGAATGTTTATAATATCATATATATTTATTAAATATATCCTTATTACTATCTATTTAAATCAAAAACAAAAAAAATCGCATCACTTTTAAGAGGTGGTTGTCCACATGTACACATGAGCGACATTGTTATTTTCCAAAAGATTGGAAGTAAGTAGGTAGATATAATATTAAAATTCCAAAATAATAATTATGTCATAAAAATTATATATAAAAATTAAAATCATCAGAATAAACATCCATGAATGATGGATTTGGAAAATTAATTTTATCGATATAAGGAGACGGTAAGTAATATGTATACATGAGTGATGCTTGAACTTATTATTTTATGGAAATAGGGGTGAATAAATGTAATTTGATAATAATAATAAAAAAATATAAGTATATATAGGATACTAAAGGTTTTATTTTTTGAATAATATTACATATTTAGAGGTGTTATAATAAGAAATAAATTTAAATTATTCGGGCAAGAAGATTACTTATTCTTCAATAACCCCTTCAAATCCCTTATTGAGGTCCATTGGAATGGTCTTTTAAGAATAAAAAAATTATAATTAATTGATATGAACGTTTAAAATAGATTTTGGTATGGTTTGGTAATGCTATATGACATAAAGTTATTAATGAAGTGAAATTAGGGGTGCCCATTTATAAGTGAGGAGAGGGGAAATCCTAAAATTTCTTAAAAGATTAAAATATAATAATGTAATTATCAATAAAAATGATTCCAAATGTATATTGATTAAAATATTTGGTAGTATTTAATTTAAATAAATTAATAAAAAATTGTATTAGTTTAATTGGTGATTTAAACCCAATCATTTTTAACTCCTTAGTTAACATATTTTAACCTTAACCGTAGTAATGCGTTTCTCACTCTTAAATGGTTTATTTTAATTATAAGGTAAAAATTGGATCATATATGGAAAATGTATGATAATTTTGGATATTTATAATACTAATTTTATTCTTTAAATATTTCTAAGATTTTTAATTAATTTAACAAAATATTATTATTCATAAAATATTATTAATTTCTTTTTTGACACTATTCACATAATTTGACTTTAAACACAACATGAATGTAATGGAATTATAATAAAAAACATTCATAAATCTCTAATATGTTATATTAATTTAAATAAATTTGGGACACAACAATTCTTAAATTGTTTATTAATTTTTTTATAATCATTTATTTTATTTTTTTAATTAATTGAATTAATATTGTGTTGGAATTATGTAAGCATTTAGGATAATTATTCAATAATTAAAAATTAAGAATAAATTAATATGTTAAATAAAATTAATTTACCTTTCAAATAAACATTTAGGAAAAAATAACTTTATTTTATCCTTATGATAATGTATTAATGACATTAAAGGCCTGATTGTGACATTTTTAACTTTATCTTTGAGGTAAAATAATATAATGTTAATAATCAAAGAAATATTGTACCAAGTTTCAATATGTACGAGCTATGTAAGTATATGGTCTAAATACACCCATAATGTTGATCAAAGTAAATATTTTGAGAAGTTTTGAAGCCTTATCCCAAAGTTTTAACCCTATTTTACATGCTTTACCCTTACCGAGGTGACAAAAATTCATTATGGTTACTACACTTATTGATGGAAAATAAAAGGGAACTATTCACCAAATTTATAAATACTGATTCTAAATATGGAATATATTTATCATGATTATATTTCTATAAATATCATAAATTATTTTAAAATAAAAACATAGAATTCAACAAAAAATTGTTTTTTAGAAAAATGCATTTTTAAGTATAATTTTTTTATAACAAAATAAATAATATAATTTATTACAATGAACATAATTGCATTATTAATAATATTATAGAACTATGTTTACTTTGAAACTATTTTAAAGGAAAATTTATCTTTGTAAAATCTTAAAACAAAATTCAACTTCTCAATAAAAATCAGTATTTATTACTATTCATTAAAAAATAAATATTTTCATAAATTAATAAAATATCTTTATATGATATTTTTGAAAGGTTTATTTTAAAAATTAATTAATTTTTATAGGAAAAACTTCCTAAATATCAAAAAATATAATATTTTTTCATAAAAAGTAATAAAAAACTTGTTTGAAGGAAATATATTTTTGAAGAATAACATTACATAATAATGATTTGAATGATTATTTCCTAAGTTTTAATGAATTTTTTTTATTTAATAAATACATTATTAATATTTAATATTTTTTTATTCCTATTCATACCCTCAAATTCTACAACTCAATTATAAAGATAATATTTATATAATAATATTTCATTATTCATTTAAGATTTGTGTTGTATGTTGTATACACTATCAGACATAATGTTCTTTTAAAAATATCAAGGTGTTACATTCTATACTATTTACAAAATTTCATCCTCACAACTTGAACTTTTTCTTAGTAATCAAGGATTTTACACTTTAAAATTACTTTATGGAAACCCAAATCATAAAAAGGGTTCATAAAAAATCATCTTAAAAAGTGGGAAATGGAAATATAAAGGTTATTTAGATTAAAAAAAACTAGGTTTTGAAATAGTGGAAAATTTGTAGAATGTGAAAATATAGACATGTAGAAGAAAGCTAACATACAATGACTAATAGAGAGTGATATATAACATGTTTAAGGGAAATTTAACAACCAAAAACTATAAATTTATGATCAGTGAAAATACTATTGATTCTTCAGGAATGAAGGTCAAACTATACCATTTTATTTCAAGATAATTTTCCTAATGTTAAGGGATACTTTTACTACGAAGATATAGAACATGGGAAAATTTACTTAAATGACTCCATTCCATTCAGATCAATTTCATCTTCTAGTTGTGTTTGATGAATTTCTATTTCATTTATTACTCCAAAAAATGATTATTCAAGATTAATTTTTCAATCATAAAGCACTAAAATTAACTTTAATTAGATCTTAACATCCATAAAATAATGATAAGTCATTCCTTATATCTATAGTTATCATCAATACCAAAATGTTTAGCCGAATTTATCAAATATGGATAAATATAATACATTAATCAATATAACCTCAATAATTACTCCCAAAGTTCAACACAATCCATTCCATTAAAGGTTAACCTTATGACTCATTGAAACTTTGTCTGAACAAGATGGAAACCCAAAGATGAGAATAATTTGATCTTATATCTTATAATGATCAATGTAACTATTATCTTGAAATAATTTTTATCACTCATAAAGTCTTATACCAAAACGTATATACCATGACCATATATTCTACAAAATATACTAATTATTTCTCAAAATAATGTACCAAAAAATATTATATGCTTCCAAAATAATATTTAACACTTATTCCCTAAATAAAATCTTACCACATCCAAAATCATTTAATTAAAATTTCAGGTTGACCCTTACATCGATAGATGATCATAGGTTGATTCAAAATATCAAATATGATTTACTTATTCTATAAATTTATATAAAATCTATATAAAGATAGATAATCAATGCTTAGAATCATATCAAATTTTACTAAAGGATTAACAATATTATTTTCACAAGGCTCATTCATAAAAAAATCATCAGGGAATCCCCAACTATATATTATAGGATAATCGAGCCCTAATTATCATAATTCATTTAAGCTATTTTGATTTAATAATATTTCATTTTTTCCATTGAAATTTTATTTTTTTGGGGATTATTATCCTCATTATCCCTTAAATTAGGGAATGATTCACATAATCCCCAAAATCCTTTCATATATAACACCAAAGTGTGATAGGTGTATTTTTTTTTGATTTATCTATCCATTTATTTAATTAACTAACCTTTTTACATCACTTCGACATTCTTTTTATCAATGGAAAAGCTCCCACACTTGAAAAATCTATTTATTCCTTTTAGGAATTCACCTGATTTCACTTTCCCACAATTTTGGAATGTTTGAGGTTGAAAATTTTGCTTCCCTGCACTTGACATACCACAAGATATTCCATGAAACTCCCTCTTCCTTTTCTTATCACCATAACCATGATAGTATCCAACTTCCATTTCCAATTTGATTTCACATAAAATAATTTCTTTATATTTTACAGAGTCCCTTATTGGTAATTAATTTAAAGAATTTTTTTTAAAACCCTAAATAATCTATAAATTTTACTTTTAGGTATGATAATTAAACTAGAATCATACCATGATATTTTTGAAAATTTTCCTCCAAGTTACTAATGGATTCATCATCCCTTTTCTTAGGATCATATAGTTCATTCTCAAAATTTTTACATAGGATTCAAGAAATGCACTTACTAAAAAATATCCTCTTAGATAAATCCCATATGATACAACCAATTTCATCATATTGCCTCATATTCTTAATATGATTCCCCCATTGATCTATTTCTCTTTCAAAACAATAAATGGATAGGATGAATTTCTCATGGTTCATGATCTGAGGAATGGAAAATATTTTTCCATCATGTTTATACATTTCTCAACAACCAGTGGATCAGAAGACCCATAGAATTAGGGCAGATGTTATCACATAAAAAATTAAAAGGAATATTTCTCCCTCCATGGTGCATTAAGAAGTTCAACTGAATTATGTTACCAATCATATATTGAGGGAGTTAAGTGATCATAGGCTCAACATATTGAGTAATAGATCCTAAGAATTTTGGTTACTCATGATGAAAATCATTAAATTGTCTCACACATTCATTATTAAAATGATTCCTTCAGACTACATCCATTAAAAAAACCAAAAACTATAGTTTAATAAATAATATTCACAGTGAGAAATCTTATAATCATGAAAAATAATTCATAGTATGTATTAATTATGAAACCATATTTTCAAACTATTACACATTAGTTTTAACCTTGGACATCCATGGTTGTACTCTTTACAAATCCTTTATAATGGTTAATAAGGAAAATGAAAGTTAACCCATGAATATCCCCAGAGAGTGTCAAACTAGGTGTGTGGTGAGGTAATAGTAATCATGAACCAGAATGATGGATGATATATACTAAACCAACTCTTTTCAGTGCTACTACCCCTAATTCATATCTACAAGAACCATTTCTACTTGTAGTATCTAGACATGGATGTTTTTCTTGGAAAACCTCATAATATATTCCTTACTAAAACATTATGATGTTATCCTATGATTATATTTATCGAGAGGGTATTTATAAATGTTTTCCAATCTTAATCTCCATGGTTTGACTAATCCAATCATTTTATACCTAATATATTAACCCAATAGTTTCATATATAGATATTACATCTTAATTGTTGAATATCAAATATATTTTACAAATTCATGCCAGATGACCATAAAGTCTTAGTGTCTTTAGATACTAGATACACAATGTTATTATTTCTTGAAAGATATTAAAAATATACAACAAATATCTTCCCACATAGTACTCTTCTTTGACACACCCTACTAAAAATATTTATTCATAGCCTTTTGAAAAGAAACATAATAAAGGGTGATCTTAGATGCTTAGTAAGGGTAAATAAGGAAGATATTAAGGATAAAATAAGAATAAGATGAGAATAAGGGTATGAGAATATGAGGAAAACATTTTAAAATCATACCATGATTATCATATATCATAATTCTGAGTCATGAAATAAATTTTATCCATTCATAAAACATTAATCATAAATGTATTAAATAATATGAGCCATGGGATTATATCATAGATAAGTTAATGTGGAAGAAACATAATATTATAACATTTTGAACATGTTTAAGTAGATAATGCTAAATTATTATGTTAAGGACAAGAAATTAGAACATTTCATTGACTTATGGATGTGAAAACAAGTCCACACATAATGGAAATGACATGAAAACTAGATCCAAACATAATATTATATACATGAATACCAACAACATATATAAAATCATGAACAAAAGTTCAAAAATAACATATTTTTATCATTATTTATCCATATCTACCCAATTAATTGAAGGGATATAATTTTAAGCCCAAATATCATAGAATCATATTCACCTTTTAGTGTGTCCCGATCGGTGTGTCACCGATCGGTCTCACCAACCGGTCGGTCACCCGATCAGTGCCATGGGGGGGGGGGGGGGGGGGTTGTCGGGGTTTCTTTCTCCAGGTTTTCCTATAATTACCCCTCTAAGTTTTCATACCTCATTAAAGAGGTTTAAGACCATTTTAAAAGCATTAAAAGATGTTTTAAACCACCATTAATTGGGCAACCCTTAGGGTTACCAAAACATGTGGCCTCTTTCCTCAGTGTCACACTATGTTGTGCATTTACAGTTTCACCCCCTGTTACACATTTTTGGGAAACCCTTTAACTAAAATCCCTTATATCCACCTCTCCAATGATAATTTTTAAATAAAAATTAATTCCATCATGTGTAACTACACAACTGTGCGAAGAAACCACGATCTACCTTTAAAGGCATTCAATATTTCATATCTCGTAACTCTAGGATCTCGCCTTTTATTGCACGAAGTTTCTTTCTTATTATGGGCTAGTCTCTTTTCCTTTATTTGGTGTGTTTGGAGTCCCTCTAACCAAGACTAGTTTTGAGCCTATGATGGAGCCTTTTCTACTCAATCTTGGAGTCCTCAGAGTTCCTCCCCTGCAAGTAGTACATCCCTAGTTCTTGGCGCATGGAGAAAAACTTTGATCATTGATCATCCAAGTATGATTTTTCCTTTGTATATATTTACTGTGTATCTCACTGGGTGGGTATGATAATGTTTCTATGAGGATGGATGAAATCAAACCTTAATGAAGATAATAATAATTTTTAAATAATTAAGGGGTGTGTTTGATAATTCTTCTGTACTCTTTTACCTTTGCTTATATGTTGCGAATTTTATGGGCTTAAGTCCACTGAAAATCATGGTTGTTGGTGGTCCTTCCTTGTGCACTAATGATCCTCTATTTTTCTGGTTAATTCCATGATTTAATGAATATAACATGGGAAATTGTTAATCACATAAACTCGGTTGATTTAATGGATTCCCAATGAATAATAATCCTTGTGTGGTCACCCTAGTTAACCAATAGGAAATACAGAACTAAAGTAATGGTGTGTTTAAATATAAAAAATCCCTTTTTCTATTCTGGTGATGTGTATGGTTGTATTTATTAATTCTTGTGAGGTGACATGGATGGGGATTGGATCCACAGTTGTGAAATTGTTATGTTGTGGATTTTGGGCATTGTGGGGATGTATGTTGGGACTTGGTTTGGTTCCAGTACTTTGAGGATTCTTACATATCCTTTTTTTTGTTTTGACTTTACAAGAGAACTTGGTGTGAATGATTAATTTGCTTCATGGATGTTTTTCCTTCCCTGGATTGTGGCTATTCCTGTTAGTTGCCCGGTAGTGAAGAATTATTTAAATGGAACCACTTGGATGTGATAACAAGAATGAGTTAAATGGGGAATTGTTTTCTGGGAATGAGTTGTGACTTAGTTTTGGCTGTTGATCTTTTTATGAATGAATAGTATCAAGGGTGTTTTTTTATGATCTAGTTTTGGAACCCCTATGTTAGGATGAGTGATTTTTTATCTATCTGTATAATTTAGTTCTTATGTTTCTTATTTGCACCCAACCAAGTTGTGAACTTCATGCCAAACACCCCCATTTCATGGGGGACGGTGTTTTTCACAACACTCCTATGAGTGGATGGTTTTTAGATCCTTTTCTTCTCCCTCTCTCAAGTTGCCCAAGACTCCTCGGACTAGCTGTGATAGCCTGAGGTCCATTATAGCCCAATATTCTTCAGGAAGGGTAGTTGTGGTTGTTGGCCCAGGTGTGTGTGGGCAGTTTGTTTCCCAAGTGTCTTTGGGATGAGGCCTAGATGTCTTCAGGTGTGGCTGTAGTTGTTATGGACTAGGTGTCTTCAGGTGTGGTGGTAGTTGTTTTGGACCATGTGTCTATGGGTGGGGATGTGTGTGGTTATTGTGGCCGAGGTGTCTGTGGGTAGCATGTGTGGTTGTGGTTTCCCAAAAGGTTGTTGTTGGGGTGGTAGTGGGATGACAGTGAGAATGGTGGGGGAGGTCTCATGCATAGGATGTCTTAAATAACTAGCGAGAAAGTGGTGTGGGGTACCCAAATGTTTATGTTTTATTACAATTACTTTACCTGACTTGTGTTATTTGGGGAGTGTGCCTTGGTGAGGCTGGGTGGATTGTTTTCCTTACTAGGTGTTTTGGTTATCTCTATTTCCTCACGGGGAATTAGAATGCCTCCTCAATTGTGCATGAGAGATTTTGGGTTTCCCTACTGAGTATACCTATATACTCACTCTACGTATATAAAAACTACTTTCAGGTTTCCAGGTGGACTTCGAGGACCATTCCATACCTTATTAGTATATATGTCAGGACCGTTGATGTTGTTGCTTTTCTTTTCTTTTGGTACTTCCCTTTGGAGTTTTTTGTACCTTCTAAGACTTTATTTGGAATATTCATATTGGAATAGATTTTTGTTTTTTACTTTACTTCTACCTTCAATTTTGAATTTTTTTTGGGGTTTTACCATTGGGGTCGAAAATTTCGTGGTGCGACTCTGCACTTTTCATAGGGGTCAATAAAGGTAGCAAAGGCACCGGACCGAAGAGTTGGGATCGTAGCTCGGCACTGATCCCAAGAAGGGGTGCAGGGGCGTAGCCCCCACGGTACTGAACAATAAATTTGGCCAAGTCCTGAAGGAGGCTCCTAAGGTACATACATTCAAACACCAGTGCGCCACCATGATAGATTAGAATGAAGGTATTATTTTTTTCTAAGTCTACAAAGTGGAACCCTAGTTAGACCAAATCACAAGTGGCACACAAGTCTACTTGGGTTCCTCCTATTTGGAGTGAATTTACTTGCACGCCACAAATTTGGCATGAAACCCACTTGTGCGACCAAACTCCTTTCACCCAGGGTCCTATTTTTACATATAAATGGACCCTTGGGGCCTTCATTTGTACAAACAAATTTCCCTAAAGCCTAATTGCTGCTTCAGTCATCCTAGTGCTTCACCCAAGTTTTACGAAATGTTCAAGGTAGTTCTTTAACACCTAAAGTGGAGGAATTGAAGGAGTATCATAGGACTTAATTCCTTTTAGTGTTTTAAATCCATAAGAATCACACGCCTAAAGCACCCACCCTCTCTAAATCAGTAACACTTATACACCACCTATTCATCTCACAAGAACATGATCACCCCAGTTCTGGGAATACATGTGAATACTCTTGAATTCTTGAGTTATGTATCACCCAAGTATTAACATCTAGTTTGTTCATCACTCAAGTGAATATCAGGTCACCAAAGTCTACGCGCGCACCCATACTTGCACGTCATTAGATACTTGGGCGCACTTATTTAATTCAGTTACTCTCTTCAGTCTTTAAGCCATTAATACCTCTTCAAATCCATTAATGGAATGGATTCTTCTTCATTGGATCCCTTTTCTAAAAACGATTCTGCTGATACCTTCACCAAAACCTCACGAATTATCAAAACCTTGGGTAAGGCACATAAACGTGTCTCCTATTTGGGTTTGTATATCTTTAGTCAGAGGTTTCCCACATTTGTTTCACAATGGGGTTAGGATTCAGGGAGTGTCTGTGGGTTTCTATATCCGCAGTCACATGGACCTTTCTCCCAAGAACAGTGTTGGGAAGTTCCCAGTTTGGAGGATTGGAGTTTAGGTTCTAACCTCCCCTTCTCATCTCTAAGACCCGAAACCTAAGGTCTCTGGTAGGGAAGGTATGGTTCACACTTGATTTTCCATGCAAGAAAAAGAAAAATCTCCCTCCCCTACCAAGATCAATTTTAGGGCAGAAATCCTAGTTTAAGCCCCTAACCTTTGAAGTAGGAGGTTTCATTATTAATAATCTCTACTTTATTCACCTTCACTCCTTCATTTCATTGGACCCTTGTCCAATGTAAATTTAAGAGAGGGAAGGTTCATTTCCTTTCCCTCTTTTCGGGTCACCTCGACCTCTTCCACACTAGTCGCCATAGGTACGCCCTCTTCCACCAGTAGAGAAGGAAAAGTATGGGTTCATTTATTGAATCTTTGAAATCCTCTTGTTTCTCACACCGAGGATGACTCATGTGGGCTTAGAGATTTTTCATGATCACAACATTTTCACAAGATACTTGAACTACAAGAACTCTGATTCTTGTTTAAACCAGGATATGTAGGATGCCTGCTTGAAGGCCTGATCTAAAAAGGAGTTCCCTTCCAAAAGGGTTTATCAAATCATGTCCCCTTAAATGGGAAGATCTTATGCATAATCCCCAACATAATGAATGAAATACAATAACTCTAATTCCCATCATAATTGGGATATGTAGAAACACTTTTCAAGGCCCAATATCATTGGATATCATCTTCAGGAATCCAACCTTAATTCCCTTAATCTAGGAATTTTCCTTATAAGTAAGCCCCAAATTAAACCCCCAAATCACCAAGTAATACTTTTCAGGAAGTCAGCCCAAACTCACTTCTCTCAAAGTAATATACAATCCTATGAGACTTATCAAGCTACATGTGATTTGATTCCCATCCAAATGGGATACGTAGGAATCCTCCTTGAGGTTCAAAAACAATACTTAATATCAACACTATTCTCATTGGTCCATATTCACATTAAGGTCTTATCTTACGTGGAAACCTATATTCATTCCAAGTACCTTGGGATACTTAAGAATAATCCCCACACCAAACTTTGACTAGGCACCTTTATCTTAGAGGTCCTTACCACATGACCCTAAAAGGTCTGACGTGTCCCATTAAGCGGCACTGAACAATGAGGGTTTTGATTCCTCTCACAAGGATACATAGGTATCCCATTTTATGGGTACTATCCCAATAACAAAACAAAACTTCATCTCCCTGGATGATAATAAATTCTAGAGTGCCCCACTGAGTGGCTTAAAAACCAATATCATCATAACGACAATTAAAATAATCTCTAAATATTATATAAGAGGATACCATTGATGAATAACCTCAACTACATATGGATATATACATTAATGAATAACCTCAATTACATATAGATGATTATAAATTTCACACAAGTTAATAAGTGATTTCAAATTCCAAGGGAAACATATGTTATTCTTGGTGAATTAATAAAGATTCATGAAAATATCTTAAATTTATAAATTGAGTCCCGGAGTAGACAATAATTCCCCTAAAAGGGTGTGATGAGTCTGACCTCCCATACTCTTAACTAATGTATGTTCTTAAGTATCATAAAGTTCATATTTTACAAATGCCTAACTTTGAAAAGCATTTCCATTTTGGATAAAGAACTACTGGATGTTTCTATTTCCATGAATAAATCCAATGGAAACTTCTTGGAAGTAGTGATTCTTAAACTAGAACACCGGTTTCAAGGAACTACAAAATAGGGAGAAACATAAGCTTCGTGATGAAAATGATGAATATTATAAGGTTTTTTATAATAGATGGGTCACGTGATAATGATATTGAAGTTATTTTTGGATATGAATGGGTGAATCAGATTATGATGAATGGTTCATTGGTGTTTGGAGTACAGAGAAGATGCATGGAAAGAGTTCTATGATAGAACACATTGAGTTCTTGGTGAATTGAAAATTGATGTATGTATATGGATGTGGTTCAAGGTACAAAACAACTTTTGGAGGATGAAAACCATTGTGGTGGGTAGTTTATAATGATCTATATCCTCATGGGATGGAATTTTTGATGGGAATTTGAATTTATCATTCAATGGGTGGGGTATTTTTGAGAATTGGGACTCATAATGAGATTATTAGAGTTTGAGAAACCATAAGTTCTGTTCTTGGATGATGTTTTAGTATCTACAGAGGTATGGATACTTAAGTGGAGTATCCGAGAAATCCTAGGGTAGAACTACTACTAATGTTTTTCAGAAGTTTACCATTGACTAACTGGTGGTAGGGAACAAGATCACTAATGGCCCATGGAACTGTCTTGAGCCAATCTCCTATCAATGGTCTTCAACTGAATTCCTAGTGAACCACTAGTGAGTCTATGTAGTTGGGTTTTATTTTTTATGTGGGGGGAGTTTTAGAATATTCCAACTTCAAGAGTTTTAGGTTTTATTGGGGTGAGGATCAGGAAGGGATATTTCTTTGAACCCCCCACACGTCTTATTTGATCCCCATACAACATGAGTGAGTCCTGTTTATTTCTAGTATAATTTCAAGGTAAGTTATTCTATATTTCCACCACAGATTACCTCATTTGTAACCATATATATCTTAGAAATTTTTATTTAGGTATTTGGTGTTTATTCCTATAGAACCTAGGATTCCCTGAGAGGGGAGGGGTGAACCAGGGTGTCAACTTTTTCTTTTAAAGTGAATGATCTTGTTCCCACGTTGGTAGGAACATGTTAATCCTGTATGATGTATATGAAAAATAAATAAATAATCACATGAAAAGATACCACACAACACTTTTACTTGGTTCACCACAAAGGGCTACATCCAAGGAGCATATGCTGAGCCGACAGTGTGTCGGTTGTACCAAAATCCACTAATTTTCACTCGTTATGGAGTACATTATTTCTACCATATTCACTATATTCTAGGAACACTACATTTACAATGGTTTAGGGATATCTCACAGCATCCCTCAGATCACTTCCATCAACTCTGCCTAGCTTATTACCTAGATAGAAGTCTAACTCAGTTTATTGACTTGAAGGCCACTTCAATAGATTTTCATTGAAGTATTCATATCTATTCAACACGAGACACTACCTCCATAAAAATCCTAAATTAATTCACTTGAATTCACTGATCACATGAACTAGATACTCAAAAATATTTCGGAAGCATAACACAAAACTTGCGTGCAAGATTTGGGAATTGTCACAAAAAATCAATTTCGTGCAACCCTTACTTTTTGTGCACCCCTTATCTTTTGTACAACTACACTGAAGGGTTAACTTGGACTTTTTAGACTAAAGGAACACCTTGTGTGCAAGTTTAACTTTCTATAAATCTTTTTCATGCAAACCTTTCACACAGAAAAACAACCAGTTTTTCATTGGAAAAATTCTTAAGTCATCTTTGGGGGTAGCCACATATTTATAGGCCTTTGAAGACCTTACACACAAGATCCCGACGCATCTTCATAGGTGTGTGTAAGTTTCCTTCTAGGTGTGAAAAACCCTCTTTGATGTCTCATTGGGCACATAAGATTATTTTGTGCAATACCATCTTTCATGCACATCCATGTCTTGCAATCACTTTTTTCCTTTTCCATATTTTGATGCATTGATCCCAAAACAAGCCTTTCACATAAGTTTCTAAACACCCTTCAATACTGTTATCCGCTTGAACTGTATGATCCCCTTCCTAGAAAACATTATGAAATTCCAATAAGGACTGACAACAAACACAAATTGAAATCCATTTCTTGTATAGAATGGTTGTGGTTCCAATAATTCCAATGGAGCATAGTGAAATCCACTGATTTTGATGGTTATTTCTTTCACCCTTTTAAGAGGGTGACCATAGAGAACATTTTCATGTCATCATTGTCTATTTCAGTGGATATATATCACTCAACATATTTTTTGAATGTTTCTATTAAATTATTATTAATTGTAAATTAACTAAGTGATGATGGTTAGGGTTATTGCATTGGTTGGTGTCCGATATGTGATATTGACCCTCCATGTACAGTTGAAAGATATTGTGGCATGAAAATGGTGCTCGATGCTTAGGTGGAGGTACATGATCAAACGAGGCTTTCAAGAGCAAGGTTTAGACTTGAAGGTGCTCATTTAGGGTGGTAAATCCATGATAGAGGTAGTATTTTACTTTAATATAATCATGTAAAGACCCCACCATGGGTAAACTGGATCTGATGTTTACTTTATCACATTGGGCATAAATACAAGGGACCACTCAACCCAATATTGATCTATTTAGAAGTATTGAAAAACTAGATACATACTTTATTCTCACATTACACTTGAAAACATAATATACCGAATATAATGTTCTTTGAGTACAATATAATTCTATCTAGAAAAAACTATCTTCTCAATCATCATACAATTCCTAGAATCTTTATTAAAGGAAACAAAATAAATGATAGAGCTTAGATACTCAATAAGGAAATGTATAAAATGGAATCTACAATAGAATAAATAAAAAATGAATAATATGGAAATAAAAAATTATGATCCAATAATTACATATAAATATCCACATGATCTTGAAACATATCCATGGATATCATAATTATTTTAGTATTCACATACACATCAATAACTGATTTAATAATGATGGTATACATAATGTCACATAGTTAAAACATAACACCGATGCCTCCTACAGAGGAATCATGCATAAATGTGTATGGACTTGGAAAAATACCCATATCATTTTGTTTTATGAGAGATATTGATGCATCAAGGGGCTATGCAATCTTGGTCCCCACCCATCACTTAATAAGTCTAATTTATTCATCATATTAATAAATAATATAACTTAATCAACATGACTTAATAATCAATAACTGTCCATATTGGAATTAACTGTATACAAAGTCTCAATACATTATGTAGTCAAAATGACCATAAGATATCGATAGAAATATAAAGAATGGTATCATTTGATAATATCCTTAGTAAATCATAATAATTACCAAAGGATATAGACATAGATTAAAATACATTTAAAATAACACTCGAAGATTTCTTAAGTAAAATACCCTTTTTAATTTAAAATCTCTTTTAAAGTACAAATGTTTTAGAAATGTTAGGGAAAACATTCTATTTTGAAATAAATATGGAAAACTTTAAAGTAATATTTAGTGGAAGAGTAGTAATGATGGTTGGAAAAGCTATTTTGTTTGGTGTATGTTAAAATAATGATTCCATTAAAAACATTTGTAAAATTTGCCTCATTTTCAAAAAGAAAATAAGGTTAACTTTAATTTTTTTATATAAAAAGTCATACAAGGGTAAAAATTAAATTAATAAATAACTGGAGAATGTTAAAAACATTAATGAATACATATTCAAGAAAACATGGAAATTAAAGAAAAAGATTAATGGCTGAATGGAAATAAATTCAAATTTTCTTTAAAAACATCTTTTGGAATTTTGAGTACATAGAGAGAGGAAAATGAAAATAAATCCTATAATATATAGAAATGACTAATGGGTAAGAATATAGATGGTGTCTAAAATAAAAATATCATATAACTGCCTTAATAGTATCCAAAACATAAACAATCTTGAATAATTATTAGATTGTGAAATAAACCCTTACCACTTTGGAAATATTTGAATCAAAACACCTTGGATTAAATAACTTGAATTTTCACTTTAAATGTCAAGAATTAATAAGGATACATGGTGTAACATGTCAAATGGATAATATATACCCCTCATAAACATAAATATGTCTCAATTAAATAACACTGAGATGAAGAACCCTTACATCAGGTATGTATTTCTTTTTAAGTTCCTTGAAAATCATATATAATAAATTTAAAAATATATTATAATTCTATACTAGAATTATAGGAATAGTTATAATATCTTATATGACCCACTTATAACATTTCAACACCCATTTATTAATAATTTATTTTTAAAATCATCATTTGCAAGTGTTAAATGTTTAATTTTTCTTGTAAGATTCATTTATGTGGTTCCAAAATTTATATTTTTATCATTTTTAGACCATATTAATAATTTTAATCATGAAATAAATATCATATGTATTCATTATATACATATTTATAATCATAGTTGAAATTAATACATGAAAAAATGAGTTTCATCGCTTCGTGTAAGTGGTAGTTTAAATGTACACATGATCAATGTTATCATTTTTAACAAGTGGAAGCACAAGAAAATAAAATATATATTATATTTATGGGAATTTAATTAATTCAAAATTATCATATATATTCATTAGTTCTGTCATTAAAAAAATCCAAGTAAAATGGCGATGGCTAATGAATTACCCCACTACATAAAGATGATATTCCATGCATACACACAAGAGATGTTTTCTCCCTCTGTACGATGGAAAAGAGGTAAAAAATGAATGTAACATAAAAATATAAAAATATAATTAAATTTAATATACTAGATTTATTTTTTAGGATTATAATATATTTAGAGTAAGTAGAAGAATAAATAAATTTTAAAGAGTCGGTAAAGACAATGACCTATTCCTCAATAGACCTCCTTTACATCCCTTCTTAATGACCCTTGGAATGGTCATTTAAGAATAAAAAAACCTCTAATTCCTAGATAAATAAGTTTAGAATATAATTGGGCAGTATTTGGGGTATAAATGTGGATCATGGTGGTGTAAATAAGTGATGGGGGTGTCCTTTTATTATGAAGGAAAGGAAACACGAGTAATTAATAAAAACATTTAAATATAATAAATTCATTTTCATGTGAAAGTGGAACCATGTGGTAATAATTTCAAAGATAAGGTAGAATATTGTTTAAATACCTTCAATAAATAAATGTTAGACAAGATTTATTTATATTTTAACCATATCTTTTGTTTTAATCAGTTTTAATCAAATTTTATCCTTAAAAGTGGTAAAAACTATTTCCATAATAAAGGGTTGTAATTTTATATATAAGGTAAAAAGTGTCTCATATATGTCCAAGGGATGATATTTTAGATCATCTCTCATCCTACTTGTCATCTTTCAATATTTTTAAATTATATAATAAATTATTATTTAACATAAAGTAAAATAAAATTAATTTTATAATTATTCCCATAATTTGAATTTGAATACACCAAGACACTAATGTAATTAAAATATAATAATTTTCACCATTTCAAATATAAATTATTATTGACTATATAATTATATTGGAACCAAAATTCATCCCAAATATTGATTGAAAATTAGTTTTTTTAATTTTTTTGTGAAAAATCGAGAAACCACACATGCTATAACACAAAAAATATCAAACAGAATATGAGATTGAAAAATTATTAAAAGAAAACATGACCCTATTAGAAGAAATATATATATAAAGTTGCTAAAAGTGTTCAGTTACATTTTTATATGGTTCATATTTGATAATATCTTCAAATATATAAGCCATCTTGTCACATGATTGGATGAATTACTCAACTAATATATTCCTTTCATTGAATCCTATTGTTAGGTTTAGGTATTTCTTGTTTATCCAATCTCTATACTCTTTATTTGTTTCCACATAAATTTTACTATATTACATCTTATTTTTATCCTTGTTGGAGGGATTAATAACCAATTCCTCCTCCAACATGTCTTCCTATGAGTGTAAGAGAATCTCCCATTTTCCCTTACCTCTTCACCTTCTTCTCACTGTGAACCATTCATAAGTTCCATTGATGCATCTACCATTATAGAATCATTTCCAAAAGTCCCCTAGGGAACTATTAGGTCTTCCTCAATTATCATAGAGTATACCCGGGATGAAAATCCCATCATGTCACCCATATTATCTATGTAAATTTCCTTATATCCACCACCTTTGGTCATTGAAATATCATTCAGCAGGTTCAAGCTACTCTCCTTCACCTAATCCTGCTTAGAAGAATCACATTCCATCATTTGGGAACCAATTTTCTTGGCCGACCTTATCTCTATTGGTTTAGGTAGGTATGAATAATATTTACACCCCTTGGATCTCTTACTCTCACTTACAATACAAATCCCCAAATCCATGATTCCTCTCTTCCCCTTCCTCCTCCGTGGGTTGTGAAAACCTCTACCAATCCCTTCATTTGTACTATAATCTGAGATTTGGAAATAACACCCCCATGACTTAGCCTCCAAGAAGATGGATCTATTAGCCCGGACCCATTCTCAAAGGCCTAAAAAGTAGTTGATTAGGTTCAAGAAGTACAAGGTGCCTATTGGGTTGGATCCCTTCTTAACCTCCACCCACTCCTCAGAACGTTTCATAGATTTCTCCAGAATCATACAACCCCTAGAGCCTCCTTATCTTGTCAAATATGCTCCCACATCCATTTTATTTCCATTACCATGGTGAACAATATCACAACCCATCCCTTGGGGCCCGTTCCTTGAATACCCCAAGCCCACCACCCATAGGCTAGGGGCAAGCAACTAGTGCCGAGTAGGCATATACCGAACAAATGGGATGAATTTTCCAAAGTACCTATACACACACTCAAAACTCTTAGCCACAGTTTTTGGAAAGTAAAAACCCTAAGTAAGCAAACACAAGGTATGATAGTATAAAACTTAAGGTAAACAAGGCCATAATTCATGCCCAAAAAAAGGAAAAGTAAAAGTACAAGTCTCTGGATCTCCTCTACAGAAAACCCTACCTAAAGGGTAGGTAAAGAAACAACTGTCTGAAGCCATAGAATCAAACCTCTTCTATCAGGTCACTCTAAGAACCACCTGACTTTGGTTCACCAAGGACTCCGTCAAAGAATATATTATCTACACAAGAAACGAAACATGCAAGAAAATCCCATGAAGGGGTGAGTAAAACAATACTCAATAGGGAACCCCAAAACACAAAGTAAAAGACCACAAATGAAACACCACTAAGAAGATTTAGTTATCTCCACACATGCATGTGTAAAAAAAAATATAACAAGAACATATTGGTATATGCATAAATGATTGCAAGACTCAAGGTCTCATCCACTGCTAGTCATATGGTTCTGCTTGTAGAATTCTAGATCTGAGAGATCTCACTCCCCGATCTATCTGATAGTAATAACGTAGAACTAGTCCACCAAAGGTATTCGAGGGAACATACAGTCTCAATACATCACAAAGTTTCTTTAAGACATTTGGCCTCGCTAAGACAAGGAGTCTAGATATCATAACCAATCCTTAGCCACATGATTCTTCTCAAGGAATATTTGAATCTAATGAGACATACAATCTTTGTAGAAGACTCACTCTACATCTTCGAAGGAGACCTACTCTAAGTCTTCATAGGATACCTACTCCACATCTTTGCATGAGACCAACTACACATATTTGTAGGAGACCAAATCCACACCTTCTCTAGATACCAACTCTGCATATTTACAGGATACCAACTCCAAGTCTTCATAGGAGACCAACTCTGCCTCTTCGTAGGATACCAACTCATCATCTTCGTAGGAGACCAACTCCGTGTCTTTGTAGGATACCAGCTCAACATCTTCACAAGAGAAAAAATTCGTGTCTTCTCAGAGGACCAACTTTTCATATTCATAGAATACCAACTCTGCATATTCAAAGGAGACCAACTTTGTTCCTTAATAGGGGACCAAATCCACTTATTTTCCACAACCAGTCACAAGATTCCATCCTTAGCATGATCATTCCATGAGCACCTACTCATCAAGACAAAAAGTTCACACAACACCCTCCATAAAACCTCCCTTAGAGTATCTTAAAATTACTACCTCATCGCAAGGGTCCCAACACCGTAAAAAGGTCATCAAACAAACATAAAGTTTGAAAGTTAATGGCCTTTTAGTGATAAGGGGTCGGTGGGGTCTGGACCCAGTTGACCCGATCAGACCGACATGACCCGACCCTGGCCTGACCTGATCCATCATGTCGACATGGATTGCTGGGCCTGGACCGCCTCAGCTGGGACTAAATTATTCTACTAGCTCGGCCCACCAACTACAGCTCAACCCATTGCTGGCTCAGCCCGCCTGCTCCAGCTCATCCCACTAGAGCGGGCTAGTTCGATCCACCCAGAAGTGGCCTGGCTAGATACACCCCTCCCTGGCCCATGTGGTCTCCTGAACGCTTTCCAACAAATGCCTTGGTCAAAACAGCTAGATAGCATTTCTCGTCCATCCCATGTGACCAAAACACACCTATAGCTCCGCCACAAGTTCTTCGTCTGACGCAGCTCTGACGAGCCGCATCCCTCCACTGCTGCGGCCTTCTGCTGCCACCCGCAACTTCTACCAGCACAGGTCTCTATTGCTGGTCTTCAAGCCGATGACCTCCTTCTACGTCCACCCAAGACCCCCTTTCTCATGTCGTCCCACCACCGAGGTCCCATTGGGCTTTGGGATGCCGTTGCAGGCAGCCCATCGCACACCGCCACACCTACACACAGCCACCGCCAGCGCTTGTCTCTTGTGCCGGTGGCCACTTATGTAGGCCATTAGGTTCTCAGCGGTTCTATGATTATTGTTCTGAAAGATTTTCCATGATCCTTGGGTCCCCACCTTTGTTTCCATATGTTCTAAATCTTCTCACCATTACTCTGGAGGTCCAACCATATTTAGAACCACACAAAAAAACACATTGCGACCATGAGGGTCTGCCGACGAAGAACATAAAAATGTGGAAGATAGATAAGAATAACAACACCCTTAGAACATAACTTGGCCTTTTTCATGTTGGTATTGGCCCGTTCATGTAATTAGAATTATAAAGTGGAATAATCATCAAATATATTCCCCTTAATCTCGCAGTTTAACCATCTTGCAAGAATAATCGAACCACAGATCAACCTATTCGTGGGATGGTCTACATTTATAATTGAAATCAAGAACAGGGAAAGGAAAATATCACAAATAAATAAACCCCCTACCTCATGTTTTGGATATGCTGTTGTCAAAGAATGGAGTTGCACCGCCACTATTCATTGATCCTTGATCCATGATCTATGATCCATGATCCACCAGATCTTTTCATCTTTTTTCATTCACTAATGAGAAGGGACCACCAACGCCTTTCCATATAGTTTGCATGGAATTCCAGGGTTATGAATTAACCCTGAATTCCTATTTAATTAGGTAGAAAAAAATACATCGGCCCATTGCAGCATTGCAACATTTTCACACTGTTTTATTTAAGAAACTAAATGGGATGAATCACTGCTGCATCACAGTGTTTATGCATTGCTGAAAAATGATTAAAAATAAATAAAATAAACTTCTTTAATTTTATTTTATTTTTCTTTAAAATATAAAAAAATTAACTTTCATAGTCGACCCGTGCTAGTCGATGTTAAGCCCCTCTTAAGGAAAATTCCATATTACAAACTCAACAGTGGTATCCTATTTCCAATCCGAGTCACCATTCAATATTTATTAATATTTTAAAATAAAATAATTTTATTTATGGTTACTCCCTTTTTAGGTTTTCTCACTAGAGACCCGTGCTAACTAATGTTAATTCACACCTAGCATAAACCCATTATCCTGAATTCAACGGTGCCCTTGGATTACTTATATGAGAAACCATTTAATATTTATTATACTTTTTGAGGAAAACCACTCACACAAATTATAGAAAAATTTACCATTTTTCATCAAACCATTTCAGGCACACTAGTCCTTGGAATTGCATGCTCTATTAGTGCCTGGTCTCATAATTTTCTTAGAAAATTTCTTAAAATAAAACCAGGAAAATCTGGTTCATTATATTCTCCCAACCTTAAGGATTTACTTCCTCAAAATAAAAACCAAGAGATACCCAAATAGATAAGGGTATATGCACGAACCTGAGCCCCCCGCTCCCATGTGCTCTTCCATATATTCTTGTGCTGCCATTAGGCATGCCCTAAAGGAATCAACCACCCACATAGGGCCCTCTTCTACCGATCCTCGATCTCCATGACCTGGATGCAAAGTGAGCATCCTGATCAGAAACTATCGTCTATAGGATTCCATGGAGTCGAGATATCTTTGGTACATATAGGCATCCCAAGATATCTACTGAACTCTACTCCCAAAAAGCTAAGAAGTGTCCAACTTTGTGATTTGATCAATGATCACCCAGCTGGTATCGTGTCCACTATATCTACATGGTTAAATCGTCATGAAGTCCATCGACATCCTTTCTCACTCCCTTCCAAGAAATTCAAAGAAGAAAATAGAAACCCTTTCCAAGCACTGTTTATCGACACGGTTAGTTGACAGACCATGAAACTGATTTAACAAGTGCTCAAATTTTATATTAATAGGTAATCCTAGCTCCAACCTATTCCGTCATTCTCGGTGTCTACCCAGACACCCACATGCATATCTCAATGCATCTTGACACTCGAGGAAACCACTGTTGTCATGAGAACTGGGCACACCATGGCTAAAAAGGGGAATTTATAGAACACCCTCAAAAATCCACCGACAACAACACTAGTACTACTATGCATCCTCTGAAAAAACAATTCCCCCAAACTTTCTAATATATAATAGGGGAATTACTCGTGAACAACTAATCACGTAAAATCTCACCGCTGGTATCACCAAGTCGTGCTTCCCTAAATCACCATAAGAGTGGCGGGGTAACAATCACCTATAGAAGGTAAGTTGCATCATCTCTATCAATGAAGGATAACTATAACGAGGGAAACTTATCCATTTCCTTGTTCAAAAACTATGAACTGTTTCTCCTGCTGAGAGAATATACTACCACATTTCACTTACTAGGAGTATAGACTCTCTCCAAGTCATAGTCCTAGAGGAACTATAGAAAATGACTCTATCTCAAGTTCAAAACCTTCAAATAGAATACATATTTGAGACTCTTTTGGACATAGTATATGATAAACTTATCACCCATCGGGTAGTGTCGCCACATATTCAATGAAAATACTACCATTTTCATCTCAAGATCATGGGTCACATAGTTATGCTCATGTGGACTCAACTGAAGTGAACCATATGAAATCATCTAATTACTTTAAATTAGGACACAACCAATTCTTTTCCATGATGCATCAAAGAACACTATGTAATCGACTCCTTCCTCTAGAAAACTCAAGATCTAGGTGCTTGTCAAACTCTATTATAATTACTAAAAATCTTAAAGGCACCTTTCTATCCACACAAAAGGCTACCGCTTTCATCTGATCGAAGTGGTCATTAATCCTTTAGTATTGGATACTTGTTCTCCATGGTCACTTCATTAAAGTGCAATTAATACACACATAACCTCTGACATTGGGTCTTACTAGGACCTTCCTTTGTAATTTGTCCCTATACACCCTCAGCTCGCAAATCTCTTCAAAAGCCTTATGATATGCTGATGCTGATATTGGTGCCATATCAGGGTGTAAAACAATGAAAAAGTCTATATCCCTATAGGAAGGAAATCCTGGAACATCTTTTGGTAAGACTTCATCGTTCTCCACCACTACTTCCGAGAATCGAAAACTCATAACATCTACTACCTCAAGGGTAAGGCTAGAAAACTCAAATTTATCAACCGCACCCTCCTAGTAATGCAATATATTCTATGCTGTCTGGGTTTCCTTTTTCTCCAACCAAGAAAAACCCATTCCATCGATGCAGACATACCGCACCCTTTTCCTAAAATAGTCAATCTGAGAATGAACTATGGATTACCAGTCCATACCCATAATGACATCATAAGGCCTCAACACTACCGCTAATAGGCTTCAACCAAAACTATCACCTCAAGGGCTAGGTCAGACTATCAGAACTAGTGTAATTATTGAGTCTCCTTCTGTAGGTTTCTCCAGATGTAAGGGTCAAGTCAATAGTTTAATCGAAAACTCTAGGTCCCAAACAATATCCTTGATAAGGAAGAATGATTAGAACATGCATATATTAATACGACAACTAAGAGTAGACATATATTATACCTTGAATCATTCCTGGAGCCCTTGGATCATATGAATTAACCATATGCAGCTACCCCTTCCCCTGTCCTCCAGATCCTTGAGCCTGGTGTGGACCACATGGGGGTGGTAGTGGTAACATGTCTAAATATATACTACCTTATACTGCTCTCCCAGCTCCTCTTCCATGTCTTCCACCTTACAGATCCATATATTTCAATCACCATATCTTCCTCAGTGGTCCAGCCACCATTTCCCATATCAACAACATGACGATATGGAAAATATATAGCGAGATGTACCATTTTGTCTCATGAAAATCATTACCTCCCTCTAAGCCGACTGGACTCACTCTATGAACCCTTAGATGTAGATCCCCTATCCTGGGACATCATCTCGGAATGTCTCACACACCAAAGTCTCTGAGACTAACATCATATTCCTAATCCTGAGGTCTCTTCTTCTTCTTTCCTACCACTAACATTCACTGGCTTTATCCACTCATATGAAGGACTTTCAACCGCAAAGGTTCTATCTATCACCCTAGAATAAGTAGGAATGCATAGAGGAATAACACTGGCTTAGATGTCCCTAAGCACACCTTGTAAAGGTCCTATCCTTGAAGCACTGGTTGTGTATCATATCCATCGAGTACCTGGGAAGGTTGGTATGACTCAATGAATAATCAGATACAGACATGGCATCCTGCTAGAACTATAGAATCTCTTGGGCATCCATAACACTTGGATTTTATTCTGAGCAACCCTTCTATGAGAAAGGTTCTCAAACTCTATCCATGGAAGAGTCTCCTCATTGTATGATTAGGTAATCTAAACCACACCATCTCTCTACCAGGACACATAGAAGGATTGCAGATATGACCACCATTTGATCTGATAGCACCCTGACTAGATGAAAAACCCAGTCATCACCTCAAGCCAGTCCTTAGCCACCTGAGTTTCGGGCTCACCTCGAAACCTGAGGGGTCTCTATTTATGTAACTCATGAAGTTTTCTCAGCCTAAGAATCTCATCCACTGGTACTACGGGTACCATGTTCTACTCTATAGGTGGTGTTATATATGGTATATGACTCTAAGGTTCTATATATAGTACTAATCTCTATACTGATATCTCATTAACCCATAGATCATCCTTGTGATCATGAGGTCAAATCTTGGATGGCTGTCCATGTAGAAGCATCTTGATGTAAAATAAGATGTATCGTGGTTAATAGAGTATACCTAGTGAGATAAATAAAGAAGGACATGGAAAACACAACTCATTCCTATATGATGCATGTGCCATCATGTTTTCCTTTAACTAGTGTTTTCAGGTACCAATTCGAAAAGTAGAATTCAGGGTCTTGGTGTATGGATATGTTGACTGCCACACTGACATAGGATTCCCTAGTCTGAAATCCGAACTCGAAACACATAACACTATTTCCCCAAACCAAAATCATAGACTCTGGGTTCCAAAGGTAGAACTGACATCACTTTGATAACAATCTGTCACGAACTATCCCCTAGGGCCCATTCCATGATTACCCTAAGCCCACCTCCCATAGGCCAAGTGCTAGTGACTAGCACTGATTAGTCAGATCTCAAAAATGGGAGGTATTTTCCAAAGTACCTATACACACACAAAAATCCAAACAACATATGCTAGAATGTGAAAACAAAAAGTAAACAAACAAAAGGTAAGATAGTATAAAACTGAAGGAAAACAGGGACATAATACAAGCCCAAAAAAAGTAAAAGTAAATGTACAAGTCATTGGAAATCCTCCATAGAAAAGACTACCTAAAGGGTAGGTACAAAAACATCTCTATAAAGCTGCAGAAGAAAAACTCATCTTTTATGTCACTCTAAGCACCACCTGACCTAGGACCACCAAGGACTCTTGTCAGAGTTCTAATCATCTTCACAAGACATGACATGTGTGGGAAAATCCTGCATAGGGGTGAGTAAAACAATACTTAGTAGGGTATCCGAAAACATAAAGTAAAATACCACAAAGGAAACACCACTAAGAAGACACAGTTATATCAACACTGGTATGTTTCAATAACCCATATAATAATAATATCTTGGTATACTTGTAAAGGATTCTATGAATCAAGGTCTCATCCACTTGCAGCCATATGGTTCCGCTCGTAGCATGCTTGATCTTGGAGATCTCACTCCTCGATCTATCTGATAGTAAGCATGTAAAAACTAATCTAGTAAAAGTATCCAAGAGAACATATGGTCTCAATACATCATGAAGTTCCCTGATACATCCATTATCTCTAATAAAAGGAGTCTTTATATCACAACCAATCCTTAGCCACATGATTTTGTTCAAGGGATATTCAAATTTGATGATACATACAATCTCTATAAGAGAATCACTCCGCATATTCGTAGGATAAATAGTCCACATCTTAACAGGATACCGACTCCGTGTCTTCATAAGAGACCAAATATTCATATTCATAGGATACCAACTTTGGGTCTTCATAGGAGACCAACTCAGCATCATCGTAGGAGACCAACTCTGCATGTTCACAGGAGACCAACTCCGTATATTCGCAGGAGAACAACGTCACCTCTTAATAGAAGACAAACTACGCATCTTTACAGGAAACCAACTCCATATCATCATAAGAGATGAACTATGAATCTTTACAGGAGACCAACTCCATGTCTGTTCCATATCCAATATCATGATTTTGTCCTTAGTAGGCTCGTTCCTGGAGCACCTACTCCTCGATCTAAAAAGTCCATATGCTAACCTCCATAAAAAATCTTGTAAAATATTTAAAATGGACCACCTCATTGCGAGGGTCCCAATGCCACAAATAGATCATCAAAAAAACATACGGTTTGAAAGTTATAGGCCTTTTAGTGAAAAGGGGTAGGTTAGGCCCTAGTCAGGTCAGACCAACCCGACCCAGGGCCTGCCGACCTGAACCTCTAGGTCGACCTAGCCTTTTGGGACTATGCCTCCCTAGTTGGGACCAAATCGTTTTACTGGACTGACCCATCAACTCTAGCCTGACCTGTTTTCTCTAGACCGACCTACTCGAGCATGCCGGTTCGATCCACCTAGGCACAACCCAGCTAGCCACACCCCTCCCTGGCCCATATGGTCATGTGACTGCATGTCAGTCGATGCCCTGATTATTGTGGCCAGACCACATTGCATGGCCTGTCCGCATGACCAGTGCACACCCACGGCTCCGCTACAGGTTCTCCATCCAACGCGACTTCGACGAGCCATGTCCCTCCATGATCGTGTTCTTCTACCACCACCCGTAGCCGCTTCCGCCATGGGTCTCCACCACCGACCTTCGATCCAGTGGCCTCCTCCTGCTTCCATCCACAGGTCATCCCACTACTATGGTTCTGCTAGGGCATGGGATGTTGGCAGCCTGTTGTGCACCGTCTCACCCGTACGTGGCCGCTGGTCCCGGTTGTCGGTGCTGGTGCACCGGTGGCCAGTTCTGCTGGCCACCAGGTTTGCTCCAGTGCTCTGATTCTTGATCAAAAAGTTGTTATGTGATCCTCGAGTTTCCACCTTCATGACTGTGTGTTCAAAATATTCTTATCCTCACTCTGAGGGTCCAAACACATTCAGAACCACCCAAACAA
This sequence comes from Viscum album, assembly GCA_963277665.1. Lineage (NCBI taxonomy): Eukaryota > Viridiplantae > Streptophyta > Magnoliopsida > Santalales > Viscaceae > Viscum > Viscum album. The sequence continues at coordinate 1,598,267,707 of OY728130.1, read as the reverse complement.
ACATGTCACGACCATGAGGGTCTGCCGAAGAAGAACACAAGAACAAAGACAGGAGATAAGCACAAGAACACCCTTAGAACATACATTAGCCTTGTTTGTGTTGGCCTTGACCCATTCATGTCAATTGGTGTACCAAGAAGAATAATCATCAAATATATTCCCCTTAATACCATATTTTAACCATCCTGTAAGAATGATCAAACCACATATCAAACTATTCATGGGTTAGTCTGCGTTTTTCATTGAAATCAAGAACATAGAAAGAAAAATATCATGATGAAATAAACCCCCTACTCCTAGGTTTGGATGTTTCCCTAGGGAAGAACATAACTGCACCATCGTCGTTCATCGATCATTGATCTGTGATATGCAATCTGTGATCCACAATCTGTCGGCTTTCATCGTCATTTGTTGTTTTCCAATGGGAGGGAACCAACAATGCCTTTCTCCTGAGGTTTTAGGGAACTGAAGGGTTATGCATATATCCCGAATTCTTGTTTAATTAGGGAGAAAACAAATTGTGTCATCTAGTTCCATTGTTGTTGCATTTCAACATTGTTTCATATAAGAAACGGAATGGGTTGACTCATCACTGCATCACAATGTCGTTGTGTTGCTGTAAAATGTTTAAAAAGAAATAAAATACACTTATTTAAGTTTATTTCATTCTTCTTTAAAATGTCCAAAAAATAACATTCTCATTTGACACATGTCAGCCGATGTTAGTCCCCACCTAAGAAAAAAACCACATTATAAAAACAACTATGGTATCATATTTTAAATCTGAGTCACCAACTTTGAGTTATTAAGATTTTAAAATTAAATAATTTTATTTAATAATTTTATTTGTGGTTACGTCCTTTTCCAGTTTTCTCACTAGAGACCTACACCAACTAAAGTTAAGTCGTTCCTAGGGTAAAACCACCATACTGAATGCAATCGTGCCATTGGATTTCTAATCTGGGAACCTATTTAAGAGTTATTCAATTTTTTTAGGACAACCAATCATGCGCGTTATCAAAAAACATAACATTTTTCACCAAACCATTCTGGGAACACCGTGCCTCAGAATCACACGTTGTATTAGCGCCTAATAAGTTTTGGTTTTGATTCTCCCTTACATCTCATGTTCTGGCGAGGTGATGTATGAATGTGTTGATTTTTGGTTTCTCTGTGATTTTTTTTATCTCTGGTGAGGCATTGATTCTTCTGGCGGTGATTCCATGGTTGGTTTGGTTGGTGCTCAAGTTATTATTTGGGGACATTTTGGTGTTTCTTATGATGCGAATGAATTTTTCTTGTTTGGTCGAGGCAGTGTGCCTTGTTTAATCTGTTTGTCTCTCTGGTGGATGGTTCGATGGTTTTAACTATGCTTCGATGTCGACGATGGCGGATTACTACTATCATTTTTCTGTGAATGGTGGTGTGTGGTGAAGGACCATAGACTGATGGCTGGTGTGTGGACCGATACGTAGTCAGTGGTGTGGTACAATGGCAAGTGCGTGCTCGAGGGCCTGTCTCGTTGTTTTCTGGTTTGGGTGTTTTGAATTTCAAGTATGAATTGATGGTTTTAAGTTGTAATGTGGAAGTGATGAAGCTATGTATTGGGTACCGACAACCCTTAAACCGGCCTTTAGAAAATGGGAAAAAATGATTGAAAAAAACCATGAAAATCTGAGTCATTACACACAACCCCTACATAGGAGCTAGGAGTTAGAGAATTATTATAATTTACCTCCCAAGTACCCAAAAAATCTAAAGGAACCTACACAATAGACTTCAGGTTGTCCAAATTAGACCTCATACATTTAAATATGTCCAACAACATTGGGAATACCTCATGTAATATATTTTGAATGAATTCCTCCTGTCTTTGATCAATAAAAATAACCAACTGATTCGTTGAACCTTTAATAGAATTAGTCCCCAATCATTGATCACTACCTCACGCATCTTCATCCAACTACTACGGTATTTTATTCCTACAAAACCTAAAAAAATCAATTTAATGGCCAAATTTCTTATAAGATGAAAAATAGTCCATCCAAGACTCAAAAAACACATGTTATTTTTGCAGAACAATTCTCTTGCCATAATTCAAAAAACATCGACTAGCATTCTTGAAAAATAAATCTCTACAAAAATTCAGGGAAAGATAGGGTGATATACTGATTTGGTCCTACTATTGGAGCACAAAAATCATCCCACAAGATTTCTTAAAAAACCAAAAATAAAATGATTTTGAAATAGTAATGGGAGATTAGGGAAAATTACCCAGATCGCCATGGTTGGGGCATCATGTTTCACGTGTAAATTCTATTTCCATCTGAATAAGTATAACTGAATGGCATTTTTTGAGCAAGGGGAACTCGACCAAGCCCTAATCAAGTCATTCATGGAAGAAAACCAAACCATGATATGACTACTACCAAGAAGGCCCAATGTTGATCGATCTTGCAAACCTCAGAATCTGAAGATATTTCTGTCGAAAGAACCCACCAAAGAGTAACACTATTTCAACCAATCAATCAATAATAGATTTAAAAGGAACAAGGATTCATTAAATTATGAATAAAAAAATGGGATATGAGGGAATCTATTAAATAGATCTATAAGTTCAGTGCATAGAGAAATAAATGGGAAGGAGGGAAGGAGATCAGGATTGGAGAAAGGGGTGATTGAATAAGGTGGAGCCTCCTCATAAGAAAGTGATGGTCCCTCCCCCACATAGGAAGATGGACAGACATGATGACCATTATCATTACGTAGAATGGGGAACCCTATCATAACCCAATCTATACATCTCACCTCCCTACCCCTTCATCCCAAATACATTTCTTTTAATGTTTTTAAGGTTGTTTAATTTAATTTTTTTCATTGATTTTAAAATCACTATGTCAACGTTGTATACATGTTTTTATAAATTATAGAATCACTTGAAATTAGAAAAAATTGACATAATTAAAATATTTTCATTATTATAAAAATAACCTTTAATATTCATTTATAACTTATTTTTATCCCCATGTGAACATATAAGGGAAATTTTAGAATAAGAGAGTGAAATTTTCTATTATTCATTAAATAAAATATTATCTAGGCCATTGTCAAAGAAAAAAGTATCCATGTGTCCATAAATTAGAAAATTAGTTTAGGATTGATGAAATAAACTCATAAAATAGGGTAAATTAAAGTTCTTGGTTAATATGAAATAATTTTCACATTAACTTTAACCTTAGTTAACCCTATTTACCCTTTATTATGGTTATAAATATTTACCATAGTTACCAATCATAATGACAAAACATTAAAGTGGCCTCATTACAAAATTTGGACGGGATAATTAAAAATATGGAATCCATTTTTATGGTTTGATCTCTAGAATTGGAAGAAATTAATTTAATATCAAAGAACAAAACATAATGAAAAATTCTATTATGAAAAATATATTTTATGTAAAAAAGTAATTTTATACAAAGATCAAAAATAATATTAATCGAAAAGGTATAAACTAATTTTTTTTTACAAAAAGAAACTAATTACCATTTAAACCCAATATAAATCAAATGGTTCTTTCAAAATACAAGAAAAAGTTGTTTAATTTCAAAATTATTATTTTCAGTATTCACTTAAAAGTAATTTTTTTCAGAAAACTCTCAAAATTTCCACATAAGTTAATTTGGATAGATAATTAAAAAATTATTTCATTTTATATAAAATTATATTTATAGAATTGGTAGAAATTAATTATAATATCCATGAACAATTTTTTATTAAAAAATTATTTATGAAGAATACATAGTCTTGAATCATAAATTGACTTCACTAAAAATTGATCATCTATATCCTAATAATTTGTAAGAACCCTATTCTTTTTGAAGAAAAAAATCCTTTTACATCAGTCTATTTTTTGTTTAAATGATTATAAATGGTGCAATAAGAATCCCCTTAGAGGTCATAACAGAAACAAGGGAGTCTAGGGCTAGTTTGGATCCCAAAAACCAAATTTTTGGGGTGACATAATTTAGGAACATGATTATTGAAAACCGTGTGGGGAAGGCTTCACAGTTAGATAAACCGTGATTGACTTGGGCAAAGAGAAGAAGGCGGCCACACGAATATAGAAAACCATGTGAAATGGGGTGCACAGTCATGCAGCCATGTTTTCAACTTTGACTGCGAGTGTTTGCACAGTTTGGACATGGTCAGTCAAATCGTGTGGACAAACCATGCAATATACCGTTCCCTATAGCTATGTGTGCATGGTTGGTGCATAGTTTAGTAAAGCATGTGGCCAAACTGTGCGATTCCCAATTTTTGGTTATTTTACCATTTTAACCCTAATCAATTCTATTTCTAACCTAATTCTATCATTCCTCTCCCACACATTAAACTCTCCTCTTGAGAGACTTATTCAGTGACTATTCTTGGAATTGAAGGACCTCCTCCATCCTCCACCCGATTCAAGAACCGTTCATCTCATTGGATCTACATCGGTATGATCTTGATTCCTTTTGGGCAGTTCCTAGATTGGTTTGGTATGATATGCACTATTTAGGCTAAATCTAACTTGCTCTGTTATTAGGTTCTTCATTCATTATTTTATTTTATTCATATCTAAGTCAAATCAGAAGATGATATTAGACAATCTATCCATTATAGACCTACTTTAGGTGGTCTTATAACTTTTGTTAAAAGTATAAGTGTTTATATATTCCATTGTTCTACGCACCTGATTCTCAAGAAATTCTTTGAAATAAACTTAAATCCTATAATTGAATTGATAGGTGGAAACAATGAAATTGATGAGTTCTGTTAATATATGTAAAATGGTTAAGAGATTTTATGGAACCACCCATTTTGGTGTGTTGTGTATTTAACTGTTAATTTTGATGGAATATGAATTTTATACCCGTGAGGTGTGACCTTTTTTCCATTTTCTATGGGATGTAAAAACTTTAATTATGAAGTGTCTTTGGAAATGAATAATAAATTGAATTTTGATATCAATTTTAGTTAAATTGATAAATAAAAGGGGATGAATTACATGATCATAGACTCTTTCCATGTATTGGTTAATTAATCATGAGATACTTATTATAATGAAATGCCCATGTGAGTATAACTAAAGGCTAAACCTTCTATGATTATCCAATGACCTTAGCCAAATTTTGAGGTGAGATATAAATGAGATATTATTGGTGTTGAACTTGACATAATTAAATGGAATTTATTAAAAGAAAATGATAAAATGATTATATTCCTTCGGTGACACTTGGATTTTTATGTTAATTCCATGGATAGACTCAATTGGATTTTATCTTGCTTATGCTTGAGCACGACTTGGACTCCTAATATAGACTGCCAAGGATGAACTCAGAGGGGAATCTAATAATTATATGTTGAGTGATTCTTGGATTCGATATGAATTTACAAGGATGGTATCAAAGGGAATTTGATCATTTATGCCATTGATGTTACTTGGGATACCTTAGTGGACCGCCAATGATAGACTCTAATGGAAAATATTTTATACCACACCTAAAGTGATACCTGGGTTATTGTGAGGATCTCCATGGAAAGTCTTTTAGGTTGTTGGTTTATATTATACCTAGAGTGATACCCAGATTCCAAATTAGGAATTAAAAGGATGGTATTAGGTTCATAAATGAATAAAAAATGAAATGATTTATATGATGTGTCTACCAATCTAATGAAAAATCTTGGATTTGGTCTTTATTTATACATCATGGATGACCTTTTTGGGAATCCTTTGGTTGGATATTAATATGGGGGATGTCGGGTTATAATAAAGGTCCAGAGACTTATAAATTAAATGTAATTGAATCATTAAATGGATTTGGTTGTAAAATGAGAACTTGGACTTTATAGGATGTTTACTTTCAGTACATCCTTGCATATTGTATTAGTACCCACACACTAGGACTATTATACATTAACTTACAATATGACACTATACCATGGGTGGTTACCTACTTGGATTTAGTCTCACACCATATTTGGTCCACCTTGGGTACCTGAATAGATTATATGATTGAATGCGTGGATAAGGGTAAGTGCCATGATATAGGTTCTTGATTGCTACTTAGGAGAAGGGAGAATAGGAACGAGTTGAGGCTCATGATGCGAGCTAAGAAAATTTTAGCCTTTTTGTACTTTTGATACATGTATTATATTGTACTGAATTATACTTGTTTTAGCTATTTTGTAGAGACATGTGACTTGTATTATAATAATCACTATATATGATATTCCTTTTGATATTGTCATTTATTCCTAATGATTATATATTGTCTGTATTAATTACCACTCATGCTACTTATCTGTTATTGATATTCCTATTTGTGAAACTCTGGTAAGAGGGAATATTCTCCCCACAAACACATCTAAGGCCCTCACTTCTAGTAAAAAACCTATGTATTTTGGGGAGATGCACTTGAGGCCATGTGGATAACCAGATTCAGGGCACTATTTAGTGGAATCCTAGTTTGGGATGTTACAATGTGGAATTAGAGGGTATTTTATTTTCTATTTTATTATTTGGATAAAATATGAAGGGATTTGAAGAAATTGGGATTTAGTAATGAGTTTTTCCCAGACATAGTTCACCCGTATATAAGAAAAAGATAAATGGCCATGAAAGAAATTGTTGTTTTCTAATTTTTTACTATTACAGTTGATTTGATTCCACCATTGGGTGATGTAGTTGAATTATGATATTATTATTGATATGATTATAGGTTTTATTATGTTACAACCTAGTGAGATGAGGGTATTTCATCTCATGAATCATGTTAGTCATTTTACAGGAATCACATACCATGCATTATTCCAAGCCATTTATGATGCATTACTTGTTGCATGATATTATTATTTGTGTAGGAATAGTTATACATACTATTATAATCGAATTTTTAGAGTGGGTTATGGTGTGAATCAAGTAAACTCCATACTTTGGTTCATGGGGAATATAGGCCCCCATCGATAAGAATTTAGTTAACCATTAGTTTAACCATTTAAATTAACAATGATATAAATGTGAAATTATAATGAATTCAAATGAAAGCGAATATTTAAATTCAAGTGAAAATAAATTGGGAACTAAAATTGTTTATATCAAAGAACTTGAACTAGTCCCAATCTTATTAGTGGGAAGTAGGTAGTATCACTTGATTATATATGAGTTTTATGTCTCCCAAACTTGAATATAGGATCAAAAAAGGGGTGTGTTGTTATATATGAAGTCTTGTACCAATCCTATTTAGTATTTGTGCTTTTGAGCAGACAAATTTGATGACAATCTTGATCTAAGTCATGTTCTTAGCATTTTTATAGGTATTCTACCATGATGTTTTGATGTTGTAGGAACAAGGGTGTCTATGAACTTAATCCATAGGTGGTGGGCCATGGGATACCAATATATCCTCCAGTAGTTCCACCTACAACACCAGTAGATGTATGAGACATAGGTGTTGAGGCACAGTTCCATGACCGTTTTATACGGTTCTAGGAGACCATTCAGGGAGCACCGAAACCTACCCTGACTATAGAAGTGTCGATGCATGAGTTTTAGTAGTAGAATCCACCCACATTTTGGGGGGGTATTTTAGGCCACAATTTGTGATGTCAAGGCTAGAGGAAATGTTATCTATATTTGAGCATATAGAGATGCCTCTTAAGAGGATGGTAAAGATCACTACGTATATGATGTATGGTTCTACCAAGAGATGGTGGGATATCATTACATATAAGGAAGGTCTTCAAAAGATATATTATAGGGGTTTTCATATCTACTTATATGATTACTTCTATCCTAAGATGTTGAGGGATGATAGATCCTGAGATTTCATGCATATGGAATAAGGTGCATTATTAGTTATGGATTATTATGCCAGTTTTACTGATATCTAGTGCTCCACACCAATTCTGATGGGTGACATGCTATATAGAGTTTTATGATTTGAGGATGTTATCATGTAAAATATCTAATAATAGGTGAATGTATTTTGGATGAATGATATTTCTAGAATAGTAAAGTAGGAACTTAACACAAAACATAACTTGAGAGAGGTTGGAGGTTTGATATAGGGTATTTTGATATCTCTATATTGTCCTGCATCAACCAGTAGTAAAAAGAATCATTTGGAGCTTCTGTGTGGTAATATTAGTAGTCATAGAACATACTCAAGTAGCGAGGTGAGGTTATACCAGTGTAGTATGCCATAATGTATGAGGGACCTAGTTGAGTGCTGATCCTGCAGCAAGATGGGTCATCTACAACACTTATAGAGAAAATTTCCTCCCCTAGCCAGTGAGAGTGGGTCTTCACAAAATCCACGCCAAGGAGAGGGGTTATAAGCTTCTAATCTGGTAGGGAGAAGGAGTACTACTGACCGATTAAGTTATGGTGGTGGTCATGCCCATGGTAGTCAGACCCTAGTTTTAAAGCGATAAAATATCAGATCATCTTATGGTATCCAAGAATTATTACAGGGACACAGTTCATGCTAGATATATGCAGTGCGATAGACCCTTATGGTGGTAGATACCATACATTATACATCTATAGGTAATATTCTAGTAGCCTCTACTTTTGATTCTTCACTTTTTGATATAGGATTTTCACATAGCTTTATATCTATGCCCATTGTAGAGAGACTTGGGATAAAATTTTATTCATATGATGGTGTTTTGACGTATGATTTTTTTTTGAGAATTAGAACAAAGGGTGTACATAATTTCAAGCAGTGAACCCTTGATATTGGTGGGTTTCAATTTATATTGGACATCTTTTTCCTCAAGATGAAAATTTTTGACATCATTCTCGAGATGGAATAGTTGATCTCCTTTCTTTCTTTCATTTATTTATATCATCACAGGGTGAACTTCACATCGATAGAGGATGAAGAGTTTATTCACAAGGGTTAATGGGATACCCAGGAGAGTCAGGATGGACCCAAACGTCATGGGATGAGTGGGATGGTAGCCGAGATTATGAGTTTATATCTTGATGAGTAGGGAAATTGTTAGGAAGATTTCACTACAGTAGTTTATTATTTTGGGGACATCTTCCCGAATTACTTTTTAGGAGTACCTCTAGTGAGAGAGGTAGAGTTCTATATTGATATTGTTCTAGGAGGTGAATTGATATCCATTCCTCCTTACAGGATGGATACTACTAAGATGTAGGAGCTTAAGAGGAAGCTATATGATTTAGAGGAAAAGTGGTTTAACCTATCCAGTACTTATCCATGGGGTCCTTCAGTCATTTTTTTGAATAAGGTTGATGGTACCCACATGAAATGTGTGGATTACTAGAAGTTGAAACAACTGATAGTTAACCAATATCCTCTACCTTGTATAGATGATCTCTTCGACCATCTATAAGTAGATCTATTTTTCTTAAAGATTTATTTTAGATCTAGTTATCATCAGGTGCATGTTATACCATCAGAAATACCTCACACAACATTTCATAGTAGGTATGCTCTCTATGAGTATTTGGTTATGTCATTTGGTCTCACAAACATGCCATTAGTCTTCATGGCACTGATGAACTGAGTATTCCATCCTCATGTGGATTCATTTTTGGTGGTTTTTGTGGATGATATCTTAGTGAATTATCCTAATCAACCTGACCATTCCAAACATCTTGAGATTATACTGAACATACTGAGAGAGCATCCGTTATATGATAATATAACAAAATTCCACTTTTTAATGGATCAAATTCACTTCTAGGGTCACATTATCTCAAAGGTATGAGTATTAGTTGACCTAGAGAAGGTGAGAGATGTAGTTTCTTGGGATCATCCCATGAAAATATTTGAGTTATGGAGTTTCTTAGGGCTTGTCAATTACTACAATAGTTTCATCTAAGACTTATAACATAAATAAGATATGCTTATAGGATTTAATAAGAAGGGTGTGATGTTTTTTTGGTCAGAGTTTTGCAAGGAAGCCTTTCAAGAGATGAATGGGAGATTGACATTAGTGCCGATACCAAACATTCTTGATCTAAGAAAGAGTTACAATGTGTACTGTGATGAATTAGGTATTATAATAGGAACATTTATTTTGAAGGGGGATAGAGTCTTAGTGTATGGGTCTCAACAGTTGAGGCCACTCAAGAAGAGTTACTAAACACATGATCTTGAGTTAGATATAGTTATTCATGCATTGATCTTTTAGATACATTACTTACTTAGAGAAATTTGTTTGGTGTACACAGACCATAAAAGAAAAAGGTACATATTTACATAGCATGATCTAAATCCGAGATAGCAAAGGTGGGTGGAATTCCTATAGTCTTTTTATTTTCAGATTTCCTACATGCCTGATAAAGGGAATACAATGTCTGATACACTAATCATGAGGTCTCAAATACAGGTAGTTCATCAGGCTAGTAGAAAGTGAAACCTTGTGGATTTGTTTCTCTAAGATTCACTTGGAGGTGCATGAAAGTAAGGGGAAGACTTTTTTTACATCATTATTTGTGACCTACACCCTTATGTATAGAGTTAGGATGAGGAAACTATCTAATTATGAGGTCCTAATCCTGCGAGGGAGTGTGGTTGGTAAGGAACCTCCTCCTGGTTAGATCCTAGGAAAAAATGAATTTGTCCTTATTCATGTTTGCATATGGATTTCTATAGTCATGTGTGAGGAGATGATTTAATAATTTATTGATTCAACTTGGGAAGTGCACCATGAAATTAGTAATATGTTTTAGGATTTACATTGAAAATACTAGTGGCTAGGTATTGAAATATATGTAGCTGGTTTTTTCATGAGGTTTTTCATCTATAAGCAGGTGATGGTCGAACAGTAGTGACCAACTATACTTTTATAGAAGTTACTAATCATAGAGTTGATATGTGTTGACATCATGATGGATTTCATGATAGGTTTAATAAGGTCTCCTTGAGGTAATGATGTTGTATGAGATGTGGTTTATAGGATCAGAAAGGTCTCAAATTTCCTACCTATAAAGGATAACTTTTTAGTTGATGAGCTTGGTAGGTCATACGTCCATGAGATAATAAGACTTCCTGGGGTTCCATGCACTATAATTTCAGATAGGGATGCTTATTTTACTTGATAGTTTTGAAAAGGTATAAAGAGGGTGTTGGTTACACAGGTGCTTCTAAGAACAACATAAAACCCCTAGACAGATGAAAATATAAAGCACATAATTCTGGTCCTTCAGGGCATGCTACGAGCATGCATTATAGATTTTAGGGGATATTGAGATAGGAATATACCCCTAATTTAGTTTGCCTCTTACAATATCTTTTATGTTACTATTCAAATGGTGCCTTATGAGGCTTTATATGGTATGCTATTCCGATCACCCTAGTGTTGGTTAGAGGTAAGAGATGCAGCTGTTCTTGGACCTCATCATATTTAGTAGACCATTGAGTAGGTTTAGTTGATTTAGAAGTGGATGGATATTGCACATTCTCTATAGAAATCATATTCCAATCACCACATATGGATCATAGAATTAGAGGTTAGGGATTGGGTTTTCATACATGTTTCAATGAGTTTGGGACATAGGAGGATTAAGAGATAGGATAAGCTGTCACCTCTTTATGATGGGTCATTTGAGATCCTAAAGAGAACCGGGATGGTAGCTTATCAGCTGCAGTTACCTCAAAGGTACCGGCCCATTCATGATGTCTTCCATGTATCTCACTTATGCCATTATTATTTAGACATATCTCATGCCTTTCATACATAAGAGGTTGATCTATAGGTAGATGTGTTCTTTTAGGGGAATCCTATATGTATTTTGTATCTTAGTATGAAGGTTCTACGAGGCCAATCCGTCCCTCTTATACAGGTGCTATGACATCGTGGATGAGTACATGATGATACTGGGGAGTGGGAGGAAGTTATATGATGATATTGGTTGGATTTATTCTCATACTTTCTTGAACACCCTTGAGAAGGAAATTCAGGGATGAATTTCTTTGAGGGGGGGGTGTTTTTAAAAACCCAGTTCTTATTTGAGGTATATATCCTTTTACATACGACAATTCTCAGTTTCAATGATTATAAACATATTAATAGGAGTTCCTTTGGAGGTCATAAAGGTATCAAGGTTGTCTAAGGTTGGTTCAGAGCCTAAAACCCAAATTTTGGGGTGAAATAAGCATGGGGAAAAATTATTGTAAACCGTGCTGGCTATGATGCACAATTAGAAAAACCTTGGGAGATATGGGAAGAGAGCATAAGGAGGCCTCATGGTTCGAAAACCCCTTAAGAAATGGGGCACATGGCCATGAAACCATATCTACAAATTTGATAGTGAGGTTTTACACAGTTTTCACATGGTTAGTAAAACTGTGTGAACAAACCATGTGATGTGCCCTTCCCTATAGCTAAGCTTTCACAGTTGTCGCGTGGTTTAGTATACTCTGTGGCCAAACCATGTGATGCCCAATTTTTTGTGATTTTACCATTTAAACCCTAATTAATTCTATTTATAACCTAATTCTCCCATTCCTATCCCCCACATCAAACCCTCCTCTTAAGAGTCTTCTTTGGTGACTATTCTTGGTTTTGAAGGATCTCCTATGTCTAGTGTCCAATTCAATAATCGCTCATCTCATTGGATCCACATCTGTAATATATCAATTCCTTTTGTTTTATTCATCATTTGGTCTGGTATTTGTTACACTATTAAGGTTGAAGATAATTTTCCCTATTATTAGGCTCTTCATCCATTATTCAATTTTATTTTGATCTTAGTCAAATCAAGACATGATATTGGATAAGTTATCCACTATGAACCTATAGTATGTGGTCTTGTCCCTTTAGTTGAAAGCATATGTTTTTATATATGTCATCATGATGCATGAAAAATTATCAGGTGATTCCATGAAATGAATTGGAATCCTCTAGTTGAATTGATAGGTGTAACCTTTTCAATTAATGAGGCATGTTAATAGATGTTATTGGGTTATGATATTTGATGAAAGCACCTCTTTGGGTGTTTTGTGCATTTATTTTTCCATTTTGATAGAATCTGAATTGGATACCTTTGGAGTGTTCTATTTTTCCCTTTCAATGGGATGTTTAAACTTAAATTGTGAATTTTCTTTGGAAAAGAATTATAATTTGAATTATAACATGAATTATAGTTGAATTGAGAAAGAAAAGGGGATGAATCCCATGATTATAAAAACTTTCCATATATTGTTTAATTAATCATGAGATGCTTGTTATAAGAAAATGACCATGTGAGTATAACTAATTTATAAGAATTATAAGCATAGACCATGTGTTTAAACACCTTTTGAGGTGAGATATAAACAAGTTGTTCATGGTGTTGACCTTGACATATTTAAATGGGATTGATGAATTTTTTTAAAAGATTATATTCCTTGGGAAACAGTTGGATTCATATGATAATTCTATTAATTGACTCATTGGATTTTACCATTCTTATTACCAAGTCACACTTGGAATCCTAATATGGACTACTGAGGACATGCTCATAGGGGTAGTTGACTATTATATGCTAAGTGACACTTGGATTCTATATGAATTACCAAGGACTGAATATAATGAAATTTTATCATTTATTCTATTGGTAATATTTGGGCTCCCTTAGTTTACTAGAAAGGGCGGACTCAAATGGTAGAGACGTTATACCACACCTAGAATGATACCTGGGTTCTTATACAGATCTCCTTGGATGGAATTGTAGTGGTTGGTTTATATTATATCTAGAGAGATACCTAGAATCCGAATTAGGAATGCCAAGGAAGGTATTTGTTTAATAAATGAGTAAATAATGAAATGATTTATATGACATGTATTACATGAAAAAGCAAAATCTTGGATTCAATTTTTGTTTATACTTTATAGATGACCAGTTTAGGAATCCTTTGGTTAACTATATTCATTGGGGATACCAAGCTATACGCTAGGTCATGATACATATAAATTAAATGAAATTGAATCATTAAATGGATTTGGTTGTAAAATGAGAACCTGGAATTTATAGGATGTTTACTTTTTGTAGTTCCTCGCATATTGTATTACTTCCTGTACACTCTAACTGTTACTAACTAGATGGAACTAGATCTTGGGTGGTTGCCTATTAGGATTTAGTTTCTCACCCTATCTGGGATACCTTGGGCACCCAAAGAGATCATATGATTCCAGTTATAGATAATGTAAAGTGAACTAATACAAGTTCATTATAAATTCTTAGTAGTAGGGGAACATGAGACCGAGTTGAGGCTCGCAATGATAGATGTGATACTTTTTCATTTTTTTACTTTTGATATATGTTTTGTATAATACTATTGTGTAATTTTTTGGATGTTTTGAAGATATATATGACATGTATCATTATCATCAATGTATATGACCTTCTTTTTTATATTGTCATATATTATTTATGATTGACTATTACCTTTATGACTTAATACTTCTATGAATTATATGTTATTGATATTCTACCATGTGAAACTCTGGTAAGAAGTAATTGTCTCCCTATAGACACATCCTAGGCCCTCAATGCTAATTGGTAGCCTAAAAAATTTGGGGATATGCGGTTGAAGCCATGTGACCAACTAGGCTTAGGGCACTATTGAGTGGAATCTGGGTCTGGGATGTTACACAATTAATCAAAATTTATTTTTATTAGGAACTTTGTACATGTATTTAGTAATATTATAACCCTCCAATTAAATGACTATGTTTTAATGGTCACATTTAAATAATAATATTTTTATAATATATCTTAATTCACCTAAATCTCTGTGTTTCATGTTAATCAATAAATGAAGCATAATTTTAATTAAAATTAAATTTTCATGGTGTTAAATTCCCCCTGTTAAATAAATCACTTATTCATAATTTTATCTAGGTAATAAATTTTCCAATATTAGAAAATAACTTTGTTGAAAACCCACATCATTTCAAGGCATAATAAAACATTATTAGAAAGGGTACATGGTAAACCTAATTTTTATCAGTAATAACACAAACTAGTGTCCCCAAACAAGGATAACATTGGTGGGAAGTTAAAATATGGATATAAGGTAGAAATTAACATATAAAAACTAATAAATTGTGATAAAGAACATGTTAACGAGGAAGTTAATGACCACAAACCCATAAATCAGTTAGGGGTTGAAATTCCTTTAATTCATCAGAAATGAAGTTAAAGGCATAATATTTTTATTTTAATATATTTTTATTAATATTGGGAATTACATTACTATAAATATATAGGAAATTATAAATGATACATACTTTCCCCACCGTTGGTGGTGGGGTGGTAAGCGTTGGGGGGGGGGGGGGGTGAGGGGCAGGTCGCGGGGTCAAGTCCCTGGGCTTGGAATTTAATGTAATTTTCTTCCTTGTGTCGTGTTCCGATTTCACGGTTGTAGCCATTTTTTTTTAAAATAAATGATATATACTTTATTTCATCCCATTTCATATGAATAATTTCATCATTTAGTTATTCTTTGATAAATTTCCACTTCATATATTACTCCACAAAATGAAAATTTGATAATAATTTTTCGTTCCTAATGCACTGGAATTAACGTTTAATAGATCATAAGATCCATAAAATAATGAAACTTCATTACTTTTGTATCCATTTTTTTTTACCAAAACCAAAATGGTTAGCATAAGTTATATAATATGCATAAATAAAACCATATAATCCCTAAAAACTTAACAATAAAACCGTAATTTCAATATAATCATAAATAGTTTACCATAATACTTTGAAAAAATGTCTAAATAAATTCAAAACCAAAAAATATAAATGATTTGATCACATATTTTTTTTGGATTTAAAATTTAACATATATCCCCAAACAACATGAAGTATCATATAATGTCCAATACCAAATATCTTAATACCTTATTAAAAAATTCTCCAAAAAATACCAATAACATGAATCACCAAAAAAACTCAATGAAAACATATATTATTCAATAAATTAACCCTATCCTTAATCCTCAAATAAAATCTCTGATAAATGAATACACACCTTAAATCTAAAAATTAAATAAAATTCATCATAAATCACTTTTTCATCAAATAACTGATCATTTTCAAGGTTACCAATACTATAAAACTTAATATATCAATATCAAACTTCTATTTATACCATATAAGCATTATTATCTCAACATCAATCACAAATTAAAGGATATATATCCCTATATCATGTATTTTCCATAAAAAATATTACATTTCCACAAAAATCCCTTTTCTACTTTATCAGTACTATTAAAAATAGTCTTGAAAATACCTAAAACATTAGTATAAAACAATTCTTAGATGTTTCAAGATTCTTATAAACAGAATATCATTGATAAAAAAATATAAAAAATAATTCTTGATTCCTAATACATAACCACTTCAATCATTCCACATTAAGGATTGGCATAAAATTTTCCTTTCCTTGGTCAAGGGGTTTTCTCTTGGATTAGATCATTGACTCAAATAACACCAATGTTCTCATCACATAAGAAATTGGATTCTTTAGATAAGAAATTATATGTTCCCTTAAATCCCACATATAAAACCCCTTCCTATTACTTTGAGTAATTATAGTTGGTGATTCTTCCCACATTCCAAACATATATGAAGTTGAGTATTATTTCCTCCATGGTATTCATGAAACTAAAATTTTCAGTTATTTGTTTTATTCATAAACTCACCTATGCCCATATCATTAATCATATATTGAGATAGATGATCATTCATAATAATAAGTATTATTCATTCCATTTCCTAAAACATTGAGTTTTTCTAGAGCATAATCGTTGAATTATCTATAACATTTAGCATTAATATAGTTACTTCTCATTCCATCCATTGAATTAAACTCAAAACCATAACGTGATCATCAATAATCATAGTGGGAAATCAAATTATCATGAATAACATTTATAGGACATATATATCATGATAAATATTTCTAATATATAACACCTCGGGTTTAACCAATGTCATCCATGGTAATTATCTATTCAAATCCTTCATAATGGGTTGTAAATAAAATGTGAATTATCCAAATCATATCAATCAGGAGTATTAAACTAGGTGTGCAATAAGAGTACATTCACCATGAACTAAAATGATTGTCGAAATATACATTACCAATAATTTTCAAGGTTATTATATTGAAATGTGGGCTTATCATACTTATATATTCCATCACTTTTATGAATATTTATAACATTAAAAAAACACATGCCTAAGTATTGTACTAGTTTAGTGCCTTTGGAAACATGGAAACACAAACAATTGGTTCATTGGTTAGCTCTATCACCCCCAGTAAGATATTCATATATAGAGCCATTCATAGACAAATCATACATAATATATATATATATATATATTCATAAACTATGGAAAGGAAAAATAATTATGGGTGAGCTTAGATATATAGTAAGGGTAAACATGGGAGATATGTAAGAATTACATAAGCACGAGGTTATGAGAAAATAATGACTATATTTGAATAACATACCCTTCATATCAAATATTATAATCTTGAGTCATAAAATAAATATTTATCATTAATTAGATAGGAATCATAAATAATGTGATCCCAAAGGGAATAATATTGGCATAAGACATAGATTTGTGATATACATATAAGCATAGAAAATATTATGTCAAGGATACCCACCAAGAAATTAATAACTTGTTACATTGGAAAAAATGAATCTTGTACCTACTTCGATCATGGGATGAAATTACATGTACCATCTTTAGTGCTGGGACTAACCAACCATGAACCCTCTATTTTGGGATTGGGCTAACCCCCAACGTGCCCTTCTTTTTGGGCTTGGGTTAACCACCCTTGTACCCTCAGATCTCATAGAACATTTTTCATTACCAAATGGATTTATGAGAGATATATATCCCACCCACAACATAATGAAATAACTACATATGTATGACACAAGATCCTAAAAAATTAATCATATAATGACCCATGAGAAGAAATTGGTTTCATAAACATTTTATCATATCAGATCCTATGGAAAAGAAACATGTTTCATAATCATAATAGTATAACCCATGGTAAAAGAAATGTGTTTCATAATAATATGATCATGGTATAACCTATATAAGAGCTAAATGTTTCAAAAAAAATCATTCAATCATAAAAATAATCCACTCAAATAAATAATATGAATGGTATCTATGGATAGTAAACCCTATTGGGCATAGATAAAATTAACGGATGCATATTTAGATGGAAAATTATTTTGATAAATCATTTAAAACATTTCTTGAGGAAAATATTAATTCTATTTGAAAACAATAAATAATAATTTTTTTTGAAATATTTATCTTTGAAAAAAACATAAAAAATTATAAAGTAATATGGAAGTAATATAATTTCTATGATGATGAGAAGTTTCATTCATGAAATATATGTTAAAATAAATACCCCTTTCATATTTTTGGTAAAAGCCAAATGATATTTGTTTGGGAAGTGACATGATGATTAATTTCAAAATATTTTTTGTGAAAATTTTATTTTTTTAAAAATATCCTTTAAAATTCATAGGATAATAATATTTTTTGAACATATTTATAGAAAACATGGTATTGCAAGAAAATAGATTTATGATCAAAGAGTGAAATAATGTCATATTTTCATAAAAACATTTTCTCAATTATTTTATGTAACAAAGATTAAAAAAATGATACTATTACTTGGAAATATAATGAATATACTTTGAATAAATAAATAAATTATCTTAATTAGAGATTTATCCAAATATTTTATCATTAGAAACATTATAATAAACAATACTAATAAACGACGACATTGTATCATCAAATCATTACTATTGCGGTATATTTGAATTATAATACACAAGAATGAATGACATAAAATAATACTCAAATTTTATGATGATAAATAAGTTTATGATATTAAATGTAAAAGGGGTTTTATATATAGTTGGTGAAATAATATAGGTGCATAACATATTGTATGTCATAAAGAAATATATTTAAGACGAAAATCGCTTACTTATTTGTTAAATGTTGAACTATAAACCCCCAAAAAGAGATTTCCTAAAATGGATATGTAAATACAAAATAATTTTCTAGAGAATCATAGAAATATAAATTTATGGGTGGCATATACACCACATAAAATAGTAATGTGGTTAATATGACATGAGTCTAATGGAAATAAAAAGTGAGACACAAACCACTTACCTGAATTCTTGACTTTTGTCATCCATGTTAATACAAAAATTATAATAAATATTGGATTATTATACATATTTTATTGAGAAATATTTATATATATCCAACCATATATTATTTACTTTTGACCATTTTTTACCCTTTTATTAACAATTCCATGTTAATGGTACATTTAGTGTAATAACCACTTTATTTTTCATATATGTTTTGAATTTTTTTATTTTCTTTGTCATATTAATTTGATCTCAATTTCATAATATCTATAATTTTAAACCTGAAATAGATACAATATATATTAATTTTATATTTATCTATATAAATCCACAAAATCTTTTGATAGAAAGTGAAATACACCATTTATATTGATAGTATAGAGTACGTACGCATGAACCATGTTTCCATTTTATTGTTGGATTGATATAATGAAAGTTAAATGACATTTTATAATTAAATAATAATTTTTATGTAATATATATCAAATATTTTAATTAAACTCCTCCTTATTACCTTCCATGTAAGGCGTGAACGAATTACTTCACTTCGCGGGCTTGTAGTCCGCTATAGACACGAGTGATATCGTATCCCCAAAAATAGGATAGTATGATGGTATGAGTAATATTATGATTATAGGATCATAATAATATAATAAATATAAAATATAAATAATAAATCTATCATTATTTTCAAACTTGAGAGGTATAAATAGAAAAATGAATGACATCGGTTCATGAGGCGGTAGTGTGTCGTACACACGAATGATGATTTTGTAACCCATTTAGTGGAAGTGGAGAATGTTGTATGTATTTCCATTAACATGAGAAAATATTAGTATTTTTAAGAAAATTAATTTATTATATAATCATGGTATAATTATGATATAAGAAATAAAACAAAAATCTTCATTGATGAATGTTACCTATTCTTTGAGTATCTTTTATAGTTATGCACAAAAATCTATACTATGATATATTTTTAATAAAACTAAGGATTATATGATTAAAGGAAGGAATTTTAGTAGTTATTTGTGTAGGTTATTTCCAAAAAAGGTGTTTTAAGGTGTGAATAAGAGAGAAGAGGGGGTGGCCTTTTTATGTGAGGTGAATGGAACACTTTTAATTTTTGAAAAGAGAGAATTAAACACAAATTGTTTTCAAGTCACAAGGGTACCATAACGGGAAATTATTGACCATAGATTGGATAAGGTCAAAAAAGGTCCATAAAATGGGTTTTGAACAAGTTTTGTGGTATTTTATAACCTTATCATTTTAGTTTAAACCACTGTAAACCCATTTTTACATTAACTGTTATAAAATTTTTTCACTTTTTTTGATATTCATATTGGTCAAAAAAAGTTTAAATTATTATATAATCTAAATTATTCATCTTCCAAATATATAATATATTTTTCCAAATTACATTAATAAAAGTGGAAAATTTTAATTTAAAAATTATCCCGTGAACACGATGAGAAAGTAGGTTTCTTAAAGGGAAAACGTTCAAATGTTTGAAATGTTTTTATATAAAAATTCATTAAAAAATTTATCCCAATGAACTAAATTGGATTAATGTATGTATAATTGAACTAATGTTACTTCATTAATTTTTTTAATATAATATAACAATATAAAAAAATTAAACAAAAAGGATTTTTTCAATTAGAATTCCGTATTTTTCACTATTCATAAAAAATTAAACTTTTCCTAAAAATAAAAAAATTCACCCTAAGATAAATTTAACATGTTTATTTAAAAAATTAGGTTTATTTTATCAATTTTTCATCTATAAGTGTCAGAAATTAATTTTATTTTGTTCACAAAAATTCATAAAAACCTTTTTTAGAGGATAATATTTTTTAAACATATAAGGACTTGATTAAAAATTATGTATTTTATTATCAATATGTTTTATTTATATAATAAAATTATAATTAATATTTAAAAAGAATTTATTACTATTAATATTCATATTTTTAATGTCTAGGTTATATTGGTCATGTTTAAATAATTATAACATTAATATGTCATGGATTTGATAAAACTCAATGTTGTGTGTAACATAAGATAACCCTATGTTGTATATAACATAAACATAACTTTGTGTTGTCTGTAAGGAAAGATATAAACGAAATTTAATTTATTTAAATAATAAATAATTCATAAAAACTATTGGTGTGACATTATAACCCCCTTAAAATGAGTTTTAGACTCAAAATTCATCTCCATGATAAAGAAAAATGAGGATAATTATGCCTCAAAATTTCCTTAGATTTCCACATAGCTTCCTCAAACTAGTGGTTTTGCCCCCAAAAAATGACCAGTTGAGTGTTCTTGTTTTTCATAGCTTTTTATGTATGGTCTATAATTTTCACCGATTATTACTCACAAGAAATGTCTTTCTCCAATTGTATGACCACTAAGTTCTATACATATGAAGGGTATGGTATATACTTTCCCAAGAGAGATATATGTAACACATCATGGAATTTATAGTGGTTTTTTTGAAGAACATTGTGATAAGTTAAGGTCCCAATATAATCAATAATTTCAAAAGGACAGATATACCTATGGTTCAGTTTCAATTTCTTCCCGAATCTCATTACCTTATTATATGTATAAATTCCTTAGAAACACCTTGTCACCAAAATGAAATTCTAGGTCACACTGATGATTATCAAAATAAATCTTCATCCAGAACTGATATTCCTTGATGTATTTATAAATGTATTTTATAATCTATTCCATATCTTCTTCTATCTCAGGTCCTAAAAGTCTTCTCTCTCCAAGTTCATTCCATCACATTGGATATCTACATTTCATTCCATAGAAGAATTTATAAACAACCATATGAATTCTTGAGTAAAATATATTATTGTAAGTAAACTTGATTAGTGTAAGGAGTTTATCCCTACCACCTTTTAAACCCATAGAAAAAGATATAAACATCTCCTCTTGTGTATGAATTATTCTTTCATATTGATTATCTTTTTGTGGATGATACATGTGACTAAAATTCAATTTTATATCAACAACTTACTAAAGTCATCACCAAAACATTGAGGTAAACTCCATATCCCGACTAGAAAAAATGGAATATGGTACTACATTCATACTTTCTAGTTTTTTAATGCATATAATGGAAATATGGTCCAAAAAAAAGTATTCTCTAAATGAAATTAAGTGTGGTGAATTAGTAATGTGATCGACTATGACCCATATATCATTATTCCATTTAGATGTTTTTGGGAGTCCAATGAAGAAATAGATAGTGATGTTTCCCATTTCCATTCTAGTATGGGTAATGGATATAAATTCCCCATATAATTCATTCATCTTTAAATTTATGACATACCAAGCGATAAGATATAAACTCTATGCTATCTCTTTTAATGCCATCCCTTAAGAAAAACTCTTTTAAATCTCTAAAGATCTTCATACTTCCTGGATTAATAGATAATGAAGAACTATGAGCTTCCTATAACAACACATTATTATATTATGGTATAGATGGAACTCAAAAGTAATTTCTGAACCTTATCATTTCCTCATGATCAAGGTTAAAATCAGGAACATTTCTAACCATATTTTACATCTCTACATCTTCTTTCTGATCCTCTTTAATCATTACTCGGATATATGTTCTAACATTCAATTGAGAAAGATAAAATTTTTACCCTTCCTTCTGTATTTCAAGATCCATCATTTTTAAATCTAGAAATTCTAGATCTTTTGTAATCCTAATAATGGATAATATAACATGATCCTTTTGATTCATGTCATTTACCACATAATTCTATTTCCTAGGGTGGTAATGTATTGAGAAGTCATATTATTTAATCAGCTATAACCATATTCTTTACCACATATTCAACTCCTTCTATATGAATATATACTTTATGATTTTACAATCGGTATATATATCACACTTTTCTCTATAAAGATAATACCTCCATATATTTTTTGGAAAAATTACCGTAGTTAACTACAAATCACGAGATGTGTAATTTTTCACATGAATATTCAATTTTTGTGAGGAATAAGCTATATACATGTCATTATACATAATAAAACATCCCAATACCTTCATGGATGCATCACTATATATTAAAAACCCTTCTCTACTATGGGGTAATGTAAGTATAAGTACTCTAAAAACTATTCTCTTCAGTTCCTTGAAATTTTCCTCACATTCATCTTTCCAGAGGAACTTATCTCCCTTCCAAGTTAACTTGGTCTTATGGACATATAGTTTTGAGAAACTATATACAAACCATCAATAATATCTTTCTACACCAAGAAAAATAGGGATCCTAGACATTTTTGTTAGTCTGGGATAACATTCAATGTCCTCCATCAACGAGGGGTTCTATTATTATACCCTCTCTTGTGATTATATGACCGAAAAATGAAACCTTTACTAGCCAAAATCTTCACTTTTAAAATTTACATATATTTTATCATTTCTCAGGGTATTTAGTATAATTATCAAGTTATATTCATGATATTCCTTACTATTCTAATAGAGATTAATATCTTCTATAAAGACTACAAAAAACTGACCATGTTAATCTCTAATGACTCTATTAATTAAATCCATGAAGATAACATGGGTATTGTTATTAATAAAGGTAATAAATATATATTCATAGTTTCTATACCTTGTACAGAATGATATATTGGGTATATCCTCCTTCACGACAATCAATTGATGATATCCAAAATGAAGGTCAATATTGGAAAAGTATTGATCTTTGTGACATCGATCAAACAAGTAATAACTAAGGGGAAGATGCTACTTATTCTTAGATTTTTTCTTGTTCAACTCCTGATAATTAATATATAATCACATTGATCCATGATTTTTAACAAATATAATAGTTTCACCCCAAAGAGATACACTTGAAAAAATGAATCATTTTTCAATATATTAATAGAGTTACTTTTTCAATTCCAATAACTCAATAAAGGTGATAATATATGTATTCTTTGAGATTAGTGTGGAACCAACAATGAGTTATATTGAATACTCAACTTTATGTTTAGGTTGAAGACTTGGAAACTATTCTAGAATGACATTATCAAATTCTTGAACAATATCCATTCCATTAATATCAAATTTCTTCTCAACCATTATAGATAAACACCCCTTATGAATTGAAATTAAGACCCATACAATGGATATGATCTCCATTAAAAGTTCTTACTTATCATAACATTGATATATGATCATAGTTTGTTTTAGTATATCAAATTTAACTTCCCTTCCTTGATAATTTATGTGGTATTTATGTAGAGAATGCCAATAAATGCCTAAGATAACATCAAATTCAGAAATAATAATAATGAAATTATTTATAGGAAGTACTTTCTCACCAACATAAACTAGAGAAGAATAATATAGTTGAGCTTTGATCATCTTAACATTAAGGTTTCTCACTACTAATTATACATCTAATAATTTTGGTGTCATATTGATACCATTGTACAATTTTTTAGATATGAAATAATTTGTAGATATAGAGTCAAATAAGACATTATCAGTTATATAATGGATGGTAAGAGTACCATTCAACATTTCGTCATTACACCCCTTGTTAGAAATTATAATTCCCTGATATTTACCTTTGAACATAATCTTAATAGGCTATTGTCATTGATTACTTTCATTAACCCTAAAATTATGGCACTTGTTAGCATAATTTCCAAACTCCATGAATTTGAAATAGTGATGTGTGGGTGGAACATTCTATGCATTTTATCTCTATTCACATCATAACCTAACTTATTGCCTTCACTTCCACAATCAATTGACTGATGACCTTCGCTTACATACTTAAAACATTTTTTATCCCACTTAATAAAATTTCCTCAAAGAATATTCCAACACTATGAGTGTAAAAGAAATATCATCTTATTCTCTCCAAAGTTCTTCGATTTTCCTTTGAATTCAATTTTATATTATTATCAAAACCATGAAATAGATATATAAATACAACCTCTATTTCCACATTAATAGCACATTGAATAATCTATTCATAGATACTAAAGTTTCTCATGGCTATGTAATGACTTTTATTTTCTATATATTATTTTTGGATATTTTATAGATAATTTTAGAGATAATAAACTAAGATAGAATGAGATTTTAAGGCCTCATGTGATTGGAATAAATGTTTGAAATATATTGAATATATTAAATATCATGCACACACAGTTTTTCTAAGTGGTATAACTTCTAAAATAAATACTATATTTGAAATATAAGTGTAATATTGATCTCAAAGTGTAGATTTTACACTAGGAATGAAATAATTTTTTTGGTGTGAGGTATTTTTGGAAAACTTATCACGGGTGTAAAATAAATAATATAATTTATTAAAATTATTTTATATAACCATTTATTAGAATCTTAATGTTTCTATTTATATAAAAACCTACATAAATTGTTTTCGGTTAGACATATAACACTGTAAATCATTGGAGTGCTATTAGAGAGCATGGATAGAGATTCCGTTGGTAGAAAATGACTGGATCAAAGATCTATAGAAGGTGCAAGACGAAATCAGAGGATCACCCCAACGATCATTGCATAACTCTATTATTCCTCAGCAATCAATCTTAATTGATCTACGATGTTTTTATTGGATTCTTTCACTTTTTATAATTCTTATGATGAACTTGAATCAATAAACTAATAAATTGATTCTTGGATTATTTGTATTGCAGGATGGGTTGGTTTTATTTGGGAATTGGTAGAATAGATTTGTGATTATGTTATTATATCTTCATTCTTTATTCTAACAGAAATGAATCGAGGATGATAAGAAAGTTGACCAATGACAGTTTCTCATGATTTTTTTGCAATTTTCTCCACTAATTATATGGTCATTGTAGGCATTCTTTATTTGGCTTATGGTTTGACATACACTGTGAAATATATTGGTTCTCACATAATTCTTTGATCAACGATTTGATACTATAGATCCAAGATCATTAGAGCATAATAGTGGTCCGATGATGGTAGTGGTGAATGTATCACTCTGGATTTGATACCTCTGGTTTTTGATGGTGCATTTGATGGTTAATGGGATAAACTTAAACCAATATCTTTCTGAATCAGTTGATTGGAATCTAGTGAGTGGTGACAGAGAGGCCTATATGGAGTAGATCCATGATTTATAGTGATCTTGATGCTTAAATATGATGCGGAAGAAGTGAGAGAATATAAAAAAAGAATAACCTGGGTTTTTAGAAAATTCAGAACAACATAGTGTGTACTTCATATATACACATGATGTGGGGTCCTCTCAGTGGTGACTAGGATTTTGGGTTTTATTTAAGGATCACACCTCATGTGAACCTTTCACATGGTGTGTGACCTATCCTCGATGGCTCGAAATGTACCTATAAGGGTACACATACACAACTTGAGAAACACAGCCACAAGCATGTCGTGTACCCATACATGGACATGGATGGTAGAAGGCTATATATGCATAGCCATATATTGGGAAACAAGATGAAGTAAAAGGATTGTATAACACATTTTAATTCAAAACATACATAGACACGTTCCATTTACATGGGTGGGAACTGAGGTTCAAGGGACACATCATGCACCCCTACTACACATCGTGTACTCCCTTGATATTGGCTTAGTGACCTTGTCCTTTGTATCTTGGACATGTTTCATTAGGGTGGGTTCCCTATATCCTTAACTTGAGGGTTAGTATGTAATAACCTCATACATATATGATGATGATCCCTTCAGTATAAATTCTAGGATAGAGTTGTTGGAATCCTTTAGGGAGGCTTAGAGTGAGATCCTCTATTTATCTTCTTACCCTAGGTGGAGTTCTTGGTATCATCATGACCAACACTACCCAGGAAGAAATCCTTTAATAAGATGGATATTATAGATTGATTTTTTGGTATACCTTATGGACTTGGGAGTGGCCTTCATCTATGTATCACATCTCTTTATACATCCAGTGATTACATCTATGATGAGACCTGATGAGCACTACTTCTCAAGCGGACGTCATCAATGTTATCTGACTCGTGGAGTGAGTTATCCTAGATGAGTGCTACGTGGAACCTTCGAGCTGGAATCCAAGGATGGTATTATGGTTATGACTTTACCTTTGAGACTACATGTATTTTTTTATTATATCAATACATCCTTATTATATGTGATGTAGTCATATACCTCTATAGAGTAGAAAATTATTCATTTTTTATATGATTTGTGGTTTTGGGGGTCTAACTGTGTATTTTTATACTTACCCCTGCATAGTATTTTCATGAAAATGTCTTGTATTGTGCTTATAAATTAACTTTTGACAGATTCCTTGAGGGACTAGAACCATGTGGTTCTTTATGAGACCAGATAGATTGTGGTGTGTTACTTAGGTGTCTTAATAGAAGCCCCACATATTTACCTTCAGGTTGGACTTATTTTTATAATCCTTATGGTGGGATTGTATTTAGCCTTTTTTACATTCTATTACTTATTGTCATACTCTAGATGTGGGATATAGATGTATTCAGTCATGGTTTTTCAATTGTTTTTAAATTCCAACATTGTATGGGCTTGGATATGTGTGCATGTGAACATGTATATAGGATTAGGGCTCCCATGTTAGTGATATTCCTACTTTGCACAAGTCTTTATCCCTTGTCTTATTAGAGGCGAGCTTAAGGAGTCATGTAATGGGACCCATTGGGATAGGTCATGATAGAGTGGTATCCTAGTTGTCAGTTCTACCTTAGGATCAGAGTCTATGAAATTGTTTTGTGGAAACAATTTTAAGTGTTTTGAGTTCATATTTTACTTTAGGGAATCTAATGTTGGTGTGGTGGCCAAAGTATCCAAAAACTAGGAATGGGTTATGGTTTCCATGTTCTTATTGAGTCATCTATCCAGATATATTCAAAAATTGTGGTATATCTTGTTTACTTTAAAGATGCCACCGTGATATATACCATCCAGGGTTCAACATCAAGATCATAAGGATGATCACCACATTGTTGAGGCATTGATATAAGAACTAGTTCTAGAGGTTCTACCTCAAGGTGGGGCACCAGATATACTACCACCATTAGAACAACAGATGGTACCCATAGTACCAACAAACGAAGTATTAAAGATAACCGCACATCATAAGTTTCAGTGACAAAGACCCCTCAGGTTCTGAGGAGGTCCCAACCCAAAGGTGGATGGAGACTAGCTTGAGGCAGTGAAATGAGTTTTCCATATAGTTTAGAAACCATCAGATCATATGGTGGTCCTAGATATGAGCCTTTTCCATGGCCTATAAGGAAGATAGTAGGGTTTGGTGACCCAATATTATGATGTGGTGATTCGAGCATGATCCCTATTTGAACACCATTTCAGAGAGAAGTTATCTCCATCTATACTGAGATCAATATGTATCCATGATATTGTGCATCTCTAGTAGGGTGTAGTGACAGTAGTTGAGTATTCATTGTGGTTCACCAAACTCTCTAGGTAATCAATAAATATAGTTCAAGATCAGTTCTTTCAGGATCAAAACCTAATGTAAGGATTGCATAAATACATTTTAGACAATATTATACCTTTACGAATTCCTACTTTTCCTGGGGTGATGAAGTGAGATTTGGTGGTTTAAAGTTTTATGGATGAGCAGACACAGACAATGGTTGCCGGTAGTAGGAATATAAAAGTAGAAACCTCGGTAGTAGGGAGCTGGCATTAATATTAGGGACCTAGATGTGCGATATTTATTAAAAGGAGGTACCAAGATAGAGGTTATAGGGTTCGTGGCTCACAAGATTGGTCTAGACAGCATAGGGAGCGGTGGTTCTACTCATGTGATGGAAAAGGGACATCTTTTCTTGGGATTATCTGACCTGGCACATGACTGATAGGGAGATAGTATATGAGCCCCAAGGCAGAGGCATCGATAGGATCCTTTAGGTCCATAGGGTGGAGGATGTGGAAGAGGAGATGAGAGAGTAGTTGGAGGTGGTATACTCATTGACATGAAACCACCACCACCTTGATGTGGTCCATGCCAAGATTAGGGAGATGGGGGATATGAGTAGGGGTAGCTGCAAGCAGTTGAGGCTTACGAACCATAGGATCTAAGAATGATTCAAAGCATGATCTATTTATTTTCTACCTTTACTACATTACTGATAGTCATAAGTTATAGTCATTAATTTATTTATAACTATCTGTATTGATACATAGAGATTCCAGTTGTACCCTTGGCTTGACCCTTGTGATTGGAGACTACAATTGGAGATGAATTGGTGATCACACTCTTGTGAAAAAAGTGTGACCCAACTCTTGGATATGAGGCCTTATGATGTCATCATATGTACAGACTACATATCTATAGTTCATGTCTAGATTTAATATTGTAGGTGGAGGATGTAGTGTGTCCCCATTGATGGGACTAGTTTTTTCCTTTGTGGGTGAAAAAGAAACAGATGTAGCATATGATGTACTCATACATAAGAGAGTACAACTGATTACTAATTAATTGGACAGAATGAACCTTTATTTAGTATACTTTATTAGTTCCTAGTTCCCTACTATGGTGGTGGGGTACGAGTAATTCTTCCATGAGGATGTTCCATGTTTACCTCCCCAACAAGAGATATACTTCTACATTGATCTACACCCTAGGACAACATTGATATCTGCACAAGCATATTAGATGGCCCCTGAAGTGCTTCAAGAGTTGAGGGTTTAGTTATAGGACTTGAAGATGGAGTTCTTTGTTAAGACCAATGTTTCAACCTGGTTAGATCTAGTTTTTTTCTCCAAGAAGGTGGAAAAGAGCTTGAGATTATGTGTGGACTATTGGAAGTTAGACAAGGTGACCCTGAAGAACAAGTATCCCCAAGTAATGATTGATGAACTATTTGATTACATAAGAGTGGAAATATGGTTCTTAAAGGTAGACCATAGATCAATTTATCACCATTTGTGAGTATGGGATGTGAATGTGCTGAAGAAAACATTCAGATATAGCTAGGGTCACTATGAGTACATGATGATGCACTTTGGAATGACGAACACCCCCATAGTGTTCATGGGACTCTTGAACTAGATCATTCAACCATTATTAGACTAGTTCATAGTCATCTTCATTGATGATATACTTGTGTACTCAAAATCCAAGTTAGATAAAACAACACATGATCTTTCTTTAGTAGTGGTTGTATTCGTACTAATGATGTTGTGATACTACTTGATCAGTGAGTGGTTTATCATCTATTATGATTACAAGAGCCTGAAGTATATATTCTATCTAAATGATATTAACTTGAGATAGACGATATGGATTGTGTTTCTATAGGATTATGAATTTGATATTATCTACAATCCTGGGAAGAGGAATGTGGTAGCAGAATATCTTAGCAAGAGATCTGGTTCGTATTTTCTGAATGAGTTATCAGAGTAGTTTTCGTCATTCCAGTTATCATTTGGGGAGGTAGATGGGAAGTGTACCTATAGTAACTGGTTTTTACCCAACCATTTTTTTGTGATTCAGGGAGGAACAACTTGGGGATATTTACTGTGATACCCTATGTACTCATATATCCACTGGACATGCTTCTAATGAATTTTATGAATGTGGGGATCTTTTCATTATTTTCAGAGGACACACTATGGTATTATTGATGTTACAAGAGGATGTTGTAAGAGAGTTTCACAAATCTCCTTTTTTGGTACATACAGGGGTGGAAAGGATTTACCAAGACCTCCAATGTCAGTTTTGGTTGTTATGGATAAAGAAGGGAATTGTAGAGTTTGTCTCTTGATGCCTTACCTATCAACAATTGAAGGAGAAACACCAATTTTCAGTGGGTTTAGCTCAATAAATTGAGGTGACATAGTGGATGTGGGATAGAATATACATGGGCTTTGTGATAGTTTTACCCTGTTTTTACAGGGGAAATGGCTCCATCTAGGTGATTGTATAGTAACACTCCATGTTGGACCATTTACTAGATATTCGATAGAAATGTTTAGTAGAGATTTTGGGATGCCTCTACATGCAGAAGATCGTCTGAATTTATAGAGTTACATTGATGATAGTTTCTGAAAATGATTCTCTATTTACAAATTAGTTATGGAAGGAATTTTAGGAGGTATTTGGGACTGAGTTGTATTTGAGATCAACATTTCACCCCTATACAAATGATCAGATATAGTGGATCAATAAGGTTCTGGAGAACATGATGTGAGCTTGTAAAGTAGACTTTGGCCGTAGTTGGGAGGATCACCTACTACTATTGTATTTGCGTACGAAAACATCTACAATTCTACCATTGGTATGAAACCATTCGATTCTTTGTATAAGTGACCTTAAAGGTCAGCACATTTTTGGAATGACTCAAGAGAGTCAGCACTTGGGGACTTAGAGTTGGTTCATGATACTACCGAGAAGGGGAAGCTTATCTAGGCGTGGAGGAAGAATACACAAAGCTGCAAGATGTCAAAAAAGGATAGACAACAAAGGCCTTTTTTTGTTTTATGATTGATACCATGTGTTCTTATGGGTTTCATCTTCATGTGGATTAAATAGGTTTAGACAGTGTGGAAAGTTATCCCCTAGATTCATTGTCCCTTTCTAGATACTGCATAGAGTTGGAGTGGTGGAATAACACTTTGATATACCACTATAGTTAGACCAGTTACATGATTTCTTCCACATGTCATAGATGATGAGTTATTTTTATGACCCATCAAATGTTATTGACTGGGGAGAAAAAGACATGAAATATGTAGCTACATTTTCTAATTATCTAGTGGAGACCGAGGATCAATAATAGAGGATCCTTGGTGGGTGGTCAATTCCATTAGTGAGTGTCTGGTGGTATCATGTGAATCTTTAGGAGAGAACCTTGGGGAAGGAGTCTTAGATTTATGATCAATACCAACATCTCCTTATGTATCCACTAGTTTGGATTTTTGAGATGTAAATCCCTAATGTAGGGAGAATGTGATGACTCATGTTTTCCATGTATTATTTATGGATATTATTTGGATTATTTTTGAAACTAGAAGATAAAACAATGTTAAATTATAAGTCCTAGTGTGACTAGAATAAATGTTTGAAATATATTAATTATATTAAATAGATTCATGAGATTTTTTTCTAGAAAAATTGGAATAAATTCTAAAAGGAATCAGCAATTAGAAATAAGAGGGAACCGCTGAGTTTAGAGTGTGAGTTCTACAATAAGAATGATATAAATTTTTTTGTGCGAGGAATTTATGGAAAACTTTTTGCGATCATGAAATAAATGAAATTATTAAATTAAATTATGTTACTTAACTATTGATGCATCGACCTAATTATTCTCTTTAAATAAAGTATTATAATTTTTTTAAGGTTATCTACATAACCCTAAAAAGGGATAGAGATTTGTTGGGGAGAATGGAATGAGATTCTGTTAGTGGATGATAGACAGATCGAAGAGAAATGACCAGTGTGGGACAAAATTATAGGATCTTTCCAAAAATTATAGAGTAGATCCATTATTCATCAATGATCAATCAGAATCAAGGTAAAATATTGGTTTTATTAGATTATTTCCCCATTTATAATTCTAATTATGAATAAGAATCAGTCAACCAATGAATTGATTATAGGGTCGTGTATATTGTTGGAAGGTTCAAATTTACTCTAGAATTGGGAGAATATGTTTTTGATTATTTTATTATGTCTTTATTATTTATTATAATGGAAATTAATTGAGGACAATAAAAGAAATGAATATGGTTAATTCCTCATGATTTTTCATTTCTATTTTCTCCCCTGATTCTATGTTCATTGTAGGAATATTTCATTTGCCCATGGTAAATCATACATCAAGGAATAAATCATTTTTCACCCACTTCTTCGCACAAAGATTCGTTATTTTACCTCTAGGATCAACATGATGTGATGGAGGTGCGATAATGGTATTGGGAAATGGATCAGGCTAGATAGAAGACCTTCGGTTCTGGATGGAGCATGTGATGGTGATTGAGATGAATGTGAACTAATTTCCATGCGATTTGGTTGACCATAATATGATGGATAGCGATGGTGAGGCTCGAGTACAGTAGATCCATAATTTTTAGTGAGATCATGGCTGAAATCTGAGGCAATGGAAATACAATCATATGTAGAAGGAATAACTAGGGATTCGGGAAAATCCTGAACAAAATGATATGCAATTTTATGCTACACACTATATGGGGCCCTCTAAGTGGTATCTAGGGTTTTGAGATGGAGTTAAGGATCACACCACATGTTACTGGGTCACACAGCATGTGACCCATCACCAATGGTTTATCACATACCTCAAAGTGTACATGGAAATGACTTGAGGTACATGGATATGAGAATGAATTGTAACCATACACAAACATGGGATAGCCAATGATACATGGAAATATCCATATACTAGGAAACAAGACGAATTATATGGGTAGTAGCCCGTAGCGTATTTTTACATGGACACATATAGAGGTCGTTTACACGGGAATAACCTAGGGTTGAAGGGACACATTGTGTACCCCTACTATCCACCATGTAAACCACTGATGTTAGATTGGAGTTTTTTTCCTCTGTATCTTAGAAAAGATTTGTTAGGGAACATTACATATACCCTTTCCCTAATGGTTAGTATGGAATCATCTCCTATACATAGGAAAATGATCCCTTCAGTAGGAAATATTTGATAGTGTTTTTGGAATCCTTCCACAAGGATTGAAGTGAGATCCTCTATTAATCTTCTTACCATGGGTTGATTTATTTTTATCATTGTGTCCAACTCTACATGGGCACCGATCCTCTACTTATTAGGTTGTTCCAGATTGAGTTGTTGGCATACCTCATGGCCTTGGGAGTGATCTTAATCTATATATCATATCACTTAAAACATCCATCATATACCTCTATGAGGATACCATATGATTAATACCTCTCATATGGACTTAATAAATGCTATTTTACTCATAGAGTGAGTTATCCTAGATGGATTCTACGTGGAAACCTCGAGTCGGGGTCCTTGGATGGTATTATGGTTTTCACTTTACCTTTGAGATGGTGTGACTTTGTTGAGTATATCTAGATATGTTGGTTATTTATACTATATAAATATAACTATATAGAGATGACTATTATTATTTTGTTATATTATTTTTGGTTTTAGGGTGTCATACTAGTTATTTTTATTATAAACCCTTCACAGGCTTTTCTCGTACATGTCTTGTCTTGTGTCGATGATCAACTATTTTACAGAGTCCTTGAGGGACCAGGACTAGAGGGTTCTCTGTGAGACTAGATATATTGAGGTGTGTTCCTGAGGTATATTGATACATTCCCCATCTTTACATTCATGTTTTTTATTTTTTAGAATCCTTGTAGTGGGATTTTATTTAGTCCTATTTACATTCAATTACTTCTTATCGTACTATGGTTGTTGTATATAGATATATGCATTCAATATTGATTAGTTTTTTTACATTTCATCATTGCATGGTCTTGTAGATGTGTACATGTATAGATGTATGTAGGCTAAGTTATACCATGTTAGTGATATGCCTACTCGACACTAGTAACCAGACCTTATAATATTGGAGTTGGAAGTGGGGAGTGATGACATGAGCCCCATTGAGACATGTCACTACATGTTAATTCACTTATGAGAATTGGTTTAAAGGAACTAAATAAATAATCAAATTTATATTATGGTTGGATGATAATACTATAGACATTCCTTGTAAGTCTTGTAAATTTTCCTCCTTGGTACCGTCAGATTCATCTTCCTTTTCCTTTAGCTTATGGAACTCATTCTCTATCTTAATAAAGATAATAAGAGGGATGTACTTATTAAAAAATATGA
This sequence comes from Viscum album, assembly GCA_963277665.1. Classification (NCBI taxonomy): domain Eukaryota; kingdom Viridiplantae; phylum Streptophyta; class Magnoliopsida; order Santalales; family Viscaceae; genus Viscum; species Viscum album. Next base: position 1,598,232,565 of record OY728130.1, on the reverse strand, counting down.
TCTTGAACTCCTATCAATAAATGGATTAAATTTAAACATATTTCCTAATATTCTTGACAAAATTCCACTATTTATCCACCTCACCATCTAAATGGTAGATAGAATTTTTTTTTCATCTTCTGGAAACTAGAGAACATAAAATTTCATTGAAGCGGTACTAATAAATTATTCAAAAAATAGTGAATCAAAAGAACCACTGAAAGAAGGTGTATGTTTCCTCATGAAGGGATAAATAGAATTTTATTCCCTGTTTTTTTCTTTTGGAAGTCCAGAAAGATTCATATATTGAGAAATTTTTGTGAGCATTGCAACAAGATTTTGTATTCCAGATCCCATAAAATTTGGATGTGTAGGAGTAAAATCATTTCATTTTATATTGCAAACAACATTAATTTACTTTCTTTAGGTTATATCCATTTACCAAAACCAAAAAGAACAATGTAGGAAACAATAATCATGACGAGGAACCAAAAAATCATGAAAAATCACTTATTATATGTCTAAATCATGACACCTTATTTAATCTATTACACATTAAGTTTATAATAGGACATTTATGGTCATCATATATTTAAATATATCATGATGGTTTGTAAATTTTTTGTTTATTTATAAAGTGTATCTCTTGGATGTGTCCAACCAAGTGTACAACATGGTCTATTTTTGGGCACCAGGTGCCAATCCAGTGTAGACCAATGCACCCACTTTAGAGTAATTACTTCTAAGTATGTATATAGGAGATCCACATCCAATTTTAGTTTATAGAATGAGATGTACTTTCTAGGAAACTAATATCTCTATCCTATATCATAATTTTATGATATTTTTCTATACATTGACTCATCCTTAGAATCATCCTTAGATATTCCCTTAGGTATATCACTAAGGTATTCTCATCCTAGTTTACAAAGGATAACTAAAACTATCATCTTATACCAACTATAGTGACCCAAGATTATCACACATAGATATTACATCATTTTTTATGTATATTCATAACATTAAAAAAACACACCCCTGAGAACTGTATAGTTTAGTGCCTTTGGAAACATTGAAACATAAACTAAAAGTTCATAGGTGATCTACATCATCTCCCACTAATATATTCTTATCAAGCCCCATTATTTAATAAATCACACATTATAAAAATATTCATAACATAAGGAAAGGAAGCATAAGAAAGGGTTATCTTATATGCTTAGTAAGGGTAAAAGAGAGAGATACATAAGCAAAAAATGAGAATGAGGGCTAGAGAATAAGAGCATAACATTTCTAAACCATACTATACATATCAAATATCACAATATCGAGTCATGTCATAAAGATTGGAAGTTTATAAGACATGAATAATAAATTAAATGATCCATGAGGGCTGAAAATTTTCATAAGACATATTTTTGACATACATATATGAATAAAAAATATTATGTCAAGGATACCCTCCAATCAATTCATAAAATGTTAGTCTTGGTATAACCACTCATGAACCTGATTTGGTACTGGGATAAACTCCCTTTTAACCTATTTTGGGATTGGGATAACCAATAATGTACCCTCATTTATTGGCACGGACTAACCACCTGTGTACCCTAATTTTCAGGCTTGGTCTCACCACCTGGGTACCATCTGAACTCTTAGAATTGTTTTAATTACCCAATGAATTATATGGAGATAAAGGACTAACGCATAATATAATTAAAATCATAAAAATGTGTGCTAAAACATCATAAAACATTTATCATATCATAACCCATGAAAATAAATGGGGTTCTTAAATATTTTATCATATTATAACTTTTTGAAGAGAAATAGGTTTCATAATCATTAAAGCATAACTTGTGGAAAAGAATCAAGTTTCACGAGAATCATATTAACCAATAGAAGAGAAATAGTTTTTATATAAATCATTCCATAATAAAAAACCACCCTGATAAATAATAATAATGTTATCCTTGGATGATATACTCAGTAAATCATAGGTAACATCAACAGATATAATCTTAGTTGGAAAATGATTTTGAGAGATCATTTAAAACATTTTTGGGGAAAATATCCTTGAAATTTTCCATTTTCTAAAATAAAACATTATGAAAATATTTTTCATTAAATATAATCTTGAAAACATATAAATTAAGAATCGAAGAAGATAAAAGTCATGATTATGTGAAGTTTCATTCATGTCATACATGTTAAAACAAATATTCTCTTCACATTTTTTGTAAAATACAAATAGGAATTGTTTGAAAATAATATGAAGATTAATTTCAAAACATTTTTAAAAAAAATAAAACATTGTAAAAAATGTATTTTATAAATAATTAGAAAATAATAAAACATTTTTGAAGATTTTTTTAGAAAAAATGGTTTAAGAAGAAAATAGATTTTTGACCGAAGAGAGAAATAAGGTTAGATTATCTTAAAAACATATTATAAATTATTATAAGTTCATAATATTGGAAAAATTTTACCATAAATTAAAAATATATTTAATAACCCAAGGATAATATAATTCATGATTTTATTGAGAGATTTATCAAAATGTTTTATCATCAGAAAGATAATCATAAACAATCCTGATAAATGATGTGATTGTAACATAAAATCATTACCCCTTTGGTATCATAGAATTAGAACCCATAAGAAGGAATAAAAAGAAATGGAACTCAAAGTAGCACAAGGATAAATAACTTCACAAAATTACATTTAAGTGTGTCCGTATATACAACTTATGAAATAATATAGGTTCTTGACATAACATACATCTCAAAGAAGAAAAATTGGGACAAAAAATCCCTTATCAATTTGTTATCTTTTAAACTGTAAACCCCATGAAAGAGATAAAATAAAATTAATATATAAAGAAAAAATATTTTTAAGGTGAATCATCAAAATATAAATTCATGGGAATTATATAAACCATATAAAAGAAATATTTTGTGAATATAGAATGTGTCTCATGGAAGTAAAAAATGAGACAGAAATCCCTTATATTAAGTATTGAATTCAAGTATACATGTTCAAAACAACTTTATTATAAATATAATTTTAACAAACATATATTAAAGAAAATATATTTATATATCTCATTCCATATATCATTTTTATGAAATTTTATTACCTGTTTATTAACAATTCCATGTTAAAGTTACATTTCAGGTAATAACCACTTTTTCATATTTGTTTTGATTAGTTATTTTTTAAGTCCAGTTAATTTGATCATGATTTAATCATCTACATAATGTTAAATATGATATATATATAATATTAATTATATATGTATTTATAATAACTCATAAAATTTAATGATAGAATGTGAAATACATAGTTCATAGAGATGGTATGTCATACACACACATGAATGTTGTTTTCATTTTTTGTTTTAGATTGAAATAATTAAAGGTAAATGATATATTATCATTAAAAATTAGTTTTTATTTTATATATGTCACATATTTTTATTAAACCCATCCTTATAACCTTCCATGTAAAGTGTGAGCGAATTACATCGCTTCATGAGGTGGTAGTTCACTATACACATGAGCGATGATATCATATTACCAAAAAATGGATAACATTAAGGTATGTGTCATATTATGATTAAAATAACATAATAATATCATATATATAGCATTTAAATAATTGATCCATAATTATGTCTATCCTTGAGAGGTGGAAGGGGATAATGAATGACATTCGTTCGTGAGACGGTAGTCCTTCGTACAGGAAAACAATGATTTTGTAACCCATTTGATGGAAGTGGAGATGGTTTTAGGTTATTAAATAAAAATAAAAATATATTAATATATATATAGGATACCTAATTTATAATATCATCATGGTATAATAATAATTTTTTGAGTTAGAAGAAGAAATGTTTTTATCGTTGATGAACACTACGTCTTCTTTGGGCGTCTTCCTTAGTTTACACCAAAATCCTTACTTGGATGGATTTATGTCCTAAATAAACCTTATAAGATGAGAGTATGGAATTTTTGAAGATATTTTTCCATTTATAGTCAAAAAATATATTTTTAAGGTGTTATTAAGAGAGGATAAGTGGTGGATTTTATAAGTTAGTTTAGTGGCACACTTATAATTTTTGAAAATAGAATATTCTACCCATGTTTTATTTCATGTCAAAAGGATCCAATAATATACCATTATAAAAATACAATGTATAAGGTCGAAATATGGTCATAAAATTGGTCTTAGAAAAGTTTTGGTTTGTTTTTAATCCTTATGATTTTAGTTTAACCCCATAGTAAACCAATTTTTACCTTAACCGGGGTAAATAATTTTTACTTTTTTTAATATTCATTTTTTAAATCAATTAAGTTTAACTTATTAGATAATATAGACTATTAATATTACAAATATTAAATATTTTTTTTGAAATTCCATTAAAATACGTTGAAAATTTTAATTTAAAAATAATTTGACAAATGTGATGAGAACATAGGGTTTTTAAAGAGAAACTGTTCAAAATATTAAAATGTTTTTATATCAAAATTCAATATGAAATTGATCCCTAAGTAATAAAATGGATTAATTTATTTATAATTTCAGTAATATTATTGTTAAAACATTTTGAAATATAATTTTTAATTTATAAAAAAATTAAATGAAAACTAAATTTTCATGTAAAATTCAATTTTTTTTCACTGTTCATCAAAAAATAAAACATTTCATAAATATAAAAATAATAAATATCCTATAATTTCTAAATCTTGATTTAAAAAATTATTTTTATTTTATAAAATTCAATTTCTAAAAGTTTTAAAAATTAATTTTTTTACTATTCACAAAAAGACAAACACAACAACTTTTTGGAGAAAACTATTTTTTCTGAAACATATAAAGACTTTGCCAGAAATTATTTATTTTATTGTAAATAAGTATAATTTTTTTAAAACCATTATAATTAATATTTAATTAATAGTTATCAGAATTCATATTTCTGTTTTTAATAGATAGTTTATATTGGTGGCGTTTAAATAATAATAATAATAATGCATCATGGGTCTGTTAAAACTAAGTATCATGTGTAACACAAGCTAACCCAGTATTTATTATGGTATAAGTTTAACATGGTGTTGTTTGTAATAAAAGATATCAATGAAATTTAATTTATTCAAAAAATAATTATTCATAAAAACTTACGGTGTTACATATTATCCCTAGATACATTTTTAAAAAAATTAGATCATCTAGTAGTATCAAGAAAGAGATGTATTGAAAGGGAACAAACATTATAATTACCTCACCAATGAAATTATGATATTTCCCTATAATTATACATATCCTCAAGGTTATTTGTAGGGTCATGTTTTCTAATATATGTTTTAATAAATCTAGTCCCCATGGTTTCCACTAATTAATCTCTGATACAAACTATAAAGTCCCCAAACCTAATAGACTAGAGCTGTTTTATACTTTATTTAATTGGCACTAGATACTGTGGATCACAACAACCAAGATAGAAAAATTTTGTTGTCTTGGAAAAATAGATACACTATTGATTCTGATATTAAATGTTATAAAATAAAATAAATCATAGTATATTGTTTGAGAACATTATTATTTACTATAGAATATACTTATATATCAATCACAACACACTACTTGGAATCCATGGGAATGGAAAAAGAATAAAAGGGTGAGATGAAATGATCAATAAGGGAAGGCATATAGTGGAGGATACCACAGGATCAATTAGGCATGAATAATATTCTAGGAATAAATGAACATAAAATTATTTAGTATAAATAAAAAAATTACCCTAAAACTTATCCATGTATATAATAATTATTTAAATATTCACATGGGCACCAACAAATAATTTTAAAATGATTAAAAGCATAATACTAGAAATTTAAAACTTACTATTGGGAACTTGTGAGAAGAAATATTATATAATTAAATATGGACTTAACCAAATATATAAAAAATTCCAATGAGAAATATCAAATAATCCATGGAATATGTGATTAATGACCCCACCGATCACATAATAAGTATAATTAATTCACAATATAATCAAACTTTATAACCTAATCAACATGCCCCAATAATAAATAATTGTCCATATTAGAATAAACTGAATACATAATTTCAATACAATCCCTTGTAAAAATGATTATAATCTATCCAGATAAATATTACGAATTTTATCATTAGAGTATAACCACATTAAATAATAATATTAATGAAAATATATTTTCAATAATTAAAAAACTTCTAAAAGATCTATAGAATATTTCTTGAGGAAAATGCCATTTTTGTTTTACAATAAATTATTTTAAATACAAATATTTTAAACATATTTATGGAAAATTTTCATCATAAAGAAACATAAAAAATTGTAAAGGTATCTTTAAATAAATATTAGTCATGATGTTAGGAAAATCTGTTCATGTAGTGTATATTAAAACAAAGATTTTGTTCAAACCTTCAGTAAAACATGCCTCGTTTTGAAACCAATTAGAAGATTCTATTTAAACCTTTTTATAAAAAGTAAAACATGAGTTAAAATTAATTTAATAAATAAATTTTGAGTATTAAGAACCTTATTTAAAACATTTTATATAAATCTTGTTCATGGAAGGAAAGTATTACCGATTTAAAGAAAAATAAATTTAGTTTTACTTAATGACATTATTTGGTACTATTAAGTACACGTGAAGAGAAAAATAAAAGTAATTAAGAATGAGAAATGATATTACATGATAAAGGGGTATTATAAACACCTCATAAACATAATTAAGAGCATAATAATAAAAATCTCACAAAAAAAATATTGAGATGAATAACCCCTACCCCAATTCACTTTCATTGTAAATGATTTTATCCTCCTATATAATAAATTTAAATTTATAATAATTGTATAAAAAAATATAAATACTTATAATATAAAATTCAACACATCATATTTTTTTGAAATATATATTTTTTTCAAATAAATTTAATTTCTTCAATAGATTGCGTTAGATGCAACACCATTTTTTAACAAGCCATGATATACTGTTAATATTATATTTTTAAACATGAGATTTATACCCTAGTCATTAAACTTGGTGGTACAAATATAAATAATAATATTTTAAATATTATGTATAATGATTTTATATAAGGTAAATATATTTATAAATATGAACATAATTTTTAATAATGTCTATATATGCTTTAAAAATACCTTTATTCTAATTTTTTTTTGAGAAATAATAATATTTTTTTTAAAATTTTAAAAAATTTATTTTAAATAAATAAATTCATTTTTGAATCGAAATATAAAAATTAGTTTAGTGTTTATTTTTTGAATTTTTATGATATGATTAATTTTTCGATGAATAATGAAAAATAATGGGTATTATTTAAAACTGCCTTTTCGTTTAAAGAATTTATAAGGTTATATTTTTTATAAAACAATTTCAAATGTAAAATTATCTCAATTATATTATAATTAATCCAATATATCTTATTGATATCAATTTTACATTTAATTATTAAATAGATACTTTTTAACATTTTGAAACCTTTTCTATTAGAAACCACTTTTTTATCACGTCTGTAGGATAAATCATAAATTAAATAATTACACTTATAAGATTTGAATTTGATAAAATATATTCCAAATTTTGAATGAGAGTAATTATTTTTATATAATATTTTAATATTAATTTATTTTCATAAATATTATAAAATATAACAAAAATTAATTACCATGAATAAGATTAAAATGGGGTTTTCACATTACATGTGATTCGGTTAAAATTAATATTCCATATATATAGGATTTTTATTTAATAAAAAGGGTTAAATATTTATAATAAGTGGGTAAAAATTATCTAATAAGTATCATTTTAATTTTATTCTAACAGGATAAATTACCAAGGTAAATATAAATATACAAGCTGTTGTGGAGAAAAAATGATAAAATTAAGTAAACTTAATTTCTAAGGAAACAAATGTGTTCATATTTTTTTTTTGATGGTGTGGATTGACCCTAACATCCCTACACTCCATTATTTATCATTGTTTTGGAAATTTGGGTGATATTTACATCCCATTATTGAATAGTTTTAAGTATTATTAAAAAATGATACTCCTTAATTATAAAAGGGAACTTCATCCCCTCATTTATTATCACATATTAAGACCTTTTTATAGTGAAACAAGACTATCATACATAAATATTACATATTTTTTTATGAATATTTATTCATTACATTAATATATTCTTAAGAACAATAATATTTTGGCCCCTTTACAAACTTGGTACACAATCTTCTTAATTTGGTGAAAGATATTTAATATCTCCAAAATTGATCTTCCCCCTTGATTACTCTTCTAAAACATACCCTATGTAAAAATTTCATTATAACCTAGGGAATGGATACATAAAAAGTGTGAGATTAGATGCTTAGTAAGGGTAAAAAAGGGAGATGGGTAAGCATAACAGGAGCATGAGGTCATGAGAACATGAACATAACATTTGAAAACAATACTCTGCATGCTAATGATAATAATATTAAGTTATGGAATAATAATTGATAGTTAATAAGACATGAATCATAAGGGAATCACATAACATGATCCACAAGAGTATAACATTAGAGGATGAAAAATAGTTTTTGTATAATAATCAACTTATAACACTATGAACCTGTATAAATAGAGAGGTGTTCAGTCATTATGTTAAGGAAAAGAAATAATTCCCTCACATAAACTTATGGAATGAAACAAACTTCATACATAACATTATATACAAGAAATATTGGTACAAGAATAACATTGTGAACATGTAATCAGGTTCACACATTACATTGTGAACATGTAATCAGGTGCACACATAACATTGTGAAAATGTAATTAGGTTCACACATAACATATTTACTCATGAGTTATCAATATTTTCCAAATGCATTTGATAAAGATATAGGTCTCACCCGTATCATAATGGAAATCATATTTATGTGTGCAATAAGATAATAAAACATTCATAATACCGTAACCCGGAAAATGAAATGGTTTTCATAAACATTTAAATATAACCTAATTTATAGAAAAGGTACAGGTTTCAAAATAATTTCATTATTTCATTATAGCATAACTAGTGGAAAATAAGCGGGTTTCATAAGAATGTTTTCAGGGCATAACTCCTAGAAGATAAATGGTTTTCATAAGAATCATACCATCATAAACATAAACCACTAAAATAATGAATAATAATTGTATCCTTAGACTATTACTTCAGTAAGGCATAGGTAACATAAATTTATTTAATCTTATATATAAATTAATTTTGATCGATCATTTAGCACATTTTTTGATGGAAATATACATTATATTTTGTAAAAAACATTTTTAAAACATAAAACATTGTTTAAATATTTTTTTTTGAAAATAAACATTAATTTTTTTGAAGTATTCATCAAATAAAATAATGTTCCTGGTGATGGTTAGTTTTGTTCATTCCATACATGCTAAAATAATGTTTCCTTTCTTATTTTCAGAAAAATAAAAATGAGAATTGTCTGGAAAATGTCATGAATATTCCATAAAAAACATTTTTTTAAAAGAAACAAATGTGTAAAAATGTATTTTAAAAATAATATGATATTAATAAAACATTTTTGAAAAAATTGTTTTGGAATAAATTCGATTTTGATCGAAGATATAAATGACATTGTATTTTATTAAAAACATTTTATCAATTATTTTAAGTATAAAAGAGTGAAAAATGGAACTATTACTTGAAAATATCATTAATAATCATAGGAGAAGAAAGTTAATGAGTTATTTTAGATATTTATTGTATTATTATATCATTCAAACACAATCATAAATAATTCTGATAAACGTTGAAATTATAACATAATATTATCACCACTTTGGTAACATTTAGTCATAACACCCATGAAAGAAATACGATAAAATAATACATAATATATCATGAGGATAGATATATTCCTAATATTATATTTAAAATTGGATATATATATATATATATATCTTGATATAATATAGGTGAAAAACATAATATATGTCTCAAAGAAGAAGAATTGCGAAGGAATCCTTTACCCCATTGATATCATTGAAACCTTAATCCCAATGAAAGAGAAATACTAAAATGGAGGTATAAATAACCATAATTTTTAGAAGAAAGTATTAAAATAAATTTATTGGTAGTATATAGACCACATAAATGAAATAGACGGTGAAATTACATAAGTCTCATAGAAAATAAAAGTGAGAAAAAAATCCATTACCATAAGTCTTAACATATTTCATACATATTAAATCATAATTTATAATAAATATAAGTTTATTATAATTATATTACATATATATATATATATATCATACAATATAACATTTTCTTATGAACTTTTTTTACCCTTTTATTTATAATTCCAAGTTAAAATCACATTTCAGGTAGTAACTTCTTTGTTTTTTGTGTTTGTTTTGAATTTTATTTTTTATCATATTAATTCGATCAAGGTTTCATTATATAAATAATTATAATAATTATATAAATATATTATATTATATTTATATATTTATTTATATTAATTCGTAAAATCTAGTTTTAGAAAATAAACTATACCATTCATGGAGACAATAGACAACACATACACATTAACGTTGTTTCCATTTTCTATATGGATTAAAAGAAATAATATTAAATGATATATTATCATTAAATTTTAATTTTTATGTCATATATATCAAATATTTTCATCAAACATATCCTTATTATATTTCATTTATAGGATGAATGAATAACATCGCTTTACGAGGTGGTAGTTTATCGTACACACGCGCAACATTATCATATTACCACAAAATGAAATGAATTTTAGAATGAGTGATATTATAATAATATTAGAATAATAATATTATACATATCTTAAAAAAAATCATCATTATTTCAAATCTTGATAGGTGGTAATGGAAGAATTATTATCATCTATTCACGATGTAGTAATTTTTCATATACCGGAACGATGACTTCTTAACACATTTGATGGTATTTCAGATGGTTGTAGGCCATTTATTTAACATTAAAATATATTTTTATATTTAATATACAAATTTTATTTTTTAATCATGTTTTAATAAAAATTTAAGGTTGTGGATGATGGAATAAAATAACAACCCTTGTTGATGAACATTAGCACTTTTTCAGGCATCCTCTTTAATATTGCACTAAAATCCATCCTAGGTTGGATTTTACCAAAAATAAGGATTATATGATGATATGAGTGAATTTTTTAGATTATTTGGGTAGGGATTTTCTGAACTAAAATTATTTTGAATGTGTTAAGAGGAGATGATATGGGGTGGCCTTTTATAAGTGAGGTGAGTGGCAGGCTGGAATTTTTTTGAAAGAATGAAATAATCCCATGTTTTTTCTTCTCAAAAGTCTCCAATAATGAAAAATTATAGATAATAGAAGATATTTGGTCTATATATGGACTTAAAATAGTTTTTTGAAATGTTTTTTTTTTCATTTTAAACTCTTAAAATTTTAGTTTAACCCATGGTAAACCAATTTTTACCTTAATCGTGATAGATAAATTTTTACTATTTTTCCTATTCATTTTGGAAAAAAATTATGATAAACTTATTAGATAATATAAAACATTATGATTCTAAATATGAAATCCATTTATAAAATTCCATTTACATAAGTGGGAAACTTTTAATTTAAAATTAATCCCACATTTAGGAAGAGAAAGTGGATTTTTAAAGATATCATGTTCAAAAGATTACAAGGTTTTTTAATCAAATTTTCTTAGGAAAATTATTATAATGAAAAAATTATATTAATATATATATTAATGAAATAATTTAATTTAAAAAAAATTAAAATAAAATTTAACTTCATAAACAATTGAAATAGAAATATCATTTTCTATTAAAATTTATTATTTTTCACTATTCATCAAAAAATTAATATTTCCAAAATATTATAATAAATTCACCGTAATATAATTTTGAAATGAATATTTAAAAATAAAATTTATTTTTTAAAATAAAATTTATAAAATTGGAAAAAATTAAATTTAAAACAAAACCCGTTGACAAGGCGAAAAAATGGGTTTTCGAGAAGTATATTTTTCTTGCAGAAGATAATTTTATATTAAATATATGCATAATAATAATCATTGTATCAATATAAATTAATATTTTTTGATATATAACCTATAAATTTATTTTAAAATACTACTCATAATGGATAATTTTAATTAATTTAAATGTAGACATATTATGCACTTTAAAACAGCTTTCTTAAAGATCTTTTTTGAACCCAATAATATACTTATACTAGAATCAAAAATAATAATGATTCAAAAGTAATTAAGTGTATTAAATATAACTAAATAATAATTATGGTGCTAAAATACATAATTGGTCATCTAAATTACTTTATTAATTGAAATGAAATGATAGTTTTACTAAAATAGGTATTTTCACTATTCACTGAAATATAGATATTTTCTGAAAAGTCTCAAAAGTTCCCCATAAGTTATTTTGATATGTTGATTTTATAAATTAAGTTATTTTAATCAAATAAATTTTCTAAAATATATATACATTAATTATAATATTTTCTCATAAAAAAATAATAAACATATTTACTGAACAAAACATATTTTTGATAAATATAACTACTCAACTAGAAATCGAGTGATTATTTACTAAAAGTTTATAAATAAATTTTTATTGAGACCAAAATTTATATGTATATTTAAGAAATTAGTTAATAGTATTCATAATCATCTTTTTAATGTCTCGGTTAAAACTATCATATAATGCTTCATGGTTCACTAAAACTCAGTGTTTCGTGTCATGAAAACTATAAAAGAAACACGCAGTTGCATGTAATGAAATATAAACTCAGAGAGGAGTATGGTAGAAGGTATAATCAGTGTTACTTGTAATGAAAAAAATTGAAAATTTTAAATTCATATGAAAAAAACATTTCACAAAATCACTAGATGTTATATTCTAACCCCCTTAAAAATAATTCTCCCCCGAAATTCATATCGATTTTCAAAGGATTAAAATTTGAAAATTAATTCACAGAAAACCACATCATACAAATGAATAGTAAATCTTCCCTTAAAAAAAGAAATTTGGAAAGATAACGGTTATATCATGTTGCTCATAACTTGGCTTTCACATAGGAGAACATAGGTGGGAAGTGAAGATTTAGACATGGAATAAAAGTGTAAATAATTATAGAGAGTGATAAAGATCATTATTCATAAGAAAGTGGGTGATCTAGATAATGTTAATGAAAAAAACCATATCCCAAATATATGTGAAAAATGTCATTTATATCATAAAGAATGAAGATAATTGGGAAATTTTTTATTTCAAGATCCTTTTCTTAAAGATGAAGATTTTTCATGAAATATATAATTAATTTATTTAATTACATTTCATAAGAACAATATCAACCTTCGGTTTTTCCTTGATCAATTTCAAATTAATATAATACTTTAATAAATTATGTTGAATTTTTTTTCCTTAGGTACTAAGAGATCTTAAGATCTATAAATTTAAAGACAAGTCATTCCTTATATCTTTAGTTATCATTACAACAAATATTTTATCACATGTTATAAAATATACATAAATATTTATACGGTGAAGGAAAAAAATTAATCTTTTAAACCTCATCTGATTTTCAACATAAACCATTCCATAAATGGTAATAATTATAACCCTTCAAAAATATAAAATTTATAAACAAGGTCACTAAATATCTTAAAATTATCTCAAAATTAATCCCCCATATATTATAAAATAGATCTCAATTGTTAAATATTATACATGTGCATAAATTCATCATATATTCTCTTTAAACATGGAAATAATATGAATTACCATAAAATAATATGGAAAAAAAATACAATTTTCTTTATTCCTTGCATAAAAAATAGATTATTGGACATATTTATTAAATCAAAAAAATATTGTAACCTGCATCAATGATAATGTATACTGCTTCATCAATGGATCAATTATCAGTTCATATTTCATTAATAATATTCAATGTACTTTATCCATATTAATCATTTTTTTGTCTAAGTTAAACACCATTTTTTCAAAATCAGAAACATATTAAGGGTTGACTTTCCTTAATAAAATTATCACCTTTACATTAAATTACTTTTTTAGGTCATCATCATTATTCAATATGTTTTTTCAAATCCATAATTAAAAGATTATACATAACAATTTCATGATTCATATAACATTATTCATAAATTCGAATATATAAAAACTTTAATCATCGCACTTCCTTTTCAAACCATTCACTTGGATTTATTATCATATTCCTTAATACCCATTTCCTAAAATATAAAATAAAAATCATGTATTAAAAATTTTCAACCTCAATTTTATCATTCTTACAAGAAATACTATTAGAATAGTCTATACCTTTCATAAGTTGTTCATGGTCTCTTCATCATTAGTAAAAAATCATATCTCACACAACCTTGATAAATTGATTTACTAGATTTCGCATTAATAAATTGATTTTCATAATGCCCATAATTTATACATTTATAACATTCATCTTTTTATAATACTTTAGGGAGGAAAATATTCCCATATACTGTTTTAATTGAAAATTTCCCATCTCTTTGGAAATTACATAATTTATTTCATTCTTTTCCAAACTCGAAAAATATTCAAGTTCCTATAAGGCATTAACTTTGATGCTTCTTCCCACTTACTCAATATATAGGAAAATGAATCTTTTTTCCTCTATGGTCTCTAGTTCCTGAAATCTTAGTGAACATTATCATTATATATTTTGGTGAGTAAAATATTTGGTTAAGGTTCACATTATTAATAATGTCCCTTGATGATTTATTAAGAATAATAACTATATCTTTCTCTATAGTCATCATCCCATTTGGATTCTCATGAGAAAATTTTCTGCCACATTAAATGTTTACACTATTCCATCTTCTTCAACCATTGACTAAAACCAAAAAATCATAGTGTGAGACACAATAATAATGGTGTAAAAAACAAAATAATCCTAAAAAATCACTTATGGGATCTATAAATAATGAAACCTTCTTTTTTATCTTCGAAACCTTAGGTTTATCTTAGGTCATCCATAATAATCATCTATTTAAATACTATATGATGGATCATAAAGAGTTCGTGAATTTCCAAATAACATCCCCTAGGAATGTCAAATAAGGGGTTTATAAAGGCCTGTTTTTGTATACTTTGTGATGATCGATCCCATAACAATGATCTCTTTTTGTGGTTATTACCCCTAGGTACCTTTGTGTTAGAGTCAAATCCATTTATTGTATCCAGATAGGGATGTAATTTCTTGGTAACCAATTTCTCTATCCTTTACCAAAATACATGACATTTTTCTATACATGGACTCATTGTTATAATTATCTTTATATAAATCCCTAGAAATATCCTTATAAATATCTCTACGGATCTCACTAAAGTGTTATAATCCTTGTTTCTAAAGAATAACTAAAACATTCCTCAGATAACAACAATAGTGACCCAAGCTTATCATACATGGATGTTAAATAATTTTCATTAAATATCTAGTACATTACACAAACACACATTTAAGTATAGTAAGATAATAGTTTCTTTGGAAACATAGAGCAAAATATTCTTAAATTGGTGAAACATATTTAATGTCTCCAACAAAGATCTTATCCCTTTAGTACTCTTCACAAACATAACCTACACAAACCTTTCTTCATAACATGGGGATAGGAAAAATAAGAATCAGTAACCTCAAATGAACAATAAGGTTAAGAAAGGGATACACAAAAGTTGAACATTAAAATAAGGGTATTAGAATATAAGTATAACATTTTAAAACCATCACATATGTAACACCTAGATATTTTTACAATCATTTAAATAATTTTAATTCGTTAGTAGATTTCATTGCATGAAATAATGAGATTAAATTAACCATGACACACCCTTAAAATAAAATTACCAATATATCCCAGCTGTTAGGTTGGCATGAATATGTATAATTATCTTATAAAAATGCATTATAAATTCATTGGCTATTAATTATTTATGAAAAATATAAATCAATTAGATATTGGTATTTTTGAGTGAAATTACTATTGGTAATAAAATTAATCACACACATATATATATATATATGTTATATACTAAATAAAATATTTTTGCTATTCATCCAATGGATATTTTAGTCATAGGGTATGAATGAACCCTATTTGATGTATAAAAACCTATTTTTAAGATGGTAATTTTACGCCTTTGAATGAAGAAACCCTTTTAAATTAAGATTTTGACACATTAATATTTTTTACATTACAAAAAAACAAGTTGTTTTAAAGTGGTATATAAAAACTTATTTTTGATGAAATTATGATATTAATATGATAACTTTCCAGTTTCGATGAATAGTAACAATACACTAAATTTTATGTGAAAACAAAATTTTTCATCAAAATAATTTATATGGTTAAATTATAATATTCCATGTTATTAAATTATAAATATAATATTTTTTTATCATTAAATATAATTTATTTTATTAACATTAATTTTACATCGAATCTAGATGTAAAAACATTTCAATATTTTGCAATATTTTAGCTTTTGAAACCTATTATCTCTTTCCAACAATAATATTAATTTTAATATAATTACAAAAACTTTTATGTTTAAAATTTTGAAAAATTGATTCCATATTTGGAATTAGTGGGTCCAAATTATTTTAATATTTTACATTTATTTTTTGGACATTGTGAATAATAACATTAGTATTTTTTTATTATCGAGGTTAAGGGTAAATACGGTAATTAAAGGTTAAAATACTATTATAAAATTACCTTAAAAACTATCAAAATCCTATTATATGATTAAATTAGACCCTTATTATCTATGGTTATAAATGTAATAACTTAATGGCCACTTTCTCATGAATATGACATTAATATTATTAAAATCAATGAATGTGACAAAATCTAACAATCTCTTTTTATATAAGTATATTAATTCTTATATAGGGATAAGAAAGAGATAACATTGACTATAGGTTGTATATGGAAACTAAAATAATTAAATAAATCATATAATTTTTTTTATAATTTTTATAAACTAAATAATTACCATTAAGGAAGACACAATAGTGATACAAAAATTATTTTATTAATAGAAATATCAAATAAATGATTTAAAAAATATTAAAAGAAATATAATTTGAATTAATTAAGGTCCTAAAAAAACTTTATATGTGATTATGACATGTTTGGAGTATACTCAATTATTTTTTTCGATGTTATATTCTGTTTGGATTTTATTTAAAATCAAAAAATGAATAGTGTCAAAAATAACACTATTGATATTTTATAAAAAATAACATTTTATTAAATTATTTAAAAATCATAAAAATATTTAAAAGTTACAAAGTGATAATTATAAGGTCTAAAATGTAATAAAATATCTAATTATGGTAAATTGACATCATATAAGTACATATTTATAACCATTAAAATTTTAGAATGTTATTATTACAATTAAAATTAAATAGATTAAATAAGGATAAATCAAAATTATAAGGTTTAAAATAATAAAAAAACTTATCTAATGTTTATTTTTTGAGATTATTTAGTCCCATAGGAATCGTATATTAGAAATAATATACTTTTAAGTAATTTAAATTTAAAAAT
Organism: Viscum album; assembly: GCA_963277665.1. NCBI lineage: Eukaryota > Viridiplantae > Streptophyta > Magnoliopsida > Santalales > Viscaceae > Viscum > Viscum album. Next base: position 1,598,214,836 of record OY728130.1, on the reverse strand, counting down.
TAATTTATATTAATTTCATAGTTTTTGTATTTTCAAAGGTGCCCTTCCCCACTCTTATAAAGGGAGCCTCTCTTTATATTTTAATCACACCGATAAAGCCCTTTTTCTTAGCCAAAACCTGACCATTTCCTCTCTCAACTTCCATCACTTCATTCTAGAGGCTAAACTTGGGGTAAAAAACCATCATAAGGAGACCTTTTGTGAAAATCAAAAGGAGATACTAAAAAAAGTGGTGATTGTTTTATCACATCTTTCAAAATTCTTTTCTTCTTATACTTCATATTCTTAAGTTTTTTCCATAATAAAGTAATAAATCAAGTATATTATATATTATTATATGTTATTATAATTATGAGAAAAACTTATACCATGATTTATCCATCCTACGAATAACAATTTCACCATGCGTGCATACGTACGACTTACGGTTTCCACACTGTGGTACAATTTTTATTCAAAAATAATTTATTTGGAAGATTATAATGATGAGTATAATGTGTTTAAAGTATTAATATAAAATTATAATTATTATTTATAATTAATATACCATCCAATTCCATACCGCTTAACCATTACGTGAAGGATATCGTCGCTCGTGCGTACGTACAACCTACCATCTCCACATTGCGATGTGATTCATTCTACACGATCTTCATTAAACCAAAATTATATATATGAATGGAATGAATAAATATTATATTTATTATATTAATAACATTTTGTAAATTATATAACTATATCCTAAGAATCAGAACATGAACTTATCCGACAAAACATGCATAAAAAATAAAGCAGTTAATATTTGAATAACGAGTGACAATGAAATGTTACTAAAAAAGCATGATAATAAAATCATATATGATATAATAAAAATGATTATGATTCTATAATAAGTAAATAAAATTATTTAAATAACTATACAAGAGGTTTAGATACATATTAAGTATATCAGACCTATGGGAAGAAATAATTTTAAAATCTCATTATTATCCGAGATTGTTTATACAAAATTATTTATTAGGATATATTTATCATCCAAATAAACTTTACCTAAATATTTAATACTATTTATATTCTTTTATAATTTTTTAAAGTCAAATTTACCCATTGTTTATTTTTTACTAAATTGTATGAAATGAAATTTGTTGTCGTTATTTGATACGAGGTACTTTTTTTACTTTTCATACAAAAGTATGAAGATAATTTTTTAACTTATACGACATGAAAGGATTATTAAGATTTCATAATGACTTATTTAAATGAATCTTCCTTTACAATATTTCAACTTTATTTTCAATTAAATAATTTTCTTTTAAAATTTCATGGAATTATGTGGAAAGAAAATGGTTCTGAAGAAGAAAGGATATTTTTATCAAGAATTAATTTCAAGTACTTTATCAAAATTATTTTCCATCCAATATAACATTGGTTTATATTTCTATCCCTATTTTTAATTTTATGTTATTGTGTTTATGATAGAATTATTTTTATGAAATCTTTTTATTTTATATGGATTTTTATGGATTGATGTTTAAGAAACCTTTTTTTGTTTCTTGGCTTACACTATGATGAATGGTTTATGTTTTTATAGAATCTGTAAAAATGATTTCCTTATGAGATGGGTGGGACATATATATCCATACAATGAATTAGGTAAATATTTATATCTCATGATATAGACATGATTGTAACAAAAAATAAATCTGGTTCAGTAATATAGGGAAAGAATGGCAAGTAAACCCGATTCAGTAATGGACTTCTTATGCTATGATGGTCTTGGAAATGATCCTTGACTAATATTAAATGATTTTATATTTTTATGTGTATGCCAAAAAACTTATTGTCTTATGTTTTGACTTTAGGGATTATTTCCATTAATTCTTTTGAACTTTTATCCCATGACATGATATCACGATCATTCATTTGTAGGATAAGACTTCCAAATGCTATGTTGTTATGTCTTATGATTATGATATGATTGATATTTCCCATGTTTACCCTTACTGAAATTTTGAGATCATTATTTCATATATTTCTTTTTCCCATGTCATGAATAAGGGTATTAACTAAGATATGTCCAAAAGGATTCTAGTTATGAAGAAATAAGAAAGGGACAATGTAGATGTTTTATAAACCAGTTGTTTATGTTTCCCAGTTTCTATATACATTATACCTACACTATCCTATCGTGGATTTATTTTATATTATAATGAATATAATTCAATTTTGAAGTAATATCAATGTAAGTAAATTATGGGTCATTATAGTTGGTATCAGTGGAAAGGTATAGTTAACATTTGGAAACTAGGATTAGAAAGCCTTAATAAGAACCATAAAGATATGTATAAGTATAGGTTAAAATATTAGTATTTTAGAAATGACCATGAATAACCTAGGATAAAACCTAAAGTGACCTGAATAGAATTTGTATTCTTGATTATGTGCTTTTTCCATTATGATTAGTGTTTCTCACACTATGCTTCTTGGTTTTAGTCAATGAGTAGAACTCGAAGGAACTATCTTAATGCTGAATGTGACAGGAAATGAAATGATTGTCCTCTTAAGAAATTGAATGTTATGGGAGTTGGAATGAAAAATCTTGTAGCTATGCTCACAAAACATTCTCAAGATCTGAATCATTTAGGACTTCCAAACGAGCAAAGCAGGGAGCTACATTCTATTGAGTCCTTCATAAGGATTCCTCCACCTTCTTTCAGCTAGCTTTCTAATCCATTAGTGTATGAACAATGGATCCGAACCACTGGAAATATACTTTCAGTTATATAATGTTATGAACAAGATAAAGTCATCTTAACAGTATATTATTTGTAAGGTGAAGCTAATGAATAGTAAACTCTTATCAAGAATATAAGGCAAAGAGATGTAATTGAGTCCATGGGATGGGATGAGTTCCAGAACTTATTTCTTAATAAGTAATTTCCTCATATACTTAGAACAAATATGAATAAGGAGTTACTTGAACTTAAGGAAAAGGATGAAGAATCTGTTGGTACCTACAATTATAATTTTATAATACTTGTAAGGTATAGTTATGGAATTATTATCCAACCAGAGAGTAAAATTAATCTATTATTTATTGGCCTAAAACAAAGTCTCTGAAGGGCCTTTTCCATACGGGACTTTAATAGCTATAATGAAATAATTTGATGTGCTATCAAGGTTGATATGAATATTAGAGTAACCCATCAGTCATATGGATTTGATAAGAAGAGAAAAATCAGATTTAAAGGAAAATATAAAGATCACACTAAAAAGAAGATGAGTTTTCCCTTATGGTCAAAGTGTTGAAAGAAACATGGAGGAAATTGTCTTAAAGGGACTAGTAAATGTTTTAGGTGTGGAAATAAGGTCATCAGGCAGTTTAATGTAGAAGTGATGGGAAAAATAAGTTTAATGACATGAATAAAGAAACAAATATATAGAATGAAACTTCTGCACTTCAATTCTACAAGTTCAAGGAAATGGGCGTATTATGCAATTCAATTCCCAAACCCAAGGGTTATTGATGATGATCGATGTCACTAAACTCTTTAGGAGAAAGAAAAGTAATGACACATGCAATCACTATCAGTGATGTGGAGTAAGATAATAAAGTATTTAAAGGTACACTTACCATCCACTCTAAAGTAGATTATTTTTATTTTTATTCTAGATCCACCAATATTTTATTTCTGAAGAAATTTATAATGGTATCACCATATTAACCTGGTAATTAAATGTTGATTTAGCTGTTACAACTCCTAATGAAACAATAGTCACCTCAAAAGTTTATAATTCTTCTCTATTTGAATTTTGTGGGAATGTGCTTCATATAAATCTTGTAATACTTCCTCTAGTGGAATTTGATGTGATTCATGGAATGGATTGGAATTCTCTACATGGCGCTCATATCATTTTCCAAGGAAGGGAAGTCACATTTCATTTTCCACATCAATCTATGATCGTCTATTAATCCAAAGATGAATATTACCTTCTAGTAGAAATTTCTTCCATATTATGGGTCTTTATTCCTATAAATGAAGATTATTTATCTGAAATGGTTGAGGATAAAGTCACAATTAATAATACACCAATTGTATGAGAGGTTGATGATGTCTTTCTTGAGGAATTTTCTAATCTTCCACTAAATCATGATGTTGATTATTCAATAGAACTCGTACCATGTGTTATGCCCATTTCAAAGACACATTATAGAATGTACCCAATTGAGATGCAATAATTAAATAAGAAACTCCAAGAGGATATGGATAAGGGATTAATATGCCCTAGTGCATCACCTTGGGGAGAACTTGTTCTGTTTGTTAAGAAAAAATATGTATCAATGATACTCTATATTAATTATTGATAACTTAACAAGATCGCTATCAATAAAAAATATCCTCCTCCCCATAATGATGACTTATTCAACCAACCACGTGGAGTCCAATACTTTTCCAAGATTTATCTTCATTCATGATATCATCAATTAAGGGTCAAGAAGGAGGATATACCAAATAAGACATTCCATATAAGGTATGCACACTATGAGTTTATAGTGATTCCTTTTGGTCTTATTATTTCCCCCACTATCTCCATGGATCTAATGAATAGATTATTTAGAGACTATCTTGATCATTTTGTGGTAGTCTTTATAGAAGATATTATTGTCTATTTGATAAGCAAGTAAGAACATGAATAATACTTGATAATTTTACTAAATACCCCAAGAAAGGAGAAGCTTTATGAAAAATTGACCAAGTGTAATTTTTTTTCTTTAGAAAGTTTTATTTTTGGGTCATATAATCTCAAGAGAAGGGATATCTGTGGATCCATCAAAAATAGAAGTTCTTAAAAGTTGGATGAGACAAAAAATGGAAACTGAGATTCAAAGTTTTCTTCATTTTTTTCTGGATATTATCAACATTTTGTGAAAGATTTTTCATGAATTTCTAATCCACTCACCATGCTTACTTGGAAAGGAGTTGAGTTCATATGGATGGAAGAATGTGAAGATAATTACAAAGAGTTAAAAAGAAGGTTAGCCAGTGTACCTATTCTCACACTTCTCTATAGTGGAGATAGGTTTGTGATTTACAATGATGCATCCAAGAATGGGTTAGGATGTGTTCTCATGAAAAATTATATGGTGATAGCTTATGCCTCCTAGCAGTTGAAAATCAATGAAAAAAATTACCCAACTCATGATTTGTAGTTAGCCGTAGTAATCTTCAAATTAATGATATGGATGCATTATATTTATGGTTAAAGGTGTGATATTTATATTGATCATTAAAGTTTAAAGTATATTTTCACACAAAAGGAGCTGAATATGCACCAAAGAAGATGGTTTGAGTTGATTAAATATTATGACTGCTCAATACATTACCACCTTGGGAAAGAGAACAAGGTGGTAGATGCTTTGAGTTGGCATGACTTGCTAGCCTATATGTGATGAGGATCACAAAAGATCAAATATTTTTGGATTTGAAAAGGATGGATCTTGAAATTTTAAAGGAACGAGAGAAATATTATATTTCTAAAATGAATGTTCAACTATCTAGACAAGTGATGATTATAGAGGTTTAGAAGAAAGATGTGGAGATACAAAATTAGGTGATAAATGTTCCTAAATTCAACCTTGATTGGGAATAAATTATAAGGTTTAGGAATCATGTTTGTATTCCTCTCATACTAGGATTAAAGAAGGAGCTATTGGATGAGGCTACTAGTTCTTCATTATCTATTCTCCCCGGAAGTACAAAGCTATACAAGGACCTAAAAGAGTATTTATGATGGGATGGAATAAAAATATATGTTGCTGAATATGTCTCTCGATGCTTGGTTTGTCAGAAAGTTAATGTTAATACAAAGAAGTCTAATGAGATGTTACAACCATTGCCCAGACTAGAATAGAAATGGGAAAATTCCAATATAGACTTTTTTGTAATACTTACCAAAACATCCAAATCAATAATTCTATCTGGGTTATAGTTGATCACCTTATGAATTCATCACACTTCATTGCTATTAGATATGATTTCTCTCTTGATCATCCTGTAAGGATATATGTAACGGAAGTCGAAAGATTCCCTGGAGTACCACTTTACATTATATCTGATTGGGATCTGAGGTTTTCAATGATGTTCTGGTGAAGTCTTCAGCATGATCTAGATATAGAGTTAAGTTTCAACACTATTTTCCTCAGACATACAGTTAGTTTGAGAGGACAATTCAAACTCTGGAAGACATGTTGAGAGGTTGCTCTATGGATTTCAAAGGTCATTGGGATCAACACTTACCTTTGGTGTAATCATTTTAGAACAATATATTTCACTCCAGTATTCAGATGGATCCTTATGAAACCCACTATGGAAAGAAGTTCATAGCACCAAATTATTGGGAAGAAGTTGGGGTAAGAAATCTATTAGGACATGATTTTTTAAGGAAATGGTAGAAATGGCCAGATCTAACTAAGAACACGTAAGAGTAGCATAGAGTTTACAAAAAATTTATGTTTACAACTGAAAAAACGGCCTAGAGTTTGAACCAGGTGATTATGTGTTTCTATGAATATCTCCCTAGAAGAGAGTAATGACATTTGGAAAGAAGGGAAAGTTATGCTCCAGGTATATGGGCACTTTTGAGATTATATATTGTGTTGGGAAGGTAGCTTACCAATTGGTTCTTCCATGGAATCTCTATCAAGTTCATGATGTGTTTCATGTATATTTCCTGAGAAAGTACATATTTGATCCTTGGTATGTACAAAACTAAGAAGTCTTACCACTAGATCTAGATCTTTCTTTTGAAGAACTACCAATAGAGAGTGTGGATCATATAGAAAAAGTTCTATAAAATAAAACCACTCACATGGTTAAATTTTAATGGAGGAACCGCCAATTTGAAGAATCCATGTAGTAACTTGAGGATATGATAAGGGATAGGTATCCTCACTTATTTGTTTCCAAGTGACTAATTTCGAGGGCAGAATTTAGTTTGGGGGGGGGGGGGTAGAATGTAACAGCATGATGTTTTTATGAAATATTTTCTTTAAATAATATTAATTCTTCATTAGATTTTATTACACACAATCTTGAGTTTAAACGAACCATGAGACACTGTTAGTAAAAAATTACCAATATATCCTAGCTATTATGTTAGTGGGAATAAATATAACTTATGAAAATGCATTGTGAATTTATTACCTTTCAACTATATATGAAAAATATAAATGAATTAGATATTTGTTTTATTGATTGAATTACTATTTTTAATGAAATTAAATACATATATATATGTTATATACCAAATAAAATATTTTTGATATTCATCCAATAGATATTTTAGTCATAGGGTATGAATAAACCCTATTTGATGTATAAAAACCTATTTTTTAAAAGGGTAATTTTACGATCTTTAATGGAGAACCACTTTAAAATTTTGATTTTGAAACATTAATAATTTTTATATGAAAACATAAAAATTTTATTTTGAAATGGGATAATTTTTTTTACTTGGGATGAATTTCTGATATTTTTCTGATAACATTCAAGTTTTGATGAATAGTAAAATATAGTGAATTTTATGTGATTTTTTTCACTGAAATAATTTATATGTTCAAATTATAATATTGAATGTTTTAAAGAATAAATATAACATATTTTTATCATTTAATATAATTTAAGTCATTACCATTAATTTCACATTGAATCCAGATGTAACAACATTTCAATATTTTGTAATGTTATAGATTTTAAAACCCATTATCTATTTCCGACTATGAGATTAATTTTAATTTAATTACTAAAAATTACATGATAAAAATTTTGAAAAATGGATTCCATATTTTGAATAAGTAGTTAAAAATTATGTGAATAGGTTACTTTTATTTTTTGGACATTATTAATAGTAACTTTAGTAATTTTTTTTACCGTGGTTAAGGGTAAATCAGGTAATTAAATGTAAAAAAAATATTATAAAATTACATTAAAACCTATAAAAATCATATTGGATGATTAAATTCAACCCCTATTATCTATGGTCTGAAATGGAATCACTTAATGTCCACTTTCCCATGAATATGAAACTAATATTATTAAAATCAATGAACATGAAAAAATGTCACACTATTTTTATATAAGTATATTAATTCGAATATTGGGATAATAATAAGACAAAATAAACTATTGATAGATTCTAGAAATCTAAAACAATTACCTACATCATTTAAATTTATTTATAATTTTTAAAAATTAAATAATTACTATTAAGGATGACACAATATTGACACCAAAATTATTTTACTAAAAGAAATATCAAATAAATGATATTAAAATTATTAAAAGGAATATAATATGAATTAATTATGGTTCTAAAAGAATTTTAAAAGTTATTAATACTTTTTTAGAGAATATTAAATGATTTGGTTAAAAGTTATATTATGTTATACATTTATTTAAAATCAATGAAATTAATAGTATCAAAATTGACACTATTGATATTTTATAAAAAGAACATTTTATTAAATTATTTAAATATTATAAAAATATTTAAAAATTACAAAGTGGTAATTATAATGTCTAAAATGTCATAAAATATCCATTTATGGTCAATTTACACCATATAAGTAAATTTTTATAACTATTAAATATTTAGAATGTTATTACCAGAACTAAAATTAAATTGATTAAATAAGGATACATCAAAATTATAAGGATTAAAATAAAATCAAAACATTTCTACAGTTTATTACTTTGGATGATTTTGATATATACTCATCATATATAATAATCCTATTTTAATCCATTTTAATATAATAATTAATTTATATTAATTTAATAGTTTTCGTATTTCCAAAGGTGCCCCTCCCCTCTCTTATAAAAGGGAACCTCTCCTTATCTTTTTATCACACCTCTAAAGCCCTTATCCTTAGCCAAAACCTTCCCATTTCTTCTCCAAAATTCCCTCACTTTTTCCTAGATTCCACACTTTTGGATGAAATCCATTATAAGGAGACCTTTTTTGCAAATCGAAAGGAGATACTTAAAAAAAGAGGTAATTGTTTTATCACCTCTTTCAAAATTATTTTGTTATTATACTTCCTATTCTTGTGTTGATTCCATAATAAAGAAATAAATCCTATATATTTTACATTTTGAGACGTTATAATAATTATGGGATAACCTTATACCTCTATTTATCTATCCTATGAGTATAATGAAACAATACATTATTTGGATGGGTATAATGATGAGTATAATGCATATAAATAATGAATATAACATGATAATTATTTTGTATAATTAATATACCATCCAATTCTATACCATTTAACCATTAAGTGAATGATATCATCACTCGTGCGTACGTACGACCTAACGTCTCCATGATGCGATTCATTCCACATGATATTCATTAAACCAGGATTATATACATAAATGGATAAAATAAATATGATATATATTATACTGATATCATTCTGTAAATTATACAACTATAACATAAGATGTGGAACATGAACACATTCAATAAAACATTCCTAAGAACATAAAGCAGTTAATATCCAAATAACGAGTGACAATGAAATGTTACTAAAAAATAAATGATAATATAATCATATATGATATCAAAAAAATGATTATGATTCTAGAATAAGTTAATATAGTTATTTAAAAAATTATAAAGGAATTTCAGATACATACGAAGGATATCAGACCTATGGTAAGGGATAATTTTGAAATCTCATTATTATCCCAGATTGTTTATAAATAAATATTTACTATGGTATATTTTTAATCCACATACATATTCCCAAAATATGTAATAATATTTTCATTCTTCTACAATTTTTTAAAGTCAATTTTACTCATTTTTGAATTTTTACTGAATGTTATAAAAGGAATATTTTATCATTATTCGACACAAGGTACTTTTTTTGGACTTTTTCAGAAAAAGTATGAGGAGAATGTTTTTTCAATTATTGGAATTAAGGGATTTTATGCTTTCATAACACCTTATTTATATGAATCTTCCACTATAAGATTTAAAGTATATTTTCAATTAAATTATTTTCTTTTAAAATTGCATGGAATTTTGAGAAGAGAAAATGTTGTTGAAGATGATAGGATATTTTCCTCAAGAATTAATTTCATGTATTTTATAAAAATTATTTTCCATATAAGATGAAATAGGAATTTTTTTCTACACCTACTATTACTTTTATTTTATTGTGTTTATGGTGGATTTATTTTTATTAAATCCATTTATTTTTTAAAGATTATAATTGAATGATGTTTAAGAAACCCATTTTTTGTTCCTTAGGTTATGCTACGATGAATGGTTTATGTTTTTGTGGAACATGTTAAAATGATTCCATTATGAGATTGGTGGGACCTATATCTCCCTCCAATGAAATGGATACTGATTTATATCTCATGATATATACATGACTGGAAGAACAAGTAAATCTGGTTTATTAATATAGGGATGAAACGACAAGTAAACCACGTTCAGTAATAGACTTTGTCTGCTATTATGGTCTTGGAAATGATCCTTGACTAATATGAAATAATTTTCTATGATTATGTGTATTACACAGAACTTCATGTGTTATGTGTTGAATTTTGGGATTATGTCCATTAATTATTATGAACTTTTATCTCATGACATGATATCACGATCTTTTATGTACAAGATAAGACTTCCAAATGTTTTGTTCTTTTGTCTTAGGATTATGATATGATTGATATTTCTCTTGTTTACCCTTACTGATAATTTTAGCTCACCCTTTCATATGATTCTTTTCCCTAGGTCATGAATAAGGGTATTAAGTAAGATATGTAAAAAGGAGTTTAGTTCTGAAGAAATTTATGGGGGACAATGCATATGTTTTATGAAATAGTTGTTTATATTTCCCAATTTCTAAAGACACTATACCTATATGGTCCCATCAAGGATTTATTTTATATTGTAATGAAAATTCTTTAATTTTGAAATAATATCAATGTATTTAAATTACGGGTCATTATAACATACATGTCAAAGAAAATAATCATGAGCCCTAGCATATAGATTTTCTATTTATAAGATATGAATAAAAATGGAATAAAAAACAAGATCCATGATAGTTAAAGCTCAATGTAAGACAAATATTTTTTGAATACACATCAAATTATAACATTGTGAACATGTATAAATAGATAAAAGTTCACTCATTAAGTTAAGGACCTGAAATCAAGCCCTTACATAAACTTATGGACATGAAATTAGGTTTACATATAACATTATAGACATGAAAGATAGGTCCACGCATTACACTATGAACATGTAGTCAAGTTCAAGAATAACATTGTGAAAATTTAATTATTTAAAAACATAACATTGTGAAAATGTAATTAGGTTCACACATAACATACTTACTCATGAGTTATCCCTATTTACCCAATGCATTAGTGAGAGACATAGGTCCCACCCATCTCATGATAAAAACCATATTTATGTGTACCACAAGATGATCAAATATTGATCATACCATAATACATGAAATAAAATGCGTTTCATAATCATTTTATTATATAACAAACTTTATCAAATAGACCCTTTTCATAATCATTTTATCATAGCATAACCTATGGAAAATAAGTGGGCATCATAAGAATTTAATCGTCTTGTAACACATTGAATAGAAATGGTTTTTGTAAACATCATTCCATCATAAGAATGAACTATTTATAGAAAATAATAAAAATGGTATCCTTGTATCATATACCTAGTAAGGCATAAGTAACATCAATGGATTTCATGTTAAAAGAAATTGATTTTGATCGATCATTAAAAACGTTTCTTATGAAAAATACCGTTCTAGATTTGAAAAATACTTTTTTAAATAATAAAACATTTTAAATATATATATATATATTTTTAAAATAACCTTGAGAAATTATAAATGAATATTCAAATAAAATAATGGCCATGATGACGAGAATTTTTGTTCATGTCATACATGTTAAAACAAAGATTTATTTCCCATTTTTGTTAAAATCCAAAAATGCATTGATTGTAAAATGATATGAAGATTAATTTTAAATTTTTTTTTTAAAAATTAAAACATTGGAAAATTTTATTTTAAAAATAATAAGATAATAATAAAACATTTTTGAAAACATTTTTATAAAACATAGTTTTAGAAGAAAACCAATTTTCAACTAAAGAGAGAAACAATGTCATAATTTATTAAAAACATTTTATAAATTATTTTAAGTACCAAGAGTTGGAAAATTGTAATATTACATCAAAATATCATGAATAACAAGTGGATAATAAAATTTATAACTTTTTCGACGGATTCATAACAAAATTTTATCATCATAAACATTATCATAAAAAATCCTAATAAATGATGAGATTGTAAGATAAAATCATTACAACATTGGTAACTTTGAATCATATAACCCATTAAGGAATAATAGAAAATGAAACATAAAAAATCCTAAAAATAAATAAATTCATACTATTACAAGTCAAATGGTCTATATATTTACATCATGAATGAATATAGGTGCATAACAGAACATATGTATCAAAGGAAGAAAATTGAGACTAATGTCTCTTAGCCAATTGATAAAATTGAAACCATAATCCCCATAAAAGAGATAACCAAAAATGGAGGTATAAATATCCATAATTTTTAGTACAATAATTTTAAAATACATTCATGGGTAGTATATACACTACATAAATGAAATATGTGGTGAATATGGCATGTGTCTTATAGAAAAGAAAAGTGTGAAGAGAATTCATTACCATAAGTCTTGAATTATATCTTTGATGGAAATAAATCAAGTATAGTAAATATAAGTTTATTATAAATCAATTATAGAACCATAACTATATATATATATATATATCAAACCATATATTATTTTTCCTGGACTTTTATAACCCTTTTATTAACAATTAAATGTTAAAATCACATTTTAGAAAATACGTGTTTTTGTGTGTGTATGTATTGAATTGTTATTTTTGGGAATATTACATTAACAATGGTTTAATAGAATATAAAATGTTATAAATTATATACATTATATATATATTTAGTATATAAGTATTTAGAGTAATCCCTAAAATTTAGTGATAGAAAATGACCTGCACCTCCCATGGAGACAATATGTTGTATGTATGTATTAACACAGTTTCCATTTTCTTATTGGATTTAATAAAACAATTTTAAGTGATATATTATAAAAAATAATAATTTTTAGGTCATATATATCACTTATTTTCATTAAAACCATATATATTAACTTCTTTTTAAATCATGCATGATTCGTATCACTTCGCGAGGCGGTAGTCCACCGTATACACGAGCAACATTATCGTATTCCAAAAAAAATAGATAGAATGGAGGTATGTGTGACTTAATACTTATAAAATAATAAAAACATCATAAATATCATATAAAAACTATAAATATATCACTATTTTCAACCATTATAGGTGGTAATGAAAACAAAACATCATCGGTTCATGAGGAAGTAGACCACCGTGCACACAAATGACGATTTCATACCTATTTGATATGATTGGACATAATAATAGGTCATTCCGTTAAAATTAAATCATATTTTTATATTTAATATTCCAAGTATATTTAATCATAATGGTTTAATAAAAATTATAAGGGGTGGAACAAGTAATAAAATAAAAATTCTTGTTGTTGAATGTTACCTCTTCTTTGGGCATCCTCCTTAAGTTAGCATGAAAATTATTCATTAATTGGACTTATTCCAAAAATATGCCTTATAGAATGTGGTAATGGAATATTATAATTTATTTGGTTGGGGATTGGCTGAACAAAAATGTTTTTATGGTGAGAAGGGTAGAGTAGAGGGGTTTTCCTTTTTTAGGTGAGTTGAGTGGCACTCTTAATATTTTCTGTAAAATAATTCCACCCTCATATTTTTCATGTCACAAGGAAATAATAATAAAAAATTATATATCCTAGATGATATAAGTTAAAAATATCTCCATGAAATATTTTTTATAAATGTTTTGTGTAATTTTTGACCCTTTTATTTTTAGTTTGAGCCCTAGTGAAACCATTTATACTTTAGCTGTGATAAATATTTTTTACTCTATTCATTAATAATTTTGGTAAAAATTTAAATTGAACATATTATAAAATATAAATTATTCTAATTAAAAGTATGGAATCTATTTTTCCCAATTCCATTGAGATAAGTGAAGATTGTTTATTTAAAATTAATCCAATAGGCCTGATGAGAAAGTTTATTTTTAAAGATAAAATATTCTAATGTTTAAAAGTTTTTATATCCAAATTGAAGATGAAACTGTTTATAATAAAATATATTGTATTAATATATATATATATATAAACTAACTTTACTTTATAAATAATTTAAAATATAATTTAACTTTATAAAGAATTTATTCAAAAAGTAGTTTTCACAAAAATTCAATATTTTTCATTATTCATCGAAACATTATTATTTTTTGAAGATTTTCAAGAATTTACCAAAATATTATTTTTACATGATTATTTAAAAAATAATTTTTATTTTTTCAAATAAATTTTATAAAAATGGAAAGAATTAAATTAAAAAAACCCATAGATGAGATGAAAAAGTGAGTTTTGGAGAAGTGTGTTTTTTAAGAAAAATATTATTTTACATTAAATCCATTTATAATAATAATAATTATGTGAAGATAAAGTGAAATTTATTTATATATAATATATAAATTTTATTTAAATAATTTTTCATTAGGGATAATTTTAATCAATTAAAATAGAGAAATATTATAACCTTTAAAACATTTTCATAAAAACCTTTTTTTTAAACCCAAAAATATACTTATACAGAAATAAAATATAATTTTGATTAAAATTAAATTAATAGGATTTAATATGAACAAATAATAATTATTATAATTTAAAACAAAATGGGGAATATAAATTACTTAATTTCTTGAAAGGAAATGATAGTTTTACAAAATTCGTTATTTTTCACTATTTATTGAAAAATATGTATTTTGAGAAAAATTTCAAAATTGTACAACATGTTAATTTAGATAAATCGATTTAAAAAATGAAGTTCATTTTAAAAAATAAATTTTATAAAATCTCTATTAATAAATTATAATATTTTCTCATAAAAATAAATAAAAATTGTTTGTGAAGAAAGAATATTTTTGATGAATATAATTACATTCATAAAAATTGATTGATTATTAATTTATAAATAAATTTATATTGAGTAAGAAATATTTTTAATAAGACCTTCATCTAGAGAGAATAATTCCTAATATAAATAAAATGATTACAAAATTCTACATATGGGAGTTTAATTACAGTCCCTTTCATGTAATGGAACCAAGTCCATAGGTAGCTCATCTGACCAAGTGAGACCAACACCAATATCTTTATAGGAAAGTAAATATTCCACATAGTTTGAATCCTGATAAGTGTATGTGATAATAGATTTTTTACTCAAAATAATTTCCATAAATTCCATCGATCTGGCATTGTGTCTCCAAGATAACTACAACATATCATTTCTAATGGTTTGTATGATGGAAGTAGAATCAAACCCAATCCCTAAATTATTCCAACTCTTAGAATAAGAAAATGAGATTTCAATAATGATAAATTGAATTTATGATTCAAGAGGAGATTCAAAACCACATGATCTGTAGAAAAATACAATAACCCTTCCATTATGATCATAAAAAACAACCCCATAACCAGAAGGGCCCAGGTTCCCTTTCGAAACCCCACCCATTTTTACTTTTATCCATGTTTGAAAAGGAGGTTTCAAAACAACCTCGAAGGTTATAAATAATAAATTTATAGTGTACAACAATAATCAATCTTCTCAAAATAGTAAAATCACAAGCAATTATATCACACTAATTATTTGGAATCACATTTTCCTCTTTAATTGAGACAATAATCCTTTTAATAATGGATTTAATGTTAAAGGAAATTTTATTGTGAAATAAAAAGTTTCTACTTGACCAGATAAAATGAGTCATATGAAAATCTATAATGTGAAATAGTTTTTATGATCCATGGAAAAATAACCTCATCTAATACATGTTGAGAAAAAACATCATGGTATTTTAATCTCATCCATAGAATACCGAAAAAATCATAAATGGACTTCCAAAGTGAAGAATCCAGAATATAACTGAGGAATAATTGACTTGTATCTTCCCTATGTTGGTTTTTTTTGAACCACATGGAACACAAAAAATCACTAAAAATATCCAAAAATTATCCATTGTAAATATGTTATGTGAAATCATCCAGATTAGTGTCAATCATGGGGGATTTATCCATTATCTATAGATATTTTTGATCTAATCAAAATATTTATTTTTTCTTGCAACACTTTTATTTTAGAAAATATTACTATTGAGAATACCATTCTTGGACGGTTCCTAGATAAGAATTTATAAACCTGAAACAAGTGTATAACTACTAATAATATGTCTAACCTCCTCCTGAAAGTGTGTTGGAGCCAAAATTTTATCATTATTAGAGAAGTTATAGAACAAGGAGGAATAATGCACATTAAAATCCTCAATAAGATGTTATCCTATTTAGTTTTTGAACTAGAATTTTAGAGAGGAATTTTTATTGGTAATCTAGTAAGAATAAGTCATGATGTTTTGATAGGAAGCATTAATTTTCGAGAAAATAGATGATCCCATGTAGGATGATTTACCTTTCTTTAGTCTATATAAAAATATATCTTGGTGAAAAACTAGATTATATGAATTATTATTAATTATGTTCTAGGTGAATAATTCTAGCAAAGATTCATTAAAACAATTTATGGTTTTGATTTCAATTCCACCATCAGTAATAGGCTGATAGAATTTTATACAAAGGACCACCACCATCTTCCATTCAAGAATAGTACTAGTCCAAAAAATATTGTTAGACTAATAATTGGTATTTTTAATCACCCCTAGTCCATTTTTAATCCATGAAGGAGTAAACCCGTATAACATCAACTATGAACTTAATAAGGAAAACTCTTCCTACCAAAGAGAGAGACATCCCTTTCTAAGTATAGAGTTGGATTTTAATTTGATCTACAAGACCATTAATATAATGAAATTTTGGTCTTACTTAAAACAAAGGAACTCCAAGACAAGTGAAACATAAATTCCCATATTTGATATCTAAATATTCCAAGACGTTAGATTTTCAATCCACAGAAAATACCTTCCCAAAATAAAAACTTTTACTTTCCCAGTAGATATATTGACCAAATATTTTCTCAAAATTATTTAGAATACAATTAAGAACTCTGATGTTTCTCTCACTACCTTGAAAGAAAAATCACATCATCATCATATATGTGGTGATATGGACTAGTGAGAGACCTTGAAGATTATATGGGCTTGAGATTTCCTTGATCAACAATCTGGGTGAGAAGCCTACTGAGATAATATTCATTGATAGAGTAAATAATAAATAAAAGAGTATCCCCTATCTAACCCCTCTATAGTGCTTAAAATAACCTTTAGGAGAGACTTTAATAAGAACAAAAAATGATAAAATCCAAAAAATAAATTTCACCCATCTAATGATTGTGTAGTTTAGACCAATGATGGATAAATCAATGAATATGAATTTACAATTCATGGTGTATAGGATTTTATTATATCAATTTTAATGGTTAGGATTCTATATATGGGTTGCTTTATGAGAAGATTGACATACTCATATGTAGTGGAAATATACTCCTGAATGCATCTTCCATTGACAAAACAAAATTGATTCCAGGTGATGATTTTGTTAGTGGTAGAAGACAACCTGTTTGTAAGGATATTATTGATAATATTTTAGATATTGTTAAAAAGAGAAATTGTTCTGAAAAATTTCATGTCACAATAGTTTTTGATCAATGGGATTTGGGAGGGAAATTCAGCCTTTGGCCCTTGGGTATTTATTTATGTAATAAAGAAATAAGAGAACTTCTTGAAAACATTCACATGAATAATATACCAATAAATTTGGAAGAATAAATTGTTGAAGTTATTCGAGTAAGTCACACTACCATAACTAAGACTAAAAATAGCATCCTTAATCTCAAATTAAAGAGGAACACTAGTAAGCATAGTTTTTTCTTAAAGAGTAACAAGTTTGGGAATGATAACTTCATTGAAATCACAAATATTTTTGGGACATTGAAGTTAATTGAGTAATATGTGACAATATAATCCAAGAGCCTCTCTTTTTAATGAATTATTTTCCCCCTCCTTCAATAATTAAAGGGGTATATACAAATTCCAGAACCTTTGTAACAAGTTGATTTTTTTGATTTTATGTCACCTTATTTATGAAACTTACCTTCAAGGTTTCTTTTTTAATCTTTTCCTTTATTAAGAGAAGTTAATTTATCTTGGTAGAAATACCAACCTATTGAGAGAGATCAAATATGAAATCTTTTTTAGTGGTTTTATATTAAATATTTTAAATGGAGTCGACAAGGTTGGTAATTTCATTATCTATACTGTTAAGAGATTCCTTGATCTAACCCTTTAATTTTAACTTCATGATATTTTATTTTAAAACACAAGAAGTATCATCCTCACCACAATGCATTGTGGTCTAAAATTCATTGATGATTCTATCAGATTCAGCACGAGAGGCCCACAAACTATTAAATCTAATGGTAAGTGGAAAAGTATGCTCCATTGATTTGAAACATGCAAGAATATGATATTGGTTAGAATTGATCATATAAAGAGATATGTTTTTTACCGAATCAAATTTATCAAGAAAATTTTTATTGGTAAAATCTGGATCGAGATTTCTTGCAACCACTCTGTTAATTTTCTTATATACCAAGTATAATTAGGAATAACCAAATTAGTTTCAACTACTATGATATCCACTATGTTGGGCGTAAATTACAATAGGGTAATAGAAGAGTGAATTGCACCAATTTCTCACTGGAAAAAATAATGGAATCGTAGTCACCAATAAGAAGATAATAAATTCCAATGCCAAACCTATGTATTATAATTTTTTATCATAATATTCTTCTTTATTGATACTTATTTTTTGCATCAATGAAAGAGTAGAAAAAATTTCCATCATGAAGCTAAACTTCACATGTTAACATTGGATCCTCTTTGATGAAGATATGAACACATCCAATTTAATATTGTGCAAAACCCAAAAAATTTCCCATAGATAAATGAAATTGATTGGTTCCAAGAAGTTGGTAACCAATATTATTCAAACCAGCATATCCATGAGACTAACAAGCCTTTAGTTCATCATTATCCAAGATGTTGGGATTATGGTTATGTATGTGCATATAAAGGGAGAAATCTATTTAGGAATTACACAATAACTAAAAATTCTAGAACATCACATTCATTTTAAACCAATTTTAGTTTTGGAGTTTCTTTTCTTTTTCCTACCTTTTAATTTAATCTTACTTGAAGGTGTTTTTGAACTATAAGACATCTTGGTAAGGCTTATTGATTAAATATTTCTAGAATTAACAATACTAGTATTTTCATAATTATCCAATAGAGTACTTGGTAGGGGTGTAGAGTTTACCATAATACTTACCATAGAGGTATTAACACCCCATGGCAAATTTTGTTCGACAGGGAAAGAAGCTAACAATTCCTCCTCTATAACATCTACCTCAAAAATTTTATTGCAGAGTTTTTTTATTTAGTTATGCATTTATTAATTGTGGGAATTTATTCTATTTTTTTCATAGTATAATGAAACATTGGTAAATTTATCTTCTTTCTATCATCGAATGAGTGAGAAACACTCTTATTTTTCATACTGGTCTAGTCAATATATCCCTTGTCACCTCCCTCTACCTAAACTGGTAGTGTGTTTGGAAAAACATGAGTGGGTTTCATGTATGTGTATTTTATTTTCCCTTAAAAATACTTCTCATATATTCCCAGATAATTTAGATGTAAGTATTTTTTTATCAACAACATTAATTCCAACCCTAGGGTAATTAATAATAGGTCCAGAGGTGGTTATTCTTAGTGATGTTAGTTCTTTTCATTAAACTATTTATTTGTTTAATTATTATCTTACCACCTTAATTAATGTTATAGTAATTCCAATATAATATCAAAACTATCTATTATATACCTATATATTGTTACATTTATTTAATAACCTAGATTTATCTCATATTCTATTAAATAGGAAATGAAACCATCGATTATTCGTAAGGTAGACTACCACATTGCAAACTGATATAATTTTTTCCATCACCACCTCTCATGACTAGATATAATGATGGATTTAATATAATATATATCATATTTATAACAATATTATATTTCTAGAGTTATAAAAAAACATACACCTTATTAATTTCACTTGAGCAGGGAATATGATAACGTTTCTCTTGTGTATGGAAGACTATTGCCTCACGAATTGGTACAATTTGTTCTTCACATAAAATTTATATGGAAAGTAATAAGGACAAGTTTATTGACAATATGTGATATATTTGAAATAAAAAATCATTCTGTATGGATAATATATTTCTTACCTTTTCTTGTTTAATCCTTGGAGAATGTGGAAACAATTTTCATGTGTATGAACATACTACCCTTTTTATGAACAACATAATTCATTTTATATGTCTAACATTATTGAATTAATATAAATAGATATAAAATGAATATATATGATATTTATATCATGTCTAACATTTTGGAGGTGATGGAACCATGATCAGTATATAAGGACTAAAAATTCCTAACCAAAACATACACGAAAAACAAAGCAGTTATTACATAAAACATGATTTTAAGAAGATATTGTTAAAAAAATGGCAATAAAAGGTCATATGTAACTAATATATGGTATTATCAATTTTAGTATGGTTATATAATATATGTATAAAAAATATATCTTTATTATACAGTAGGTTCTAACTAGTAAAAAGGAAATCGATAATTATGGTATGATAATTTCATCTAAAATTGTCTTATTTGTGACTTATGATATGATATACACCAATATTCATTTATGAGGTGAATATAAAAACCCTTTTATATGTTATATCATGAATTTATATATTTTCATGACATTTTATGTTTCCTTTGATGATATTTTTGAATGGGTCTTATGATTCAATAGTTACCAATGTGGAAAGTGTTTCATGTTACAATTCATTATTTATTAGGGTTGTTTATGATAATAATTGAAATTATGAGATATTATTAAATAAATCTAAAAAAATCATGAAATTTATTATCCAATTTTTATTTCATGAAAATACATGTTTTCCTCCACTTCCTCTCTTTATGCACCCATGATTTCAAAATAATGTTTTTAATGAAAACTGAATTTATTTATCTCTTTCGTCGAAAATAATTTTTTGTTTAATATATATGTTATTCTAAAAATTATTATACTACTCCAAAATTATTTTTTAATGAAATTTATAAGCTTTTTTTACTTTTTATTTATTTCTTTAAAAATGAATATTCATGTTTTTTTCCAAACGAGGCCCATTTTTGTTTTACCAAAAATATAAAAGGAATATTGGTTTTAACATGTGTGACATGAATGGAATTTTCAATCATCATGAACAATAAATATTTTAATCTTCCTTTAAAATATTACAAGTTTATTTTCAATGAAAATGTTTTTTATGTATTGTTTATTTTTTTTAAAAAATTATCAATATGGAAAGGTTATTTTCTTCAATAAATGTTTTATCTGATCTGTAAATATTCCTTTATATATTTCCAAGGTTAGTTTCAAAGAAAAGGATTTTGTAAATTTATTATTATTTTAAAAGTTTTTTTTCAAATTTGAAAGTCTTTTTTTCTTGAGAAATTTTTAAATGTTCTTTAAATATTCCTTTAGAATATTCCAAGGTTATTTTCGAGATAAATGAATTTTAAAAATGATTTATGTTTTAAAAAGTGTTTTTTTAAATTGAAAAGTTTATTTTTATCGAGAAATGTTCCGAGTGATATTTTGAAATCATTTTACATCTAATATGAAATCCTTCGATGTAACTTGTAGTTTACTGGGGATACAATCCAATGATTCCATTATTATTATTTATTTGAGTGGTTTATGTTTATAATGACAAGATGTTTTTAAAACCCATTTATCTTTGATGGGTTATACCGTGATAAAATTCTTATAAAACCTTCTTATTTTTACAAGGGGTTTTCTATGATGAAATTATTATAAATCTTATTTCCTTTCTATAGGTTATCCTATGATGAATTGATTCTAAAACCCATTTCTTTTCATGGATTTATATATGATGAATATTTTTTGATCTTGTAGCACACATACAAATGATTTTAATTATGTGATGCGTGAGACCTATATCTCACTCCAATTGAAATGATAAATATTGACACCTCATGAGATAAATGGGACTAAAATGGTGAGTAAACCTAGTTCAGTAAGGGAGTTTTTCCACTATGATAGTCTTGGGAATGAACCTAGAATACTATGATTGTTTGGTGAGTGAACCCATTCTTCTATGATTGTTTTTTCAATGATCCTTAAGGACTAAGGAAATAATTTTATATTCTTATTTGCATGAAATAAATAAATGTGTTATTCCAATGTTATATTCTCATGGATCGTGTCTATTTATTTCTTTATAATTCATGTTTTATGAACTACCAAGAGCAATTTCATGAATCAACTTTATGATATATGATATGAAGGGTATTGTTTTTGAATTTCATTGTTATGTTCTTAAATCCTAATGCTCATGATATGTTGATTTGTCACTTTTTTACCCTTACTGAGTATCATATATCCCCATTTTTTATTTTTTATTTCATTGGTTATGATGAAAAGTATTATGTATGATTTGTTTAATAAGAGTTATAGTTTTATATAACTCAGTGTTAGATGAAATATCTCACTTATGTACCGGTTTTTTTATCTATTTATGTTTCCAATGGAATTAGAACTAAACTATTCTAGAATAGATCATTATCTTATGTAATTAATAATCATATATTAAGATGTAATATCTTTTTATGAGAATTTTGGGTCACTATAGATAGTATCATAGTAAGGTTTTGTAAACCTATGGAAACTAGGATATGATAACTTTAGTGAGATCCCTATGGATATATCTATGTATATGTATAAGGATCAGTCAAATTATTGAAAAATGTCAGGGAATTTTGTTGATGAATAGATCAAGTATTTTATAATAAAATACATCATTATCTAGATACTATAAGTGAATGTGGATCAGACATATTTGTATCTATGGGTAATAACTCTGAAAATGGAACATTGAGCTACTATCATCACTTGGTGTACAAAAATAGTCCTTTCCACACAAATGGTTTGATACTATTGGGGAATAACAAAAAATCATTATGAAACACCATGAATTATTTAAATATGATGACTATGAATGATGAAGGATAAGCCTAGGGTGTAAATTATTGAAATGAAGGCTTCATTATTTAGACATATTATAAATTATTGGTTTACTATATGTTCTCTCATTATCTTTATATATTCTCACACATTTCTTTTTTGGTTTTAGTTAAATAATAGAACTAGACAATGCCATTTTTATATTGAATGCAACAAAAAATTCAAATATTTTCCTCTTGAGAAACCAAATGTTATGGAAGATGGAATAAAAAATGTTTTCATTACGCTTATGCAACTTTATCACGCAAATGAATCATGATGAAAATCCAAAAGAGAAATGGAGGGAGAAACTTTTTTCATGTCCTTCATTAAAAAATTCCCATATTCATTTAGTGGTACAAATAATCCAATAGTTTTTGAGAAATGGACCAGTATAATGGAAATATATTTGTAGTTCTCTGGTGTTTTGAGGATGAAAAATTAATTTCTTCTATTTATAATTTTGGAGGAAAATAGAATCAATGGTAGAATATTATCAAAATTTATATACAATAAGATTAATTTAGATCCATGGAATGGGAAGAGTTAAATAATGTTTTTCTTCAATAAGTACATAAATCATATTCTTTATAAAAAATAGAGAAGGAATTAATTAAGATAAAAAAGGATGTAGAATATTCTAGAACTTGTGAGGGAAATTCGACATGGCACAATAGGTACAGCTATAGTATTATCATCCAACCTGAATGTAAGGTTGATTGTTTTTTCACTTGCTTAAAACCAAGTCTGATGGGTGTTAGCCATATGGGACATCAATATATATGAATAAATAGTCCGATATTAAATCTTAGTGGAAATTGATATTGTAGTTACCCATCAATCTTACGGTTTTGATAAGAAAAGGATATTGGAATTTAATGGAAACTCTAAAAACTATAGAGAAAAGAAGATAATCTTTCATTCATGCTCAAAGTCTAGAAGGAAATATGGAGGAAATTGCCTATAGGGATTGGTAAATATTTTATGTGTGGGCAGAAAGTTCATCAATAAATTTATTTTATATGATATGGGAAGAGGATAGTTAATGATGAAAATATGGATAAATATCAATTGAATTCACCACCAACACTCCGATGTTTCAAATGAACGGATTATGGGAATTATATTAATGAATACCCCAATCCAAGAGATAATGAGAATAAGGAGACATAATAACCTTTAAATAAAAATGAAAAAAGTAATTCTTATGAAATAAAAATATGCAAAGTGAATAATGATAAATAGTAAACCATTTCCTCCACTCCATATTTGGAAATATCAAGTTTGATTTCATATAAAATTTTCATATGAAAATATTATTGTTCATCCTATAATTATTTTTTTCATTAGAATCAGTGATTGTCTCACTCTATATGGATTCAATAATTATGAAATATCATTTGATATTTGATTGGTTAAAGGATTAACCCAATATTCCAATGGAAATTTTTTATATAAGGTTAGAATTTATTCAATGAATAAAGGGTGATTTATATTTTAGAAGCATATATGTCTCCATATAAGATTAACTTATTAAGTATGTATACAATAATTATTTTTTGAGTATAATGTAGATGAAAAGTTAAAAGTTATAGAAACCCCTTTGAGGTTTTATTTAAATGGTGTTTATCATGATTAATGATAATTTGGGAGGTATTTATAATAATACACACCTTTGGTTTTATATATATTTTAGTGAAAATGTTATTAGAAGAGGATAAATTATATAGATATATGATTAAAGGTATTGGTTACCATTAGTGTTCACATTATCTTTGGTGTTGATTAAATTATGGGTTATTGAAATTTTTTAGGGATTTAGGAATTATTTTAACATCTTTTCAGGAAAATGGATACCCATAGGTCAGGCAATAACCTATCAATTATGGCCATGCTGCATGGCTTGAACCCAAAACTAAAGGGTTACAGGGGTATAAAACATACCACTATACTACAAGAAATATTATTTCTTGTGAAAAAAATTAACATAGATATTTCTATGTATGTATCAGGATACATTGTATGTCATTACGTTAAGGACAAGAGACAAAAGTATAAGGGGATACCACAACCATTATATATACAAGAATGTAGTTGGGAAAACATCACTGTGGATATTATCCTTGGACTCCCCAAAATCATTAAAGGGAATAATTCTATATGATTCATAGTCAGTGGAATTAAAAAAGTCATCAAACATAGTCTCAACTAGAGATGGATTATATCTTTAAAATGTTTCTAAAATATATATTAAGGAATGTCCTAAGGTTGTATGGAATAACATGATCCATTTTATCTGATCAAAATTTGAGGTTTAAGTCGATGTTATGGAGAATTATTTCTATAGGTCTTGATACAGATATGATTTTAAACACTACATATCATCCTCATATAGATGGTGAGTATGGGAGGAAAAATAAAACCATATATGACAAATTGTGATATTTTCCTTTGTATTTCAACAGTGGTTGGGATCAATACCTTCCTATAATTGATTTTTCTTACAACAATAACTTTCACTTGAGAATTCAGATGGCTCCTTATGACGAACTCTATTGAAATAAGTATAAAAATAAAATTTACTAGATAAATTTATATAAATAAATCTATTGGTACCTAATCTATATGAAGAAATGGTAGAGAAGTTTAGACCCATTCAGTAATAAATAAGGGAAATAAAATATCGGATGAAAATTAATATTGATGTTTTATATCATGATTTATAATTTGAAATAGGTGAGATATTATTTCTATGAATTTATACATGGATGAATGTAATGTGATTTGGAAAGAATATAAAATTATACCCTAGTTGTATCAATCCCTTTGAAATTATTGATCACATCGGGACAATATCTTATCATTTGGAAATTCTATTAAACATATCTTAGGTTCATGATGTGTTCCATGTATCTCTCCTATACTAGTACATACATGATCCATCATATATACTAAACTCAAATTTAATATTTTTGTATCATGAGAATTATTATATGGAGAGAACAATATAGATTTTGGATTATAGAGATAAAATTCTATGAAACAAGACTACTCACCTAGTTAATGTTTTATAGAGAAGCTGCCACCTTGAGGAAGCTATGTGAGAACCTGAGGATGTGATGAAGTAGAACAATAGTCATTTTATTTCGTCAAAGTGATGAATTTTTAGGGATAAATTTATTTTATTAGGGGTATAATGTAACACCCCGAGTTTTTATGAAATATATTTTTAAATTATCGTAATTTTTTTGATAGCTTGTGTTACAAACACAATGAGTTTTAAGGAACCATGATATACTATTAATAAATTTTTAAACATGTACTTGATAAATTATTCATTAAACTTAGTGGTATGAATAAGAATAATAAAATTTTAAATATTATGTATAATGGTTTTACATAAATAAAATATTTTAAAAAATAATTACTTACTTTTTAGCGAAGTATTTATATACATTGAAAATTTATTTTTCTCAAAAAATGTTTTTTATTTGTTTTTGTGAAAAAATAATGAAATTATATTTTGGATTAATTTTTTTTATAAAATTAAATAATTTATAGAATCCAAATTTCCAAAATATCTTATGGTGAAATTTTTGATTTTTTGGAAAAGAGTAATTTTTGATGAATAGTGAAAATATTAGTTTTAATTTAAAACTACATTTTTGTTTAAAGGATTTATAAGGTTTAATTTTTTTTTCTGAAATTGTTTAAAAAATTAGACCAATTAAATTATATTTAAGATAATATATATCATCGTAATAAATTTCATATTGAATTATGATATAGAAACTTGGTAATCTTTTGAAACTTTTCTCTTTGGAAAAACAATTTTTTGTCGTGTCAATGAGATTAATCATAAACTAAATTATACCAATTAAATGATTTTAATTTGATAAAATGGATTCCATATTGGGAATAATAATAATGTATATTATATAATAAGGTCAAATTGTTTTGTTCAAATAATTATTAATAGAGGCAGTAAAAATTAATTAATGTGATTAAGGCTAAAACTCGGTTTCGCACCTTACATGCGCTTCTATTGAAATTAATTTTCCACAAAAAGGTTTTTTTATTATATTTTATTTTATATTTATAGCTATAAGGCCCCGACACCTTACTTATTGTTGAATTAAATAAATAATTCACATTGAGGATCTTTTCAGGTTTAGAGTTTTAGAGAATTAGATCATAACTATTACATCTCAAAAGATTACAAAGTAGACACTTCTAATAAGTTTCCATAAAATAAAAACTCTTAAAAAGAAACATGTCTAGTTCCATGTTTTGGATATCATGACTTTCCCTTGATCCCCTCCTTGACCTTATTCCACATTAAGTCCTGTGAAAAACATTTCAAAAAAAAAACTTGGGGTGAGCATAAAAAGCTTAGTGAGGGATACACAATGAATGAAAACTGTTAGTTTTTTAAAAAAACAAGTAAACCATGTATACTTTATCAAAGTACTACTTTTTACCTTTAGGAAGTTGTAAAAACTCTTCACTGAATAAAATATCATTACTTACCCTTTTGTAACCAAAAGATTACCATAAAACCCATTTAAAGAACACATAACATATAAAGGTAACTTGGGACATAAACATACTTAAGTGGAATAACCATACGGTCGGCTTCCACACATATCACTTAATGGAATAGCCATACGGCCGACTTCCATACCCAATGCAATGCAGGTTATAATGTAACAACCCATACTGGTATTCACGGTACCACCCGTCATATGGTTTATCATGTAACCACCAGTCAAATGTCCAAGTACCATTATAAAATCATAAGATATAAAACAAATATAATGGAAAGAAAACATTTCCACACTTTGATCAAAATATATCAATTAAATATATTGACATAACAAATCCATTATAAAAACCATTTTCAATACCAAAATACATAAAAGATTATATGGTATTTATTTCATTTTAAAAACATTACGTCTTGTTGAGGAATCCAAAGACCAAATAATATTCGCGGCGGCGGAAAAGGTCATTGTCACCGCGTACGTTAAAAGAAACATTCCTTTTTGTCATTTAGTAAAATTCTTAATAGAAAAATATTAATTTTATATAAAATTAAAATTAAAAGGGGTTCATACACCGTATAAAATAATGTTGTGTATAAAATGAAATATGCCTCAATGAAAGGAGATTGAGACGAAGTTCCTTACCTCAGGTCCGACTTGACTCGATCGTTCTTTAACATCCTGAATAATAAACTTGAGTTAATTTATACTTTCTTATGAACCTTTTTCAAGTTCATTGTTCCTTTTATATCACTTATTTCCATGTTATAAACATTATGTAATCATTTAAGTTAATAATGTTTGTTTTGTCGATATTTGGTTCTTAAGTCGAAAGTGGACTTCTTACAATTACATGTTGTTCATGTGGTCAAAAGTTCATTATATCCAGAATGATATTCATGATTTGGATATCATATATATCATATATATCCAGCATATACATGTATTTATAATATTACATAATCATTTAGAGGAAAGAAATGAAATGTACCGTTCATGGAGACGGTAAGCCGTACGTACGCATGAACGCTACTTTCATTTCTATGTCATATTAATGGAATTAAAAATAAATGAGTGATATTTATATTTTAATTCCATAATTATATTAATCATTTATATGAAACATACATCATATATATCCATTATATATATGTACTTATAATAGTACATTACATTTGTGGATAAGAAATGAAATGCACCGTTCATGGAGACGGTAAGTCGTACGTACGCATGAATGCTACTTTCATTTCTATCTCATACTTTAATGTAAAGAAATAATAATTATATAAAGGTATATTATAATTACAGTATAAAATCATATATAATAACTTTAAATCCCTCCTTTATACGTCCCATGTATGGCATTAACTAATCAAATCACTTTGAGGGGGCGGTAGTCCGTACTTCCTAAAATGAAATTATCGTGTTTACCAACAATGGAAACCATAAAGGTATGCCACAAATGAAAAATACAGAAGCTTAAGTAAAACATAAACATATTATATATCATATATAAATATATTGTCATCTTAATGGCCACCTTTGAAGGTGTTATATGAGTGTTGAACAATCATCGTTTCGTGAGGCAGAAATTCGCCATCCACAGAAACAGTATGTTCTTTAACCATTAGATGAAGGTGTGTGTAAGTGTAGCTCAAATCCTTTTTATAACAACATCATAGTATATTTAGGATACTTGTTTTGGTACAATAGAAATGAATAAAAAGAGTTTAGAGGGTTGGAGAAGCAAAATAAAATATAAGAACACAAGAGAAAACACTACCTTTAAAACGAGTAACTCTTTTTGATTTGTGCTCAAAGGCTTCCTTGGGAAGACTTCTGCCCAAAGTGATGCTTCAAGGAGTAAAATAGGAATGTGGAGAGACAAAATGGGTAGATATTGGACGAACCAAAGGCTTTAGAGGTGTTGGTAAGGTGGTAGAGGTGGGGGCCTTTTATAAGAGGAGAGGAGGGGCACTCTTGGAAAGTTATAAAAGGTTACTTTATTATAAAATGATTTTCGGATAAAAAGGGTCCCACAATTATATATTTAGATGATAAGGTGATAAGAGTTCGAAATCCACCCATCCAATAGGTTTTTGAAATGTGTAGGTCTTAGAGTTTACATTATATTTTCATTTTTTTTAAATCGTTAAATAATGAGGTAATTGCTGCATCATCATGGTGTCATAAATAATTTAATTTATTTAATGTAAAAAAATTATAAAACAAAATATCATGATGTATGAAATAGTTTTATCTTTCTAATGAATATTTATAGTCAAAAATATGACTTGTATAACCCCATTTAAAAATTGTATTAGTAAAACAACTCATGTTTGTGACATTTTTATTTTAACTTTAAATAAAACGTTTTTAATGTCATTTTCCTACCACAGTGGATCCATGGGGTCCCCAAGTTGACTCATGGATTGCATTGAGCGGCCATGACACATCCAATAAGGGTAGGACATGTGTCAAGTTCATTTAATATTATTAAAACATTATTTTTACCTTAAACTTCACTAATTATCTCTAATCGCGATTAATAAACTTAAAAGTTACTATTCACCAAAAAATTATTTTAATCCCATTGAACCACATTTTACTTCCTAATGACAACCATTTATGTTGGATTTTTGAAATTCAAAACACAAAGGTGGTAAAATTTCATTTAAACGAAAATTCAGTTTTTTAAGTACCACTTAGTGGTTTCACTATTCATCAAAATTGAAGTTTTTCAGAAAAATACCAAAAATTCACCCTAAGCTATATTTGATATTCTGAATTCAAAAATGAAGTCTATTTTTTAAAATTCAAAACATATAAGTTTAATTAATTAATTTAATAATTAATTCCCGCCGTTAGAGCAAATAGCCTGTTTTTATGAAACAATAAGTATCAAAAGATTGACACTAGTTTAAGTCCTATTTCAAAATGAAATTAATTCCAACGACCACCACTGGATTAAAGGGTAAAAATATATTCTAATTTTACTTTAGAACCAGTTTAAATGATTAGCTAATCATATAAATAAATTAGATTAAAAAGAGGTTTTGAATTAAAATACCACATTTTCACTGTTCATTAAAAAATGATCTTTATCGGAAAAATACCAAAAATTTACACAAAGTAAATTTTGATGTCCCGATTCTAAAGAAGAATTTTATTTGGTCCAATATAATTTATAAGAGTGACCAAAACTATATTTAATTAAGGTTCGCCATCAAAAGGTGATAAGTCGACCATTAGTGAAAATTAGAGTATATATGCCTAAAATTGAATTCTTTTCATATTTTAAGACTTTATCCTTTATTGGATAAATTTAAAAACATTTAACAAACATATATAATCTCATTTTTGTTATTTCTATTCATTCTTGCCAATACAACGACTACATGTTAACTACCATTTAAAATAATATTATTTTATTACTAGTGTGCAATGTAAGATTTCAAAGAAACTCTTTGTTGCGTATCGGGTACGCTATCGAACATAGAAACCCCTTTAAAGTAAAATTAATTTTTAATTCGTAAATGTTAATAAATATGAAAATTTATTATTCTTTATTTACCTGGGATGTTACATCCTTCCCCCCTTTTGGGAATTGCATCCTCGTAATTTTATTCACCTATCAAAATTAGTGGGGGTATTTATCCCTCATAGCATTTTCAGATTCCCATTTTGCCTCTTCAACCATATGGTTTTCCATAAAACCTTTACCTGGTAAATTACCTTATTCCGCAACACTTTCTCTCTACTGTCAAGTATCTGGACTGCTTGTTCTTTATAAGAGAGATTCTCTTCCAACTGAACTACCTCTGGGCCCAAAACATGAGATGGATCTGGCATGTACTTCCTTAACATTGAAACATGAAAAACATTGTGTGCCTAAGATAAACTTGGAGGTAAAGACACTTGGTATGCAACTGATCCAACTTTCTCTAGAATTTCATATGGTCCAATGAACCTTGGACTTATCTTTCCTTTCTTACCAAATCGCATCACACTTTTCCATGGAGAAACCTTGAGAAAAACATGATCACCTACCTCGAAAGATAGATCCTTCCTCCGTTTATCCGCATAAATCTTATGCCTGCTCTGAGCTGTTCTCATGTGTTTCTGAATCAACTGAACTTTTTCTGCCATCTCTTCTACCAATTCTGGTCCCATCAGCTTCCTTTCACCTACTTTATCCCAAAAAGCTGGAGTTCGACACCGCTTCCCATATAATGCCTCAAACGGTTCCATCTGTATACCAGAATGAAAACTGTTATTATTTTAAAATTCAACCAAAGAAAGATGTTGGTCCCAAATTCCCTGATAATCCATAGAGTGAGCTTGTAGCATATCCTCCAAGGTCTGAATTGTTCGTTCTAACTTCCCATCTGATTGCAGTTGAAAAACTGTACTAAAATTTAATTCAGTACCCAATGACTTCTCAAGGCCTTTCCAAAAGTTAGAAGTAAACCTGAGATCACGATCGGACACAATGGAGAGGGGAAATCCATGTAACCTGACTATCTCTTTAAGATACAAATGAGAAAATTGATCTAGAGACAAAGTATCTCGAATAAGAAGGAAATGATCAAATTTAGTCAGTCGATCAACAATAACCCATATTTCATTATTACCTCTAGATGTCTTCAGTAATCCCACAACAAAGTCCATGGATATATTTTCCCATTTCCACTCTGGCACTGGTAGAGGCTGAAGCCTCCCTTTCGGTAACTGCTTCTCTACTTTAACCTGCTGACAAGTCAAACACTTCACAGTAAAATCAGTAATATCTCTTTTCATTCCATCCCACTAGTAATACTCCCGCAGATCTCTGTACATCTTAGTACTTCCAGGATGAACTAAAAACGGGGAACTATGAGCCTCACATAACAACTCAATCTTCAACTGTGAATCACCAGGCTTACATAATCTCTTCCCAAACCTCAAAACACAGTCATTATCAATGTTGAATTCCGGAAACTTACCCTTCTGAACTAGCTCAACCTTTTTCTGCAACCCACTGTCTTGCTTCTGTGTTTTCTTAATTCTATCTGATAGGGATGATCTCACTGATACCTGAAACAAAATAGAAGAACTTCCTGCACCAACAACTTCTATGCCAAAGTTTATCAAATCAAAAACCAAAGGATCTCATTCCAAACGTAGCATGGTTAATGAAGCATTACTTTTTCGACTCAAAGCATCAACCACTTTATTTGCTTTTCCTGGATGGTAATGAATTGTATAATCATAATCCTTGATTAATTCTAGACATATCTTCTGTGTCATGTTCAATTCTTTCTGAGTGAATATATACTTTAAACTTTTGTGATCAGTATATATTTCACACTTTACTCCATACAAATGATGCCTCCAAATTTGTAAAGCAAAAACAACAACAGCTAATTCCAAATCATGTGTAGGGTAATTTACCTCATGAGTTTTCAACTTACCTGAAGCATATGAAATTACCAGATCATTCTGTATAAGGACATAACCAATTCCTTTCAATGAAGCATCACTGTAGATAACAAACTCACCATTCCTGGAAGGAAGTTCCAAAACTGGAGCATTCACCAATCATCTTTTCAACTCCTGAAAACAATCATCACATTCTTTTGTCCAGATAAGCTTAACAACCTTCCGAGTTAGCTTAGTCATTGGACTATATAATCATGAAAAATTTTCAGCAAACATTCAGTAGTAACCTGAGTCAACTGAGCCATCACTGCAACAAACTGTTTAGATCTGATTCTGACCATCTCAGGATACTGATTTGAAAGGTCATTTCCCTCTGTATGCCTTGCTAGAAAAGTTGTTCTGTTTCCTCTATGAAAAACTATTCTTAACACAAAAATATCTCAGGAGAAGTAATATGGTAATATTCAAATGCTATATCATTTCAGTCATACCATAAATTAATTTATAATTTAATAATTTTCTAACTCCTATAGTTGTCTAAACCGACCTCTGATACCAACTATAAGGCCCCGACACCTTACTTAATATTGAATTAAATAAATAATTCAAATTGAAGATCTTTTCAGGTTTAGAGTTTTAGAGAATTAGATCATAACTATTACATCTCAAAAGATTACAAAGTAGACACTTCTAATAAGTTTCCATAAAATAAAAAATCTAAAAAAGAAACATGTCTAGTTCCATGTTTTAGATAGCATGACTTTCCCTTGATCCCCTCCTTGACCATATTCCACATTAAGTCCTGTGAAAAAAATTTCAAAAAAACAAAATCTTGGGGTGAGCATAAAAATCTCAGTAAGGGATACAGAATGAATGAGAACTGTTAGTTTTTCAAAACAACAAGTAAACCATGTATACTTTATCAACGTAATACTTTTCACCTTTATGAAGTAGTAAAAACTCTTCACTGAATAAAAGATCATTACATACCCTTTTTTAACCAAAAGATTACCATAAAACCAATATAAAGAACACATACCATATAAAGGTAACTTGGGACATAAACATACTTAATTGGAATAACCATACGGTCGACTTCCACACATATCACTTAATGGAATAGCCATACGGCCGACTTCCATACCCAATTCATTGGAGGTTATAACGTAACCACCCATCCTGGTATTCACGGTACCACCTGTCATATGGTTTATCACGTAACCACCCATAAAATTTCAAAGTACCATTATAAAATCATAATACATAAAACAAATATAATGGAAAGAAAACATTTCCACACTTTGATCACAATATATCACTTAAATATATTGACTTAACAAATCCATTATAAAAACCATTTTCAATACCAAAATACATAAAGAGTATATGGTATTTATTTCATTTTAAAAACATTACGACTTGTTGAGGAATCCAAAGACCAAATAATACTCGCGGCGGCAGAAAAGGTCGTTGTCATCGCATACGTTAAAAGAAACATTAATTTTTGTCGTTTAGTAAAACGATTTGTAGAAAAAGATTCCTTTTTTATAAAATAAAAAGTAAAATGGGTTCATACACCATATAAAAGAATGTTTTGTATAAAACGAAATATTCCTCAATGAAAGGAGATTGAGACGAAGTCCCTTACCTCGGGTCCAACTTGACTCGATCGTTCTTTAACGTCCTGAATAATAAACTTGAGTTAATTTATACTTGCTTATGAACCTTTTTCAAGTTCATTATTCCTTTTATATCACTTATTTCCATGTTATAAATATTATGTAATCATTTAAGTCAATAATGTTTGTTTTGTCAATATTTGGTTCTTAAGTCGAAAGTGGACTTCTTACAATTACATGTTGTTCGTGTGGTCAAAGGTTCATTATATCCAGAATGATATTCATGATTTGGATATCATATACATCATATATATCCAGCATATACATGTATTTATAATATTACATAATCATTTAGTGGTAATAAATGAAATGCACCATTCATGGAGATGGTAAGCCGTACGTACGCATGAACGCTACTTTCATTTCTATGCCATATTAATGGAATTAAAACTAAATGAGAGATATGTATATTTTAATTCCAGAATTATATTAATCATTTAGATGTAACATACATCATATATATCCATTAAATATATGTACTTATAATAGTACATTACATTTGGGGATAAGAAATGAAATGCACCGTTCATGGAGACGGTAAGCCGTACGTACGCATGAACGCTAATTTCATTTCTATCTCATACTTTAATGTAAAGAAATAATAATTATATAAAGGTATATTATAATTTCAGTTTAAAATAATATATAATAACTTTAAATCCATCCTTTATACATCCCACGTATCATTAACGAATCAAATCACTTTGAGGGGGTGGTAGTCCGCACTTCCTAAAATGAAATTATTGTGTTTGCCCACAATGGAAACCATAAAGGTATGCCAAAAAATGAAAAATACAGAAGCTTAAGTAAAAGATAAACATATTATATATCATATATATATATATATAGTGTCATCTTAATGGCCACCTTTGAAGGTGTTATATGAGTGTTGAACAATCATCGTTTCGTGAGGCAGAAATTCGTCATCCACAGAAACAGTATGTTCTTTAACCATTAGATGAAGGTGTGTGTAAGTGTAGCTAGAATCCTTCTTATAAAAACATCCTAGTATATTTATAATACTGGTGTTGTTACAAAATAAATGAATAAAAATAGTTTAGATGGCTGGAGAAGTAAAATAAAACATAAGAACACAAGAGAAAACACTACCTTTAAAACGGGTAACTCTTTTTGATTTGAGCTCAAAGGCTTCCTTGGGAAGACTTCTGCCCAAAGTGAGGCTTCAATGAGTAAGAAAGGAATGTGGAGAGACAAAATGGGCAGATCGTGGCCGAACAAAAGGCTTGGATGGTAGGGGCAGGTACAATTCGGTGTGTTCCTCCATGCAGGAGTTTCTTGGTTGCTGGTTTTCAGGTACGGGGTAGGATGAGATGGAGTCTAAAATCTGCGGCGTGGTGCTTACGGCTATTTTCTGGACGATATGGGAGGCGCGGAATAAGGTGCGTTTTGAGAGCTGGTGGTCCCTCTCCACAATGAGGGTTAAGATGAAAAGTCTGGTTTTTGAGTTATGCAACCTGCTGAAAGGTGGGCAGAATTCTCAGTGGCTTTGTGATTTCCTGCATAGACCGAAGGTATGCAGGTCGCCGGGTCGTTGGGTAAAATGGACAGCCCCTCTATTGGGGCTCAAGCTGAATGTTGACGGCTCCTTCGTTGATGGTCTGATGCGAGGAGGCGGGCTGGTGCGCGACGGAAATGGCTTGGTTATCATGGCTTTCAGCAGCTTCCACGGCCCCGGGGATTCCTTAGGGGCGGAAATTCATGCGCTGCTCTCAGGTTTGGAAATTTGTACCGGTCTTTTCCTGGTCTGCGCCAAAGTTGAATCATATTCCGAGATCCTGATCCGAATTCTGCATGGGGACGTGAAGGTTCCATGGGCCTATACTTATACCGTTCGTAGATGTGCTTCTTTGCTGCCTAATGATTGTACTTATCGCCATATTCCGAGAGAAGCAAATTTTGCGGCGGATGCCTTATCTAGAGAGAGCGGTCCGGCGGATCCTCGAAGGGTGTTTCTGAATGTGGGGTCCTTACCCCGGGTATGTAAGAATTTTGTCCAGGGGGATGCCCTTGGGCTTCACCACTTTAGACCTCCGTGAGCTTTCGGAGAGGGAGCTTGTTCCTTTTGAGCTTTAAATAAATTAAAAATGCAATTTTCAGTCATCATGGTGTCATAAATAATTTAATTTATTTACTGTCTAAAAATTATAAAAAAATATCATAATATAGGAAATAGTTTTATATTTCTAATGAATATTTATAGTCAAAAATCCGACTTGTATAACCCCATTTAAAAATTGTTTTAGTAAAACAACTCATGTTTGTGACATTTTTATTTAAACTTTAAATAAAAAGTTTTTAATGTCATTTTCCTACCAAAGTGGCTCCATGGGGTCCCCAAGTTGGCCCATGGATTGTATTAGTTGGCCATGACACATCCAATAAGGGTAGTACATGTGTAAACTTCATTTCATATTATTAAAACATTATTTTTTCCTTAAACTACACTAATTACCTCTAATCGCGATTACTAAACTTAAAAGTTACTATTCACCAAAAAATTATTTTAATCCCATTGAACCACATTTTACTTCCTAATGACAACCATGTATGTCATATTTTTGAAATTCAAAACACAAAGGTGGTAAAATTTCACTTAAATGAAAATTCAGTTTTTTAAGTACCACTTAGTGGTTTCACTATTCATAAAAAATTGAAGATTTTCAGAAAAATACCAAAAATTCACCCTTAGATATATTTGATATTCCGAATTTAAAAATGAAGTCTATTTTAAAAAATTCAAAACATATAAGTTGCATTAATTAATTTAATAATTAATTCCCGCTGTCAGAGCAAATAGTGTGTTTTTATGAAACAATAAGTATCAAAAGATTGACGTTAGTTTAAGTCTGATTTCAAAGTGAAATTAATTCAAACGACCACCATTGGATTAAATGGTAAAAATATATTCTAATTGCACTTTAAAACCAATTCAAACAATAACCTAATCATATAAATAAATTAAATTAAAAAGAGTTTTTGAATTAAAATACAACATTTTCACTATTCATTAAAAAATGTTCTTTATCGGAAAAATACCAAAAATTTACACAAAGTAAATTTTGATTTCACGATTCTAAAAAAGAATTTTATTTGGTCCAATAGAATGTATAAGAGTGACCAAAACTATATTTAATGAAGGTTTGCCATCAAAAGGTGATAAGTCGACCCTTAGTGAAAATTAGAGTATATATGCCTAAAATTGAATTCTTTTCATATTTTATGCCTTTATCCTTTATTGGATAAATGTAAAAACATTTAACAAACATATATAATCATATTTTAGTTATTTATATTCATTACTTCCAATACAACGACTACGTGTTTACTACCATTTAAAATAATATTATTTTATTACTAGTGTGCAACGTAAGATTTCAAAGAAACCCTTTGTTGCGTATCGGGTACGCTATCGAACAAAGCAACCCCTTTAAAGTAAAATTAATTTTTAATTTGTAAATGTTAATAAATATGAAAATGTATTATTATTTATTTACCTAAGATTTTACAATAGCAGTGGTTATAAATTTTATAGTATGGGTCATTTTAATTTTTTTTCTTAAAGGATGAATTACCAAGGTATATACAAAGATTAAAGTTACCGTGGTGATAACTAAAATGGTAAAATTATATAAACATAAAAGCTAAGGAATAACATGTTTATAACATGTGTTTTTTGGGGTGGAGGTGTTTAAATACATTTTAAGACCAAAAATATGATATTCTAAAAAAATTATGCACTTTGGGTGATAGTGAAATCCCATTATTGAATAGTTTTGGGTATTTAAAAAAAATCCACTCCTTAGTTATAATATGGAACTTCCTACCCTCACTTATTCCAACCTATTAAGACCTTTGGACCAACCAAATCCTACCAAAATCCATTCCCAAAATCCTTACTCATGTCTTATATCATTTTTTCATCCAAAAATACCAACCTTAGGTTCCTTAGTAAGATATTTAGGGGGGTCTAAGCGAAGGTAATTGTCTTCACTAGACTCATTATTTTATATTATTATATTACCATATTTATTCATGTTATATTAATTAAAATATAATAAATATAGTATATTATATATAATTAGGTTTTATTATGTTTATTACACAACCTATATCCATCTCCACCTCCATCAAATGGGAAATGAAACCATCAATCGTGTGTATGGAAGACTACAACCTCACGAACCGATGTAATTTTTTTTCCACCACCACCTCTCAAAAATGGATATAATGATTTATTTAAAATATTCATATTGTATTTATTAAATATTTATAATTTTCTAATTATACTATCACATGTATATTTTTACATTATACTCAGTAGTAAATATGATAACGTTGCTTGTGTGTTTGGCAGACTACAACCTTATGAAATGATATGATTTTTTATTCACTTACACTTTACATGGATTTTTATAACGACAATTGTAATGAAAATATATGATATATAGGAGATGACGGCAGTTCTGATTGGGGTAGCAGAAATGGTTTCTAGAGTTATTCTCACTGGTAGGCTGGTGAGGCAATGTGTACAGTGCGTCTAGGTGTGTGGCGCGAGGTGATGCGGTGAGTAGGACAAGAATGATGATGGTTTTTGAATTTTGAATTTTCCCCTCTTTTTACTATTTTATAATCACAACCAGTGATTTGGAAGCAGATCAACTGATGAGGTGGAAATGATGATAGGGATGGTTGAGGAAATTCTGGTAGGTGTTTTTTGAATCTGGTCACAATGGTTTATGTCTATTGAAGCATTTGTTTTTATAGCTTGTTATGTTCGTATTTGAATTTTGATGTATGTGGTTCCCACTAACCCACAAAGCGGCTTCAAGAAAATTTAAAAAATAGATTTTGTGTGTGATATATAGGAAGTAAGTATTATTCTAAAATGGTAATAAAATATTTATCTTTCAATCATCTCATCCGTCTATAAAATGGAACCAACATTCCTATGTATGCATGACCTACCATCTCCTTGAGCAGTTTGATTCATTTCCTAAATCTAAATTTCATGTACTACTATAAATACATATATAATGAATATATATGATTTTTATATCATGTTTAAAATTATTTATATAATATAACAATGACTAAAATATAATTATTTAAAATTTCAAACCAAAACAAACTTGAAAATCAAACAAGTTATTAACTGAAACATGATTTTAATAAGAAATTACTAATCAATCAGTAAAAAAATTAATAAGAAAACAATATATGATATGATAAATATGATTATGGTCCTAAAATATTTTAAAATTAACTTATAATTATTATATATGTGGTTCGAACATGTATGAAAGAAATCAAGACATACTGTAAGGGAATTTCATCATAAATTGTCTTATTTGGGAAATATGATATATTATCCACCTATCTTATTTTATGTGTTTATATATAATTTTTTACATGTTATATAAATAATTTATTTATTCTAATGATATTTAATGATTAATTTGATTCTATTATTTAATGAAGAATATGATTCAAAAGTTACTAAAGTGGTAATGGTTCGATGTTATAATATAATTGCTTATTAGGGTTGTTTAGGATTTTACTTACAATGATGAGATAACATGATATACCACTCAATAAACATAGTAAATTTCTTATACTAGGATTATTTCATGAAAATACATGTTTTCTCTTTATTTCCCACTATTTATGTACTCAAAATTAGAAAATAATGTTTTTGAAGAAAACCAACATTATTTATCTCTTTAGCTAAAAACCCTTTTCCTCTATATTTAGGTTTTTAAAAACTATTTTTTGTTTAAAATGTTAATTAATACTCTAACATGATTTTTTAAATTCATTTTTACCTTTATTTTATTTTATTTTCCTAATAAGTAATTTTTATTTCATTTCTAAATAAGGAATTTTTGGATTTTATCAATAATACTAAAGGAATCGTTGTTGAAGTTGTACAACATGAATAGAATTTCCCTCCATAATTATCAATCACTACTTTAAATCTTACTTTATATGTTTCCAATGTTATTTTTGATGAAAACTATTTTACAAATACTTTATTTTTAATTTTTTTTTCAAATTGGAAATGGTATTTTCCTCAATAAATTATTTAAATGATATTTAAATATTACTTTATATGTTTCCATCGTTATTTTCAAAGAAAAGTGTTTTGAAAATGTTTAATGATTTAAAAAGTGTTTTTAATATTGGAATGGTTATTTTCTTGTAGAAATGATTCCTTTATAAGTTTCTATGGTTATTTTCATTAAAATGGATATTGAAAATATTTTATACTTTAAAAAGTGTTTTCTAAGTGGAAAGGATATTTTCCTCACGAAAGGTTCCAAGTGATCTTTCAAAATAATTTTCCATATAAGTTGAAACCCCTTCATATAACATATTCTTTTCTCAGTGTATGATCTTAGGTTGATACTTTTATTATTTCCCTAAATAGTTTATGTTTATGATGATAAGAAGTTTATGAAACCCATTTCTATTCCACTGGTTACACCATGACAAAATTATTTTGAACCCCACATATTTTTACATGGGTTATTATTTGATGAAATAATTATGAAACCTATTTATTTTACATAGGTTAAGCTATGATTACATATTTCTGCATCCAATTTATTTTCATGGGTTCTTATATGATGAATGTTTTATGATATTGTGGTACACATATGTATTATTTTCTTTATGTGATGGGTGGGACCTATATATCCCTCCATTAGATTGGGTAAAAATTTAAATATAATTTGATAAAAATGAATGGAATAGAGAGAATATGTAGTTAATTAAGGTAATTTTTGGACTATTATAGTTATGGGAGTAAAGGTTGACTACTATGATAGTCTTGAGAGTGGTCCCATTCTACTATCATATCATTGGAAATGAGCATTTACTACTATGGAAACAATTTTCTATACTTAAGACTATTCCAAAAATATATTTCTTATGAAAATGTTATGTTATCATGGATCATGTCCATGTATCCATTATGATACATGTCTTATGAACTATCAATAATTATTTTGTAAATAAATTTTACTTTCTATGAAATGTAGGGTATGGTTTTCAAATGTCATTATCATGTTCTCATACACTTATGCACATGATATGTTGATATATCCCTTTTTAACCCTTGCAGGGCATCTACTATCACTGATTTTTATGTTTCCATCCTTAGAATATTAATAATGGTATTACGTATGACACTTTTAAGTAGGGTTTTAGTTATTAAGAACATAATTGGAGATTATATAACTCACTTATGAACCGATTGTTTATATATACATGTTTATAAAGGAACTAGACGAAACCAATTCCGATGTGGATAATTATGTTATATAATGAATATTTTTTATTTTAACATGTAATATCTATGTATGATTTGTTTTGGTATTCACATTATATATGATCCACTTATAAATTTTTTTCACCAATTTATTTATAATTCATTATTTAAATTTTTATTTCCGTGTGTTATCTATTTAATTTTTCATAAAAGTTTTATTTCAATGGTTTCAAACATTAAATATTTATCATTATTAAAATATTTAAATAATTTTAATCATGATATTAATATCATATAAATATTCATTATATAAATATTTAGAATCATCATAGAAAGCGAGACCTGAAAAATGAATCACATTGCTTTGTAGAGGTGATAGTCCATACATACGCATGAGTGATGTTATCATTTTGTAATAGGTGTAATGGTAAGAAGTTAAATGATATAATATATTTATAGGACCATAATTTTCCATCATTTTCATATATATTGAGTTCATAAATCATTATAACCATTCAAGTTGAATGGTGATGAGAAATGAATTACACCGTTTTGTGGAGATGACCAGATTTACGCATGCATGAGATATATATTCACTTTCCACAGGATGTAAAAGAGGTAAAAATGGTTTTAACATTATGATAATAAAATATTATTATATTTGTGATACTGGATATGTAACAGCCCGAGATTTTATGAAAAATATTCTTTTTAATTTTATTAATGTTATGT
Organism: Viscum album; assembly: GCA_963277665.1. Classification (NCBI taxonomy): domain Eukaryota; kingdom Viridiplantae; phylum Streptophyta; class Magnoliopsida; order Santalales; family Viscaceae; genus Viscum; species Viscum album. Next base: position 1,598,171,720 of record OY728130.1, on the reverse strand, counting down.
GTTGTACGCTACACCAAAAGGAGCTTGCACAAAGATGTCATGATGGAATTATTTTTGTGAATTCCTTTATCGTATATGAATTGTTTTATGATGTCATGATGTTTAAAATTCCCATTTTTATTACATGGGTTATGCAATGATGTATGATTTATGATTTTGCGGCACACATAAGAATGGTATCATTATGAGATGGGTGGGACCTATATCTCCCTCCAATGCATTGGGTAAAGATTTCATATCTCATGAGATAGACATGGCTGGAATGGTAGGTTATACCGGTTCAGTGAAACAAGACTGAAACGAGGGTGACTCGATTCAGAAAGGGACTTTGTCCACTAAGATAGTCTTGGCAATGAGTCATGACTAACAAGAAATGATTCTCTATGATTATGTGTGTATTCCACGAAGTTTCATGTTTTATGTTATGCTTATTGGGATTTCATTTCACTACTATGGTTTATCCCATGTTATTAAATTATGCTCTCTTTTACAGGTTAAGATTTCCAAAAGATATGTTCTTATGAATATGATGTGATTGATTTTTCTTTTTTTTACCCTTACTGAGCATTTGAGCTCACCCTTTTATGTTTTCTTTTCCCCAGGATATAAAGAAAGATTTTTGGTAAAAAAAAGGGAAGATCTTTATGGGAGATTAAGAAGATCTTTCACCACGATTAGAAGATTACGTTCCAAGTTTCCAAAGACACTAAACTATTACGATCCTTGTGTGTGTGTTTTTTTAATGTACTAAGTATTCCGCAAATGTAATGTAATGTCAATGTACGTCAAGATACGAGTCTCTACAGTTGGTATCAGAGGAAAGGTTTAGTCAACCTTTGGAAACTAGGATGCGAAAACGTTAGTGAGATCCCTAGAGATATTTCTACGGTATGTCTAGGGATGTCTCTAAGGTTAAGTATACGTATAGGTTATAGTCCTAGAATTCCGATAACGATCTTAGAATTTAACCTAAGATGTTATATATTGAGGGTACTTCCCCTTTACTATGTTGTTTTCTCTATCATGATTTTTGCCTCTCACATAATTATTTTTGTGTTTTAGTTAATGGAGGGAACCAGAAGGAATTCGGTTAACATTGAATCCAATGGACAAATTGGTGACTATGAGCAACAAAATTGTGTAATGCCTAGAGAGAAAGATATTGTGATTATGCCGAATCAGTCATCGCGATATATGATTAACAAGGTGAAATTTAGTGGTATGCCTAATTCATCAAAGAAGAGGAAGATAGACTATTATGCATGTTCGCATGTTGAGGTGCATAAAGAAAGGAAGATTGAGATTTCTAAAGAAGGGAAGAAGAACCTTGAGGAATACCTCAAATGGAGGGACCGATGTTATCTGTGTGGAGAAAAGGGTCATAGAGTGACAGACTGTTATGGAGTTCAATGTCTTATTTGTGGAGAACATGGGCATTACCCAACTCAATGCCCTGACCTAAAAAGTTACTTCTAAATCAAGGAAGGACTTATTCCTGGACAATCATTGAAGTGGATGGACTGAAGTGTTTATATATTGGTATTCAAGAATAATGTTGTTGAGGTACTTTTATGTTGTATTGGAATATTTATGTATTGGTCTATTGTGGTTTTCAATAATTTTAAGGTACCGGTAACCATGAAAGGTGATTCAGATATTTTGGAAAGTTGATGATATGCGCATAATAAAGGGATAAGGAGAAAATGAAATGTTTGAAAGTATTCATGAGCTCATGATTGATATAACGACTATGTGATATCATGGTTTGAGTATATAGAATTTTGAGGATTTTGGTATTTGGAAAGTGTTAACTTTTAACTGCATTCATGTTTTCACTAAGGTATTCAAGAGAATACATGATTAAGGACTTTGAATGTTTGGAATGTGACCAACAAAACATATCTTATGATATATGGGGATCGACGATGGTGTTATATCTCTGGTAATCGTTTTCACTATGTTATGAGAGTGGACTGCAGTATTATGGATAAGCCTAAAGATTGGAATGGATTATGTTGGACATAAGTTAGTATTGTTTAAGGATAGAAGTTTTTTTTCCGATATTATTGATGGGATGTTATAGTAATATAGTTTTAGAAAAAGGACAACCTGCAGAACGGGCGACCGCCCATCGTGTCGGACAAGGCTGTGGGAATCGAACCCACAACCGAAGTGCGACTGGCCTTTATCTCCTACCACTGGCCTACAGGACGTCCCTGTTTAGTAGAAACTAGTTTTATTACATTAAGAAGTATGATATATGAAGTATAAGTCCATTTTAGGAACCATATATGATTAATATCACTATAGAATGACTTATGTATATTTAATAACTTTTTCTAACCTTTTGTTTGAGACAGATGGAATGACCCGTCATTCTATCACATGATCTGCTAACACTTCACGAATAACAAATTCAACTTCATTTATTTAAGTGATGAAGTGGAAATTGTTCAAGGCACGAACAACAGTGAGATTGTACCAAAATAAAGTAAGTATTTATTCTAATTCAAATTTTCAACTTTAGGGAAATGACCTTGAAAACCAAAAATGTTGTCCTAGTGATCTTATACCTGATGAATCAGATGGTACCTTATATCATCAAAAATCTATGGATTTGTGATTACTGGCTTTTCCATAGCCATGTTCTCTACCACTCTCCATCAGAACATGATGGTTAGCTTTCTCTTCCATATCCATATTTTCACCTATGTGGAAACCCAGTGATTAGTTTATTTGGGGTAACCATTACGTTTCATACCTTTCTTTTTAAAGATTGGTTTTGGTATTCCTTTTTACGATGTGGGTTTCTATTAAAGAAACTTTCGAATAGTAAAACATTTATAACCCAGACGAATTTCGAGGGCGAAATTCATTTTAAGGGGGGTAGAATGTAACAGCCCGAGATTTTATGAAAAATATTCTTTTTAATTTTATTAATGTCTTGTGTTGTACGCTACACCAAAAGGAGCTTGCACAACACGCATCCTTGACTTTCCTTGCATTACCCTCAATCGCGACCTTCCTCGATAGCGTGTGTAGTACGCAATAACGAGTTTCACTAAACAACAATATGCTATTAAAATATTATCAAAACTAGTCGTTATAAATAGTAATAACCACTTTTTGAAATTTTGTAAATTTTATTTTTCAAAATGGAATTTATTTTTGGATTCGTAATATCGAAATTAGCTTAGGGTGAAATTTTGGTACTTTTCGGATAACTTTCATTTTCTGATGAATAGTGAAAATTACTAAATTTTAATTAAAAACAACTTTTTTTAATCGAGATAATTAATAGTGATAAATTATTAATTTGAGTGGTTTTAAAGTATATTTAGAATATATTTTTACAATTCAATACAATGTTGGTCATTGGATGTAATTTCACTTTTACACCAGACATAAACAAGTGTTAATCTTTTGATAGTTATTATTTCTTAAAAACACGCTATTTGTTGTGACAGTGGAAATTAATTATAAAATTAATTAATGCAACTTATATGTTGGGAATTTTGTAAAATAGAAATCATTTTTGACTTCGGAATATCAATTATAGCTTAGGGTGAAATTTTGGCATTTTTATGAAAAACTTCAATTTTTGATGAATAGTGAAACCACTAAGTGGTAGGTTAAAAACTGAATTTTGCATAAAACTTAATTTTACCGCTTCTGTGAATGGAATTTCGAAAATCCGACAGACAAGGTTGATATCAGTATGTAAAATGTGGTTCAATGAGGTAAAAATAATTTTTTGGTGAATAGTAACTTTTTACTTTTTTTACCACGGTTAATAGTAAATAGGGTAACTAAGGGTAAATATGATATTACTATTACCCTAACACATGTCCTAATTCTATTGGATAAGTGTAATTCGACCAAAAACAACCTTATGAATATAATATGACCATTTAGGTCCACTTGGATTAGATTATGACATTTAATATTATTTTATTTAATGAATAGTTAAAATAGTTAAAATCAAAGTTTAATAAGTAAATCCTTTTTAATATGGGGTTATACAAAAGATAAATTCAACTATAAATATTCATTAGAAATATAAAAAGCTTTCCTACATAATGGTATTTTATTTGTAATTTTTAGACATTAAATAATTTAATTTATTTATGACACAATGATGATGCAGTAATTATCTTATTACTGAAATATTGACATAATTGATGTTATAAACACCAAAATAAATGTAATTTGAGACTTTTTATGACTTCCACTAATTTTCTAGGTTACTATGATATATTAGTGTTGATTTAAGAAACTTGTTTCAAACATATAATTCTGTTATGACTTTCACAAAAATCATATATCAAATAGTGTCAAAATTGACACAAAATAGTTTTTAAATCAAATATTATATTATTAATTGTTATTTTATTCCTAAAAATATAAGGTTCGGCCAAATGTCTTATATAAGGATATATATATTAATAATAAACAATTTGGGGTTCGTTTGGCATGTTATAGTAAGTGTATTAACCATATAGTGTAAGAAAACAAAAAGACACGGTAAAAGTTAAATTATTTAACTTAGAGTTAAATCTAATTGATAAGGTTAAAATAATAACCTAAACTTGTCTAAATCCTATTTGTTGATAGGATTTCGACCCATACCCACTTTAGCTTCGAAATAAGATCCTTTGGAACCATTATAAACCGATTTTGACTTTAATATAAAATAATATTTTGAGATATTCCTAAGGTGCCCCTATCCTCCCTTATAAAAGGACACCTCCTCCCCCTCCTCCTCACACCAATTTGAGCACTCAAGCTCGGCCAACCCCTACCAAAATCCCATCTCCACTTCCCTGGAATAATCCTAGAGGTCCTGGTCTTCTTCAAAGACCAATCATAGTTCCCTAAGTGGAGGATTCGAAGAGGCGTTTCAAAGAAGAGGTAATATCCATTACCGATCTTTTCAATTTATTTCTTCTTCAACTTCTTCTTCTTTAGTTGTTTCATGATAAAGTAATAACATCAGTATTACTTACATACTGATATGTTATTATAAATATGAAACAACCCTAATTCACCTTCTATCCATCCTACGGAAAAATGAAATCACCGCGCGTGCGTACGTACGGAATACCGTCTCCACACCGTGGTGTAATCTATTTTCCACCATCACCTTACAAGGATGGGTATAATGGTGTAATGAGTAACTATATATGATTATTATAGAGTGATATTGATACTAAAATAGTATACATACACTTCAACACAATTCCACGACCATGGGAACGATATCATCGCTCGTGCGTACGTACGGACTACCGTCTCCACGACGCGATGAGATTCATTCTCAATGATTAACCATTCATGAATGATTATAAAGTATATATAATAAGTAATAATGAAATATATGACATAATAATTATATTTTATTTTTTTATATTTATATTTATTTCATCTACTTAATTCCATTCAATTCAATAAGGAAACGAAAACAGCGTTCATGCGTACGTACGGACTACCGTCTCCATGAACGGTGTATTTCTTTCCATTTACTGATTTATTATATATATGTATATCCTGAATATATATATATATAAATCAATATTTATGTTCTGGAATTAAGTAATCATGATCTAAGTAATCATATGAATAATTACAAGTCAAAACACGGACGACAAATGAAACAATTTTACCCAAAACACTTTTTAACATGGAATTTACAAAAGAACGGGTAATATAAAGTCATAAGTGAACCATATATGATATAATAACAATGAATATGATTATGTAATAAGTAAATGACATTATTTAAATCATTATACAGGAGGTTCGGACACTTACGAAGCAAATCGGACCTAAGGTAAGGGAAATTATCACAATCTCATTTTTATCCGAGATTGTTTATAATTTGGTATTTACTAGGGTGTATTTTATCATCCAAATCCATGTTTCCTAAATATGTAATATTATTTCCATCCACCTACAATTGTTTATATCCAGTTTTACCCTTTGGTGAGTTTTTAGTAAAAGATATGAAAGGAATCATTTGTCATTTTTCGTACGAGGTACTTTTTGACTTTTCCGACAAAAGTACGAAGAATGTTTTTTTAACTTATACGGCAAGAAATGGATTTTTAAAACATTATTTACAAGAATATTCCTTTATAAGTTTTCAAGTTTATTTTTAATAAACTTCTTTTAGTTTATAATTGTATGACATGTTAAGAAAAGAAAAGTGTTTTTGAAGTAGAAAGGATATTTTCCTCAAGAATGGAGTTAAAATGTTTTTTCAAAATTATTTTCCATCTAAGATAATAAAGGGTTCTGTTTTTATCCCTATTATTACATTGATTTGATTATGTTGTGATGTAATTATTTGTGTGAATTCCATTATCGTATATGAATTGTTTTATGATGTCATGATGTTTAAGATTACCATTTTTATTACATGGGTTATGCAATGATGTATGATTTATGATTTTGTGGCACACATAAGAATGGTATCATTAGGAGATGGGTGGGACCTATATCTCCCTCCAATGCATTGGGTAAAGATTTCATATCTCATGAGATAGACAAGGCTGGAATGGTAGGTTATACCGGTTTAGTGAAACAGGACTGAAACGAGGGTGACTCGATTCAGAAAGGGACTTTGTCCACTAAGATAGTCTTGGAAATGAGTCATGACTAACAAGAAATGATTCTCTATGATTATGTGTGTATGCCACAAAGTTTAATATTTTATGTTATGCTTATTGGGATTTCATTTCACTACTATGGTTTATCCCATGTTATGAAATTCGTCTCTCTTTTGCAGGTTAAGATTTCCAAAAGTTATGTTCTTATGAATATGATGTGATTGATTTTTCTTTTGTTTACCCTTACTCAGCATTTGAGCTCACCCCTTTATGTTTTCTTTTCCCCAGGATATAAATAAAGGTTTTAGGTAAAGAAAGGAAAGATATTTATGGGAGATATTGAAGATCTTTCACCACGATTAGAAGATTACGTTCCGAGTTTCCAAAGACACTAAACTATTACGATCCTTGTGTGTGTGTTTTTGTTATGTACTAAGTATTACGCAAATGTAATGTAATGTCAATGTACGTCAAGATACGGGTCTCTACAGGATATGTTATTATAGCATGTTTTAAAAATTTATTGTAATTCGAGGAAGAAATAAATTTTAATGAGTTGAAAAAAATGATTACCTCATCTTCATAATACCTTATTTAGATCCCTTATTAAGTATTAATGGAATGATATTTTAAGAAGTAAAACTACTAGAATTCAAGTATAGGTAATATTATAAGAGAAATATGCAGGGTTTGGTCAATCTAGGTTATTTATGGTTGTGAAAATATGATATAGTAGGGGGTTCTTTTATAGTGGAGGAAATGAAACACATGGAATTAATAAAAAGTTTTAAATATAATAAAATCATTTTAACATGAAAGTTTCATAATGTGGTTAAAATTTATAATATAAGGTAGAATATGTTTTAAAACCATTAAAAAATAAAATTTATATATCTATATGTGGTAAACCTTATCATTTAGTTTAACCTCTATGTTAACCAACAATAACATCAACCATAGTAATAAAGTTTTGAGTATTAAATTAGTATAATATTACTTATATGTTATTCCATGAACTATAAATGTAAATATAGTGAAAGTTTCAACAATTTATCATCATAATTTCCCCCTTTCAAGGTTTTCTTTGGTTTTTTAAATTTTTTATTAAAATATTATTTAACATAAAATATTATTAAATTCATTTTAATAAGTACTAATATAAATTTTCTTTAAAGACATTAAGACAATAATTGAAATTGAATATAACCAATTTTAACATCAACAATGCCTTATTCTTAACACTAAAATTATTTTATCACTATAGTTCATTCTAAATATAATATTTTAACATTTTGAGAATAATTTACTTTTATTTTTCCACTATTTACATAAGCATTGGGTCATCTTTGTATAAGTATTTATGGTAATTATATAATAACTAAAAATTAGTAATGAATTAACATCATAAAAAAATTATATTAATCTCAAAATAAATATTAATATTAATTCAAAACTTATTTATATCACTATGCGAACATATTAGTGAAATTTAAATGTAAGGGAATAAAATTTTGTATTTTTCATTTCTTACAATGTTATATAGGTCATTATCAAAGAAAAAATGATCAAAGAGGACATAAATTATAATTATAGATGATTTTTGATGAGATAAACTAATAAAATTATATAGAGTCATCTTTTAGGTAGATTTTAAATCCTTCTCAGAATACTTTTACCATTAATATTCCTAATTTACCATTTATTATGGTTATAATAATTTACTATGGTTGAAATTAATAATGAGAAAAAAATGAAATTTTACACAATAATAAATATAGAATATTATATATGAAAATAGGGAATCCACTTTTATATAATTAAATATATATAATATTTAGAAATTAGTTTAATATAAAAATAATAAACATAGTGAGAAAAGGTTTTATAAGAAATTAATTTTACGACTAAAAGTATTTAAAAAAGATCAATTATAATATTGATCTAAAAGTTAAAAAATGATTTATTATTAAAAATATTAATGTAATTATATTTTAAAACCAATCCAAATCAAAATGGGTGTTTGAAAATATTATAGGATAAAAGATAGTTTTATTTAAAAATTGTTATTTTCACTACTCACCTAAAAATCAACTTTTTTCTAGAAAATCCAAAAAAAACCTGAAGAAAATTGTGATATGTTTATTTAAAAAATTGTATAATTTTTGAAACATTAAATTTATTAAATTTTCATAAAATAATTATAATATCAACACACAAATTTCTATAAAATCCATTTTTAATGAAAAGAGATTTCTGAAGCAGGAAATTACTTTACCAAAAAAGGAGTACTTATTACCTATGATTCAAGGAATATATTTTTATTGAGTAGAGACATTTTTAATATATTTCATTATTTTTTCACTCATACTCATACACACAAATTTAATGACTATTTTATAAAGTTCACATTTAAATAATAATATTTGTATAGAATATTGCAATTCACATAAATCTCGGTGTTTCTTCATAAGAAGTATAAAGAGCATATTATTATTTTAAACTAAATTATCACAGTGTTAAAGATAACATATGAATTTAATCTATGTTTTTCTTATCTAACTGCAATTTTTTTATTTGGGTAGGAGAACTAAGGCTGAGGATTCTATGGGAAGATGAGATACAATGTCATTCAAACTTCTAATCTTATAATAAGTTCTCTCTAGAACTATAATGAATTGGTATTACTTATATACCTTACCACCAAGGGGTGATAGAGAGTGATAGATGATTTAGATGATATGAGAACTTTGGTGGACTATGAATGTAAAATGGATCATGGGTAACATAGGTGGATTCTCATAGGTCCAAAGAGTGGGTGAGATAGGACTTAGTCCAGGTATATAAGAATAAGATATAATTATGTATCATGTATGATAAGAAGACGCTATTAATGGGGTTTTGGTATCTTTAAGTGCATTGTGAGAATGATGATTCATTCAATATGTGATGTGGTGTGAGGAGAGGTTACTTCTCCAAGTGAATGTCTAACAGATCCCCAATTGGATATATGTATCCTGACATAGGGACAGGTGGAATGAAACCTCAGGATATGGCTTCAGGATGCCAAGGTGATTTGAGCACATTGATTTTTTATTTTCCTTGGGTAGTGGGAAAATGAGTATTAAGGGGACTAATTAGGATTTGGACTAGACCATTAGGTCTTTGTTGGGATAAGCCTATAACTATGGTGTGACTATGGGTTGATGGGTATGAGTAGATATTAATTACCAGAGGCCATGATAGGTCTTGAGAAGCCAGGGGAAACTATAATAGACGAGGTCTAATGAATAGATATAAGGGGATATGTCTTGAATTACTAGCACCCATGGATTAAATAGAGAGAAGTGGGATTTTCTACGATACCTATGTGTTTGGCTATTATTAATGGACACTCATGAGTCTATGGGAATGTGCTAGTGTGCTTGATGGCCTCCCCAAAATTTTTGGGGTTGTTTTGGTGTGATTGATGTACTTGTTAGAGAATTTTTAGGATGATTCAATGTGATTCTTACCTCCCTATAGTTGAATGGATGGATTGATGTGATGACCATTTTCTAATGAGGTTATTTGGTCGAGGGTGTTGACATATGTTGCTTGGTTCAGTGGGATATATATTCCATGTTCCTTAAGGTATTGTTTCGATGACCATTTCATGCATGGAATAGGTTATGGTACATGATTTATAAAATTACTAGTATAAAATCGATTCAAGTACCACACTGTTAGTTTTTTAACAACCCATGATTGTAGTAAACACTTTTCCGTAATTAAATACTATTTGGGTAGCTTGTATATAAGGCAACACTAAAATAAAATGAAAACAATAATACCATAAAAAATTCAACGAACATTACCATTATATTATAGTGATTACATTTTTGGGTATCAATTTATGTAACCACAATTTCAAAACTATATAAAAAGGTATAACAAAACAAAGCTCATTTTATTCTAACAAGATACTTGTTTCTTGAAATTAATTTTTATACATTACAAATGATTATACTGAAAATGATTTTTATCAATTATAAATTTTGATTCATATAAAATGAATTTAATTTTCACATTATGAAATATTAAATTAGGGTATGGTGTCAATTTAATTTTTATGTATATAATAATATTAACATGGTAAATGCCAGTTATGATGATAAAACATTTATTTTTAAATGATTGATACATTTATAAATACTATATTTTTATTTTAAAATTAAATATATTTATTTTAAATTTTGACTTTAATATTATTTTTATGAATATATACAAATTAATTAAAAATTTATTAAGTGATAATCAATGTTAAATAATATTAAGAACACATAATGATTAATTTTTTTTTGAAAAAAGATTTTTTCACCATATTATATGATTTAATTTATAAGTTTATCTTTTTGATATATATAAATTAAATTTTATTAATTGGACTTCAAATTGAGACTCTAACATCTAAATTTGTTAATAAGGTTAATCTTATATTTTCAGTGACAAAATAATTACAATGATTTACATTTACTCAAGATTAATATGTATTAAAATGGGTAATCAAATATGATAGAAATTTTACTATATCAATTTGAAACTCAGACCTTATAAAATACCTTTTTTAGGATTTAATGATATACCCACATTCCTCTCCAAATTTCCCAACCAAAATCACCTAACTCTTATTTAATTTCAGTCGTTCTCCTTACCTATCATTATTTCCCAAATATTTTCCCCAATTTTTTACCTATAAAACGATCCCACTTCTTCCATTTTCAAGATGCATACTTAGTAAAAAATTCCTTTGAATATCAATCCAATTTACTTATTATAGATCCCCTATATAGATTTTTTATCCTATATAATCAACCAAGTCATTCAATTCTTCAATTTTTACTGCGTACTTCAAGGGAATATCAAATTTCTTGACATATGTATTACTTAACCTTTAAATTCCATTCGATATCCTTATCATAAACCATCCTCTATACCCATTTTATCATATATATATATATACTAATATCATTAGAATAAAATTTATTAAAATTTATTATATTAATGGTATAACCATTATCTATCCCCCTTCTATTCAATTGAAAAAATTTAAATTTTTCTCCTCTGTGTGTGGATTACCGCCTCCATAAACGACACATTTTTTTTAATCGCCATCATTATGGGATGGTTTTTTAAATGGTTTTAGTGAATAAATATTTTATTTATGTCAGGACTTATATTTAGGAAATTAAATCAGGAATTCTATATTACATATTATAGATTAGGGATTATTGTAGAACAATCCTCATGGAATGAACATTCATTGACTTATTTATATGTTGTAACATATTTTTCTTTTAGCTTATTCTTATAAATAAACCCAATTATTAATCTTCTCGCTAATAGCATCTAAATAATTTTAATATTTTTTTATATAATGATATTACAATAAAAGGATCTCTTCCAAAGCCAAACTCACACATAGATTTTTTCATATTGTTGGTTGGTGTGTTTAACAACCTACATGAAAAATAACACCAATTAATATAAAGTATATGATTAGAAACATAATATATAATTTTATTATGTGAATAATTATGTATTTTAGATTCTTTATATGTAAAAAAACTTTAATTATTAATTGTTTTACAACCATTTTTTGCTAAATTTCACTAAAACATTCTCATCAACAACTTCATATACAAGAAACTATTAGATTTATAGTAATTATCTATATGTAATATATGATATTAAATATATAAGATTATATTTAACACATGAATTTTATGAAATAATTTTTATCAATTAAATATACTTTGGATAATAAATAAATATAAATTATATATAGTTATCTCTCCCGAACATTTTTATTGTCAGTTGAAAACCATTAAGAAAGTTTTTATGGATTTATATTCCTTAATTGAAGTATGTAAATGGATTTAACCTAAACTATGAATCACATATGATGCTAGGATCCTTGGTATATGACTATATGATAGGATAGTGTTATTATTTTGGGTGTGGTGAATTCTATCTTCTTCCCACACCATTGTTCATTATCTAAGATGGTGGTGCTTTCACCCCTTCAACATTCATGTATCATCATGATATAGTCAATGATCTATTGGTCAATACTCACCCATCGAAGGTAGGATATTTGTGTTCACTTCATCATGATATTTCTCAATCATTTACCATTGACAAGGATTATAAAGTCTACAACTATTAGAGTTTTCAAGATACCATATTTTATAGTTTTATTTATATATTGATTTTTCAAGATCAATCTGTTTGTGTTTGAATTGTCTTCCACTATATATGGTCATATGATGATCATATGAAACCCATCTATGGTTTTGAGGGTGAGATTATCTGAATAAACAACATGTCTATTATTTTACGAAAACCACTTTTTACAAATTGTATAATGAGATTTTTCATGCTAGTAAATAAATATGTGAAATCATATTTTGTAATTAGATAATTTTTTTAATTATTTATTTTATTCATATTTATAAAATGGTTTAAAAAATTGGAAAAAATTATTAATATAGGGTTAATAAAAAAGTTTTCAACCTTTTTCAAATATGAATAGTTCATATTTTCTATTCTTGTTTATGATATAAATAAATTATTTTTTAATCAAGATAATTAAATTATAAATTGAATTATATTGTTTATAAATTATTTATAAATAATTAAAATGATATTTTGAAATATTTATTAAAATTAATAATTTTTTTTATAAAATAAATAAATATAATTTTTTTAACTGAGAAATATTTTTCAAATATATACTATTTATATATGTTTTTAAATGATCAAAAATGAATTTTTGAGATATTTTAATTAAAAAACGGTCTATAAATTTACTAATTACAAATTTATTATAATTAATAATATTAATTTTTATGAATCATTTATTAACAAAAATATTCCAAATATTTAAGGTTAGTATTTATAATAAATTTTAACAAATTAAATGACATGATTTATTATATAGAAATAATTTTTTTATTTATAAATCAAAATTGTTTAATTATAAATTATTTATCAATTATTTATAAATTAAAAAATATATGATATTTTTATTATATAAAAGACATTTATATAATATATGTTGAATTATAAAATGCATATAACTCATGAGTTATTTGATTAATTCCCTCTAATATAAATTTTGAAGGGGTTCATATTGAAATGAATTTAAATGTTTATATGCTTTCTAATTTATAAAATATTTGTAATTAACCTTCATTTATGAATTTTTCATAAATACTTCATATTTTATAAAATAAATAAATTATTTATTTGATTTTTGAAATTTTTTAAATAATCATGTTGAGTTCATAATTATTTAAGTGGGAATTTTTGAAATTAATTTTGCCTTATTTGGAACATTATTAAAGCCACATCAGAAAGTGTTTTGAATGTGGATATGATCTAGGTTGCAATAAAAAGTAAGTATATGAAATTTAGATTATGTAAATGGTTTTTATAATTAAAATTTAATTATAAGTAGTTTTTAATTTATATAATATTTAATATTTTAAAATGAAATTATATAAATTGAAAAATTTGAAAGAGTTCATACTGGAATGAATACAAAGAGTTTATAATCAAAATTATTTAATTTCCATAATATTAAAATTGAAATTATAAATATTCTCTATAAAGTAAAGTCTCCACATGTTAAGGAGAATTGGTTATAACCACCTACTTTCTTGGAGGCTTTTCTTGGATAGGTATGTTAATTATCTAAGCTATCTATCACTCATGGAATAATCAAGTGAATTTTTATTATATCATAAAATATTATTCTTTTACATGGAGTGTTTGGATAGGTATGAATATTTTTAACTTTTATTTTTGGGTATGTAACAAAAACATGTTGGATGTGTAAAGAGTTACAAATCAATATGGTTTGAACATACAGATTTAGTGGATGGAATAAAATTCTAGTCTAAATTACAAGAATAAAGAATACATAAAATAGAATAACATGAGATAATATGGTGAGATTAAATACCCCTCAAATACTACACATGATATTTTTTACAAAACATAAGTAGTCAAGACTTTGAGTATTCAACTAAGTAGTTTTTTCCTAAGAAGGGTCGCTCAAAATTATATTGTGTAAGGAAATAAATGGGAAGACAATAATAAATCATCCTTAAGTAGTTATTTCAAATGTAGGGTGCCTATAGAAAGAATTTTTTAGACTTTGGTTGTCTCATATTTTAGGTTTCATATAGCTGGGAATCCATTAGGAAGGAAAACTTATAAATAGAGTTGATAGAATCTGTATGATAGATTTGGATATGTGGATATCCCCTCAAATATACAATAGTTGTAACTATTTTTATTGCTATTATTCCTTAACCAAATTATAAATAATTTATACAAATTACCATAAAAACACATTGCTTAGTGAACTAAAGATTTTGGGTCATTAAATGGATATGATGTGTGGGGTAATCATTGTTAGTGGGGGCACTATAACTAAGATTCCTTAATGTAAATTTATAAGTCAAGAAATTCATCTAAAAAGGGGTTTTATACATAAGTACATCATCATAATCAAAAAAATAGTTATATTAATCATAAAACTAATGATCTTAATGTAAAAAACAACCTTGAATGGTTTCTTAAGAAAATATCTTAAGAAAGATAAATATTCTATGTGGTAGAATATATCCTTCATATGTAACTATTTGTTGAAGTTGTTTAATAAGAAAATCAAGATTCTTATAGAATCATGGAAATATTAATTTATGGTTTTAAGGGAATTTGATGATATTTGACCTAGGTAATTATATTCTCATATACTTATTTTTTTGGGATTTTCTATGATATTAAATAGGATGGAATATATTTAGTGAGACTGAAAAGTTTCTATAAGAATTGTTTTGGTTAGGGGATTTATAATATGGTCATTTATAGAAATATTTTGAAAATATAAATAAATTCAATAATTTTTTAACTTATATTATAAAATTTATATAATAAATGACATATGACATATGGATTATGATATTAAAAAGAAAAACATGTGGGTAAAAGTTTAATCTATAATTACAAAAGTTTATTGAAAAAGTAGGACAATGTTTCTATAAGAAGCCGATTAAGGTTAATGAAACCTATGTATGTCAATAAAGAATAATAATAATTCAATATGATTATATTACACATGATATACCTAAATAATTTTGGTAACTCCATAGAATATCCACAATAGGAATGGATGTTATTGAAATTAATTAATTTTTATTTTGAAGGGTATGTGATACCGAGTGTATATTATAAATATCATGTAAATATATAGGAGATAAAAATAAAAGGAATAATTGAATATACATGTTTTTATAATTAAAGTGATGAAGTAAAATGTTACTATATATGGGATTTGAATGTAAAAGTTTTTGTTAAGATTAAATAAATCAATGTAAAACATGTGTATCTTCATCTCATTTATTTTATGTGATAAGAGACTATATTCAATAAAAAAGAGTTTTTATGAGATGATTAAATATATATACATGGTTTATGATTCATTGGATATCCATAACATGTTTTTGAGAAGAATATTTGGAAAAATGTGTTTGTCCAGGGAAAAAGTGTTTATCCAAAATTTTGTTAATAAACGAGAGAATGTGTTCCCACTATCCATTATCGAGATATTTTAGTAAAATATTATTCCTAAAAAAATTGTTTCAAACCTATAAAATACCATAAATGATTTGGAAAAAATAAATTATTTTTTAATTATTCATACTAAAAGGAAATAAATGTTACTTATTAAAGAATAAATTAGTTTTTTCTCTTATCTTGGAAATACATTTCAAAGAGAATATAGTGTTTAAGAAGTTGGTGGAAGTATGTTTGAACTCATCGAAGTAAAATGTTATAAAAAATTATTCCATTTTTATTTGAAGTTATTATTTACATTATATCCTAAAGTGTTAAAATATGAGATAGTAATGAAAAATGTAAATAGTTACATTTAGTTAATATGATAAAGTAAATAACACTCTTATTACATATTTTTTACAATGATCAATTTACTTGATTTAAAAAGTGATTTTGGAAGTAATAGTAAATATAAATGTGAATAGTCACATGTTTACCATAATGATGTGAATGAAACTTCATCCTAATAGAGTTTAGGATATGCTGGATAGAAATTTAAATAGTCACATTTGGTCATCATATTAAGTGAACATCACTATTTACTAAAGCCTTATACCATCAAATAATCAACGTGCATCACTTGGTATCCCAAAATAGTTTAGGTTATGATGGTAAAGGGAAATTTAAAGAGTTATATTTGTTACCATGAAACATTGAATATATCTTTGTACTAAAAGGTTTTTAGGATATTTTGGTATAGTGATAATGTAAATAGATACATTATTTTAAAATTATTTTAACAAATATTATTGATAAAAGTGTATCTAAGGATGATGATGATGTACTTAGAAATATTTCTATGTAGAAAAATAAATATAACATTATAAAATATAATGTTTTGAATTTAAAGATCATGAATATAATTTCAAATATTTGATCTTAAGGAATTTGATTCATATATCTCACATTTATTAAAACTATTTTCCCTAATAAAATTTACATACTAAGAGATATGTGGAATAATTTTATCAGAAGGTCACATATAGATGTGAAAGGAATTACTTTTAAATGATGTTTTTAGAAAACCATTTATACTAAGACAACTTCAAATGAATGTAAAACCTATTAAGATATTGGTTATAGTTATTATAAACATATCAAGTATATATAATAATGGAAATATCTATTTAACATTCATTCATGTGTGTTATAATTTATTTTACATAAATGGTGAAATTATAAATATCCCCTAAAAGTAAAATCATTTTGTTATCCCTAATTTATGATCATCATAGAGTATAATGGGTTATGATGACATATAAAAGTTATTTGGAATAGATTATTATATCTATTGAAAATGGTTATATATGAGATATTAAAGAATAGATTTTTGATGTAATAAGTAGACCTTTATCACTTGGATAGATATTCCAAAGTGTATTTCATGGAATTCCATCCAGTCATGGATAATAATAGGGGTTTATGCTTATTATTAGTCATTTTTACCTGGTCTTAGTGAGATTCATATCACAAGAACCTTCATATAATGATATCCAAGATATGAAAGTCTACATATTAGAAAAATTAAACTAAAGGTGTTTGGGTATGTTACTAATCATATTGTCGAATGGAGTGCAACCAAGATGGGATTTTTCATCTTATATGATAATAAAAGAATTACAAAACTTGATTGAATTATATTTATGAAATTCAAGGACATGTTTAGTTGTTTAACATATGATGTGTTAATTTACTTAGATAAGTTACTTGTGATTTTATTATCAGATATATGAATAACAAGCATTGTATTCATTTACATGGTTTGTCATTCGTAGAGAATCAAGAATATGATTATATGTAATACCCTGAGAATTTAAAAGAAGAAAACTATGCTTGAAAACACCTGTGAATTGCGACTAAAATATTAGAAGATAATATCACACTTTGAGACATTATGATATATTTATTTAAATCTCTTCAATAGATTTAATTACATGCCACACTGATGTTAGATTTTATTAAATGGATCAATGAGTTTCTTCGATAGCTTGTGTCACATGTAAAACAAAGTTTTATGAGGCAACCATATAATATTAATAATATTATTAAATATATTATTTATAAAATTTCAATTAAATTAGTGGTTAAGAATATTAATAAATAAAAATATTAAAATAATTAGTTGAGACATGTTTATTATCTATATATTTATTATAAAAAATGTCAATAATTTAAAAGAAAAAGAATTTTTTTAGAAAATGGTTTTTTAAAAGAGTGTCTAATCATGCTTGGCACACATGATTTAAAATTATTTTTTAATTATTTTTGAAAATTTATATGAAAAAATAAACATAATTTTTAAAATAATAATTCCAAAATTATCTGAGGGTGATTTCAATGACTTTTTTGAGAAGTTTCATTTTTTTAAGAATAGTGAAAAATACTATATTTTAATTAAATAATGTATTTTCAGTTAAATAATTTATAATATTAAATTATATTTTGAATTTATTTTAATTTAAAATTATATTAATTATATATACATTAATAAAATTTTTATTTTTTTAATTTTTTCATACTGAAAGTTTTATTATAAAAACAATGTAAACATTTGAACATTTTCACCTCAAAAACCCACTTTCTCATCGCATCCGCGAGATTCATTTTAAATTAAATTCTTCTATATATGTTTATTTAATTTTTAGAAATAAATTACATATTTTGAATCATAATAATTTATATTATTTAATAAGGTAAAATTAAATTATGATCATAATTATTAGTGAATTAGTTTAAAGTAATCACTGTTATTAAGGTTAAAATATTTTTTTTTCATTACATGTGTTTGTTTTAAAATTAATTTTACATACACATATTATTTTTATATAATAAATTTTATTTAATATTTATAATAAAATATTAAAAATAATGTAATAAAACTAATTTTAATTTTATTCCTAAAGGATAAATTACATAGGTAAATATAAAGATACGAGTCACTATAGTGAAAACTAAATAGGTAAAATTGAGTAAACCTAATGACTACGGAATATAATGAATTTTTTACTTATTTTTGTGTGGTAGAGGTGTTACTCAACCAAATAGACCCTGAAATAAATTATTATTGACTTTTTGTGGCATATGATGTAATAGAGGCCTTCCAATAGTAAATACTTTGGGATATTTACAAGAATTCCACTCTATCTCCAAATTAAAAGGACATCCAATCCCTATCCTATTCACTCTACACAGACCAATTTTATTTTCCAAAATCTACCCAAATAACTTTTATACTTTTATTCTCTCTTCCAACAATAATTCATTTGGGAATTAATACAACCAAGTAAGACCTTTGGGGAAAACCAAAAGAAGTTACCCAAAGAAGAGGTAATGTATCAACAAGCATTTTTGTTTTATTTCTTTCTACTACCATTAAAATATTCTAATACCATGATGATATAATAAAATAAGTATAATACATAAATTTATATTTTTTAAGTTAATTTTATTAAATAAAACCACACAAACTTCCATTAAATTGTTTACAAAATCATCATTCATGTGTTTGGAAAACTACCACTTTATGAAATGATGTCCTTCATTTTTTACATTACCACCTATCACAGTTTTGTATGATGATAAATATAAAAATTATATATTAAATTTATAACATAATTGTACCTCTGTATTAATTTTATCATATAAAAATTGTCTACATCCCATTTTGTATGGGAGACGACAACGTCGCTCATGTGTACAATGGACTACCGCATCACGAAGCGATGTGATTCGTTTTTCACTAATGCACTGTGAAAATGGAAATAATTGAAAATATAATAATAATATGTGATATAAATGTAATATTTTTGATATTAATTACATATTAATCATTTCATAAATATAATATATCATTTCCTTTTTACCATTTTTGTAATTGAAATAAATGATAAAGTATTTTGTGGATGTGTAGACTACTGCCTGCTCGAAGCGATGTGATTAATTTTTTCACCACCACATCAAAATAATTATATATATAACTATATATAATTAAATAATATTGTATTTATGATATTATTGTCACTTTATAAGGAAAAATGTTACTTTACTTCTTTTTATAATGATCTTTAAGAAATGGAATCGTTACTGATGCTTACGTATGACCTACAGTCTCCCTGATCGTAAAATTTGGCCATTTTTCACAACCATAATTCATGAATATTTTTTATATTATAATTTTAGTACAAAAATTATAGTTATTTAATTAATATTATTATTTATATTTTTAAATAATGTCTCTGTTGACCATTTTCAACCTAACAAAGTCATTTTTGACACATAAGTTGAATATGGTCAAAACATCAAACATATAATTAATTTATTAAATAATTATATATAACATATTAATAAGTGAAATAATAATAAAAATATAATTAATAAAGTTTCTCATGAATGTAAATAATTAATAAATGTTTATTATTTTGAATGAAAAAGAAAAATAATTATGAATCAAACTTGAGGTAAGTGTTTTTTTCTCATCTCAATTTTATTTCTATGATATATATTACGTATTAACTCCTTATTTTGTTTTGTTGTGTTTATAATTTCCATGAATTTATTAGATGATTATTAACCTTAATTTATGGTGAATTATATATCCATTTTAGGATCTTTCTTTTATGGGGTTTGTTGTGTCTAATTTACCAAGGTAGTAAGGGATTTTTGTCTCAATTTTAATTATTTATGACATATGTTATGTTATACACATATATTCATTTATTAGGTGTTTATAATAATCCTTTGACATGTTATATCATGAATATAATTATTTTAATGATATTATATTTTCCATATAATGGTATTATTTCATAGTGATTATGATTCAATTTTTCCAAAGTGGTAAGAGTCTTATGTTAGAATCTCATCATTTATAAAGACTGTTTATGATTATGTTTCCAATGAGGAGATCATAAGATATATACCTAAAAAAAGTCTTGAATCTTATAATCCACTGGTTATTTCAAGAGAATAATTTTTCCCTATATTTTCATCTCTTAATGTAATAAATATTTTAAAATAATGTTTTTATTAAAAATCTTCTTTTCAGTTGAAAAATCCTTTATTTTGAAACCATGTTTTCTAAAAATGTTTTGAGAAATTTTCTAAAAGGTGTTTTAAAATCCTAATGTGTATTTTACTAAAGAAAATTTTAAATTATTTTGAGAACCTTCTTTTATAATATTTCAATTTTATTTTCAAATAAAACAATTTTAAAATTGTTTTATGTTTTAAAATTTTATTTTCAAAATGAAAATGAATTTAAATCAAAGTATATTTAATGATATTTTAATGGTATTTATATTGATAAATATCAATAACCCTTGTGGTTACTTATCCTTCACTAGGGATATTATATATCTATACCTTCATCATTCTTTCTCTAGATTGATTATAATTGTTTCATAGGTATTTCTATATAAACCATTTCTTTCCCATGGGTTAATTATGACTCAAAGATATTATCATGTAATCCATTTATTTCTATGGGATAATCATGTATCAAAGATATTTTCATATAACCCATTACTTTTCCATAGGTTAATCATGTTCCAATGATATTTTTATGGAATTAATTTCTTTTCCAGGTTTAATGATTTTTTTGAATAGAATACTACAATTTAAATGAGAAATGTTGAAATTAATTACCAATTTCATTTATTCATTATTTGATTCTTATACCATAAAAAATGTGTTCACCTAGATATAATTTGGTTATCCCATTTTAGATTATGTGATGGGTTCACCAAGGAAGCACTCTAATGCATTAAGTAATTATTATGTTGTCTAAATAATTATATTTCAAGTCATTTTATGGTTATTCCAATATTTCAGGGTTATATAAGTGTTATTTAAAGGTTATAAATGGGTTTAGTTAGGGTTTTATAAGATGATGTTTCAAGATACCAATATTTTCTATCTATGCTTGATATGGATTTCTGATGATTCATTTGATTAAGATTGATATCATAAGGCACATGATTGCTGATTATTATTAATATTTACTTTGTTAAATCCTTGTGCCATATTTCTTATTTTATTATCCATGTATTGATGTGTATGAATATTATTATGTTATACTCATGGAATTTTATATGTCATGACACCCTTATTCTCTTTTCATGCTCACTGATGACATTCATTAGTTAATTCTAGCATTTTCACTTAATAATTATTTGATCTGAACCTTATTATTTTTCATTTTTGTAATGATATAAATAATTATGTTTAATGGGATTTTTCTTTAAGGTATTTCATATTAGTTAGGATGATGTATTAATTTTAAAAAGAAAATATGGGGTTTTTGGGGGAAATTCTAATATAATGTCATGTGAATTTTTTATATAGGATTTTGTCCTAATTCTCCAAAACTCTAAACCTAAAAGGGCCTCAAGGATGTAAGTGATCCAATTTTTTCCTTTTTATGTGTTAAGGTTTATATAGAAAAAATTGGGTCACAACTATTATAATCAAACCTAGAAATGTTAATTTTACGATTTCAGTACAAAAGCCGAAAGTGCAGGTTCTTGGATATTATAGTTTTAATGAATGTTAAATTTAGATAACTTCACTGATTGTTATGTTTTAATGTGAGGTTCTCTTATGAGGTTTGGATACCATCATAGGTATATAATACCAAGGTTAATCATAAGTTAAATCTATTAGGCATCTCACTTGAGGGTTTTAAGTAGTAATTTTATCGAGGTTATTAATGATATTTTGTAGATGTTTTTTAGGATTATGTTATTGTAACCCCAACGATCAACATGAAGTGTTATTTTTGAAGGGATTCCTTTTTTTCATTTTTAATAGAAAAAAGGACATCCCAAAGGTTGGGAGAAAATCTGTCATATCCGATAAGTTCATCGGCTTGAACCCACAACCGATGGACGATGAGGGTGTAAGGCCTACTATGAAATATTGGATTTTATTTTGGGAATAACTGTTGATTTATCTTGAAAGAATATACGATAAAATGACTCATATCATTGTATTTTAATTTTTTTTGGAAATGTTGATATAATTTTAAAGAATGTTATTTATGGAATGATTTTTTTGAACATTTTGTATTAATATTGAAATTTGGAGATCAATTTAGGAAGGTTAAATTTTGGTATCATACTATGGGATAAACATTTTTTGTTTTGTTAATTTATAATTATAGGAGGACCATATTGGAATTATTTTGGGGATTATGAAGTCCTTTATAAAAAGTTTATTTTAGTTATCCAAGAATGAAACTTTCATCTTGAATACTAATCGTTTAGAGTAAAATGTGAAGTTATAGTTGAAATTTATTAAAGGATGAAATCTTATCATAATGTAATTATGTTTCCATACTCTCTTAGACTATATGGTAATATAATTCTCCAACTCTAGGAAAAGGATATTGAAACAAAAATTTTATCATAATACCTTTAATTAGGATGAATTGATGGTTTTTTGGATCATCACATATTTTTTTGAGGTCTTTATTATTCTGTTGATCATTAAATTTATTTTGATTATTGAAATCAATAAATTTATTTAAATATTTTTATTGTCTTCCATTTTATCCATGTTATCCTATTTGGAAACCCAGTTATGTGTCATTCAATATGACCTTTTTTATTCTACTCTTTCTCTTATTAAGAGGATTTTTTTAAAAAATTATGATTTTAGTCAAAAAAAGTATTATCAAATTTTCATCAATTGATTACTAAGATAAAGTTCAAATAGTGAGGTTGTAATTTATTAATAGGGGGGATATAACACCCTGATATTTTTAAAGAAGATTTTTTTTAAAAAACTAATGTGACACGGAACTCTAAGATTAAAAGATAATATAACTCCAATAGATATTAAAATATATTTAATTAAAAATATAAAATACCTTTACTAAAATTCAACAATGTGGTTATAGTATGTTATACACAAAAACAAGTTTATTCTAATGTTTCTATTACATGCAATACTGAGTTTTACTAGAAACCAATATAATAATAATAAAAATATTTAGTATAATATTTTTAACGAAGACGTTAAATTGGAGAGTAAGAATATAATTGACTATATTATGAATATACATAGTTTTTACATTTTAATTATCTTTATATTTATTATAAATAAAATAATAATCAATTAAAATATGATTTTTTTTTTTTAAATAATAATTTTTTTTCTAAAAGACAGTTCAATCATGTTTGCATCACTTAATTTAAAATTAGTTTTTAAAAAATCTAGAAAATTTAAATTTAAAAAGAAAAATAATTTTTGAATGTGTAATACCAGAATAATCTTGGGGTGAATTTTCTGGATTATTTTCAAAAGTATAATTTTTTATGAATATCAAAAAATACTAAATTTTAATTGAAAACCATATTTTCATTTAAATAATTTATAATGTTAGATTATATTTTGAATTTTTTGAAATTAAAATTAGATAAATTTTATATTAATTAATATGATTTTTTTATTGGAATATTTTTAATATTTATTTTTTGATATAAAAACATTGTAAACTTGTTATCATTCTCAACTTTAAAACCCACATTCCCATCACAACTATGGGATTAATTTAAAGAAAGATTCCACCACTTATGTTAGTTTAATTTGGAAAAATGGATTCCATATATGGAATTGAAATAATTTATACTATATAATTAGGTTGAATTTATATTTTAACATAATTATTAGTGAAAACAATTAAAATTAATTATCACGATAATGGTTAAAACCTGGTTTTGAGAAATACATGAGTTTGTATTAAAATTAAATCTTTACACACATATTCTTTTTATTTAATTAATTTTGTTTAGTATCCAGAATAATTAAATATAAATTATATAATAAAACATATATTAATTTTATTGTTAAATGATTAATTAATTATGTAAATAAAAAGACACATGTCACTATGGTAAAAATTAAATGAGGAAAATTGAGTAAAAACAATTCTATGGAATTAAATGATAAAAATGTGTTTATTTTTTTGTGGTGGAGGATTTTCTTGACTAAATAAATCCTACCCTAAATTATTATTAAATTTTTGAGGAAGATAAGGTAAGGGATACCTGAAAATAGTGAATATGTTTGTGCATTTACCAGAATGTCATTCCTCATCCATTATAAAAGGGGATTCACTCCACTCACCTATTTACACATCTCAAGCCATTTGTATCATCCAAATGCTTAAAATAAAAATTCTAAAATTCCCAAATATCATCATAGAATAATTTATTTGGGCATAAAGTCATCCAAGGAAGGCCTTTGGGGAAAAGAAAATGAGTAACTTGAAGAAGAGGTAACAATCATCAAAGATCATTTTTTTTATTTTTTTTTCTACACCCATTCAATTATTATTATACCATGATGATATAATAAACTCAATATATTACATATTTTATATGTTTTAATGTTACTTTTAACATATTCTACCACATGAAATCTCTTAAAATTGGTTACATAATCATCTTTCACGTGTACAGCATACCACCACATCAAGAAACGATGTTATTAGTTTTTCCATTTCCACCTCACAAGGTTAAGAATGACGATGAATATAATGTTTATATTTAAAATTTATAAATTAATTATAACTTTTTGGTAATTATATTTTATATATTAATTTATATTTTGTTCCATAGGGGGATATAATAACATCGCTCGTGTGTACGATGGACTGCAGCCTTGTGAAGCGATGTGATTCATTTTTCACTAACGTGTTACATGAATGGTAGTGAGGGAAAAAATATTAAATATATGTTTTATAAATGAAATATTTATGATATAATTAACTAATTATCTTTATTTTAGTATAATATATCATTTTTTTTTATATTTTCACTCATCGAAAAAACTATAACATCGTTCGTGGACGTGTGAACTACGACCTCATCAAAGCGATGTGATTCATTTTTTTACCATAAAATCACTTTTATAATATATATATAAGTATTTATAATTAAGTAATATGGTATTTATGATATAATTATAATTATTTAATGATAAATTTGTAATAGCTTCACTCCATAATGATCATTGAAAAATGGAAATTTTACTCATACGTACGTAAGACCTACTGTCTCCAAGATCATAACTATAGATCATTTTTCAAAACCATATTTAATTATTAATTAAAAAAATTATAAATTATATATAAATATTATAATTATGAAATGAATATTATTATGGATATGTTTAAATAATTATAAATTTGAGTATATTTATCCAACCAAAGTTATTTTTGACAAATAACCTGAATGTGGTAAAAAAAATATGACCAATGAAATTATATATAACTTATTAATAACTAAAATTAGAATAATAATAAACTTGAAATAGGTTGTCAATAATGAAAATAATTAACATATGTTTTTCATTTAGGAATATTGTGAACAATCGTGATGAATAAAACTCAATGTAAGTATTTTTTCTCATCTCACTTTTATTTCTGTGAGATATGTGTCATACTCACCGCATATTTTATTTTGTTGAACATATAATTCCCTTGAATTTATTTTAGGGTTATTAAACATGATTTATTTGGATTTAAATATCCATTTAATTATCCTTATTTCATGGTGCTTATGGTTTCAATTTCACCAAAGTGGAAATAGATTTTTGTCTTGATTTTAATTATTTGAGACATAAGTTATGTCTTACACCTATATTATTTTATAAGGTGTATATAGTGAACCTGTTATAAGTTATATCCTATGTATCAATATTTTCATTAAATTATATGTTTAATCTTATTTTCTCTTTTTGTAGGTATTTTGATTCAGTGTTACCATAGTGGTAAGAGTCTAATAGGAAAATCACTTCGTTTGTTGAGATTAATTATCATTACACTTAGAATAAAGAATTATTATGATCTATCCCTAAATAAAAAAATTCATATTCTTATCCTATGGTTATTATATGAGAATACATGTTTTCCCTAAAATTTTTATCTCTTTATGTATTCAATATTTCAAAAGAATATTTTTTATTAAAAATCATCTTTTTAGTTGAAAAATAGTTTCCTTCCAAAACTATTTTTTCTAAAAATGTTTTAAAAAATGTTTTAAAAGGTGTTTTAAAAAGTGTTTTAAAATATAAATGGATATTATCCTCAATAAAGTATTTAAATGATTTTATAATATTCTTTTATAGTCATTCATGGTTATTTTCAAGGAAAAGTGTTTTAAAAATTATTTCTGTTTTAAAATTTTATTTGAAGAAGGAAAATGAATTTTCATAAAAATGTATTTAATGTTATTTTTATGGTACTTACATACATGGAAATCAAAAAAACTTATTGTTAATTATCATCCATTGGGGATTTTTTTATTGAAACCTTATATATTTATTCTCTGGATAGATTATGATTGTTTTAAGAATATTATTATAGACCTTGTGTCTTTTACATGGGTTAATCATGTATCAAAGAGATTATCAAGGAAACAATTTATTTTACATGGGTTAAACATATATCAAAGTCATTTTCATGGAACTTCTTTCTTATACACATGTTAATCATGTTTGAAATATATTTTTTATGGAACTTATTTAATTTCAATATGTTAATCATGTTCTGAAAAGAATACATGTTTTTTCAATGGGTTATGACAAAATGAATTATCTATATACTTATTAATTATATTGATCATGTACATTATAAATGCTGGGTGAACCTAGATAACACTAGGTGATCTTATTTTTTTTATTATGGGTTCACCCAGATAGAGATCCAATGCATTGGGTAATGATTCTGTTCTATAGAGAATTATATTAGACATAGGTTGTGTTGTTATTGAAAATTTTAAGGGATTTGTGAGAGTTATATTAAAGGATTTTACATGATAACAATATGGTTTATATATACTTGATATGAGTGTAAGAGGTTTCATTTCATTAATATTGATATCAAATGGCCCCTTATTATAAATTCTTTGTAATATTTCATTTATTAAATAATTATTCCATGTTTTCATGTTTGATTATCTAGGTATTGATGGGTATGAATTTTATTATTATATACTCATTCACTTTGATTATTTTATCACACACTTATTCTCTTCATACAATCACTGATAAAATTCATTTTTTAATTGTTACATTTTCCCTTATTGAGTATTTGATCTCAAAATTCTTCTATTTTATTTTCTTCAGGTTAAAATTATGTGGTTGAATGAGTTATTTCTATAATTTATTTTAAATGGATGATGATAATGTATTAATGTAAAAAATAAAATCTTTTTTTAAGTCATAGAAATGCACATTTAGTGTCATGCAACTTTTATATATAGTTTTTTTCCTAAATATCTATAAAAACAATCCTAAATGTTCATCAATCCTATTAGTGATAAAATTTTTCCTTTTAATGTTGTAATGATTGGATGTAAAAAATTTGGTCATAATTATTAGAATCAATGCCATAAATGTAAAGTTTATGATTTTAGCACCAAATCTAAGAGTACGGTTCTAGGCTGTTATATGAGAGGCCCATAACAAATTAATATATTCCATGTCTAGTGGTCTCTTTAGTTCATGAAAAAATGTAGTATATAAGATACAAATGATGTATATGATACATATTTTGGTGGAAATTTTCATATAGATATATGAGTATGTTTTATAGAGATAACACCAGACTCATTAGTAGCTTTATTAGCACTGATGTTTTGATAGAATATTCTCTTTAATTACTTCTATGAAATATAATTTTCATTATTGTTTTAAATAATTCTAATTTTTTTAAGGTCACACAGTTAGGACTTTGGGTAAGGATATAAATTTGGAAAAAATTTTTGTCCAAAATTAAAAGAGTTTTATGAAACCCCATATCCAAAATAATTT
This sequence comes from Viscum album, assembly GCA_963277665.1. Lineage (NCBI taxonomy): Eukaryota > Viridiplantae > Streptophyta > Magnoliopsida > Santalales > Viscaceae > Viscum > Viscum album. The sequence goes on along the minus strand of OY728130.1, from coordinate 1,598,142,630 downwards.
AGATCGATTCCAAAAGAGTTATGAAGTTATGAATGAAGCCATTATTTGATTTTAGTGAATGTGGGAGATTTTTTTATGTTAAATAAATTATATATATATAATATATATAATAATATATATAATTTTATATTTATTTCAATCATGTGATGTAAGTATTATTTTTTTGTATTGAATATACATTCGATAATAAATATATATGATATATATTTATTTCTCTCGAATGGTTTCATTATGAGTTATAAACAATTATGGATGTTTAAATGGATTTATATTAATTCATCTAAAAAATTCAATGAATTAAGCCAACAATATAAATCACATATGATTCAAGGAGCCTTGGGATCTATCTATATAATAAGATGGTGTCCTCTTCCGTTGAGTGTGGTGAATTATATATTCATCCCATACTATTTTTAATCATCTAGAACAAAGAAACTAACACCTCTTCAATGTTTAAGTATTCATGAGATACAGTAAAAGATCCATTGTATAGTGTTACCCTTTAGAGGAAGGGTTCTTTTGTTCACTTCTTCATGATATTTCTCATTCATTATACTTTTCTAATGATAAAGAATATTTCCTCTATTTTTATTTTCTAGTTACTCTATTTTATAGTTTTAGTTATAAATTTATTATTCAAGATATATATTCCTATATTTTTATTTTCTTCCTCTTATATGGTCATTTTTTTTGTGAAAATAAACATATATGCAACTTAACTAAAAATACCCTTCAATAAAATTATATGTTTATAAAATATCCTATAACATCAATTACAGTACATTTTATGATTCAAGAATGATGAAATTTAAAGATGAATGATGAAAAAAACCAGTATTACATAACAAGTTCAAAATTTTCAAGACTATTAAAACATGAAATTGGGAATTGACTGTAATTAAATAATACAAATTTAGAGAATAATTATAAGTTAAAATTTTAAAAGGTTTAAAATATGAATAATGTTATTAAATAGGTGATTAGTAAAGTTAATTTTTTTATACGCAAGGCTAATGACATTCCATGGAAATCAAGAGTAAATATAGTGGATTTAGTAATCGAAACTTCTTCATTTTAGTTATATGACTTCTTCTTGAATATATTTCCCCTACTTTTACAACTACTTTTGATTTTTCTTTTTATGTGATTTTATCCCTTATATACCTATATAAAAATATTTTTTAATTGAAATCATGATCCTTGAAGTGTTTTCTTTTAACATTTAAAAAAAATAAAGACAAATTTTTTAAAATATATATGTGTATATAATTTTTACATCAATGATGAAGATTTTTTTTAAATCTATTTTTTTTATTTTAGGTATATTTTCCTCTATCTATTCCAAATGATCAATCTACAATGGTGTTATGTTTCAAGTTTAACCCTCTATTTTTTATTAATTATTTTTTTTAGGATATAATTTTTTTAATGTCAAAAAATTTAATTAATATTGTTATAGTATATGAAAATGTTATGAAGAACAATTTTATTTAAATTTGTTATTTATTATTAGAAAGGTGAATGATTTTCCTTTTTATTTTTTATTAATCCCATTTTTTCCATGGGTTGTTTATGAAATCTGAAATATTTTCATTTAAAATTTTTATAAAACACATTTTGTTTCCATTCATTATTCATGATATGATAAGTGAATTATTTATAAGTGTCTTTTCATAGGAGTTATTCACACAAAGTTTTATTCTATTTCTTTTTTTATAATCATATCTTCCTGGACATCATTGGGGTCACGATCCAAAGTTTCTCCATTAAGAATTTCAAAATTGATATGTAACCTGTAAACCACTTAAACTATTTCCCCACCATCATTATTAGAAATATATCAAATTCCCAAAATACCAGTATCTCTTGGTAGTTTAGAAGGCCCTACATAATATTTACACCATACCTCATATTATTTAGACATCAACCCCTACATTGAGGGGAAGTATTTTAGGTACGAAATTTATTAATAAAACCATGTAGCCTAAACCCTATGAATAGTTAAAGGAACAATAGTATAAACATCAGCAAAATTTGGTATCTATATAATCAAAATTAGAGGAGAATATCATTATAATATTTACTATACACAGAAGCTAATCATAATATCTTTAGAATTGAAATTTTTATCCTGTATAGTAGGCTAGAATCTAGTCAATTTTATCTTTAACTCCACAAAGATACCTAATATGCTCACTTTTTGTTGTAGTGTACCCACCACCTCTCTAAAATAGAGACTCCATAAAAATAACCATGAATAGGGAGAGACTAAAAACTATAGGAGGTTTTAGTGTTGTATTGTTAACCACTTCAGAAAAAAATTGGTGATAAGACCTAACTACTGATATACCTTCACAAATATATACTTGCATTACCTCATTATGAAACTTGGATATATCATGTCACATACAACTACATGATGAACATAAATCTATCCAGGATATATATATGATAGTTTCTTCTAAAAAAGTTTCTATTCAATATCAATGCATATAATATCAAATGTTTCCATTAAAACATTGACTTCAACAAAAATATATGGTGATATGTGGTGGAAATAAAAAATAATATATTTTCCAACACATAAAAATTGACCAACCATATTACTTATAAACCTAAGAATCACCAAATAATGGAATGGGAGAGGATTTGTAGGATAGAAAATCCAAATCACTATAGTAGGAACATCAACATTTAAATGGAAATAAAAAGACTAATGAAAAAGTGATAAGAAAAAACTATAGATGGAATATAGAGAACTATCCAAGGATAAAATTTAGCCATCCTATATTGTGAATCAAATTAGAAAGTAACATGAATAAATAATCCCTATGAGAACCAAATCATGAGAACCCCATGAATCAAAAACACACCTATCAAAAAACTGAAAGGGGATAAATTGGCCAAAATGATCCACCAAAGTGATTTCCCATAGCAGAGAAGCATTCAAGGATTCAAGAGAGGAAACAAGAATCATGAGAATCCTATTTTTAATAATGGGAATTTTGGGATAATATCAATTGTGAAAAGGAAGGAGAGAGGGACTTGATCAGTGAAGGGGGTGAAAGGATGGAGTTAAGAAGCTGAATGAGCCGATATGAGTCCAACCCCATATATAAAGGGATGTAACGAAGGTGTAACCACTCCAAATACTCCATCAATTGGTGATTCTTGAGTCCCATATAAGAATTAATTCCTAATAATTTAAAATTTCCTTATAATATTGGATAATGATAGGTGTGATATTGTATTACCCTCCAATTCATTGTTTAAATGTATAAATCTCTTGAGATATATATATGTGGGAACAATTCATTTTTTTAAAATCAGTGATACAAGTGTGTGAGTCATGAAGGTGATGTACACTTGGGTATAGTTATGTTTTCTCGTAATTATGGGTGTAAGTGTTTGACTCATGGAATTAATTTTTTCTAATGATAATGTTTTTTCCGTAGATTAATTATGTAATACATTAAGATCATATGATATTTTTAAACCATGTTATAACTATATTTATTAATTATTGATATTTCATGGATTTAATTTCTAATCCCATTCCTTTTTACGATCAATTATATTTTTTTATTATCACTTCTAATGATATTATATTTCACTGATGAACATGTTATTTTAATATTCTCTTAAAATCATCCTTGATGAAATGTTTTTTCATACTTTACGGTTCAATTTGACTCACCCTTTTTTTAATTCCTTAGGTTATAAGGATAAGTTTTTGTAATCATATATTTGAATTATGGTCTAGTATGGTGCAGTTAAGAATAAATTATCACAAGTATTGTAAAATAAAATGGTTATATTTATAGTCTCCAAAATCAATGTTCCTATTGATCTATGGTATATTATTAATATTATTTAAAAAATTTAATGTTTATATTATGTAAAAAAATTAAAATATATGAATTTATAGCTTGGGTCACTATAGTTTGTATAAAAGGTAAGGATTATTCTTTTTGGATGATTTTTGAAGTTATTTTTGGGAATTTGGGTTAGAAAAACATAGTATAAACCATAGAGATTAGTCTAAGTATTAGATGAAAGAACAATTTTTTTTTCAATTTATGATTATATTATTTTACTAGAAATGGAATCCTTATGTAAATACTGTAAAGTGGATTCTATTATGCCAAAAATTCTTCTAGGTGAAATCAACAAGAAAAGAATGGTTGTACATTAAATCAATCTTCACTTCATTTCTTGATGAGTGGGAAATAGAATATAAACATACTGAGAATCTCAAGGGGGATATGATTTGGAAATTAAAATTATATTTAAAAAATAGGAAGAATTTGGGTACATTATTATTTTATTTCGATGGATCCTAATAAGAATTTGAAAATTACTAACCTAGATAGAATAATTAAAATTCCAATATTAAGGCACATATGTTATTTATTTATTTATTAATTCTATGTTAATGATTTTTTACTAAGTATTTTTTTCCTTTTTTTCCGTATTTAAGAAATATATCTATCAAGGATAAACCTTGTTAATAATGGGTGTGATGGTAAATACAATGCTTTACCCCCTGAGATACCAAATGGGATTGTGATATATGTAAAAAACCTTATATAAATTCTCATCCAACTACCACACTCTATGAATAATAAAATAAACCATGTTTTGATCTAAAAAGAGCCAATGAAGGATAATTTTTTTATTAATTCATTCATGAGATAATTTCAACGTTCTTTTAATGGATCTTCTAATCCACTCATTTCCGAGCAATGTATCATTTAAATAGAAAAAATATTTCCCATTCAAGTGTAATTGGTGCATGAGAAGGTTGTCTTGGATTAATATAACTTGGAAGGAGAGGCCGACCAATGGTGGACTCTCATTAGGAATAATATATAAAATTTGGAAACAAACACTTTGTAATAGGAAGAGTTCAAGGAATTTCCCTCATTAGAAACATCACTGAAAATATTTACATTATGATGGAGAGATAATTTTGGGAGATGAAACAAAATGATTTTCAACTTATAAAGAAAACATTCTGATGCTCATGAAGTATTCCTCTGGTTATATCACCCATTCTAAAATAATGATCAATTTTTTTGGTGGTTTAAAACCTTATCTTCAAAGTGAATTTTACATATGATACATTGATATCCATAAATATTTGTTCAATACACACTAAAGGAATGGATGAAAACTTAATACAACCATTATTTCAAGGAAAAGAGGATAAATGAAGAATGACAAGATAATTCAAATGGTATGTCATATAAGGGGTGAAATTTTATCTCTATGATTTCCAAATATATGAGAAGAATAACCGTCGTAATTTAATCAAAGGATTAGAGATGTGTTTTAACCATGGTAAAGTGGTACACTAAGGCCAAAACATTCAATTTAAGGAGGATAATAAAAATAATGCATCAAATGTTAAGAATATAACAACTAAAGAAACACCCACAATATAATGAATAAACTATAATATGTTTAGAATTTATGAGAATCAATTCCCCAACCTGCAGGATAATAAAAAAATAGGCACCACAATCCTCTAAAACCAAGGGAAAAGAAGTTCATTCAAAATAACTACCACTAAGGTAGATCACAATAATGAAGTGATGTGAGGTAAAATTGATATATTTAATATATATAAAAATAATTTATTTGAATATATTTTGGTGTATTATTTTATATCGCATAATTTTTATAAGAGTGTATAATCACCTCTTCAAGAAATGTATATTGGATTATCTATAAAATATCAGGTCCGATAATGACCCCATCAATGATATTTAAATATTCCCAGATTGATATTTGTGGGAGGATACTTCTGGAAGATCTAAATATTATTTCTTTGGTTGAATTTGTAATATTATAAGGTATGGGTTGGATTTCTATATATAATGTACATATAAATTTATTGTGAAAGGATATCATTTAATTAATTGAATCATTATGCTATCAGGTGAAAACATTAAACTAATCATGGAATTCCCATGGAATCCAAATATATAGTCTGAGTCATGATACCCAAAAATAGAGGATTTCTATCCTAAAATTTTAGGGAGTAAGTCAAAACTGTTGACATGTCTATCGTATAAGAATAAATTAGGGTATTTTTGAATGAACATCCTAGTCTTCTCATAGAGAGTGAGGTGATTTCTCAATTATACTCATACCTAGATCAATGCATATCTCAAAGAGTCTATATAGAATAACCCATATTGAATTACCTGAATTGAATAATAAACATTAAGAGAATATATACAAGTTCTTCACACATATGACTTATTTTTCATGAATTTCAACAGTCATATTTATCAAAAATAATGGTGGAGAAATGTATATTTTGTTTAATAATCCTTATATTAATTAAATCAAAATGAAAAAAAGTATCATGTACCTTATATTGATGATCTGTTTAAAAAAAATGAAGGATATCAATAATTCTCAAGGATTGATCTTGAATTTCGATATCATTAGTTAAGGGTCAAACGAGTCGATATTTCAAAAATAGATTTCCGCACAAGGTGAAAATACTAGGAATTTTATGAAAATATTCCCAGTGTTCACCTAGAAAAAGATATAGCAGTATTTATTGACGACATTATCATATATTTTATTATTTATAAGGAACATGAAGATCATCTATATATTTTTTTGAAAACCTTAATAATGTTGAAACTATTTTACAAGTTTAGAGATTGTGAATTTTCTATAGAAATTATCATTATTGGGTCATATAATCATGAGTAAGGTCATATCTATATATCAATAAAAAATGTAAGTTACCAAAAAATAGAATAAATTGACCATTGTAACAGATATCTTTTGACTATATAAATTACATGATATTATAGTTGATTTATGGGAAATTTATTAGGGATATAAAATTTATTTACCATTTTAACATAGATGAGAGTGATTTTACTTTGGATGAATCAATGTGAATTAAGTTCCAAAATACTAAAGAATAGGTTGATCAATACACCTATACTTACATTAACTTGATTAGGGGAAGGGTTTATAATATATATTTATTCTTAGAACAATTTATTTGGATGTATCCTCATGAATAATTATAAGGTAATTTATAATTCCTTAGATTGATTTAAAAATGATAAGAAAAAGTACATAACACATGATTTGTAGTTGACTTTTGTGATCATGGTGTTAACAAATTGACTACATTATATCTTTAAAGAAATATATATACATATATATATATATTGATCAGATTTGAATGAAATATATATTTACAAAGAAGGAGATGAATATGTTCCAAAGGAGATATATTGAATTTCTAAATGATTATTACTAGCTAATATATTTCCACCCCAAGAAGGAAAATAAGGTGAGTGATTCTCTAATCATGATATATAATTCTACCTTATCCATGATAAGGATTTAAAAAGAATTAATTTTCATATAATTTCCTAGCCATAATATGGGAAAAAATGTGATCAAACCCAAATGTATTCTCAACCATATATTCACATGAAGATAAAAGTGGTCTAGAAAGAACACGTTTAGGTATAAAAAAGGTAGTGAGTATTATAAAGTTCATATTTTACAAATATATAGTTATAATGTTTCTAAACTAGATACAAGTTTAATAAAATCTATAACTTAATTTTTAACTTTTGAATGATTCTCAAAGATCAACCATCTTTATTCATTCAATAATCATGATGATATATATATATTTAAATAAGATATTTTTTTGGATAATATAAAGAGGGATATCATTTGATACATAAATTGATTCTTGGAATGCCATAAACTTAAGGCTAAATGACATAATTCTAAGGGTTTGTTGTAAAAATTTCATAAACCAGTATATAAATTCTAAATATTACAATAAATTTCTTTATAGGACTCCCCAAAATATCTAAGTCACATAATGTTATGCATAATTTATTTATCCACCTTAAAAATTCACAAAATTTTGTTTCCATCGAAGAATATTTATATCCTATTCAACTCACCAAGATATATATAAGGGAAGTGGTAAGGCTGTGGGGAGTAAAACTCTCTATTATGTCTAATTGAAATCCAAGGATTATATTTAATATTTGGATAAGTATTCAAAAATCACTCGAGATAGAGATGATTTTCAACACTGATTATCACCCATGGATAGATAATTTGTCTCAGATGACTTTTAAAACTCTAAAGGATATGCTTAGATCTTATTAAATAGAATTTCAAGGATATTAGCATAAAAAACCCCCCTTGGTAGAGTTCATATATAGATATAGTTTCCATTAAAGAATTTAGTTGATACCATATAAGGATCATTATGGGATAATATGTATGATTCTAATATGCTGGGACAATGTTAGAGAGAGGATCTTGGTAGTTCATGACCTTGTCCAAGAATTCACAGATTGAGTAAAAACTATTCATTGACATATGAAATAAGCACAATGTCATAAAAAGAGCTATAAAAATAATCATCGATGAGGTCTAGAGTTGAATGTATGTGATAATTATTTCCACTAGATATCTTTGTGGAATAAGTTTAAGATATTAGGGAAGAATGGGAAACTATTCCTTAAGTACATTGGTCCCTTCAAGATCCATTATCCCATCAAGGTGATATCTTATCACTTAACACTCCATCGTGCCTATCCCAAGTTCATGATGTTTTCCATGTAAAATATTTGATAAATTATATACTAGAATACAATTATATATTGAACCCATACACCATGAAAATGGTACACAATCTATCATATGAGGATGAACTAGTAGAAATCCTAGATCGAAGAGATAAGGTGTTGTAGAACATGACCACTCATATAGTCAATTTTCTATAGATAAATCATTAATTTGATAGAGCTATGTGAGAACCTTAGGATGAAATAAGACAAATGTACCATTAATTTTCTTTCATCCATGTAATAATGTATTGAGGATGAAATTATTTATAAGGGTAGTAGAATGTAACAACCCATGATTTTTTCAAATACTTTTCCTTAATTAAATACCACATGAGTAGAATTATTTACATGAAACAATCAACTAAAAAGAAAACCAAGATAAATTGATGAAATTTAAGTATTATCATTATAATAAAACCACTAAATTTATTGGTATCAATAGAAGTAACCACTTTACAAAAATAATATAAAAGTTATAAAATATCAATGGACATTTTATAATTAAAAAATAATTGTTTCTTAAAATTGTTTTTATCCATTATATATGTTGATATTAAATATTATTTTTATCAAATTAAAATTTTTAATAATATAAAATAATTTTTAGATTTTTTATTCAAAATTATAAAATAATTTAATAGAGTTAATATCATTTTAAGGCTTAAAATTATGTAAACATGGAAAGTATTAGTTACTATGAAAAAATGTTTATTTTTAAATTAATGATACTTTTTAAATATATTTTTTAATTTAAATGTAACTATTTTAAAATTATAATCTAATATAATGATTAAATATAAATATATATTTATATGAATTAACACTAATTTAATTGGTAATAAATGTTAGATAATATTCTAAACACTTATTATTAAACCAATATTTTTTACAAAAAACTGTTTTTCAACATATTATATGTTATAATTTAAATGTAAATTATATCATATTTTGAAATCAAATTAGAATAAATATAGTCAGTAATATGATTAATCATGTTGAAATTTATACATAAATGTTATATTATATTTTTACTGATAAAATAATAACCATAATTAATATATTTTCAAGATTAATAAGTTTTAAAATGGGTAATCTAACGTGGATTGAATTTTACTAAATCAATTTTACAGAAATTTCTACTAATTTTTTTTTCAGGTTTGAAAGTCATACCTACATATTTGAAAAATATTTCCCACCAAACTCACCTAACCCTCATGAAATTCCATTATTAACTCTTACATAATATTCTTTCAAAATATTTTTCACTTGTATTTCTCCTATAAGAGGAGCTCACTTCCACCCTTCTCAATCCACACCCAAATTTATAATTTCCCATGAAAATATTCCCAATATCCATATTATATAGTGATTATATACATTTTATATCCTTTATCCTCAAAAAGGGCATGATGTCCAATACTTCCAAAGGATACTTGAATAGAATGTCAGTATTGTCAATGTAATTCACTACTTAAAAAAGGACTATTTGCGATGGGTTCTAGTCGAAAATGATCTTTTGTGATGAGGACCCATCTCAAATGGTCCGTTGTGGAAAAGGGCCTTAAAAATATTACCTTTTGCGACAATCAGTCACAAAAATTTATTATTTGTGACTAGTAATGTTATCGTCATAAATAGGTTTGGCATGTTTTTTTAAAAACGTATTGTAATGAGTCAGTCACCCATCGAAAAACATTTATCCAATTTTTTAAAAACATTTTTGCAAAGTAGTGTCACAATTTGTATTTTTGACAGTCTGTCACAAATAGTGGCGAAAGAGTTAAATAAAACAAATTTTGTGACAGACCGTCATAATTATTATTTGTTACAAGCCCATCAAAAATAGTGGGAACAAATAAAAAATTTAAAAAATAATATTAATAATAATATAATATTGATATAAATGAAATAATAATATTAATATGAGTAAAATAAAATTAAATATAAAATAATAAAATAAAATAATAAAATATAATATAATAATATTATTATTAATATTAATGAAATAATAATAATAATATTAGTAATATAATAAAAATCTCAGTATTCGAAAAAAATATAAAAACATATTAATTGATAAAATAATAAATCTGATAAAAACATTAAAAAAATATTAAAAACAATAATATTAGCAACAATATAAAAAACCCACTATTTGAAACTTTAAATAGTTAATATTGCAAAAAAATGACATTTAAAAGATTCATTATAAAATAAAAAAAATCACAAGTGGGGGGTCATCTAGAGGAGTTGGAGGAGATAGTGGAGGGAACTCCATCCCTAATCTATGAGTTAGACATCGCATGTACTCCATATGCTCTTTCTTTTGTTGATACCACCATTGACGCATCTCATCCTGTATCTTCTACTACCGATGCTATCATAGAAACTCTTCCTAGTACTTCTTCCACTAACTCATCTCCTCGTGCTCCCTATGTATAGTCTCTAGAAGCTCAATCTAAGGTCGAAAATGCTCACGATACTATGCATGAGATGATGAGGAAACTTTGTGATCTCCTCTTGAGCTGGACGCCGACATCACAAAGTTGTGATGAAAACTCCCAAAGGTTAATCGAGATCTGATACCAACAACTCGACTTTTCTTAAAGGTATATTGGGTCACTTAAATTCATCTTGACTCATCAAATCAGGAGGCAATGGTCTGACCATCAATCTCGGCCCGACTGTCACTATGTGTCTGAGGCTTCACGACCTCATATGACTCCTTCAGTTGAAATTTATAATTAAAATAGTTAAAATATTATTTTTAGTTAAATTTAAAATTCAAAAAGAAATTATACTGACCAAAATATGACACTGGCTAGAACCTCTAATATCTCCAGTGGCTGGATCACTATACATCCTTCTATAAACATAGTACTCTGTAATATCAAGCTGTGCGACAACCTATATGAATATAAAACAAACCGTTTACATTTAAATTTATATACAATATTTTAAAAAATGTACTTACCATACACTCCCGATGCATACTGAATGTAAAACTACTAGCTCGATGAATTACCTATTGTCTCCCCTGATTTTTCTGACCTACTGATGTCACACACGAAAATCTATACTAATTTTTATTTTTCATTAAATTTTCTTTGTTGAGGTGTGGGCCAGACTCGACGATTGTTTTTTAAATTTTTCTGATAAACAATCATTGTGGTGTGCTAATGTCTGATGCATGTGCATGGAATGGTTGATGTCATGTGGCTTCATGAGACCACCGTACAGTCTTCCTGGTGCACTATTAATTAAGAAGTTGACCGAATATAACTAAAGTGAAAAATACAATTAATTTAAAATTGTTTGAAATTAAAATAATAACAATTATAATAAAAATAGGGTTATGGTTATGTATAATGTTATTATTATTAATATTATTATTATTATCTCTTCCGCCATTATTTCAATTAGTTTATAATTATTTTTAAGTTATCCTTATTGAAATTGATGACATTTTTTCCAACTAATATTACTATTATCTTAAGTTAATTTAGAGTTATTTTTTTAGGTTATAATTTATCTTTTTTTCCTTTTTTTATTTTCCTTTCCTTTTATTTTATTTCTTCCCCTATCTCTTACTCTCCTTTTTCCATCGCACTACACCCCACCCCTTTTTTCCCTTGGTTCATGCATCTCCTCCTCCATACCCTAGTAGTCGCCTGGTACCCACATCCCTCTATCGCCTTCCTGATCCTATCTGGCATAGCCCCACCAGCCACCTCCGGTGCACCAAGTCCATCGCCCAGCGTGACCTCGCCATCCTCCTCCTACTTATCAGGACAAACCCTCCTCCCTTCTTTGGATGGCCATGCAACACCACACCTCCATCACCTCCCTCTCAGCCGAACCATCTGGACCCCCGCACATAGGCCATCCTTCCAGTTTGAGACGGCCGCATGTGTCCCTTCGACAGTCGAACCTCCTCGTCGGCATACCAACCTCCTCCGACGCATGAACATTCTTCTTGTAATTTCTTCCCACCTTGCATAGGATTTTTATTTAGTTTTCAGTTTTTTGTTTGGTTCCTTTATGGTGTGATGGATTCTATTATTTAATTTTAGTGTTTATTTTTACTGTTTGAGGTGTTGTGGAAGTGTGATGGACTTTACACACCGTTTTTGTGAAGGCGGTCCACACCAGTGTAGGTGGTTCCTCATATATTTATTGTTTAATGAATTAATTTTCTATTTTGATTAGTTTAGAGTGTTTATTTATTAGTTTTACTATTGTTAATTTTGTTGTCGTTGAGATCTAATGCGTATTTGATTTTTTAGTAGCATGTTTATGCTGTTTGTGGGTAATTTTGTTTTTGGAAAACCCATGTTGAACTATTTAATAGTGGTTTATAAATTCTGAAAATTATTTTTTTGGATGTGAAAAGGGTACAAATGGTGTTTTTGGAATAGCGTCTATATGTGTGTTGTCATAAATGAACATTAAATGAGTTTGTGGTGTTTAATGGCGTGCAATGCATTTTAAAATGGGTTGGAAATCTTTTCTGGCAGTCCGTTTAATTATAGTAATTATCTTTTTAACAATGCAGGTGATGTATTTAACTGTCTATGTGATGCAAATTGTGTTTCTGGGGTGGGGAGGTGTGCGTATGGTTATGTAATAGGGTTTCGGTCAGTCTAGTGTGTGAAGAAGTGTTTTTATTTAAAATTTATTTGTGAAAAATTTGAGTTGATTAATTAAATAATTATTAAGGGTGAAGAATTGTTTTGGTCAAATTGTGTAAAAAAATTTGATGTTTGAAGCCATTTGGCATGTGTGGAAATTATTCAAAAAAAATTCTTCTAATGGTGGGTCTAGCGATGAAAGTGTTTTCTTGGTTTGCGCAGTTTTCTTAGTTGGTTGTGTAAGTAATGTGGGTTTATTTTTGTGATATTTTTAGTATGTGGGTTATTTCAAATGGATTTTAGGTGTCAAAATGGTGGTTTTGGTGTGTGTATTGTCTTTTTGGTTTGAGTATATGATTATGGAATGTGACATGAACTCTAAACTACTTGAGCACAAATGGTAAGCCTGGGTACTAGGTGGGCAAACTAGGACTAGTGTGCTAGTGATACGGAAGTGGCATCGGACCAGTTTCACTTAGCTGGATTTTATGAATACAACAATAACTAAACTTTTGGATGATTTTGGGAGACCACTAGGTTATGGATGTGTTTCCATACTAGTGTCTTGTTCATGAGAACATATATTGTTGTGTTCCTATACCATTGTTCACCGAGACATGATGTTTTAGGGTCCCACTTTTCACTATTATCTTTAGGGCCTCTCCCATGTATTGTGCTCCTCTTTTTCTTTGCACTCACCATCCGCACATGGTATGGAAATGGGGTTACCAAGAAAGTGTGTGTTTTGGGGGGGGGGGTTAATTTATGTTGGTTTCCTTTTAGAGTAATTTCCCCTAAAAAATTGTTTTCATTAAAATTGTTTAAGCACTTATTTATTTTTATTCAATTAAATTGAAGATGTATTTATCATTTAATAATTATCCATGGAACCTTTTCTCAGTAGAATCCTACTGGGATTTTAGATCACACCCTATATACACCTTTGGGTGTATATATATTATGTTTCTTTTTCATTCCATGTTGAGGCTTCAAGCATAGCACGGGTGGTTTAGGTTGTTAGTGGCACCCTTGTGTCAGTTTTGTGGATGTGGCTTGGGGATGTGACTCCTCATATCGCACAGAGATTTGAGTTAGTGCCTTTAAATTTTTACTTTATTTTCATCCCATTTTGGGGGTTTTTAGGTTAAGTTGTAAACTTTTATTTTGACCTTAGTTTAAGGCCATGATTGGTTGTTGACATTAGTTTTAAATTTATTTAACGTTTTTATTGTTTTATATTTATTTATTCGGGTAAATAATTCCTAAGTTTTATTTTTGATACCCTGGAACTTATGACAGCCCGTGGGGATTGAGAACACCCTTTGGGCCTTGTCGCAGACTGGGTTGGGCACCGGGTTGGATGGAAACCCCGCCTGGTTCCTGAAAAAATGGTATCAGATGGAGTTTTTCGTTCCTCTATTTGGGATGTTAGGTAGATTAGGGTAGGATTGTCAGTACTTGAGGGGTAGGTGTGAGAAGAGTGTCACAAACTCTTTCTCGTTTCGATCCTCAAGTAACCAGGGGTAGTCCTAGATTTATGTTTTTGGAGTTTCTCTATATGGATGGGGGATGAAAAAGGAGTAAACCGATACTGTGCACGGTTTTACTTGGAGTAGTGACCCACGTGATGTCTGAGAGTATGATTCGAAAATCCTTGTGGTTGGTGCTTGCCTAGGGCATGGTCTGCTAAACCATATAGCTGAATTAGACACAACCACTAGTCCTTCATCTAGGTGCTTCAATGTTTGTTATTTCTTGCCTCCGTTTTGGGATTGGTGTGAAAATGTTTTCCTTTAAAAAGGGAAGTAGACTTTGGAGTTGTGCGTATTTTGTTTTGGTGTGTGGTTTGCATGATTTTTGGGGTGCGTTTCTCTTGGTCCATATTTTTTGAATTTGGTGTTAATTTTTTGAAGTTGAATTTCTAAAAGTATGTCTTGGGTTTTTTGAAATTTAAGTGGGTTGTTTAATGAAAGGAAATCATTTTGGAAATTTATCTCAAGTTTTTGAAATAGTTTTGGAAAAGGTATTTTTGGAATATTGGGAACATTTTGTTTTGAAAGAGGAAGAGCCTTGTTTCTTTTCCAGTGGTATTTCTATGGGTGATCTCATGTTCATGTGGAAGTGATTAGTGTATATTTGGAGGATCATGTGGATGGGTGCCTGAGTGGCACAAAGATGCATATTTGCGAGGCATCATAGAATATCAATGGTTATGAATTGATATTTATGGATGTTTCTTATTTCCTAAAAATTAGGATTTTTTTTCTAAAATGGGGTTTTGTGATCAAATGGTTTTGGAAATTGGAAAATGACATCGAGTTTAGAGAAAATATGACTTTTTCAAACGAGATTTTGGGCTTGTTGTGTAGTGCTTGGTTTTTCAAGCGAGTGTTTTTCTCTAAGAATGAATTTATGTTTAAATTGGAATTACTAGAATTGTATCTGAGGTTTGTATGTTTTTTTGTGAGGTGTTTGGATTTGTGGAAGGCTGTTTTGTGTTTCTTTTTTGAGGTATTCCCCCTAGAAATGTCCCATGGGTTTCCAGTAGGTTTCTTGGTTCTTGGCTCAGCCCAGACTCCCAGTTGAGTGGCGAAGTAGGGTTTGGCTCGGTGGTGTTGATTGTTCGTAGACATCGAGGTCAGTTGGATATCATTGATTGCTTTGGGAAAGTTGTACATGTCTCCAGTTTTTGAGGAACTCCAAAAGTTGTGTGGGTGTATGTTGTCTCGAGTATGTATGGAGAAGCAGGACTAAACCAATGAACATTTATTGTTCCATTTTTGTTGTGAGTGGGGATGCCATGAGAAATCCTCAAGATTAGCCTCATTTGGTAGTTATACCTAAGGAAGTGAAGGCAAGAGAAAGTGGATAATTTCATAGGTTCTCGACCAATCAGTAGGCAAAGGTGGGGGTGTGTTGACCTCTCTAATGAGCTAGTTCCATGCTCCCAGAGGTAGTGTTGAACCATCAGTTTTAAACTCATACAAGTTGTTGGTCCTATTTATACTGTGGTAAGTGAATGTTCCTCATCCAATGAGGAGTGTGAACCAATAGGACTTGTTCTTAGAGTGGTCCTTCTGTTAGTTTTCATCGTGTGTTTAACAGACCACTCAATCTCCTATCTCTTGTGTGGTCAGTCGGATACTCCAAGTCGTTCACTGCAATTCTCAGTTGGTATGTCGATGGTGTTGCCGTTTGGGACACGAGGAGAAGTATGCACATTGGTTTTTCATTAGAGGAAGTTCTAGTTAGATGTGGTCAGCTTATGACTGCGAGGTGGTAGATGATTCAAACATCAAGGCCCCAACGATAGGTCTCAGGGTGAATCTTGCGCACAGTCAAAAAACTCATCGAACATGGGATGAGCTTGATCTAACTTAAGTCTGCAGTGATGGTATGAGGACAACTTGAATTTCCCTATTGCGGTATCACCACTAAAAGAATCATTTTTGTTGCGAGGATCATAAAGATCTTTGTCTCCTTGTCATGGAATTAATTTATGAGAGATCCTCTTGGGCCTTAAAGAGGTTCGTAAATCCGTATTCTTGTAAAGCCAGTGGGTGTGCTATGCGAACCTTTTTGTGGTCAGTTATGGAACAAAATTGTACTTGTTTTAGAAATAATCATGTCTTGTGGAATTGATGTGCACCTGTTCTGTTTTCCCTCTGGTTAGTGGTTTTTTCTATAAAAAACATCTCATGAAATGGAGTTTTGTCCACTGTAGGAATAATCAATGCAGGTTGGCCTGTATTGGTGGGTTTAGGATGAAGAGTTTAGTCTGTATCTCTCAAAGAAAACTAGAAATGCCCACGACGGAGTCGTGGGGCTAGGAAAAATTTTAAAATAGTGGTGAGACCCGGTGTGGGTCTCCTCGGAATCTTCTCTTGTGTTGGACTAGTTAAACTTAGGGAACTTTTTGGGTCAATCCAGTGTTATAGGTTTCTTGGGTTTGTTAATAATTTTGGTTTGGAGAAATAATGTTTGACAAGAATCCTAATATGGTGGGGAGACCACCATAGGAAGAACTTGGGGGAGACACTGTCTTCAAAGTGCACTTGGTGGGGCAACCCCTTACTTATGCTCCACCCGAACTTGGCCATGGTAATTGGTTAGCTCAGGTAGTGGGTCACTGGATGAGTATTCTTGGATATATCGAGCGACCCCGATGATCCCTAAGTTAGGGGTCAGGATGTTCCATGTTGTAGTTCTATTTGAGGTGAATTCCTTGTTTCTTGTTATTTATCTTGGTGATTCTAGTTTTGGGTTCTTTGAAGTTTCATGTCATGGGTGTTTTGAATGCCCGATCTTCAGGTGATTATGGTTTTTCTTTAGGTATCTTCATGGTCTCGCTTGGAACCCTTGGATGACCTAGTTTTTTTGGGACTTTCTAGGGGTATAATTTGTCATGGTGGGGAGAATTGTCACAGATAGACATCTAATGTAATTTTTATTTTTAATTTGTATTTTTTTATTTTACATTAAATTTTCAGTGTTGAGGTTCGGGCCGGGCTCGACGACTGTTTTTGTGTTTTGGTGATAAACGAGTGTTGTTGGGTGGTAATGTCCGACGCACACGCGTGGCATGGTCGAAGCCATGTGGCTTTGTCAGACCAATGTATAGCCTGCCTGGTGCATGGTTAATTAATAAGTTGACCGAATATAATTAAAGTGAAAACAATACAATTAATTTAAAACTGTTTGAAATGAAAATAATAACAATAATAATAAAAATAGGATTATGGTTATGGATAATGATATTATTATTATTATTATTATTATCTCTTCCATCATTGTTTTAATTAGTTTATAATTATTTTTAAGTTATCAATATGATTCTTTTTTGACATTTTTTCCACTAATATTACTGTTATCTTAAGTTTATTTAGAGTTCTTTTTTAGGTTATAATTTATCTTTTTTCCTTTTTTTATTTTTCTTTTATTTTTTTCATACCCTCTCTCTTTCTCTCCCTTCATCCATCACGCTACACCCTGCCCCTTTCTTTCCCCTGGTTCATGATGCCCCCTCCTCCAAACTCTAGCAGTCGTGTGCTACCCGCATCCCTCCGTCGCCCTCCTGCTCCTATCCGGCATAACCCCACTGGCCTCCTCCGGTGCACCTACTCTACCACCCAGTGCGAACCATCCAGCCTTCTCCAAATCTGGCCGAACCCTCCTCCCTTAATTGGAGAGCCGTGATGTGCTGCACCTCTATCACCTCCTTCTTGACCGAACCATCCAGACCACCACACACATGCCATCCTTCCGGTTTGAGACCTCCACATGCCTCCCTTCAACGGTCGAACCTCCTCGCTGGCGTCTCGACCTCCACCAACACATGGGCCTTCCTCCGGTAATTTCTTCCCACATGGAATAGGATTTTTACTGAGGTTTCGTGTCTTTGTTTTGTTCCTTTATGGTGTGATGGATTCGATTAATTAATTTTAGGGTTTATTTGTATTGTTTGAGGTGTTATGGAAGTGTGATGGACTTTGCACACCATTTTTTTGAAGGCGGTCTACACTAAGGTTGGTGGTTCCACATAAATTAAATGTATGAGGAATTAATTTGTGATTTTGATTAGTTTATCATGTTTATTTATTAGTTTTACTGGTGTGAATTTATTTGTCTTTGAGATCTAATGCATATTTGATTTGGTAGAAGCATGTTTATATTGTATGTGGGTAATTTTGTTTGTGGAAAACCCATATTGAACTATTTAGTAGTGGTTTATAAATTGTGAAGATTATTTTTTAGGATGTGCAACGGGTGAGAATAGTGTTTTGGGCATAATGTCTATATGCATGTTGTCATAAATGAACATTTAATGAGTTGGTGGGGTTTAAAGGCATGATGCATATTTTAAAATGGGTTGGAAATTTTTTTTGGCAGTCTGTTTAATTATAGTAACTATCTTTTTAACTATTCCAGGGATGTCTTTAATTGTGTTCGTGATGTATATTGTGTTTTTGGGGTGGAAAGGTGTGTGTATGGTCATGTAAGAGGGTTTTGGCCAGTCTAGTGGGCGAAGCAGTGTTTGGCCTTTAAAATTTATTTGTGAAAAATTTGAGTTGATACATTAAATAAGTATTAAGGGTGAAGAATTGTTTTTTTAAATTGTGGAAGAAACATTTATGCTTAAAGTCATGCAGCATGTGTGGAAATTATTCAAAAAAATTTCTTCTAATGGTGGGTCTAGCGATGAAAGCGTTTTATTTGTTTGTGAAGTTTTTTTAATTGGTTGTGTAAGTAATGCAGGTTCGGTTTTGTTATATTTTTAGTATGTGTGTTGTTTAAAATGGCTTTTGGGTGTGAAAATGGTGGTTTTGGTGTGTGTATTGTCTTGTTGGTTTGAGTATATGATTATGGAATGTGACATGAACTCTGAACTACTTGAGCACAAACGGGAAGCCTGGGTACTAGGTGGGTGGACTAGGACTAGTGTGCTAGTGATACGGAAGTGACATCATCCAAGTTTCACTTAGCTAGATTTTATGACTACAACACTAACTAAACTTTTGGATGATGTTGGGAGACCACTAGGTTATGGAAGTGTTTCCCTACTAGTGGATTGTTCATGAGAACGTATATTGTTGTGTTCCAATACCATTGTTCACCCAGACACAATGTTTTAGGGTCCCACTTTTCGCTAGTATCTTTAGGGCCTCTCCCATGTATTGTGATCCTCTTTTTCTTTGTGCTCACCATCGGCACATTTTGTGGCATTGAGGTTACCAAGAAAGTGTGTGGGGGTGGGGGGTGGTGGTGGTGGTTAATTTAAGTTGTTTCCCTTTTAGAGTAATTTTCCCTTAAAAACGGTTTTCATGAAAATTGTTTAAGCACTTATTTATTTTTATTCCGTTAAATTGAAAATGTATTTATCATTTAATAATTATGCATGGAACCTTTTCTCAGTTGCATCCTACTGGGATTTAAGTCACACCCTACAAACATATTTGGGTGGATGTAGATTCTGTTTCTTTTTTTTCCAGGTTGAGGCATCGAGCATAACATGGGTGGTTCAGGTTGTTAGTGGAACCCTTGTGTCAGTTTGGTCGACCTATCTTGGGGATGTGACTCCTCATGTCACACGGAGGTTTAAGTTAGCGCCTTTTAGTTTTTACTTTATTTTAATCCCATTTTGGGTTTTTTAGATCAAGTTGTAATCTTTAATTTTGACCCTAGTTTAAGGGCATGTTTGGTTGTTGACTTTAGCTTTAAATTTATTTATCTTTCTGATTTTTTTTATATTTATTTATTTGGGTAAATCGTTCCCAAGTTTCATTTTTGATATCTGGGAATTTTTGCCACCCTGTGGGGATTGGGAATGCCCTTTGGGCCTTGCCGTATATCGGGTTGGGCGCCTGGTCAGATGGAGACCCGACCTGGTTCGTGACAACTGATGATCTACTCTGAAACCTCCTACTCAACTAGTGTGTACAGAATTCATCGCAAACCTAGGATGATAAATATTCAGGTCAGTGGATATGACATGCCTCATCATACTCTATCACTCCTTCTTTCTCGAATACTTTCCTTTTCAAATTGTGAAAAAACTAAGAGCAACACAGACACATAGTTCTCTACCAGGACTTCTTGACTACCTAGCGTATGAACACATAAATGGGATACTGTAAACCCTAAAAAAATTTATAATATCATGTTATTAATAAAATTAATTTCAAAAAAATATTATTTATTTTCTTACCAACTAATTCTCGAACATGGGGTGCTAAATATTGATGGGAATCTGATCCCATGAAACCCATGCTTCAAAAAAATAATTGTGCAGTATAGGGCTCCCCTATCCAACAACTATATGCATAAAGCTATAAAAAAACAATTAATTTAAGAATTAGAATATCAAAAAAATTAATTACAACTAACTAAAATACACAGGTAACCATATATCTGTGTGTGTGTATTGAACCCAAGATGTAGACTTCACTCGGGGATAGGGTTGAGAATTATCAGTTGGGGAAAACCATACCCCCTCAGATTTCCCCTTGAACTGCTAGTAGTCTGAGGGTCAGATGATCCATTATCCTTCTCATCCAAAGGTAAATCAACCTCCTGCAACAGATGATATAGATCCTCATCCATATGAAACACAAAATGTTTTTTGTTAGAAAGTAGTTGAAAACATCTATTATATATAGATATATATTATATATTATTATAAAAAAATTTAAAGCTGTCATTTTCTATTTTCATCCTCATCTTTATAGTTTTCAATGTCAATGTATTCATCTTCCTCCTCAACATCATCAATTTCCAAATTAGTTTCAGTTTCATCATATCTTATCATTTCAAATTCAGTTGCAACAAAATTAGCATAATTGTCACCATCAGACCATAAATGTGGGGGTTTCTTCAATGATATTCATTTCTCTTCATGAAAAGAGGGATTTAGAGCAGTCTCTAAAAAATTTCAGATTCCTTGCACTTCAGCGGAACCACATTTACATTCAGTAAACTGATTCTCTCGATATTTAATTTTTATTATGATCCACAAATCACCAAACTCCCTTGAAGTAGCATAGTAATTTGCATAATAAATATTATGTGATTGATGATCTAATAGAAAAGGTTCATTTACTATAATAATACTTTTATATTTAATATAAACAATTTGATGGATCAGATGAACACACAATCCTCTCTTAGTATTCAACTAGTTCCATTTAAACATCGTTATGTAATGTTGTCCTAGATAACATAGTTCAATGGTTTCTTCGAGCAAGCCGTAAAAGTAAAATTCGGTTTATCTATGATAAGATCCTCTCAATAAAACACCAATATTCATTTTTTTGATTCCCCATATGCACGTGTATGAAATAAAAAACCATTCACCACATATGCATTATAATATTTAACCATTTTAGTGGGTGGGTTACTTAATACACACAATCAATTATCAATTTTATCAGCATGTTGAGATACATGAAAATTTGTAAAAAAATTATCACTATAACAAGTATTAAATATATTTTTATGTGAAATTAAAAATAATTTATTGTACCAGTTTTTGAAACCAATAGGAATTTTTTTTGATGATGTTCTTCAAGTGAAGCTACTGTAATTTTTGGAAACTTTTTTTTATATGATTAGTATATAACTTAAAAATAAAATAAGATTAATGTACTATTAAATAAATATAAAATAAGTGATATGAGTACTCATAGAAAAAATGGTTTCAATTATTCACAGTTGAGAAGAATATATGTATGAGATATGTGATGATCATCATCTGAAAACCATTGTTCATGAACTCAATTGAAGTAATGTTCGGGCTGATTGAAAACTGATAATTGATTGTGTAACAGCCCGAGATTTTATGAAAACTATTTTAATTTTATTAATGTCTTTTGTTGTACGCTACACCAAAAGGAGCTTGCACAACACACATCCTTGACTTGCCTTGCATTACACGCAATCACGACCTTCCTCGATAGCGTGTGTAGTACGCAATACCGAGTTTCACTAAACAACGATATGCTATTATAATATTATTATAACTAGCCGTTATTAATAGTAATAACCACATTTTAAAATTTTAGAAATTTTAGCTCTCAAAATGGACTTCATTTTTGGATTCGTAGTATCGAATTTAGCCTAAGGTGAAATTTTGGTACTTTTCGGATAACTTTCATATTTTGATGAATAGTGAAAATTACTAAATTTTAGTTAAAAACAACTTTTTCAATCGAAATAATTAATAGTGATAAACTATTAATTTTAGTGGTTTTAAAGTATATTTAGAATATATTTTTACAATTCAATACAATGTTGGTCATTGGATGTAATTTCACATTTACACCAGACATAAACAAGTGTTAATCTTTTGATAGTTATTATCTCTTAAAAACACGCTATTCGTAGTGACATCGGAAATTAATTATAAAATTAATTAATGCAACTTATATGTTGGGAATTTTGTAAAATAGAAATCATTTTTGAATTCGGAATATCAATTATAGCTTAGGGTGAAATTTTGGCATTTTTCTGAAAAACTTCAATTTTTGATGAATAGTGAAACTACTAAGTGGTAGTTAAAAAAATTAATTTTTTCATAAATCATAATTTTACCGCTTCTGTGAATGGAATTTCAAAAATCCGAGAGACACGGTTGATGTCAGTAAGTAAAATGTGGTTCAATGAGATGAAAATAATTTTTGGTGAATAGTAAATTTTTACTTTTATTTACCACGGTTAAAAGTAAATAGGGTAATTAAGGGTAAAAATGATATTAATATTACCCTAACACATGTCCTAATCCTATTGGACAAGTGTATCTCGACCAAAAACAACCTTAAGTGTAAAATATTATCATTTAGGCCCACTTGGACTAGATTAGGACATTTATTATTAATTTATTTAAAGAAGGGTTAAAATAGTTAAAATCAAAGTTTAATAAGTAAATCATTTTTAATATGGGGTTATACATAAGATAAATTCAACTATAAATATTCATTAGAAATCTAAAATGATTTCCTACATAATGGTATTTTATTTATAATTTTTAGACATTAAATAATTTAATTTATTTATGACACAATGATGATGGAGTAATTATCTTATTAATGAAATATTGACATAATTGATGTTATAAACACAAAAATAAAGGTAATTTGAGACTTTTTATGAATACCACTAATTTTATAGGTTACTATGATATATTAGTGTTGCTTTAATCAACTTGGTTCGAACATATAATTCTGTTATGACTTTCAAAAAAAATCATATATCAAATAGATTCAAAATTGACACAAAATAGTTTTTAAATCAAATATTATATTATTAATTGTTATTTTATTCCTAAAAATCTATGGTTCGGCCAAATGACTTAGATAAGGATATATATATTAATAATAAACAATTTGGGGTTCTTTTGGCATGTTATAGTAAGTTTATTAACCATATAGTGAAAGAAAACAAAAAGACACGGTAAAAGTTAAATTATTTAACTTAGAGTTAAATCTAATTGATAAGGTTAAAATAATACCCTAAACTTGTCTAAATCATATTGGTTGATAGGATTTAGACCCATACTCACTTTAGCTTCTAAATAAGACCCTTTGGAACCATTATAAACCGATTTTGACTTTAATATAAAATAATATTTTGAGATATTCCTAAGATGCCCTTCTCCTCCCTTATAAAAGGGCACCTCCTCCCTCTCCTACTCACACCAATTTGAGCATTCAAGCTCAGCCAACCCCTGCCGAAATCCCTTCTACACTTCCCTATAACAATCCTAGAGGTCCTGGTCTTCTTCAAAGACCAATCTTAGTTCCCTAAGTGGAGGATTCAAAGAGGCGTTTCAAAGAAGAGGTAATATCCATTACCGATCTTTTTCAATTTCTTTCTTCTTCAACTTCTTCTTCTTTAGTTGTTTCATGATAAAGTAATAACATAAGTATTTCTTATATACTGATATGTTATTATAAATATGAAACAACTATAATTAACCTTCTATCCATCCTACGGAAAAAGGAAATCACCGCGCGTGCGTACGTACGGAATACCGTCTCCACGCCGTGGTGTAATCTATTATCCGCCTCCACCTTAATTGGATGGGTATAATGGTGTAAGGAGTAACTATATATTATTATTATAGAGTTATATTGATACTTAAATAGTATACATACACTTCAACACAATTCCACGACCATGAGAATGATATCATCGCTCGTGCGTACGTACGGACTACCGTCTCCACGACGCGATGAGATTCATTCTCCATGTTAACCATTTAAGAATAATTATAATGTATATATAAACAATAATAATGAAATATATGACATTATAAGGATACTGGATTTATGTATATATGTATTTCATCTACTTACATCCATTCAATACAATGAGGAAAGGAAAACAGCGTTCGTGCGTACGTACGGACTACCGTCTCCATGAACGGTGTGTTTCATTTCATTTATATATTTATTAAATATATATATATACTGAATATATATGATATATAAATCATGTTTTATATTCTAGAAGTAAGTAAATCATGATATAAGTAATAATAATGTCAAGAACAACAAGTCCAAACACCTACGATAAATGAAACATTTTTACCCAAAACGTTACTTTAACATGAATTTACAAAAGAACAGGTAATATAAAGTCATAAGTGAAAAATATATGATATAATAACAATGAATATGATTCTTTAATAAGTCAATGACATTATTTAAATCATTATACAGGAGTTTTGGACACTTACGAAGCAAATCAGACCTAAGGTAAGGGAAATATCACAATCTCATTTTTATCCGAGATTGTTTATACTTTGGCATTTACTGGGGTGTATTTTATCATCCACATCCATGTTTCCTCAATATGTAATATTATCTCCATTCACCTACAATTGTTTAAATCCTATTTTACCCTTTGGTGAGTTTTTAGTAAAAGATATGAAAGGAATCTTTTGTCGTTTTTCATACGAGGTACTTTTTGACTTTTCCGACAAAAGTACGAAGAATGTTTTTTTTAACTTATACGGCAAGAATGGATTTTTAAAACATTATTTCCAAGAATCTTCCTTTATAAGTTTTCAAGTTTATTTTTAATCAACTTCTTTTAGTTTATAATTGTATGACATGTTAAGAAAAGAAAAATGTTTTTGAAGTAGAAAGGATATTTTCCTCAAGAATGGAGTTCAAATGTTTTATCAAAAATTTTTCCATCTAAGATAATATAGGGTTCTGTTTTTATCCCTATTATTACATTGATTTGATTATGTTTTGAGGAAATTATTTTTATGAAGTCATTTACCTTATATGATTTGTTTTATGATGTCATGATGTTTCAAGAATCCCATTTTTTTTACATGTGTTATGCGATGATGTATGATTTATGATTATGTGGCTCACATAAGAAAGGATTCATTATGAGATGGGTGGGACCTATATCTCCCTCCAATGCATTGGGTAAAGATTTTATATCTCATGAGATAGACATGGCTGGAATGGTAGGTTATACCGGTTCAGTGAAACAGGACTGAAACGAGGGTTACTCGATTCAGAAAGGGACTTTGTCCACTAAGATTGTCTTGGAAATGAGTCTTGACTAACAAGAAATGATTCTATATGATTATGTGTGAATGCCACAAAGTTTTATGTTTTAAGTTATGATTATTGTGATTACATTTCACTGCCATGATTTATCCCATGTTATGAAATTATTCTCTCTTTTGCAGGTTATGATTTTCAAAATGTTATGTTCTTATGAATATGATGTTATTGATATTTCTTTTGTTTACCCTTACTGAGCATTTGAGCTCACCCTTTTATGTTTTATTTTCCTCAGGATATAAAGAAAGGTTTTAGGTAAAAAAAAGGAAGATCTTTATGGGAGATGTTGAGGATCTTTCACCATGATTAGAAGATTATATTCCGAGTTTCCAAAGACACTAAACTATTACGGTCCTTGTGTGTGTGTTTTTTGTAATGTACTAAGTATTCCGCAAAAGTAATGAAATGTTCATGTACGATAATCTTCGGGTCTCTACAGATTGCTCATGTCATCATAAAAATTTCCATTATTATGAACCATGAAATTGTGTTTTGAGGGATATTTATATTGAAATTAATGAGAGAGAAAAAAATAAATTTCCCCTTGTAAATAAGGTTCTGTAATTGAGCTTTCAAGCGATGCTTTGTTATATAAAATTTTCTTTAATTTATGCATGTATCTATCGAATGGGTATATCCATAAGAACTACAACAGACCTCTACAATTTGTTTCATGCAGAAAGTGTAATATCATATGTTCCATTAATTCAAACAAATCTATAAGGAATATTTTTTTTCCAATTTACATAAAATTTAAAAGACATCTTCTTGCAGTTTTCATACTGCATCATAGTCTGTTTTCGATACACAAATGTCTCGAAAAAAATATTACATGTCTATTAGTGCATCCCAAATCAAATGATTTTACAAACCTCTTAATCCAATTGAAAAAATACTTTACTTTAAAACATGATTGTCATTAATTTTTAATTTGGTAATATGACCATTTGTGACACATCTTCCAAAATTGAAAGCATAACCATATGGAAGTCTCAAATATACAATCCGCTGGCAAAATAATATGTGAATATCTATGGAAAGTGTATAAGATTGTTTTTTGATTTATTAACTTACGTGATCTAAAATTTTCAAACAGTTTAAGTTTCAGTCGCTTGCAAATTTGGGAAAGATATAATCCTTTTCTGAAATGATATTTTTCACTTCGAAAAGGATGATCGTTTGGAAGGAATCAATGATGATAGTAAAAAAACATGGTTTTTTCATTGACAATCATAAATTATTTTCTACCTCTCATACAAAAAGGATATGATTTTCAACCATGTGTACTCCATCTAGATAATATTCCATATGCAAGGAATTCACTAATTGTCCACATCAATACAGCTTCTAGTAGGAAGTTTTTCACAACAACATCATATATAATGACCCCATTAATCCACTGTGAGTTTAACTCATAAATAAATGGTTTCAAATAAACCTATATACTATTTTTTGAATTACCTAGAATTAATAAGGTCAAAAATATATATGGGTCCTTCATCAACATCCATGGTGGTAAATTATAGAGAGTTATAAAGACAGGC
Organism: Viscum album; assembly: GCA_963277665.1. Lineage (NCBI taxonomy): Eukaryota > Viridiplantae > Streptophyta > Magnoliopsida > Santalales > Viscaceae > Viscum > Viscum album. Next base: position 1,598,114,728 of record OY728130.1, on the reverse strand, counting down.
CAACACGAATATGGACTTCTGTAAGAACCAAATGGACAGAAACTGTTTGTAGAAATACCCAATCACACGTTTTGGGATTCTAAAGCAAAAGACAAATGCACTTAGTCATTTGAACATGCATTAATCTTATGATAACCAAGACCTAGATTACAAACCAACCTCTTTTTCTCATATAAAATTTTAGGCAAGACATTTCTTTCAGGTATCCGTGTTCTTAAATAAGATAATATCTATTCAAAACAACTATTTTACATTCAATTATTTGATTGAATAGCCAAAAATTTAGAATCTTCCAAAAACTTTCTTATCATTCAACTAGGATATAAGGCATCCTTAGAAAACCTCATTAACTCATATAAAAGACATGGTTCCTAATTTGGAGTTAAATCAATATAATCCTAAGTTTTAGTTTATTTAAAAGACGGACCTACCACATAATGTACTAAATTTTAAAACCATTCTGGATCCAGAACCAAATTATTAATATCTTCTCTGGAATGGAATTCACAAAATTGATACAAAAAAACATAATTTTGATAAAAACCAAAATGAAATAAAAGACCTCTAACATTTTCAAATGATCCAAACGTCCCTAGAGTATATTGTTTAAGAGGACACTTAATTTTCCCTTCTGATTTTTTTTTTGGTTTTGATGATATAAATGATAAGAAAGCTTAAACACCCTTAATATATATATGATTTAAACCCAATGCATTTGGATTCCTGTGTTTATTTATCCAAGAAAGATCATATAATAATGACTGCTGTCGACTTCCTTATTTCATATTTTTTGAAAAATTATGAAATAATTAGTTATTTTGTATAATTACGTATAATATAAAAAATATCCAAAAAAGATAATACAATTAAATTATCTATTCTACCAATTTATAATAATTTATATTATTTTATAGTTATTTATACTTTTTTTAAATCTTTTATATTAATATACACTCATTTATAAAAATTTATACTAATTACCACTAATTATTATTAATTATAGGTATTTTGTACTAATTATTATTAATTATCAGCGGCACAATTTCCATCAGATTGGTGGTAACTCTTTTTCCCGACAACTCATCCCCTTTCAAATCTCTTTGACTAAAATAACTATGAAAAGTTTGATTCAGAGTATGAATATCCATTTTCATGTGTATGAGGATAGAGAGTAGGGAGGCCTCACGGTGCTGCTCTCCATTGTAGGATCGAAATGATAATGAATGTAGTATCAAAATAATAATGTAGATTCTCAATATACAAGATGGGGGGGGTGAATTTTATACTTTAAAAAAATTCTTTTGGAACTTTTAAAGATAATAATGTTTAACAAAGTTAAACAAGGTAAATTCACAAGACCTCTTAGTTCTGCAAACTTCTTGATTCCGGAAATGTGGTTTTAGAGATGAAACTTAAGAAAAATTTACAAAGATAAGGATTCTACCTTAAATCATATAAAACCTCACAAATCAGAGTACACGTATAAGAAAGTATAAGATAGTTATACTTTCCTCAAAAATAAAAATGTAGTGGAAAACTTGAAATAATACAAGTTACAAGTAGTAAATATTTTAACCCAATGAGAAGGGTATACAACAACCTTGGCTAAAGGTCCCTTGATTTATACATTCAAGAAATTCTATCTTACCCACAACAGGGTAAGCCCTCAATACGAATATCGGAATCTGTCTTGTTATCCCCACAAGGCCATGAACTTCGTGGTAGTCGACACCTTTGTCTTCCTATCTCCAGAATCCCACGAATGTACTCAACAACATTCGGAGTCGCACAAAGAAATTCCGAACAAGTTGTTAGTATGCACAAAGAAATAAACTCTCTCTCTAGAAATCACTTTAGTAGCATGCAATCTCTATATTGATTAACTTGTTTTGAGCTCTTTCAAATGAGATTCTATTTATAGGAACATCATCAACAGTTCTCTCCCTCCTCCAACAGTCATATTTCTCCTTGAATTTCGAAGGGACCTGTAAATGTGTCACTCAAACAATGGTTGGTTAGTAACTGAATGCATGAAATCATTTTATAACCAAAACACGAGTAAGAAAAAATATGGTTTCTTAACCAAATTCATTTTTTGAAGTGTAAGGACAAATAAAAGTTCAGAGTCTAACCAAAAAAACCATTTGGTGTTTATAATATGTAAATATTAGAATTCTATTTTCATAATAATTTGGAGTCTGAACTTACAATGTTCAGAGTCTGAATGCATAAGAATTCGGAGTCAGAACATAGAAATTCAGAGTCTGAATTCATTAGAATTAGGAGATTAAACTTACAAGGTTCAGAGTCTGAATTCATAAGAGTTCGGAGACTAAACTTACGAAGTTCAGAGTCTGAATTCATAAGAGTTCGGAGTTTGAATTCATAAGAGTTTAGAGTCTGAATTCATAAGAATTCGGAGTCTAAACTTAGAATGTTTGGAACCTAAATTCATAGAATTCAAATTCTGAACTTAGATCTTGAAAATAGAATTCTCTATATGTATGTATTTATAGGATTCCAAGGTTTTGGATACAAAACCAAATTTTATACATTGAAAATACATGAACAATGAAAAACATGGTAAGGAAAAATTTCCCTTGGGGAAGTATAATTTTCCTTATCATGTAAAACACCAGGTAAATGAAATTTTCCTTAAGATAAGGGGTTTTTGATTTTCAAAATAAGAAGGAATGGAAAAGTCATAATGAAACATTATTGAATCAACAATCTCCCCCTTTTTGGAAAGCACAAACATCCTTATGAAAAAGAATATAAGGACATCGAAAATATTTTTTTGGACTTTGAAAGTAAAACATATCTCCCTTAAAACATGGGAAAAGATGAACATGACTATCTCCCCCTTGGGCTTTAGAAACACTAAGGATTGTTTTCTTGATTTTCAGAAAGAGACTTAGCATTTTATTGCATACGAAAATCTTCTTGGATAAGAACCCTCCTTAAATGAACTCCCCCTTACTTAGTGAAATTTCATCTTTACTTAGTATTATTTTTTTTTCTTTCTCCCCCTAAGTGATTTTCAAAAAGGAATACAGGGAATGGAAAAGTAAATATGGTACCTGAAATATTAGTACAAGACAACCAAAAATATACCAAGTGCAACCAAAAGTTTCATTAGGATTAGGAAAATTTATACAAGGAAGGAATACAATAAAATATCAGAATTGAACAAGATTATTCTTCCTTCTCCTTCAACATTAACTTCTATACTATGGTTTTGAGATTCTTGAGATCCTTGTGATCTTCCTATGATCGTTTGAGAATCGGATCCTTGTATTCTATTTTATTCTCTAAGGCATTGATATTTTCTTCCCGTGTCTTAAGAATATCAACGTGAGCCTTCAAGGCTTCTTCTTGCTTGAAAAGATTTTCTTCTATCTCAATAATGCGATCCCTTTCTCTTTTCCAACTCTGAGAAACTGAATAAAACTTCCCATTCAGATCTTTTACTTCTTGCATCCAGGAATTTTGTTCGAGAGACTGCTTTTCCTCAAAACTATTTGTGAGATCCTTGATCTTCACATATTTTGTGTCAAATGAATCCTTGAAAAATTCTTGGAATTCATCAATAACTCTCATGTATTATCTAGTTTTATTTGATCATATGGTCATTTTCTTGCAAGATCTTTCGTGGGCTTAGTAGTTTATGAAAATGGTTTTGAAATTGGCCTCAAGCATGACAGACTTATCCATCACCATGGATACTGAATATAATTTTTGATTCAAGGTGTGTTGAAGCATTTTTCATCTGAAGTATATGCTGGGAAATATTGGTATTGTTTTAACAAGCTTATTCAAAGTCTCGAAAACAAAATCGTGTCCAAGGGAGGATGATTCTGAATCAGATATTTTTCTTGGTGAGGTTTCTTTTACTAACTCAGAATCTTTCCACTTTGAAGAACTACCAACATCTTTGATTTTTTACCATGGCCTTGGTAGGTGTATCAACAACTACCTATTTTACCTTATCAACCATCAGAATGGCTTCCTCTTGATCAGGAGATTCATGTTCACTATCAAATAACTGAACAATTTTATCTTCATCCACTACAACAAAAGCAGCCCTTATCGGCGTTTTAAACCGCCGATAAATGGGTTGGTGGCGGTTTACAAAAACCGCCGCTAAAATTGGCGCTGACAATCTTTTAGCGGCAGTTTTTTCTATTTCACGGCGGTTTAAAAAATGTGTCATAGATGCCTCATTTCCCGGAGGTTTCTCTCCATTTAGCGGTGGTTTTATGGGTATGCCACACTTTTTTATTCACGGCGGTTTTAACCACTGCAAAATTATGCCGTTTGATGTGCCTATTTTGCGGCAGAAAAAACCGCCGCTAAATATAAACGTAATATATTTAGCGGCGGTTAAAACCGCCGCTAAATGCTGAACTGGAAAAAAAAATAATTTTGGTTCTACTACACCACTGCCCTAAAAAATAAATCAAACCAGAATATAGAGATCACCTAGGTTTCATGGGGATCTCGACCCCCTTCTTGGTAGTGTAGGATAACGGTATAATAAATAGAGAAACACCATATAATAATTAAATCAACAATAAATGAAAGACAAAGCATTGGATGAATAATATAAACTAAATATAAAAGGCCAATGACAATTTACAACCATGAATTCATGTCCAGATGAAGATAAAAAACTAAAAAATAGTATACATATAGAAGGTAGCATGATAAACATTAGTACATGAATAAATAAAATAACTAAAATCCCTAAGGGATGAAATCTAAGAAACATACATCCACCCTGATAATAGGGGAAAAGATATTGTACCTTGATAAATTATGGATCGATGGTGATAAAATCCGATGATGGATGAAGGAGAACCATCAAATCCTAATGGAGGGAGGTGGAGAAACCCATAGAGGAGGGAGCTGTGAATGCTGGAGAAGAAGGAGGAGGAAAGAAAGGGAGTTAAAACATTTAACCTATTAATGAAAAAATGGTAATTTCACCCTTAAGAATAGTTCACATGGTTTGGCTATATGAATTTCCAAACCGTACACCAACCGTGAGACTCCCACTACTTAGGAATCCTACCTCACATGGTTTCCCCACAGAGTTTACCCTAACCATGTGACAAATGTGTAATGAATTGTGTGATAATAATTCCTAAGTGGCACTAACCATGTGAGCTAGGAACATAGTTTGGAAAACTGTGTGCTGCCCGTGTGGGGCACTTCTTCTCACCTACTCCAGCCGCATGGTTTTCTACTACAGGTTCCCATAGTTTTAGAAAAACTGTGGGCACCTATCATACCACCCAAACTTGATATTTTTGGTGCTTACCTAGGCCCGTTCAACTAGATAAATGATCACATCGTCATCCCTTTAAGCATCCAACCAATGGTGCTCCCCACCATAGGTTTTAACATTAACAGAAAATTATGAACCATAGTATTCTCCACCATTGTAATTTCTTATAAAGAATATCCAAAGATTTCCAATGATAATATTGGAATTTTTCCTCTAATTGGGAAATCCTAAATACTTCTGAGGCCATAATAGGGACCTTACTATAAAGAAACAGTCAAATGCCAATCAGCATAACTGAAACTAGTCATGAAATCTTTCTCAGAAGACATTTTCGACCCACCATATAACCGATGCTCTCTTAGTGCATCGAGGATAACGTAAAGATAGGGGACATGCTCGTTGCTAAGCAAGAGTACACTAAGAGAGTATAAATATTATCAGAATATTGGAGACACTTCCATCACCTCAAAGACACTTCCATCACTTCTACTACCTAGAAAGACATTTTTACTATATCTGACACGATGTTCCCCAAATTAGGAGTGTCCTAGTCATGAAAAGAAGAGATAGAACAAATTCATAAACACATGGGAAATACAGAAGGACTACTCACATCAATTCTATTTTTTTCACCTTTTAAGAACAACCCTATAACTCTTGTCTATGATTTTTTAAATCTGAAATCATATCTTTAGTACCTATCTCAAGGCACAACACCAAATACGTAATTATATACAATTTATAGTTAATTATATAATTTTTTTATAAAAAGTATAATTTATTTCAATTAAAACCAACAAGGAATAATTGCCTAAAAATCACTAGCCCACCTCATCACAACTATATAATAACCAACCACTTATGTATTGTTTGTGGTGAAATCCAACCTTTATCCCAAAAAAATTACCTATGAAGTTGAACCAAGTTAATCAACAAATTAACTTAACTTAATATAATTTTAATTAAAACTATTTAAAAATTATAAATGGCGATGTACCTCTAACCCAATGACATGTTACAGCATGAGATAATAATGTTGGGACATCGCATATCAGTTTTGAGAAAAATAATTATCAGATCAGATGATTTATACAATGATCCAGTGTAAATAATCTCCAAAATCTAACCAAAAAATCCAAAAATAAATGAAGAACAATATAAAGGTAACATCAAATGTAGTCATACATAATGGAAATAATACTACATGTTTGACCCCAACCATGGCCATGAATGATGTTGTAGAGGAATTTATCCAAGGTTGATGCAAGTAGTTTATAATCAAATGATGTCCTATTTGACATTAACATCACCTTTTTGATGTGTTGGTTACATATACTTCTTCCTAACCATATAATTTATTCCCCTTTCCCTTCTCTATCTATCTGCCTCTCCCAAAAACAATGTCTACATCATAGGAATATATGTTGGTATTTTGAAATATTTAAGTCATGTATTTGTTGATTAGGTGGCATGTATATTTGTCATAATTGAAATAATTTTTTAGATATTTCATTATTTTGATGACCCATGTGTTTTTATTTCCCATTATGGTTTTTTGAGACTCGACGCAGTAATGACCTCCTCACAGTGGAAGACTAGGCCACCAAAACCCAATTCTTTCCACCATAGTCCATTTTTTAAAGATAAGTGACGAGAATGAATAATTATAATGGTAGGCCTCTTCATAATGTACATGTAGTCATGCACCGAACCATATATATGAATATGTTCATAACAATAAAAATAAGAGAAAATAAACTAAATATTTACATTCTATCATGTTATTTACTTTAGAGAATAAAAAATAGTACAATAGGTAATATGAAAACAAATGGAAAAAATATACACCTAATAGGGAAATATTACATATCCTGATAATAATATGAAACAAATGAATTATAGAGAGATTGACTATTGATCTATAATCACCAACCACCATGTAAGATCAAATTAACCCAATTATCCCTTTTCCCAACATAATACACAACTAAATTGTACATTATCTATATATACATGACATGTGTGGGAATAACTCAATTAGTTTTGAGCACATATATACCCAACCTTCCGCATCCAAACCCGATATAGGAGGAATAGAATACATGTTAATATTAGACATCTGAGCCTAAAGATTGACGAAAAACTAACCCAACAATAAAGAGATATGTTCTTCAATGAAAACCGAAAAGGAGAGAAAGGTTATATCTATCTCAAATACCAGTCCAAAATAATGGTTTCAAAACTTCTCTAATGAAATATCATCAATGCCCAGTATCATACTAATTTGTTCAGGGAATTATTGAGGAGGACCAACACCTCATCAATTTTCTATAATCTTATGGATCATAACAACCGTGGATTGAGGAATCTCTACATTGTGTAATAGTGTATTACCTACTTTGTTTCGGCATAATGTGTATGGTGGATCCACAAAACATGTTCATGGGGAGAACTATCATGTTTGATGGAGGGCCCTCTTCCTAGGGTTATAGGGATTACATAATATATTTCTACATAATGTTTATTGTGAACCTACACCCTAGTGTGAAAGGGGATACAATATTTATGGATATAGGACCAACACCTTGGTGTAATATAGAATGGTACTTCAAGTCATATTATATAAATAGAGAAGCAGTACACTCAAATCACCCAAGGGCATGGGTCCCCTATCCTTGGAGAGAGTGCTCCCTATCACACTAGGGTGTAGGTACTATATATTCACCACCATCACACTCAAGAATGGGTCCTCTTACCTTTATGTTTACTCTCCATCGACATGTGGGGAAGTGGAAACGTGGGATCCATCCTCATGAATTATTTGGATATAATAGTGAGGTACTAGTCATAAACGATGTATCTTTAAAGATATAAAAATAATCATCATCCTGGGTTGGTAGGATAGATACAGATTCCCAGTCTTTCTATTATGGGATTCATCATTTTACACATATATTTATTATTGGGTACCATTTCATTATTTCTCTATGCAGTTCTGAATTCTTATATAATGTCTTTTATTTATCCAAATTCAATTCTCTAGATGTCCTAATGGGTATGTGACTAATCATCCTTTCATTGTTATTGTACAAAATGTTCATGTATTATAAAAAGGTCAGATAAAACGATGGTACATTTTGTGGTGTTTAGAGATTATTTTGTGACTTTAATTGTGTACAGTGGATGAGACTTGGATATTGTGATTCATGATTGATTCTATTTTTTCGTATATAGTTTCTATTACTTTTAGAAAACATTTCATGTTGGGAATGAATATATTTACACTAATTTTTATATTATACTACCATAATTTTTTTTACAAACTAAAAATTATTAAAAACCTTAATTTTACTACAATGGTCAATGTCTTCACATATTATAACTCTACCATTTTTAATAGATATGGATTGGTGTGTTCATAATGATATATTAGTAAAAATATTACAATAGTAATTATTATTTTTGGTTCATGTTTCTAGCCTCATGCCTATATAGGTGTTCTTTGAGATGCGGTGGACCAGTTATCCACTAGCTCTGAGGTCTAATGGGTTGGGATGTTATATAATGTTATCCGAGCTGGTTGAACCTAAAGAGGGTGTTAATATTTATTAACCTGGTGATGTTTTATTTAGAATTTAACAGAATTTGGTCAACTAGTCTTGATTGTTGCATTTTGTCTAGGGATCAAATTGTTTGTGTTCTAGCTATTATGTCCATTCATCCAGAAATGGACATCATGCTTCTTCACTCAGTATATTGAGACATTAGTTACATAAAAAATTGGTAATTTTATCACATATTATTGAGTACATTGATTTTAAATCATGAGATTTGTCTGTGTATATATATATATACAATCCCATAATACCATGGTATATCTTGGTTATTTTTTACGATAAAACAAAAATATATCTATATTTTTTCCTAAATTCTGATCATTATGAATTGTTGATTAGTGATGGGGCCATTGTTCTAGGGACATCTCACAATGTCATCCAACTAGGCGTGTAGGTAGAAACACCCCCACATATCAAGCACAATATTATTCTAGTATAGTAGGATAGGATGTATATAGTCTTAGCGCACTCCATGATCCACAATACTAGATTCCACTAATGTTCCATAGAGAGGAAAATTCCCAGGAAAGAGAATATTACATTCAATTAGTGGTATTAGTGTTTAGGTACAAGTCCCCATTATTCAACAACTATAAATAAAAATCAATTCCCCCCGACTAGGAACCATATAATCATGATATCAATTCCCCAGCCCGATTCACTAATATGTAAACAAATCAGGTCATTAGATTACCTCACAAATCAGGTGCGGGGGTCGCCGAAGGCCGCGGGGGGCGTGGGGGGTGCCGGGGTCGTCGGAGGGCGCGGGGGGCGCGGGGGGCGCGGGGGGCGCCGGTGGTCGAGGGGGTCGCCGGTGGTCGAGGGGGGCGCCGGGGGGTGCGGGTTTGGCCGGAGAGCGCGGGGGTGAGGAGTCGCCGGCAGCGCGGGGGGTGGGGAGTCGCCGACAGTGCGGGGGGTGCGGAGTCGCGAGGGTTAGGGATCGCGAAGGGGAAGGGGGAAAGGGTCGGCGTCTGTGTAAAATAATTCGGGTTTCGCAGTGGTTTATTAAAAACCGCCGCGAAACCTTCACCGAAAAAGGTTTAGCGGCGGTTTTGTGAACCGCCGCCACAAAACCGCCGCTAAACCATGTTTTTTTTGTAGTGATCTACCTCTTCCTTTTTATTGCCTGCCTCAGCATCCTCTGGGTGAATTAAATCATTACTGATGCATTATTCTTCATATGGTTTATCTATTTCATCTTCAATCTTCTCTTCATCCTTCCCAGGATTAGCAAGCTTTGATAAATCAGGTTAAGAGGTTCAGAATAATAACTTATCTGATGGAATTTCCTTCTCATGAAAATCTTCAACTTTCTTTTTCAGATTTTTGGTATCACCACTGAATTCTTCTTGTTCTTCTTATACTTATTTTTATTCTACTTATTTTTCTTGGATTTTTCTGGAGTCACAAACTTCTTTCCTGCACTTTCAGGGAAAGGTTCTATCCGGAAGGATTCTGGTATTGGAATATTCTCAGATGCTTTCTCTACCGCCTTTAGAAGGGACTGTACTATTTTAGCTTCAGTCATCTTCTTCTTTTGATTCTTCTCTTCCTCTTTCTTGTTAAGTTCTTCAGTTGCATTTTCTTTCAAATTCTTTGTATCAGTAGGGTCAAAGCCAAACATAAGCTCCATTTCTTTCTGATTTCTCTTGTATTCTCTCTATTTGGACACAACCTCACCAGGATAGGATTTTTTCTTCTTGGTCTTTGGTGGTGGATATTGGGTTTCCTTATCCACTGGTGTAACGGCCCGACCCCAGTTACCTAGAGTCGGTGCATTATTACATAACATTGGCATGATCACAAGAAAGATCAAATCTCGAAAGACCGATTGGTTTAGTAGCCTTGGAAACACTATATATATTCATAACGTTTTACATTACATCATAAAGTGAAAAACTACTACAATAACATATTTTCTCCGAAGTCCACACTATTATCCCCTCATAATACCCCTGTAGGTCATTCATAATTTACTTCTTCACATTTGGGAAAAAATAAAACATAGAAAAGGGGTGAGCTCAAATGCCCAGTAAAGATAACAATATAGTGGAAACTTTCATAAATAAGAATAAACATTTAAGGAAGCATATAAATAAAAAAAAATCCTTTTAAACTTGTACTTAAACATAGTATGGAAAAAATAAAATGAAATAATGCCATTTACTTATTCACATGGATATTCTACTAATTGAATAATCACTTGCAATATCAATAACCACTTTCATAATGATGGAATGCATAATGACAGACTATCATAACCATATAGCCAAGGCCTCGTGCCAAGACTACAAATAAGATTTTTCCAAGGACTTATGCCAAGACACTAGTTTGTCTCATGAGTCCAAACGATGCATCTAGGAGCTATAGAGGGCTCCACCCGTCACATATTAAGTCCAACGCATTCCCATATGAAAAGGTTTAAACATAACATAAACATTCATATTAAAACTAGCATACAAAATGTCAATACTTGAACCATAAACCATGAATGGTATAAAAATAGCACATCCATAGTCAAACATATCACAAAACCTTCAATACAATATAGATGTTTTGTATCATAATAAACCAACTTCAAATAAGCGTAAAATCCATCAAAGGACATTGACATAGATAAAATCAAAACTCTTTTTAGAGAAATATATCTTTCTATTTTGAAATATTTTAAGAGTCATATATTTATAAAATAAAACATTTTCTTTTAAAATATTCTTATAAGCTTGTAAGGGATGCTTCGACGATTTTATAACGGTGGAAAATAGCCGCACCCACCGTATAAGTTAAAAAAACATTCTTACCTTAATTCTGTCGAAAAGGTTAAAAAGGACCTTGTTCGGAAAACGACGGAAAGATTCCTTTATAAACCACTTATAAAAGTAAACAAGGGTAGAAATGAATTTATACCATAGTCTCTAAAATAGAAATAATGATTTTAAATACATTTTTAAGAAACATGGATGTGGATGATAAAGAGGTCCCAGTAGATAATCACTTATAAACAACCTCGGATAATGAAGAGATTGCGAAATAAACCCTTACCTTTTACTTTTCCTTGGTTGGGGGTAGGTTAACCTCCTGTATAATGGTGAAATAATTGTTATTAAATTATACAAGAATCATATACATTAATATGATATCATATATGATCTTTTAACATTGATTTGTTAATAATATCTTAGTATTATCGTTGTTTCGGGTGTTAACTTACTCATTTTATTTTATATGTTTTGTTATGTAAGACATGTTTGTAATGGATAGGTTGTATATTATTCATATCCAGAATGATATCAAGTACTTAAAAATTATTTTTAAATCATTAAATGATAATTATACTTGAATGGATACGATGGAGAATGAATCTCATCGCGTTCGTGGAGACGGTAGTCCGTACATACGCACGAGCGGCAATATCATTCTTTTGATTTTAAAATAATATATAATTGGATGTTATATCATATATACAGAATTATTATCATGTTATATTTATTATTTACATGAATTATAAATCATTATTATACCCATCCAAATAATAATTTATTGAATAACAATTACACCACGACGTGGAGACGGTAAGCCGTACGTACGCACATATGGTGACATGTTATTCAAAGGATGGATAGAATACTGAATATGGTTGTACCATATCTATAATAACATCACAGTATATATAAGATACTGGAGTTATTATTTTAGAATGGTAATAACCAAGGAAGAAGAAGTGGAAGAAGAAAGGAACTTGGAAAAGGGTGGTGAAATCATTACCTCTTTTTCGGGTTCTTCCTTTTGATTTGATCAAAAGGGCTTATAGGTTGGCAATATGACTAAATGAAGGCCTCTAGGATGAAGTGAGGGAAGTTTACAGAGTATTTGGGCAGATTTTGGCCGAACCAAAAGGCTTTGAAGGTGTGTGTTAATGAGAAGGGGGAGTGCCCTTTTATGAGAGGGGTGAGGGGGACCTTTGGAAAAGCTAGAAATATTATTTTATAATAAATTCATATTCGGTTTCTAATGGATCAAAAGTGTATTATTTAAAGGTTAAGGTAGGTATGGGTCCAAAACCACTCAACAAATAGAATTTAGACAGGTTTGGGTTACTATATTAACCTTATCTTTAAGTATTAACTCTTAGTTAATTAGTTTCACTTTTACAATGTCTCCTTGTATTTTTATATTATATGGTTAATAAACGTAATATATACATCCAAGAGACTCCCAAGTGGTCCATTAATGATACACCTATCATGATATAAGTATCTTGGCCGAACCTTAGATTTTTAGGAATTTAATATCAATTAATAATATAATATTTGTTTTAAAAACTCTTTTATGTCAATTTTGACACTATTCAATAATTGATTTTTGTGAAACTCATACCAGAATTATTACTTCGAAAAAATTTACTTAAGTAAATCCTAACATGTCCTAGTAACCTATAAAATTAGTGTAATTCATAAAAAGGCTGAAATTATATTTATTTGGGTATTTATAATATCAATTATTCTAATTTTTCATTGATTAGGTAATTACTGCATCATTATTGTGTCATAAATATACTAAATTATTTAATGTCTAAAAATTATAAATAAAATATAATTATGTAGGAAATCATTTTATCTTTCTAATGAATATTTACAATAGAATTTATATTATTTATAACCCTATATTAAAAATGTTTTAGTAAATAAACTTTGATTTTAACTCTTTTAAGTCTTCTTTGAATTAAATAATAATAAATGTCCTAATCTAATCCAAGTGGACCTAAATGATAATATTTTATTCCTAAGGTTGTTTTTGGTCGAGATAAACTTGTCCAATATAATTAGGACATGTTTTAGGGTAATATTAATATCATTTTTACCCTTAATTACCCTATTTACTTTTAACCGTGGTAAATAAAAGTAAAAAGTTACTATTCACCAAAAATTATTTTCATCTTATTGAACCAAATTTTACTCCTTGATATTAACCGTGTTTCTCGGATTTTCGAAATTCCAATCATAGAAGCGGTAAAATTAAGTTTTATGAAAAATTCAGTTTTTTAACTACCACTTAGTAGTTTCACTATTCATAAAAAATTGAACTTTTTCAGAACAATGCCAAAATTTCGCCCTAAGATATAATTGATATTCCAAATTTAAAAATAATTTCTATTTTAAAAAATTCCAAATATATAAGTTTCATTAATTAATTTTATAATTAATTCCTGCTGTTACAACAAATAGCGTGTTTTTAAGAAACAATATATATCAAAAGATTGACAATTGTTTATGTCCAATTTCAAAGTGAAATTAATTATAATGAACATCATTGGATAAAATAGTAAAAATATATTCTAATTATAATTTAAAACCACTAAATAATATAATTTATCACTATAAATTATTTTGATTAAAAAAGTTGTTTTTAAATAGTTTTCACTATTCATAAAAATTGGAAGTTCTCAGAAAAATACGAAAAATTCAACTTAGGATAATTTCGATATTCTGAATCCAAAAATGAAGTCCATTTTGAAATATAAAATATATACAATTCCAAAAAGTAGGTATTAATATTCATAATGGCTAGTTTGATTGGTTGTGGTGTGTTAGAACTCGATGTTGCATACAATACACACAATCACATTATTCAAAGGGAAGTGTACCGTAGAAGCTTGGGGTGCTACATTTTCCCCTCCTTCAAATAATTTTGTCCTCGAAATTTCTAGAATAATACCGCATGAAAAGACTCGAGTGGTTCTTCATCATAAGTTCCTCGGGTTCTCACGTTTCCTCTTCCATCTTATGGTTGCTCCACAAGACTTTTACCAGACGAGTCGTCTAGTTTCTCAGTACTTGTTCTCTTGTATCAAGAATCCAGACGGGCTCTTCACAATAAGACAGATCGGGTTCCAGTTATAATTTCTCATAGGTGAGTACATGCGTTGGTTCAGGCATGTATTTCCTCAACAGAGATACGTGGAACACATCGTGAACTTTGGAGAGACTTGGAGGCATTGCCAATCGGTAAGCTACAACCCCAATTCATTCTAGAATTTTGAAAGGTCCGATGTACCTGGGACTCAATTTACCTTTATTACCAAAATGTATGACTCCCTTCCATAGAGATACCTTGAGGAAAACATGATCACCGACTTGAAATTCCAAATCCTTCCTTTTATTATCAACATAGCTCTTCTGCCTACTTTGAGCTGCTTTGATGTGATTTTGGATTACCTTCACCTTTTCCATCGTTTCTTCCACCAGTTCGGGGCCTACAAGTTTTCTTTCACCAACGTCATCCCAACAGGTTGGTGTACAACATCTCTTTCCGTATAACGCTTCATAGGGTTCCATCTGAATACACGAATGGAAGCTATTGTTATTGGAAAATTCTACTAGAGGTAAATATTGATCCCACATACCCTGAAAGTCAAGTGAGAAGGATCTCAAAATGTCTTCTAAGGTTTGAATAGTTTGTTCTGATTGTCCATCTGTTTGAGGGTGGTAGGAAGTGCTCAAATGAAGTTCAGTATCCAAGGATTTCTGAAGACTTTTTCAGAATCTTGAAGTAAAATGGGGATCACGATCAGAAAAAATCGATAGGGGTACTCCATGAAGTCTCACAACTTCATCAATATATAGTATTGCTAGACGTTCTAGTGGTAGGTCTTCGCTTATATCAAGAAAATGTGCTGACTTGGTAATACGATCAGCAATGACCCATATTGCATCATTCCTTCTAGGATTCTTTGGTAGCTCCATGATAAAGTCCATCATAATATTGTCCCATTTCCACTCCGGTATGGGAAGAGTTTTCATGACTCCTCCAGGCTGTTGCCTTCCAGCTTTCACTTGTTGACAAACCATACATCTTGACACAAAATCAGAAATCTCCCTCTTCATGTTTTCCCACCAAAAATGTTCCTTCAAATCTCTATACATTTTTGTGCTCCTAGGGTGTATAGAGAAATTGGAACTATGAGCATCATCTAGAAATTCACTTTTTATATTAGGTATATCGGGAACTCAAAGTCTCTTCCCGAATTTCAAAATTCCATCTTCATACACAAAGTCTATCAATCTCCCATCATTCACAGCTTTAATCTTCTTTTGAAATTCTTCATCATCGGTCTAAGAACTCTTAATACTTTCTAGTAAAGATGGTTTGGAAACCATTTGAAAAATCATTGATGTTTAACCTTCCCAGGTTATTCCCATGTCCATCTTCACTAGATCCATGAAAATTGGATCCCTTTCAATTCTCATTTTGTTCAAAACTCCATCGTCTTTTATGCTCAAAGCATCTGCCACCTTGTTTGCCTTCCCCGGGTGGTAGTGTATCGTGCAATCATAATACTTGAGTAATTCAAGCCATCTCCTTTGCCTCATGTTGAGTTTTTTTTGTGAGAAAATATACTTCAAACTCTTGTGATCAGTATAAATCTCACATTTTTCACCATAGAGGTAGTGCCTCCATATCTTCAAAGAAACGATCACAGCTGCTAACTCAAGTTCATGAGTAAGATAGTTTTTCTCATGAATTTTCAATTGTCGTGATGCATAGGCAATAACCCTATCATTCTGCATAAGGACACAACCAGGTCCTTTCTTCGATGCATCATTATAAATAATGAACCCATCATTCCCCGATGGTAGAGTCAATATAGGAGCATTGAATAATCTTCTCTTTAGTTCTTCGAAACATTCTTCACACTCTTTTGTCCAAAAAAATTTAACCCCTTTACGTGTGAGCTTCGTTAATGGGTTAGCCAATCGGGAAAAATTCTGGACAAAAGGTCGATAATAACCTCCCAAACCAATAAAAATGCGTACCTCAGTTGTACTCGTAGGTGCTGTCCATTCTTGGATTACCTTGTTCTTAGAAGTATCAACAAAGATTCCATCTTTAGAGACAATATGGACAAGAAAAGAAATCTCATGAAGCTAGAATTCACACTTGCTAAACTTCCCATATAATTCATGTCTTCTCAGAGTCTTCAGGATAATGCACAACTGATTTTCATGATCTTCGTAGATTTTGGAGTATACCAAGATATCATCAATAAATACCACCACAAATTCATCAAGATATTCCTTGAAAACTCTATTCATCATATCCATGAATACAGAGGGTGCATTAGTCAATCCAAAAGGCATTATAGTAAACTCATAATGCCCGTACCTGGTTTGAAATGCTGTCTTTGGAATGTTTTCCTTCTTTACACACAACTGATGGTATCCAGATCGAAGGTCAATCTTTGAAAAGTATTGATCTCCATGCAGTTGGTCAAATAAATCATCAATGCGAGGTAGGGGATACTTGTTCTTTATTGTTATAGCATTGATCTCCCTATAGTCGATACATAACCTCATAGATCCATCTTTATTTTTAACAAAATGAACAGGGGCTCCCCATGGAGAAACACTAGGGAAAATAAATCCCTTATTACTCAATTCCTCTAGTTGTTTCTTTAGTTCAACTAATTCTACAATGGCCATTCTATAAGGGGTCTTCGATATATGCCTTGATCCAGGAAATAAATCAATGGAAAACTTAACTTCTCGTTCTGGAGGATGTCCAGGTAAATCTTCCGGAAATAAATCTACATATTCTTTCACAACAGTTACATCCTCTATTTGAACATTCCTTTCTCACCCATAGTCATTTCATTCTCTTCCTCCCCAATAATTGAGTTTAGTTGAGCTACTGGGGGTGGATCTAGATAAGAATTAGGTGGTGACGATTCTGCTCTAAAGATAAGGTGTTCCTTATCATCATCATCAAAAATCGTAACGTCCTTCTTCTTACAATAAATATTCGCATCATAATCCGAAAGCCAATCCATACCGAGGATTATATCAAATTCAATCATAGGTATGACGATGAGATCAGCGGATAAAGAACATTTATGTGCTCTAATGGGGACTGATTCACAAAACTTTGTTGCAATGATACATCCCTTAGGAGTTTTAACTAACAACTCCCTTGTTAAATCAAATGGGAAATATCTAATTTTCTTAGAAAATTGGGAAGATATGAAACAATGCGATGATCCAGAATCAAATAATGCATTTTCTAAACTTGAGGAAACCATTAAATTACCTGCCACCACATCTTTTTGAGCTTCTACCTCAGCAGTAGTGATAGCAAAATCATGTCCTTGATCCCTTGACATTTTCTGAGGTAAGTTCCCTTGATGATTAGGAGATTCATTTTCATAATGTCCCATATCCCTAAAATTTTAGCACTGAACATTGGTAACTTCCTTCTTCCCTTTGCAATCATGAGCTTGGTGGCCTTTTTCACCACATTTGTAACAGAAACCCATTCCCTTAAAGCAAGTACCGGTGTGTTTCTTACCACATTTACCATAGGATGGATATTTAAACTTTCCCTTCTTCCCCTTATTTCCATTCCCAGATTTATCAGCAGATCTCTTCTTCTCTTGCTTTGCTTTAAAGTCATAAGACTTAGAGAATTACTTTTCTGTCTTGATAGCACATGAGACAATGTCTTCCTACGACGAGAAGGATTGTGAGACTAATGCTCGATGGAGAAATGGTTTTAACCCATCAAAGAAACGATCAATCTTACTTCTTGGGTTATGTATATAATCTCCAGCATACCTTGCTAACCATGTAAAGTTATCCACATACTTTGCGACATTCTCATCCTCCTTTTGTCTCAGACTCAGAAATTGCCTTTGCATATCTGCTAGATGGTCACGAGGAAAGTATTTTTCTAAAAATAGATCTTTGAACTCCCTCCATTCCATATTTGACACTTCATCATCTTCCTTCATGTTTTGAATCAATGACCACCATTGATTAGCATCTCCAGTGAGGCGGTAAACTGCCATGATAACTTTTTCCCTTTCACTACTCCCCAATGCCTGAAATATTTTCTCTAGGGAATTTATCCATTGCTCAGCTACTAAGGTATTTTTACTCCCATTTAACGCTGGTGCTTGTTGCTTCATGAATCGATCTAACATTGATCCTCCACGCTGTGGATCAGGGTGCTCCATACGGGTAAGGTTATTATTCATAACCTAAGTGAGTTGTCCCAGTATGGTGATTAGCTGATCGACACCAGTTGCATCACCAGCTCCACTATAAATATCTTCAGTAGGAGGGAAATCCCAACATAGAGTGTGTGCGTTGATACCGTTTCCATTTCTTCTACTAGGCGCCATTTCTAAACAATGTCATAAACAATATCAGTTTATGAATCAAAATACATAATTCCATACTTATAAAACACTTAACATAAATTTAACTATTTATGGATATAATCCATAATCATAAAAATGTTTTCTTTGAGGAAGTATGTACTCATAAACCCTTCATAATGATTTGTAATGAAAATGAGAGTTATCCTAAGCATATCCCCCGGGAGTTTCGTAACCAAGAGTGCAGCAAGGCCTGTTGTCATGCACCAGTTCCCGTTCGAGTCTAGCTCAAAGCGGTGTTTTCAGGTTTTACCCCTAGGTACATCTATTCCAGAGTCGCCTCTACCTTCTCGTATCCAGATAGGGATGTATTTCTCAGAAAACTAACAAAATCTCTACAATACCAAAATTCTAGGAAGTTCTTCTATACTAATCCTCAAAGTCCATCTTAGGTCTATGTGCTCTAATCAGAGTTTATCTAAATCTAGCTTCCAAGGTTTGTACCAAACTTCCTCTGATACCAACTGTAACGGCCCGACCCCAATTACCTAGAGTCAGTGCATTATTACATAACATTGTCATGATCACAAGAAAGATCAAATCTCGAAAGACCGATTGGTTTAGTAGCCTTAGAAACACTAGATATATTCATAATGTTTTACATTACATCATAAAGTTAAAAACTACTACAATAACATATTGTCTCCATAGCCCACACTATTATCCCCTCATAATATCCCTGAAGGTCATTCATAATTTACTTCTTCACATCCTGGGAAAAATAAAACATAGAAAAGGGGTGAGCTCAAATGCCCAGTAAGGATAACAATATAGAAGAAACCTTCATAAATAAGAATAAACATTTAAGGTAGTGTATAACTAAAACCAAAGCCTTTTAAATATGAACTTCAACATAGTATGGAAAAAATAAAATGAAATAATTCCATTTACTTATTCACATGGATATTCTACAAATCAAATAATCCCATGCAATATCAATAACCACTTTCATAATGATGGAATGCATAATGACAGACTATCATAACCACATAGCCAAGGACTCGTTCCAAGACTACAAATAAGATTTGGCAAGGCCTTGTGCCAAGACACTAGTTTTTCTCATGAGACCTACCGATGCATCGAGGAGCTATAGCGGGCTCCACTCGTCACATATTAAGTCCAATGCATTCCCATATGAAAATGTTTAAACATAACATAAACATTCGTATTGAAAATAGCATACGAAATGTCAATACATTCACAATAAACCATGAATGGTATAAAAATAGCACATCCATAGTCAAACATATCACAAAACCTTCAATACAATATAGAAGTTTTGTATCATAATAAATCAACTTCAAATAAGTGTAAAATCCATCAAAGGATGTTGACATAGATGAAATCAAAACACTTTTTAGAGAAATATCTCTTTCTATTTTGAAATCATTTAAGATTCATATATTTATAAAATAAATCATTTTATTTTAAAATATTCTTATAAGCTTGTAATGGAATCTTTGATGATTTTATAACGGTGGAAAATAGCCGCACCCGCCGTATAAGTTAAAAAAAACATTCTTACCTTAATTCTGTCGAAAAGGATAAAAAGGACCTTGTTTGGAAAACAATGGAAAGATTACTTTATAAGCCACTTATAAAAGTCAATAAGGGTATAACTGAATTTATACCATAGTCTCTAAAATATAAAGAATGATTTGAAATTCATTTTTAAGAAACATGGATGTGGATGATAAAGAGGTCCCAGTAGATAATCACGTATAAACAACCTTGGATAATGAAGAGATTGCGAAATAAACCCTTACCTTGTACTTTTCCTTGGTTGGGGTAGGTTAAACTCCTGTATAATGGTGAAATAGTTGTTATTAAATTATACAAGAATCATATTCATTAATATGATATCATATATGATCTTTTAACATTGATTTGTTAATAATATCTTAGTATTATCATTGTTTCGGGTGTTAACTTACTCGTTTTCTTTTATATATTTTGTTACGTAAGCCATGTTTGTAATGGATATTTTGTATCTTATTCATATCCATAATGATATGAAGTCCTTAAAAATTATTTTTAAATCATAAAATGATAATTATACTTGAATGGATACGATGGAGAATGAATCTCATCACGTTCGTGGAGACGATAGTCCGTACGTACGCACGAGTGACACTATCATTCTTTCGATATTAAAATAATATATAATTGGATGTTATATCATATATAAAAAATTATTATCATGTTATATTTATTATTTACATGAATTATAAATCATTATTATACCCATACAAATAATAATTTATTGAATAACAATTACACCACGACGTGGAGACGGTAAGCCGTACATACGCACGTATGGTGACATGTTATTAAAAGGATGGATAGAATACTGAATATGGTTGTACCATATTTATAATAACATCACAGTATATATAATATACTGTAGTTATTATTTTAGAATGGTAATAACAAAGGAAGAAGAAGTGGAAGAATAAAGGAACTTGGAAAAGGGTGGTGAAATCATTACCTCTTCTTCAGGTTCTTCCTTTTGATTTGATCAAAAGGGCTCCTAGGTTAGATTTCTGACTAAAGGAAGGCCTCTAAGATCAAGTGAGGGAAGTTGAGAGAGTATTTGGGCAGAGTTTTTCCGAACCAAAAGGCTTTGAAGGTGTGAGTCAATGAGAAGGGAGAGTGCCCTTTTATAAGAGGGGTGAGGGGGACCTTTGGAAAAGCTAGAAATATTATTTTATAATAAATTCATATTCGGTTTCTAATGGATCCAAAGTGTATTATTTAGAGGTTAAGGTGGGGATGGGTCGAAAACCACTAAACCAATAGAATTTAGACAGGTTTGGGTTAATATATTAACCTTATCTTTAAGTATTAACTCTTAGTTAATTAGTTTCACTTTTACAATGTCTCCTTGTATTTTTATATTATATGGTTAATAAACATACTATATAAATCCAAGAGACTCCCAAGTGGTCCATTAATGATACACCTATCATGATATAAGTCTCTTGGACGAACATTATATTTTTATGAATTTAATATCAATTAATAATATAATATTTGTTTTAAAAACTCTTTTATGTCAATTTTGACACTATTCAATAATTGATTTTTGTGAAAATCATAACAGAATGATTACTTAGAAAAAAGTTAATTAAGTCAATCCTAACATGTAATGTTAACCTAGAAAATTAGTTTAATTCAAAAAAAGTCTCAAATTATATTTATTTGGGTATTTATAATATCAATTATTCTAATTTTTCATTAATTAGGTAATTACAGCATCATCATTGTATCATAAATAAATTAAATTATTTAATTTCTAAAAATTATAAATAAAATATAATTATGTATAAAATAATTTTAGATTTCTAATGAAGATTTAAAATCGAATTTATATTATGTATAACCCTATATTAAAATTTCTGTAGTAAATAAACATTGATTTTAACTCTTTTAACTCTTCTTTGAATTATATAATAATAAATGTCCTAATCTAATCCAAGTGGACCTAAATGATAATATTTTATTCCTAAGGTGGTTTGTGGTCGAGATACACTTGTCAAATAGAATTAGGACATGTGTTAGGGTAATATTAATATCATTTTTACCCTTAATTACCCTATTTACTTTTAACCGTGGTAAATAAAAGTAAAAAAGTAACTATTCACCAAAAATTATTTTCATATCATTGAACCAAATTTTACTCCTTGATATCAACCATGTGTCTTGGATTTTTGAAATTTCAATAATAGAAGTGGTAAAATTTAGTTTTATGAAAAATTCAGTTTTTTAACTACCACTTAGTAGTTTCACTATTCATAAAAAAATTGAAGTTTCTCAGAACAATGCCAAAATTTTACCCTAAGCTATAATTGATATTCTGAATTAAAAAATAATGTCTATTTTACAAAATTCCAAACATATAAGTTGAATTAATTAATTTTATAATTAATTCCTGCTGTTACAACAAATAGCGTGTTTTTAAGAAACAATATATATCAAAAGATTGACAATTGTTTATGTCCGATTTCAAAGTAAAATTAATTCTAATGAACACCATTGGATAAAATGGTAAAAATATATTCTAATTATACTTTAAAACCACTAAATAATATAATTTATTGCTATAAATTATTTTGATTAAAAAATTTGTTTTTAAATATTTTTAACTAATCATAAAAATTGGAAGTTCTGAGAAAAATACCAAAAATTCAACTTAGGATAATTTCAATATTATGAATCCAAAAATAAAGTCCATTATAAAATATAAAATATATATAATTTCAAAAAGTAGGTATTACTATTCATAATGGCTGGTTTTATTGGTTGTGGTGTGTTAGAACTCGATGTTGCGTACAACACACACTATCACATTATTGAAAGAGAAGCGTACCGTAGAAGCTTGGGGTGTTACAACTGGGGTTTTTGCCTTTCCTACCACTTACTTCACTTTCCTCTTCCTTTCACCCTTTTGGGAAGTCTCAACCACTTCCTGTTTCTTCGATAAGGCTTCAGCCTCTTCCTCAGGTAAATCATAAAATTCTTCTGATTCTTTTGAAAATACAACTTTCATCCTTCTCAGAGTGTCATAACTCCACAACATGAATTTGAAATTCCTCAACTTAGATTTTTTAGGGATTTTGAAGGATTATAGACACTGAAAAATCATCTATAAAAGAATGTCTAGATACATAATAATCTAAGCCTTCATATTTCCATTTTTATATTCTCATTTGTAATCAGAATAAGATTAACTAGGTTAATATTTCTTAGATTCACCAAGAAATCCAAGATATGCATGTCACTGTTCTTTAAAGAATCCTTGTCCCCTTTTTTCGGAATGGTGAATCCTTGAAACCGCAATTAAGGAATAAAAAAAAATTTAGATCTGCGAACAATATTCAGAGTCATTACATCTGAAATACCAAGGCAAGCCATAGCCTTTACCTTATCAAAACATCATTTAACATCTGGCAGCTTATGTGAGCAGAACTCTACTTCACCCTCATAAGGTACTCCAATCAATCTGGATGCCTTAGTTTAAGAAAGAGAATAAGTCTTCCCATATATCTTGAAAGAGAATTTATATTTTCATTCTTCCTTAAAAAACTTACTGACTCATAGAATTCAACCAATAAGTCCGGATATACCAGATCTCGAGCTCCTGGTTTCGATACGCAAACACTCTCCTATCCATTCAACTTGATGTTCTTTGATATGATAGAATCATAATTAGAAAAGAAATTTGGATTTACCAACCTTTCTCTATAAATATTCCATTTAGAAATTGGCTTGACAGTTGAAATATCTTTATGAGAGGAGACTTTGGAAGACATTCAAAAGTAAGAAAGATATGATAAATTCTGAATGAGCTTAAGTAGGAGGACAGAGCTTCAGCATGCACGATCTTGATTTTCGATGTGGGACAACCATCGAGGATCCTTTATATAGGATATTAAAAAGATAGTTCAGCTTCTATACTCAATTCAATGGTTGAGAAACCTTCTGATTAGATCTGACAATTGAGATTATATCTGGAAGGAAATTTTGATAGAATTCAATCTTTTGAGGTTTTTTAACAAAAACATTCAGATTCAAGGAAAAAATGAATACGAAAAAATGAATACTAAAATTCAAAAACAGATGAAAATATCGACAAGTAAAATATGATAACGAAAATTTAAGAAAGTAAACATACCTTTCGGATTGATAGGAATATTATTCGTACTGAGAAAAATTCTTCTTGAATAACTTTAGATTCTGAAAATTTTGATTAAAAAACAATTTTTAAACTATGAAAATGTTATTATGGGAAAAAAATAAAGAGAAATTTCATTATCAAACTTTATAAAATTTTCATTTTTAAAATTTATAAAATCTTCATTACGAAAATTTTAAAAAACTTCATTACGAAAATTTATAAAATATTCATTATGAAAATTTAGAAAATCTTCATTATGAAAATTTAGAAAATATTCATTATGAAAATTTAGGAAATCTTCATTACGAAAATTTAGAAAAATATTCATTACAAAAATTTAGAAAATCTTCATTTAGAAAATTTAGAAAATCTTCATTATGAAAAATTCAATCTACGAAAAAAACTCCATTACAAATTTTTTTGAGAATAATTTTTTTAGAAATCTAAAAAAAAATGTACGCCCCCTATGGAAAAGAGTTTATTACTGTAAGGAGAAAGGTTTCAATAAGAAGTTAATCAAGGAAGATTACCTTATCGTTATGATTCCTAACTCATGTTTAATGTATTCAAATCTATCAGAAGGTAAAGATTTCATGAAAATATCAACATGTTGGTCTTCTGTTTCGATAAATTGAAGGATGATATCTCATTTTTGAGTGTGATCCCTAAGAAAGTGATGTATAATATCTATGTGTTTTTAATGAGAGTGATGTGGAGGGTTTTTAAATAAGGAAATGGCACTAGTATTATCACACAAAATTTGTGTTTTGTAAAATATCATACCATTGTCTGTGAGTGTGTGTTGCATCCACAACACTTGAGCACAACAACATCTGGAAGCTACATATTCAGTTTCAGCAGTGGAAAGTGATACTGAGTGTTTCTTTTTGAATGACCAAGAAACTAATTAATCTCCTAATAAATGACATGTTCTAGATGTACTTTTCCTATCCATTCTACATACACCAAAGTCAGCATCCCAAAAACTTTTTTAAACAAAATCATTTCTATAAGTGTAAAAGAGTCTTAGATCCCTGGTTCCCTTTAAGTAGCGAAAAATACTTTTCAATGACTTTAAATGAGATTACTTAGGATTGGATTGATAACTTGCACATAAGCATACTGAAAAAATTATGTTTGGTCGACTAGCTGTAAAGTAAAGTAGACTTCCTATCATACATCTAAAAGATATTTGATCTTCTGGTTTCCCAGCTTCATCAAGATCAAGTGAATTAGAGGTACCAATGGGAGTAATTATACTCTTAGTGTTGTCATATCCATATTTTTTAAGAAGATATTTAATATACTTATGTTGGGATATATGGGTTCCTTCTTGTTTTTGAGAAATTTGAAAAACAAGGAAAAATTTTAACTCACCCATCATACTCATTTCAAACTCAGATTTCATTAGATCACAAAGGAATCAGTTAAAGATTTCTATTCTGAAGCAAATATAATGTCATCAACATAAATTTGAACAATCAAAACATTTTTCTTATCTTTCTTTATAAAAAGAGTTGGATCATAATTTCCCTTAACATAACTATTTTGAAGAAAAAATCTTGTAAGTCTATCATACCTGGCATGAGGGGCTTTCTTAGGTTCATACAAAGCTTTGGTAAGTTTGTAAACATGTTTAGAATGTTTCATATCTTCAAAACCTGGAGTTTGTTAAACAAAAACTTCCACTTGAACATAACCATTAAGGAGAGCACATTTCACATCCATTTGAAATTTTTTTGAAATTGAAGAATGATGCAAAGGCAAGTAGAATACGAATAGATTCAAGTCTAGAAACTAGAGCATAGATTTTATCATAGTCTATTGCCTCTTTTTGATTACAGCCTTTAGAAACCAATCTAGATTTATTTCTTACTATGATTCCATTTTCATCACATTTATTTCTAAAGACCCATTTTACTCTAATAACAGAAGTTTCCTTAGGTCTTTTAACAAAGGCCCAAACTTTATTCCTTTCAAATTCATTTATCTCATATTGCATTGATTTTATCCAATCATCACCACAAAAAGCTTCATCAATTTTTTTGGGCTCTAATTAGTAAATGAATGATAGATGTTCTATTTTATTTCTTAAATAACTTTTAGTCATTATAGATTGATTTACATCACCAATGATACTATCACTGGGATGATTCCTTTGAAACATCTAATTTGGGTTTTGTAAACCATTTTCATCAACATAGGGTAAAAAGTCTTCTCGGGTAAATGCTTCAGAAATATTTTCATGAACATTTTCCTTATCAAAAGGATCTTCTAACATGGGTTGATAATAAGTTTTTGAAAACACATCCGAGGATGTAGGTTGCGGTTGTTTGAAAATAAAAAGGATCAGTTTCATCAAATTTGACATGTACTGTTTCCTCAATAGTACAAGTGTTTTTTTTTGAAAACTCTATAATCCTTAAAAGTTGTGGAGTAGCCTAAGAAAATTACTTCATCAGATTTTAGTGAGAATTTTTGTAGTTTATCTTTAGTATTCAGAATGAATAACTTGTAACCGAAAACCTCGAAGTAGGAAAGTCTAGGTTTTCAACCATTCCATAACTCATATGGAGTTTTATTAAGAAATGGTGTAATCAAAACATGATTTATAATATAATAAGCAGTACTTACAGCTTCATCCCAAAAATGTTTTGCTATAGAACATTCAATAAACATTGTTCTTGTCATCTCTTAAATAATTCCTTTTCTTCTTTCAACAACACCATTTTGTTGAGGTGTTCTTGGTGCTGAGATGTTATGAGTAATTCCTTTTCTACTAAAAAAAGTTTCAAAATCATAATTTTGAAATTTTCCTCCATGATTAATATGAATAGTTATCAATGGAAGGTTTTTATCATTTTTAACTTGGGCTCTAAAACATTTGAAATAAGAAAAAGCTTTAGATTTCTTTGATAGAAAATAGACCCACGTAAATCTAGTGTAATCATCAACTAAGACAAATACATAATATTTTCCTCCAATGCTTCCACTTTGTGTTGGACTAAAAAGATCCATATAAACTAACTTTAATGCATCAGTGGTTGAGACATCAACAACTGATTTAGAACTTGATTTATGTTTCTTTCCATATTTACAAGGATAAAAAAGTTTTGAAGAATAAAATCTAAGCTCCGATAGATCCTTAACTAGTATTTTCTTAGAGAGTTTTCACAGGTTCTTACGGTTATAATGTCATAACCTTCTATGGCATAACCAAGAATGATATTCTATTTCACAAAGGCTAGGTGGATCTTGGCTCATTTTTTCTTCTATGTTTATTGTGTAAACATTCTCTTGCCTATTGGTAGAAAGAATAAATTCTTCCTTAGAATTGGGTACTAAGCATTTTTCATTTCTAAAATTCACAAGGTAACCTTCATCACATAATTAAATTATGCTAATGAGGTTGTGCCTAAGACCCTTAAAAAATAAAACATTTGAAATTAAAGTTTTTCCAAGAAGAACAATGTTACCTATACTAATAATTTCTCTATGAACATTATCTATAGAGGTTAATTTTCCACCTTTCATCTTGATAATATTTTCAAAAATGTTTTTATTACCAGTCATATGTCAGGAACATCCACTATCCATGTACCAAGTATTGCTGTTGGAACTTTATTTATTTTCCTAAAAATAAGAGTGTTAGACTTTCAAAACCCAAAATTTCTTGGATCCAGAAACTTCAGAAAGAAAAATTTTAGGTATCCACATTTTCTTAGAGAAAGAAGCTTTATGAAAACATAAAGACTGGGTTTTTTTAAGGAAATTTTTTTCCCAATGCCCACCACACTGACACTTAGTATAGAATGAAGCACTTTGAAAAACAAAATAATTGTTACTAAAAAACTGTTTTGAACTAGTATAACCAAATCCAGAATTATTCCTTAGAGGCTGAATTTGGGAATACACTTTATCAAAGTTTCTTGACCTAAGGTACAGTTTTACAAACACTTACTCAAAGAAAATATTTCTGACTTTAGTTTAATAACTAATTTATTATCTTCTAAAAAATTATCTTTATCACTAGTGTTAGGCTAGAAAACATTTTTCTTAGAAATTAATTTTTCTAGATCCTTAAAATTTTTACCCTTCTCAGAATTAGCTTCCTATGGTTTTTTGAAATACTTTCAAAATCATGGGTTTTCATATCAAGATCTTTAGAAAGATTTGATATTTCCTTAGTAATAATAGTAATCCTAGAATTTTCCTTATCAAACTTCTTCTTGACTTTAAAAATTTTATTCTCAAGGATCTTAGCAAACCTAGAACCTTATTTATAGGTAGGTAAAGTATTATCTTCATCAAAAGAGGATTCTTTATCCAAGGATTCATAGTATTTTCTATCAATATAATTAGAATTCAAGGATACATTAGTAATGGATTAAACATTGTGTACCTTGGCTATTAAACGTTGATTTTCAATAGGTAGTCTGAAAGTAAACCATGATTCTTCTATCTAGAAGATTTGTAATCTAAGGATTCATCTGAAGAGTCACCACCACTGGCACTCCAGTTGTCATTAGATTTCAAGAATTTCTTAGCCTTAGCCTTATATAACTTCTTTCTATTCCTTTCAGAATGATTTTTCTTTCTATCCTTTCTCTTGATCATAAGACAGTCTGGCCTTATATGTCCCGGTCATTTACATTCCTAACAAGTGACTTCAATGTCTTTCTTATCTTTCCTTTATTTATTTTTGTATCTAGACTGAAATTCATTCTTCCTAACTATCGTGTTCTTCCTTCGATCAAGATTATCTAGTTTATTCTCAGAATGTTCACTTTCACTAGATTCATATTGAATAAAAACCTTCTTAGATTTGGATCTTTTAACCCTCTCCGGAGTTCTGGCTTTCATATGAATTGATGTTGTTGTAAAAGCAACGCCGCCATTTCTATTTTTCTTCTTGACATTGTCAGAAAATATCTTCATTCTAGTTTCATGTTGAAGAATATTTCCAAATAATACATCAAGAGAAATCTGAGTAACCTTCCTATTCTCATATATAGTTGTCCTCTTAGATTCCCACTCATTGGGCATGAGTTCTATTATCTTATCCACAAGAGATTCATCATCTATTCCTTTCTCACCCATGGATTGTAAACTGTTGACAATAGTCATGAATCTTTATTGTACCTTATATATGTGTTCTCTATCAGTAAAGAAAAAACCATGATATTCAGCTCTGAGCATGGCTCTTCTAGTTTCAATAACATTGGAAGTTCCAAAGTGAGTAACTTCAACCTTCTTCCAAATAAAATGTATGGCTTCACAATAAAAAATCTGGATACATATATTTATAGTCATAAAACAAAGAAAAATATTTTGTACCTTATAGTTTAGTTGATATTCATGCTTTTCTTAGTTGGTTAAGTACTGACTTCCTTATCTGGAATATCTTAATCTCTAGTAAGCATAACAAAGTTGTCCTCTCCAGTATTGGTAACAAAAGTCTTCATGCGATCTCTATAATATTTATAACAATTATCATAAAAAATAACTAGTCTAGTTGGATTTAAGTTGTCTATGGAACCAAAATTCATTCCTACCATCTTGAAGAAAATATTTCCACACAAACTTGTTAGTAGTAAAATTTTATAAACAAGGATAAAAATATACTAATCAAGGAAAATATAGAATATTAAAAAACATAAGAACAAAAATATATATGTAAATATAAGTATTTCAGAAACCTCCTCTGATACCAGTTGTAGTATCAAAATCATACTGAATGTAGTATCAAGATAATTATATAAATGCTCAATATACAAGAGGGGGGGGGGTGAATTGTATACTTTAAAAAATTCTTTGGGAAATTTTAAAGATTTTAATATTTAAAAAACATAAACAAGGTAAATTCACAAGAACTCTTAGTTCTAAAAATATGCTTGATTCTAAAAATGTGGTTCCATAGATGAAGCTTAAGAAAAATTTACAAAGATAAATATTCTACCTTAAATCATATAGAATCTCATAAATCAGAGTACAAGTACAAGAAAGAATAAGATAGTTATACTTTCCTCAATAATAAAAATTTAGTGGAAAACATGAAACAATACAAGTAACAAGTAGTAAATCTTTTAACCCAAAGATAAGGGCATCCAACAACCTTGGATAAAGGTCCCTTGATTTATACTTTGAAGAAACTCTATCTTACCCACACTAGGGTAAGCCCTTGATATGAATATCAGAATCTGTCATACTATCCCCGCAAGCCATCGAACTTCAAGGTAGTCATCACCTCTATCTTTCTATCCCAGAAGCACTCAAATGTACTCATCAACATTCAGAGTCACACAAAGAAATTCTGAACAAGATTTTCAGTATGCACAAAGCAATAAAGTCTCTCTCTCTAGAAATCTCTTCAACAACATGTAATCTCAAGATTGATAAACTTATTGTGAGCTCGTTCAAATGAGATCTTATTTATAGGCACATTTTCAACGGTTTTATCCCCCTCCAACAGTCATATTTTTCCTTGAATTTCGGAGGGACCTATACATGTGTCACTCAAACAATGATTGGTTCGTAACTGAATGCACGCCATTGTTTTATAACAAAAACATGAGTAACCAAAAATATGGTTGATCAAGCAAATTCATTTTTTGGAGTGTAAGTAAAAATAAATTTTTGGAGTCTAACCAAAAAAACAATTCGGTTTTTATAATATGTAAATATTTAGATTCTGTTTTCAGTAGAATTTAGAGTAAGAACTTACAAATTTCAAAGTCTGAATGCATAAGAATTAGGAGTCCGAACTTAGAATGTTCAGAGTCTAAATTCATTAGAATTCAGATTGTGAACTTACAAATTTTAGAGTTGGAATTAATAAGAGTTTGGAGTTTCATCTTACAATGTTCGGAGTCTGAATTTATTAGAGTTTGGAGTCTGGATTCAAAAGATTTTGGAGTCTGAACTTAGAATGTTTGGAACCTGAATTCAGAGTATGAAATCATTTCCTTAAAATATAATGCTCTATATCTAAGTATTTATAGGATTCCTAGGTTTTGGATATGAAACCAAATTTTATACTTAGACATGATATGAAAAATGAAAAACACGGTAAGGATAAATTTTCCTTGGGGAATGAAAATTTTCCTTATCTAATAAAACACCACATAAATGAAATTTTCCTTGAGATAATGTGTTTGTGATTTTTAAAACAAGAAGGAATGGAAAAGATATAAGGAACCCTTATTGACTCAACATTCATGCTTGTGTAGATGAAACTAGATATTTGTACATCAGAGCATACTTTTCATAGTGATTTCAGTCCGAGAAGTTCCAAGTAGATGAGTTTCCAGGTAAAAGAACCTCTTTTTCCAACGACACACCTCACAACTTTCTCCAACTTAAATTAGTATGCAAATTCTGCACCATTGTTTTTTTGAGTAGATTTTTCATACTTAATTCAGTGGGAGAAAATTAAAAAGAACTAAGGCATCGATCAAAAGGAATGTCACCAATCTGCTTGAAATTATGCCAGTTTTTTTATAATGTACTTGAATTTATTCCAATTTATTACTAATTAATCCTAATTACTACAAGTTAATCCTTATTATTACTAATTATTTCTATATATTACTATTTTTCCTAATTGTTACTAATTGTTACTAATTATTACAAATTGTTACTAGTTTTTACTAATTAATCCTAATTATTAAAAATTAATCCTTATTATTACTAATAGTTCATAATTATTACTAATTGTTCATAATTATTACTAATTGTTCATATTTATTACTAATTGTTACAAATTATTACAAATTGTTACTAATTATTACTAATTGTTACTAATTAATATTAATTAATCCTTATTATTTATATTTAGTCCTAATCATTACTGATTAATCCTAATTATTTCCAATTAATCCTAGTTATTACTAATTAATCCTAATTATTCCTAATTAATCCTAATTAATCCTAATTATTACTAATTGTTACTAATTTTTTTACTTATTATTACTAATTATTTCAATTTTTTACTATTTATTACAATTTATTATTAATTATTAATAATTATTACAATTTATTACTAATTATTACTAATTGTTACTAATTATTACTAATTATTGCTAATTATTAAAAATTAATATTAATTGTTACTAATTAGTACTAATTATTATTAATTATTATTTCTAATTAATCCTAATTATTACTAATTAATCTTAATTAGTACTAATGAATCCATATTATTATTAATTATTTCTAATTATTACAAATTATTGTTAATTATTGCTAATTATTACTAATTATTTCTAATTATTAATAATTATTCCCAATTATTGCTAATTGTTCCTAATTATTGCTAATTATTACAATTTATTAATAATTATTACAAATATTACTAATTATTACAATTTATTACGAATTATTATAATTTATTACCAATTATTACTAATTATTACAATTTATTACTAATTATTAAAATTTATTACTAATTAATACCTATTAATACTAATTATTTCTAATTAATACTAATTATTACTAATTAATACTGATTATTACTAATTAATACTAATTAATACTAATTATTTCTAGTTATTACTAAATATTACTGATTATTCCCAATTAATAATAATTATTACAAATTAATCATAATTATTACTAATTAATCCTAATTATTACCAATTAATCCAAAATACTACTAATTATTGATAATTATTACAAATTATTACAAATTATTATAATTTATTACTAATTAATCATAATTATTACTAATTAATCCTAAATATTACAAATTATTATCATTATTACCATTTATTACTTATTATTACTAATTATTACTAAATATTACAATGTATTACCAATTATTATAATTTATTATTATTTATTACTAATTATTTCTAATTAATACTAATTATTACTAATTAATACTAATTATTACTAATTAATTCTAATTATTGATAATTTATTCTAATTATTACTTATTAATCCTAATTTTTACTAACTAATCCTAATTAATACTAATTAATCATATTTATTACTAAATAATCCTAGATATTAGAAATTATTAGAAATTATTTACAATTATTACAATTTATTACTAATTACAATAAATTATTATTAATTATTTCTAATAATTTCTATTTAACACATACACATAATTATTCATAAAAATAAGTATTAAAAAAACAAACATCCAATTCTAATTTAATTTAATTGCATCTAATTAACAAAAATTATAAATAATTTAAAATAAAATATATTAACTAAATAATGAAAAAAATAGATAAATACCTTGAAAGTGAAGTTTTTAGAATATAATAGCAGCAGATTATGCTCTGATTTGAAAGTTGAGACTATGGAAAATTTTAGAAAAGAAGAGATAGAGAGAGGTTGAGAAAGGAGAAGAATGAGAGGAAAAACGAATGTGGTTATATGTTGGTTAGATTATTTACAACGAGTTTATTTGTGACGGGCTTACCGTCTCAAATAGTGATATTTGCAATG
This sequence comes from Viscum album, assembly GCA_963277665.1. Lineage (NCBI taxonomy): Eukaryota > Viridiplantae > Streptophyta > Magnoliopsida > Santalales > Viscaceae > Viscum > Viscum album. The sequence goes on along the minus strand of OY728130.1, from coordinate 1,598,080,472 downwards.
GGACTCGTCGGAAATGCCCATTGCTTGCATTATTTACGATCGGTCAATAAAAAAGTTATTTACGATGAGCCCCATCACTAATGTTTATATGCTGACATACTGTTTGCGACATGACAAGTATCCCATCGCAAATACTAAAAACCACTACCAGACATTTGCGATGGGAATATGAACCCATCACAAATACGCTTACCCTCGGTTTGGCACACATTTTGCAGAAAACCTTTTGCGACAGGTCCTTCCCTCCTGCCCCTTCAAAATTTTGTTATTGGCAACAGTCTAATTGTCATGTTGTAAATAACCCCTTCCGACGAGTTATTTGTGATGAACCCCTAACCCATCGCAATTGTCCATTTTTCCCGTAGTGATTATTGATCACCCTTTCACTTCCATTATTTTCCCTTACCATCATCCATTATAAAAACCTAGTCTGACCATATATATATAATTAAATATATACAAATAATATAATATAATTTAATTATATTTCAGGAATAATTTCTATAAATTAACCTCACATTCAATCAAAAAATGAAAATATTTCTCATGTGTGGATACCACCACTTCCATGAATGACACATTCCATTTTTCATCACCACCATTGATATATAGTTCCAGAAGTGGTTTTAGTGAATAGATATGTTATTTATTAGGTTATTTATTTTAAAAAAAATATTAATTAGGAATTATATAAGTAATACTATCAATATGTGATCTTTATAAATCTATCTTCGTAAAAGGAACATGCTAAGAGAAGAAGTGATTTACTAAGTGAAAAATTATTTTTCATTTAACATATACATGAAAATATTACCAATTATGATTTATAACCTTAATAACATTTAAATAATTTCATTTTAATTTTTAGAAAATAATATTATAACAAAAGGAACCTTTTCATATAAATACTCCCACATTGATAATAGAATATATATATTGGGGTAGATTAACCACTTACATGAAAAATGTTACAAATTTATATCATGTATGATATTTGAAACATAATATTGGATATTAGTTAGTAAATAATGACTATTTTTTTAGTTCTATACTTGTAATTTAAACATTATATTCATTAATTATTTCACCATAGTTCATTTTTTAAAAATCATTAAAACATACTTGTCACCAATTTTTTCTATTGAAATCGTAAATAAAACTCTCATATAAATAAATTATATGTTTATAAACTATCCTAAATAAATAAATAAATTACCTTTTAATAATAATAAATTATTAACTTTGATATAATAATGATTAAAAACACCACAAATATGAAACTATTTTGAAATGATCAATATTACTCACCCCATAAATTCTAAATGGATATGAAAAAACTAATATACCTGTTGAAAACAATTATAAATTAAGTTTACATAATGACATGGATAGAAATATGGTTCTAAAATAGGTTTTTAATATTGTTATTTGTATTATACATTAGTTAAAAGTAATTTCTAGAATTCAAGAGGAAAGTTAATGGATTTGGTAACTCAAACTTTTTCCTTGGAGTTATAGAAATTATTTTTGAATTTATTCCCCCTATGTTCACTAAACTAATTTATTTTAGAATTTAAATTATTTTATATATTATATATCAAGGTAAAAGGAGTTTTAATTAAAATCCACATCCATAAGTGTTCTCTGTTCATTTTTTAAAGAAAAAAGGATATTTTTTTGAAAAGAGGATCGGGGTGTGACTTTAAAATAATGATTAAAAAAATGTTTTCTCAAGAAAAATCCTCTATAATTTTGTTTTAATTCATTTTTCTACATTTAAGAATATGAATATTGAGTGGGTTTATGTTTCAATATTCACCTTCCATTTTTATTCAGTTGAGTTATTATTTTTTGGTGATCATGTTTTTTATATTAATCGATTTAATTCAGGTTTTTATACTATTTTAAAATTTCATAATACCAAATTTTATTTTTTTGGGTACATTATGAATTGAAAGAAGAATTATTTTCCATTGAAACTCATTTTTATTTCTATGGGTTCATTATAATATATATATGATTTTCATTTAAACATTTAATGAAGCCAATTTTATTTATATGGGTTCTATGTGATGTGATAAGTGAATGATTTTCAAGTGGAACTCAAAGGTATGGTTGATTATAATTGGGGTCCTATATCACCCCTTAATGCATTGGTTAAAAAGTTTAAATATTATGAGATATGTATAAAAGTTAATAATATTTTTGTTTTTAAGAGTGGGCATAAGTCTGCGACTCAAAAAGGTCTTGTATATATAGGTACAACTAAGTTATCACACTAGCATGAGTGCTATTGTTTCACACATGGATGTAGTCATTATTTATGATAATGTACTTTAAAATAACTAATAATATTATATGTTTTAATATCATGCACTCATTATCTATGGTTTTTGTTAGATTTTTTTAAAACTTGTTTGTAATACCCGAGAGACTGTGGTATCATTTAAACAACATATCCTAAACTATCACTCAATACACACTCTAAAGATCCTTTATTCATGAGTATATTTAAAAGTTTTATTTATAAATTTCATAATTTTTTTTAAAATAATCTTAATTTTTGAATTCTTTATTAATATATTAATTTAAGATGATCTTTTGAGATTTTTCTAAAAGAAATCATTTTTAAGTCAGTAGTGTAATATACCGTTTTAACTAATACTCTAAAGTTTATGAAATTGATATTACATAAGTATGACTTAGAAATTTATGAAATGATTTTCTCAAATAAATATGTATTATTTAATTTAAATTATATGTTTTAAAATACTTATTTCAGTTTACAAACAAAGGATTTATATTTTTGAGATAATTTAATATTTCTTTTCCAATTTTTTTAATATATTAATAATTTATTATACTAAAATTAATATTTTAACACTTATAAATATTGAATCAGAAAAAATTGAATTAAAATTTATAAATATTAAGTAAAAATCATCTAATAAGTACAAATTTTTATTTATGCATAATGATAATGGTATCTTAGGTAAAAACTATTTATTACGGTAAAAATAAAAAAATTAAAATTAATTAATCAATGGGTAAATGGAATAAAACATGATTAAAACAAGTCTATAATTGAGTGGTTGAGTTATTCTAAACGTTACCACACCCTCCTCTCATTTATTTTATATATTTAGATCTGAATGATAAGTTTAACATGTTCTCTATTTAAATTAAATAAATATATTTTAAAAAATATCAATCTCACCCCATATAAATGGGGCCTCTCACCACCCATTCAATACCACTATAAAATTTTTGTTACCTATTTAAAATATGCACACATTACTTCCTCTATAATATAATTTCACTCTCATAATCTTCTTTAAATAAGAGATTAGCATGATCCCTTACATTCAATGGAATCCTCCAAGAGAAACCCATTGATCTCGACCTAAGTTCAATCCTTTTGAAAAATTATTTTCCTTTTATCATTCCATTTAAAGATTAATTTTCCTAATATTATAGTATTAATTTAGTATATATAGAATACATTATGTTTTTATTGTGAAAATAAACAATAACCATATTTTTCCTTTCCCTCAAAAAAACAGAATTGTCATTCGTGCATTGTGAGGACTATCACCTCCAGGACACAACATGTTTCACATTCCTTCACTGAATTACAAGTTACTATCTAAATATTGGATTATAGGATAAATAATGTTTTTATTATATAAATATAGTTCATTTATGAACAATTATAGAACAAATTAATGATACGATCAATATATGATCATCATTAATTTAATAATTTAAATCAAGCATTCTTAGAGGATAATATTTTATAAAAACTGTATAATATTTCAATAAAAAATAATTATTCTTATGGTTCATTAAAATTATGAAATATCACATGAATAAAAGTTATATAATATCCTTCTGCTAATTTTAGAAAGATATTACAACAAAACCACCTCATAGTCATTTATTAAATCGTGGTATGTTCATGGTTGGGATGGTTTGAACACTTAGTTGAATAATACAATTAATTTATATCATGGTTGAAAATGAAATATTACATTCTTGTATAATATGGAATAAATTTGTAAAAATATATTTTTTGGTTTCTGGAGACATTATATTATTATGTTATTCCTTAATTAAGAAAACAAACTTTGATCATCAAGAATGAATGAAGCATGGTATTTATTGATATCATATTTGAGTATAAAGACTAAAAACACATGAAATGAATTTGAGACATCATAAATAATTACAAATAATTCAAAAATTTTATTTAATGTCATTTTAATGGTGAAATTTGTAATAATAGTGAAATATAATACCACTATTATGAAACTAGTACAAAGGATCAAAACAATGGACACTTGATTTGGAAAATAAATAGAATTTATATGAGAATGAATATTTATGAAGATTATAAAAAATAAATATGATTATGATTTTTAATTAATAGATTAAGATATCTATTTTTTTGATATAAGCGATTACTATATGTTCATGGAATTTAGTAAAAGTGGTAAGATTTTTTCATCTCAAATTTCTCTCTTTGGGATATGTTTCATATTATGTATGAAATTTACATTCTATGGAGTGTAAAATTCATATATGAGATGTTATGTTATAATATAAAATTATTCTTATAATTTAAAGATCTATTTTAATCCCTCCCTTTCAAGGCATTTTGATTGAACTTCTACCCAAGAAAAAAGTGGGGTTTTTCAATCTCAATTTTCATTTTTGGGACTGATATTATATTTTATACCTATTTTCTTTTATGTTGTCTATAAATTACCATGGAATAATTTTTTTCTATATTAATAATTAAATTTAATGTATTTATAATTCTATAATTTTTTCCAAATGTAATATTAGTTGGATTTAAGAATTACTAAATCCAACATAAAACTCAATCCTATATGTAGAGGAAAAACCATCGTAAGTTTTAGTAAAGTAGGAGTCTGTGTAGTTTCCTAGAAAATAAATCTATATTTGGATACTAGAAAGGTTGTGTGACTAATTCACAGACACACCTAGGTTTAATCACTGCAAAATGGATGGTTTATCATTGAATTGATCCGAAAACTTATTCACGATGTGTGGGACTATTTCACAGACACACCTAGGTTTAAGGGATGTTCTCATCAAAATCTATAGTTTTATATTTAATGGATATGTATTTCCCATCATTATATTTATATTTATAACCATGTATTATTAAATAAGATGTTCCCTAGGGAATTGATTTAATGTTCTTGATGACACTTATGGTGCATGTATTGGACACTATCAGGTAATAGGTGGGGCCATGAAATAAAAATTCATTCGATGAATCAACAGGTATCATGAGAAAAAATGGGTTGGGTGTTGGTGTATACTGAATCCCATAATAGGATAATGAATTTGTAAAATGCATTGACGAGAATGGCTTATACCCAGTTCAGTAATAAGTAAATGAACTTAGCCGGTCACATGTCCCTAAGCGCTCATCTGCATATTCTAGAGGCTGCCAAATACCAGTGAGGGTCAATAATGGAATGGAAGGGAGACTATAACCTCATGATCTGAGTGGAATTGTTGCATGATAAAGAACAAATTAATAATTAGTAGAAGAATAATATTGAAAAATAGAGTGATGGCGATAAATCATACAAACAGAAAAAATACATCAAACCAAAAGTGGAACCATTTTCAAAATGATGAGTATGTCATGGAGATAAAAAAAGAAAAGGACACAAAAAAATTGTAATAAAAGTAATAAAAAGAAAAATAGTTTATCTCCAAAATAATCACGATCCAAGGATCAAACCCATGCTCCCAAGATCCCATTATATAATAAGTCAATCATCCAAAATTGGGTGTCTTACGTTGTCTATACCTTCATCAATGAAGTATATCTGGGTGCCAAACGACAAATTGAACCTGGTTTGAGATACAATTAGTTATTCACCACAAAAAAATATATATCCAATCAGTGATTATAAAATTATAAGTGAGTTGATATAGAGATAAATAGTAGAAAAACATGCATGAAATAATAATCACACTTGGTTAAGACTCCTCATGGGATGCTCGGGTGACCATACCTACTTAAGATCATATTGGTATTGTCATAACAACTTACCAACCTGTGGTTAAGGGCATAAATTTATAAAAAAATTGTTGTAGTTTATGTAATCATAAAATAAAACCCAGGGTGAAACCATGGGGTCCAAGGAATAATAATAGTAATACAAGATCCAAGAGGAATCAATGAATCAGTGACCTTATAAGTCTAATTCATATCACTACAAATAAACCATGAAACCAAGCTAAGGGTTTTGAGTTTAATATTGGGGAATAAATATGGAATTCCACTATGATAAATATCTAACCAAGTATATGGAGCACAACTATAGTAAATTCTAAGAAAAGCATGACTAGAGCATAAGTGAAGTATCCAAGGCCCATCCTGTCTGAGGATGCTATCTAATTATGAGGAGTATATCCACGAAAGTCTAAATATCTGAAGATGAGTCAAGTGAATATTTTACATTCACTTATAAAAAATACATTTACCAAATTCAAAGGTGGGTATCTCCCTCGTCACAAGGCCTAATGAATTGGGGAGGTGTCCTTGGAGTGCTCATGGTATTCCCTCTGGAATACAAGGTTGGCTTATGTCTTACCAGCCATATAATAAGAAATATTTCCATTTTTACAATAGGCACCTAAAATTTAATGAAATAACTTGGGTCCATGTGATAACCATCCCAATTCATTGAATTTTTATAATTCATGTATTTACCATTTCATTGAATAATGAGAACAGCATATATAAAGGCTCATACAATTAATAATTTGATTTTAGATTAATAAGATCCAAGATAAACATGTTTTCCCAATCATAAACAATGATTCATAAATTTAAATTAATAAAATTACTTGACTAAGTCAAACCAAACACACCAATGTGTGTTTATATTAATAAAATATAAGTAGGAAATATGCATATGAATAGTACACCCAAGGGGTGGCTCAAGTTGAGGTCCTTGAACTATAATAATAATAAGATAGTCTAATAGAGCATTTAAATTACAAATTAAAAAACTAATTTAAGTCAAATTGACTATAAGGGAAAAGAGTGGGTGAAATTGGTGCGTGGCACAACAACGAAAATTATAAATTAATGATACATGAAATAAAATTCATAGGCCACCTACCTTATGGTACTAGATGAACACTCATCTAGAGCTGGACCTTGGTTTTATCTAAATTAAAAGAAAACATAAGACTTAATAAATAACATGAAAGTAGGGAATTTTATCTCGCATAAATATTTCGACATAGATGGAGAGACAAACTGAGAGATGAAGGAAGGGGATTGAAGAACATACCAGTGTGGATCTATCAAGACTAACATAACTTGACACGAATATTGTAAGAAGAATAAAAATAAAACCCTAGTGTGTAGGCATGGAAGACATCTAATTGGAGAATTGTAAATGCACTTTGGAAGGAGATGGGAACATATGGATTTATTTATAAGGGTGAATGGAAAATATAAACTTTTCACCCAACTTTAAGAGGCCACACGGTTTGGAATCAAGGTTGGATGAACCATTCACCAACTATGTGATAAAACTATAAAATATGGGTGATTCCTCACATGAAAATCCCACAGAGTTTGTAAAAATATTCTTCAAAAGTGTGGGGTCACTACATAAGTGGCACTATGGGTGAAGCTAGGTGAATAGTTTTTCAAAACACGCACAACTTGTACAATTTACCTCTAAATTTATAGTTTTTCACATGTCCCTATGTCCCATGGAGCGTGGTTTATGAAATCATGAGACACCATATAGGGATTCATGGTTTTAGGAATAAGGTTTTCACTAACAATGAGCTTACAATGTGTATTAGTTTTTCCCCTGGAAAACTACAGTCCCATGCACTATACATGGCCCCGAATGTCCCAAAACTTCCATAATCATTTAAGACCAAGTACAATGCTTAAAAGATATATTCATACTAAAATTAAATAGTTTTTAACTATAAATATAAGCTAGGGTGTTACATCCTCCCCCACATAAGACGAATCATCCTAGAGTTTCCCTTCTGAGGGCAATATAACACCATATGAGAAAATATTGGGCAACTAGGAAGGTAAATTAATCTCTCGATCCCAAGTCTCATTCAATACATGATCATGATTCAACAGAACCTAGACTAAAGGGAATTACCTACCTTAGAGAGCCTTCATGATTTAGTCAAAAAAGAGTATATTATTATACTCAAATAACACATATAGCTCCAAATCGACCTTATCAGACTAAAATATGTGAGATGGGTATGAATAGTTATGACATATATGAGAAATTTAAAACACATAATACATAGATCCATATCTCTTAGGGACTTCTATCTAATAAATATTGGTCATACCTACTCTCGAAACCACAAAAGTTCTGACAAAATAGGGTGATAACTTAAATTTCCACCTATACCATCAAAACACCAATATAATAGAATCCTATAAGAATAATCGATCCCCTAAATAAAACTTTAGAGGAAATTAAGGATGATCATTACATTACTTCTATGTAGATTGAGTTGGGGCTATTTTTTTCTGATTAGGTAAACCTTCTCTCAATTCTTAGGATTGAGATGAGGTAAAAGTATCACTGCCTCCACTTTTTCTAACCAACACAAAGGTGATTGTCATGAAATAGTATATAATTCCTTATAGGTTTCCAATTTTTTTTCCTGAAAATCTATTATAGTTGAAAAAATTATCTATGGTTATATGTTTTTTTGAAGAACCACCAAAATCAAGGGCATATGCTCTATGATATTTCCTCTAACAACTATATTTTCAACTCATATTTCTAGTAAGTCTATGGGTGGTATGTTGTACACAAAATTTCTTATGTACCTAAATCCCTCTACAACCCTTACCAAAATCGAGATGTAAAATGAGAATCTTGATTTGAGAAAATAATCAGTGGGACACTATGAAGTCATATAATCTATCCTACATAAAGCACACCAATATCATCTACAAAATGGTCTCCTTGATAGGTAAAAAGTGGGAGACCTTATTATCCCATTAATGATCACCCGTACTGCATCATTTCCTTTAGGTGATCTTAGTAATCATATCAAGAATTCAATGGAAATGTCCCCCCATTTACACTCAAGAATGGGAAACAACTATAGAAGCCTTTCGAGTCACTAGTGTATTTCCTTCACCCAAGGATTGGTGGAGTACCTATTAAAAAATACAACTACCACTATTTCCAAACCAGACCACTAGTATTAGTGATGTATATCACGATACATATTTGTAAGATGAGGGTCTACCACCCAGGTAGAATCATGAGAATCTCACATCAATTCATCCCAGTTATATGTTGGAACCCAAACACATCTATGGATATAAAATACCTCATCCTCATCAGTAATTCATCCTGGTGGTGGTTCCTCACCTAAATCACTCCCCCTTAAGATTAGCCCATCAGGATCATATAGTTTCCACATATTTACTTTCTCTAGAAGTAAAAAGGTCACTGCTACATCTATAAGGGTATATTTCCCATCATGATATTGAAACATTAAGTGAAACTCATAAAATTTGACCATGAAACATCACTCAAAATTGGCCTCTTTAACTACCAATGCCTCAATCCTCCATCTCAAATAATCTACTACAAAATTTCCCTTTTGATTCTTATAGAACTGATCAAAATTAATGTACTATAGGTATTCAACCCACAGTCCATGTCTGAGATTTAATTCAAACTATGTAAAGATATACTTGAGGACTTTTCTCCATATACATAACAAAATTATCTCCATGAAAATAATGCCTCCATCAATGTGAGTCATGAACTACAACTTCAATCACTAAATCACGAGTTGGGTACTTTATCTCATGTGGCGTCAACTGATGAGAATCATATTCCATGACTTGATCTTCTTACTTCATAACTTCTCATAGACTAATTCCTAATATATCACAATAAACTGTATAAATTCTTATTGTAACTAGAAGAATTGAGATCATTGTTGAAGTCAATATCCCTTTTTTCTTAAAAGATGTCTCACAAGCTCCAGACCATAGAAATTTGATGTCCTTCATAGTCAGGTTTTTAATAGGTGCATCTAGGAATGAAAATTACTAAATAAATAACCTTTAATATAAAACCACCCCCAAGTAACTATTTTTTTTAAAAATGTTCTTGGATTTCTCCTTGGTAACTATAGATCTAATAATATCGTGGTTATGAGATACACCAACCTATAATGGAATGTGACCATGTAAGTACACCTAAGTGGCATTTAGTAAGCATAGAAAATAAATGGTTCTCTCTCAGTATATTTAGAATAATATCAAGCTGTTTTTCATGATCATATCATGCGTGAGAATACACCAATATACCATCCATTAATTCTACCAAAAATAAATCCAAATATGGGTGTAAAACCTGATTCATCAAATCCATGAAAATGATAAGTGTGTTCATCAAACCAAATTGAATAACCAAAAACTCATAAAGACTATACCTACTATAAAATGGTATACGAGTTATATCTAAGGGTATAACTCATACATGATGGTATCTCGACCTCAAATCTATCATAGATAAAACCCTTTATCCTAATATCTAGACAATGAAGTCATATTAATAGGGTATTAGATACATGTTCTTAACCATAATCTGGTATAACTAATGGTAACCCAGAAAAATATTGAGGATACCATTTTCCTTCTTAGTGAAAATAATTGGGGAACCCTAGAAATAAGTTTTAGTTCATATAAAAAACATATCTTCCATGTCATAAAGCTACCTCTTGAGACCTTGAAACTCAATAGTAGCCATTTCATAAGGAGGAATGAATATTTTGGAAGAGTCCCACATGATATCAATAGAGTTCTAAACCCTACAATAGATCAATAAAGTACTAAAACCTTCTCTAAGGATGTAATATTGAAAATTTATCTTGGGAAAAATCACTGAAATGATATACTATTAGAGGAAAATCATCCTCATGTATTCCCAAATCATCCTTATAAACGATATAAATCTAGGATTTCATTCCACCTAGCCTAGGATGATCTTTTCTAACGTGACTTACTTGGAAATCCCATTCAACCTTTCAAATATAGTGACCACCCTCTAGTGTTGTAAACTACACCCTAAGGTGATAGTAGTCACCATAAGTATGATAAGGGTAAAAAATTCCATCCCAATAATGAAATTGAATACCATAATCTCAGGGATAAAGAGGTTCCATAATAAATGATAACTACTAACCTTAAGGGGGGATTTGTTTCACCATCGTACACCCACCAACTAAATTCCCAATGTTTTTTTAAGTGTCATCTCATCATAGAAATACTAAATATCAAAACCAAGTATTTCCAGAATATCTATAGAGATAAAATAATTTGAAGCTTCTATATCAATAAAATAATATAATAATTAAGAGGATACTAATACTGCAACTCTAACTGTAGGTGGCACAAAATACCGGTCCCTAGGTAGAGGATTCACTACATACTTCTATCTTGATCCCCAAAACTAAGATAAAACCTGACTATATTGGGTAGGTCCACTCAACAAGGGATTCATGTCATGAGTCTGGACTCCTCAGAGACATCCTCCTCCTCAAAATGGGCATCTAATAGTAGTCTAGTTTCCTTCATGGCATGGTGCTATTGATATTTTTCATGATTGTGGAGCTGGTGTAGATCCTTCACAATAAGGAAGATTTGGTAATCTTTGGAAAAACCTCTGAAGATTACCCATTATTCTATAGCCTTGATATTCAACTAGGTTTCGAGCTCACTAAGGATTTAGGAGCGTAAGGGAAGTTTCCAAGGTGCCTCCTATCCAATTAGGTCTGCTAAATCCTATGAGTTTATCCAAGGTATTCTACATATCAATAGATGGGTCTAGTGAATCCCCAGTACCACATCCTGAAATTGAAATATAAATAATAAAATGAACAAATTCAAATGTGGGTATATTCATTATAAACTAGGCTAATAAATCTAGGGGTGTCCTTTGAGTGTTCAAGGATTTCCCTCAAGAATCCAAAGATGGATCATGTTTTACCTATCCTATAACAAAAAATATTTTCATAGTATAAATAGAAACCATGCAATTAATGAAATTATCAAGTTTCATCTAATAACAATTCCAATCTATTCACTTTACATAGTTCAAGTATTTACTTTTTCATTATATATTGGAAAAGGGATATATAATGGTTCATACCATTAATCATTTGATTTAAAATTATTAACATCCAATGTAAAAATTATTTCCAAAATAAAAAAGGATTAATTCATCCTTTTAAATTAATCAAATCACGTGAGTAAGTAAAAGCAAACAAAATAATGGGTGTTCAGGTTTGTAAAATGTTAGTGGTGAAATAACTATATTCACAGCACACCCAAGGGGTGGTTTAAGTTGATTTCCCTAATCTCTAACAATAATAAGAGGGTCTAATATGGTATTTAAATTCCATATTATACAACTAATATAATTAAAAATTAATTTAAGGGAAAAATATGGGTGAAACAGGTGACAACACAACAACAAAAATTATAAATCAATGATACATGAGGGAAATTAAAAAACAACCAACATTGTAGAGTTATATTAATAATTATCTAGTATCGACACTTGGATTAGTATAAATCAGAAGAAAATGGTAGAATAGAAAATTAACCATAAAATAGGGCATATTAGATCTTACAAATATTCCCCCATAGATGGTGAGAAAAAACAAGAACATAAATAATTTTATTAAAGATCTTACTAGTGGAGATTGAACATGATAGATTTAACATGATTCTGCTGATGAATGAGAAAGAAATGTCAAATCCAATATTGGTGGTATGTAAGGTATCCAACATGAAAAGGGGTGTTATACATTAGAAGGGGTAGCGAAAAGAGGGTTTAAGTTATAAGGGTGAAATGGAAAATTTTCATTTTCAACTAACATTAAGAGGCTACATGGGTTTTCCACATATTTTTTGAAACATTGTGCTCACCATGCACCATCATTTTCAAAAGGGGGTTACCCCACACATTGATATAATTCATGATTTGGACAACCATGCTCCAACCATGAGAGTTTGCTGACTAAGTGGTTATAAGGGTGCATCTAGGTGCCTAATTTTCCAAACAGTGCACATCTTATGTTGGTCCCCTCTACAACATGTATAATTTTTTTCATCAACATGTACACTAGGTTTCATGTTTTGAAAAACCATGAAACACCCTCCACAGTTTCATTGTTTGATAATCATGATTATCATCAACCATGCTCCTTAGCTTTTCCCCAAAAAACTGGGGTTCTAAGATCTTAACACGATCCAGATTCTCATAGAACCATACAAAATCATTTAATACCAATTATAAGGTTAAAAAGAAAGATTCTAACTAAAAATAAATGGTTCATATCTCCAAATAGAAACCAGGGTGTTAAATTGAAAACATGTTTTTATAGATGATATCATGTATAACAACGGTATGAGTTCAATTATTATTGACATCCTCGTTATCATTTATTTTTTTGGATATAGCATTTCATAAGTTTTAGTTTATTATGGTTTTATGTTTTTTATTTATTCCTTCCATATAAATTATTCCATATTTATTTTTTTGATAGCTTAGGATGTATGATAATCTCTATTGAGAATCTAATGTCAATATAATTTCATTCCTGCCTCCTAAAAATCTAGAGGGGAACTATATTTAACTTTCAAGGATGTGATGGATGGGATAAAAATATTCTCAAAATGTGTTCAGGCACACATTATGTTTTAATATTTAATGAATGTATTTATCAAGTCTTCCATGGCTATTAATCCTTTGGGTTATATTGGAACTCTTATATTATATACCAATAATGCAATATAACTAATGTATCTGGGATTTTGTAGTTTGGTATGTTATAGTTTTTGTCCAGTTTAGCAGGAAATATGGGGACTATGTTTATGGTAACCAAGATAGATACTAGATATTCCATGAAACCCCCCTTTATTTATAGATAAAAGTCTACAAATCCTAAGAGAAAATTTAATTTACAATTATATATCATGAGATGATTATGTATATATCATTATAGAAATATTAAATCTAACAAGAGGAACAAGAAGTAAATATACACCCATATTCAATGTAGGGGTTTTACTCCTAAAAAAGTAAATAAGTATATATTCGAGTCCAATTATATCATAACCATATACTGGGGTAGTTGACTCAAGTTATGATGAACAATATCACCAGAATAAAGTGACATTCTCATCCACAACATAGTGTAACTATGTTAGAGAATTTAATTTGATAAAAACCTATAGCATTTCAAGGATGAATATATAATTTTGTAGCTAAAAAATTTATCAAGTGTTAATAGAATATCTTTCACACATTGGGATGTAGTGAAAATAAAAAAGTCATCATGGAATTCTATCATTTGAAGGGAAATGTAGACTAATAGTGGATTCAAATTAAAAAAACTTAGGAGGAAGATGAGATAAATTCAATGGAATGGGGAACTTTCAAGGATGTATTATATGAAAAATATTTTATTTTTCAAAAATAAGAACAAATAGAATAGTTGTTCCTTAATCATAGACAAAAGAAATAATTATTCTATGAGTATGAGGCAAAGATTAGAAGAAAACATAGGCATTCTGAAAAGTATTTATGTAGAATAAAAAGTAATATTTATCACTTCTTATATGGATGAAATAAAATCCTTAATAGTTTTTGGGTCTCTTAAAACATTTCTTCAAATAAGGATATATTCCCAAGAATAATAATAAACTAAAACTAGTTCTTCATAATGTATTTATTCAAGGTAAATCAGGAGAATTATAGGTCATATGAGAATCATGGGATGAAAAATGATGCAAAGGGGAAGAATGAAAATGTTGTATTCCCCACATGTGATAATTTTGGAATGAAACATATGGGTTCTTATAGTAAGGGGAATGGAGTTCAACACATTTGTATAGGAAAAGGCCACTAATCTTATGAATGAAAGTGAAATAAAATTTATCTTGATTTTCAATGCATTACCTATAAGGATAAGCGACATTATGTAAACCAATTCCCTAAAAATAAAGGTAAATTTACTTAGAAAATGAAAAGGGTAAAAAGGTAGGATTTTGTGACTACCATAGTTGAAGTGGATGTCCCTAATGAAGTGGTGGTAGGTAATTTGATCACATCCACAAATATATATAAATTTTAATTGATTTTTGATCTTATCACTCCTATATATCATCCTTGTCTTCCAAAACATTAGATATTTACAATTCACCCTTGTAAGGGAATTATCAATTATTATACCAATTGGGAATTTTTTTTGAAAATGTTCTCTCTAAATGTTCCAATTAGGATGCATGGTCGTACCCTATTCTCAAACATGGTTATTATACCTATGGTTAACACTGATACGATCATTGATATGGATTGACTATAAATGTATTGTGAAAATATTTATTCCCAATTGATGGATATTACAATTCATGAAGGTTCTGTTGAGTCTATTTTCATTAGAGGGGAGAATTCATCATGTAAATCACATCTGTTCCTCCCATTGTAGCTCTCTTTTATGAAATTTTATGAATATAGGAAGATAATTCATGATTTATATATAATGATTATTTTTAATAATAGATTATAAAAATGTGGTATAAAAATTAATTTATTTTTTTTCTAAAATAATTACATGGTAATCCCCCATAACGGGAAGTTGATTTCTCCATTGAATTCATTTTTGTTGAAATACATATATCTAAAACATCTTATAGTTTGACACTAGTGGTGTTGGTGGAATTAAGAAATAGATGAAGTTTTGGTATAAGGGATTTATTCACTAGTGTTTCATAATGTGGATCCCGTATTTTATTATTGAAAAATATGGATTGGTCTATGAGATTGCACATCGATTATAGGGAGATCAACAAAATTACTATAAAGAATATGTATACTTTACCACACATTGATAAAATATTTTATAAACATGAAGATGTCAATATTTGTCAAATATCGATCTTTTTTTAGTTTATCTTTTGATAATGGTAAATATGGATGATACACCAAAAAAGAATTTTTGAACAAGGTATGAGAATTATGATTTTAACATAATTCATTTTGGATTAATTAATTCACCATTTATCAATATAGATATGATAAATAGAGTATTAAAGGATTGTCTTGATAACTTTGTGGATGAATTCATTCATGATATATTGATATAATATATGATCTATGAAATGTATGAGTGGAATTTGAAAATAATTATGGAGACCCTATGATAAAAGGAATCATATCATTTATATATTAAATGTGAATTTAAGCTTTGTGAAGTTTTTTTCCTTGGAAATATTTTCTTAGTCAAAATATTTCCTAAACTGAAAAAATAACAAAAATATAATGTTTTGTGGGTTTATAAAGTCACTATTATAGATTCTTCTAGGATTTCTCCCAACTAGAAAACCAATTAACCAAGTTAAAAAACAAATTGGTTAAATTCTCATGGTCTAGGGATTGTGAGGAATGTTTTGAAGGGATGAAGATGATATTGATTAATGAACCAATATTATATCTACCATTAGGTAAGTAATTATTTTAATATATAGTGATTCATTAAAGAGTGTATTTCATTTTGTTCTTTTGCAGAGTTATAGTTTGACTTCTTATCCATCAAGGAAATTGAAAATCCATGAATGGTGAAATCTAACTCATGACCTAGAGTTGTCAGCTGTAATATTTTCTTTAAAAATATATAGACACTAACTCTATGGAGAAATATGATATGATATATATATATATACAGACAATAAAAGTTTAAAGTATATATTATATCATAAGGATATAAACATAAGGAAAAGAAAATGGTTGTAACTAATCAAGGAATATTATTTATTGATACACTACTATCTTAGGAAGGAAAACAAGTTGGTTGATTCATTGAGTAGGAGGGACCATGATGTTATGACCATGAATTATATTAAAAATGATTCTATATATAGTGATTTAGTAAATATAGATGTGATTTTTTTAGGAAAGGGGATCCATATTTCATTTTTGAATATATTTCTAAACCATCCTTACTAGATAAGACATATAAGGCCCAACAAGATGATGAGAATTTACAACAGAATATTAATTTAGTGAATGATAGGATACTGACACACTTCATATATAGATAAGGAGTGTTGATGTTTTTGGAGTGGTAATGTGTTTCATCTATGCTAGAGTTGAAAATGCAAATTATATATGAATCACATTGATCAAATTTCCTAATATGTCATGGAAGAATAAATATTTATAGCAATTTAAAATAATATTTTTGGATTTATGGTATGATGTATGAAATTATGGACTATGTTTCCATATTCCTAGTTTTATAGTAGGTAAAATCTAAATGAGAACATCCTAAGGGAGTCATGAATCCTCTTCTAATACATAAATGGAAGCTGTATAACATTAAACATGAAATTTTACCTGGTACTCCAAAATACACCAAGTAAAAATTTTGTTATGTGGGTTATCATTGATCATCTTAACATGTATGATCACTTAATAATGATAAAAGAATTTATACCCTTAAATGAAATACCAAGATTTATATAAATAAAATTTCAAGGCTTCATGGGGAACCTCGGTCAATATTTTTCAAATCAGGACCCCCAATTCACATCATGATTTTGGAAGAGACTTCAGTGTTATCTTGATAATGAGATATATTTAAGCACATCCTATCATCTCAAAAATGATAAGCTATATCAAGGGACTATTGAATCACTTAAAGTCATATTTATATCATGTTATCTTAACTACCATGGAATGTGGTGTTAGTATTAACCATTGGTTGAATGTTTATCCAATAATATCTTCCATATGTTCAAATAAATGTTACGACACGAATAATTTTATTGGAAGAAATTTCATTGTATAACATGTTGGGAAGAATTTAGAGAAATAAATCTATTTATCTTGTAGCCTATGGAGGAGATGACTATTAATTTATGGACTATTAAAGATCATATTAAATTATCCTAGAGCAGAAGAAAGAGCTACACTGGTAATCATATGAATATATTATAATTTCTTGTCATGGATCATGTATTTTTGAAGGTTTCACTTATGAATGGAGTTATAATATTAAAAAAAATTAATTTAAGACCTAGGTACGTTGGGCCTTTTGAAATACAATAATGGATTTCAATTGTAGCTTACTGATTGGCTATGCCACCAAACCTTTCTAAAGTACAAGATAAATTCCATTTTTGTTACCAAGGAAATAAATTACATATCCAAAACATGTTATCAAATATGAGAGAATATATTTATATAATTTCTTGTTTTATAATAAAAAACATGCCCATATTCCTGACACTAGAGAAAAAGTGTTATTGAATCAAACAATAAGATTAGGGAATGTCCTTTGGAGAACTCACAAATATTAAAAGGAAATTGAGGATCTTGAAGAAGCTATGGGGATGGAGTATCCATATTTTTCAATAACTGATATATACACCAATTATAATGATGAAATTATTTATGGGGGAGGATATAATACATAAGATCCTATTGTAGCAGGTGAACACCAAATCATAAACTATCATGAAATTCACACTCTAAAGATACAATATTGAGGAATATATTTAAAATATCAAATTTTTAATATTATAATACTATTTGAATATAATAAACATAATATCATAATTAATCTCAAATAAATTTTCTAAATATTATTGTTTTGGAATTTTGTGAAGAAATTGGGTTTTATGTGAATAGTGCAACATAAATTTTTTAGTAATATGACAACTTTTATGCCAACAATAGTTTATAAATATGGAATATAAATTTATGAAATATTATTATTGAAAAATATCTATTTTATAATTTAAAATGATGATATTAAAATATAAATTATATTTTACAAACCTATTATTGATAATTTAGAACTCAAGTAATAATTTTCTCAAATTGTTTTTAATTTATTATATATTAAATGTATTAAAATTTATATTTAAACAGTTATATAAATTGTATCATAAAAAATGGATAAAAAATTTAGAATTATAAGGTTCAAATTAATTATGAATGAGATATTTATTTTAAGGCATAAATATTATATTAAATCATTTAGAAACTATTTACTCTAGTAAAAACTGAAATTGTAAAAGTAATAATTCAAGGGGTGGAGAGCATACATATTAATAAAAACAAGTTTATAATAGTTTTTTGGAATTATTATTGACCTTAAATCACCCTATAATAATTTCTTTCATATTTTTAGACCCGCATTAATTTTATAACATATGAGCCCCTTATATTAAGTTGAAATATTTAGAAAAATTCCATTCACACAACTTATAAAAGGGACCTCTCACTCCTCTTCCATACCGCTAAAAAAATTCAGTTTCCTCATAAAAATATGATCTAATTACATCCCCTATAATCCTATTTGACTCTCCCTATCCTCCATAAATAGGATAACAACTTATTCCTTTATTTTCTATGGTATCATCCAAGAGAACCCTAAGGATCTTAATATAAGTTTAATCCTTTCACAATATTTTTATCATTTATCATTATATTTCCAATTTTTTTTCAAAATATTATATGATTACTTTAGTATTTATAAAAAAAATAATTTATTATTGTTTTAAAATAATGACTAACCACATTTTTTTTACTATATGAAAAATGAAACCGTCATTCCTGCATTGGTAGGCTACTACCTCCATGACATAATGCATTTCGTTTTCCTTAACCGCCTTACAAGGATTGTTATAATGATGTTATAAAATGATAAATATTATTTTTATGATTACATTAAGGTTTTATTAAGACATATCAGAGAACGTATTTATGATATGACTAGTAAATGATCGATGCTAATTTAATTGTTTAAAATAAGCATACTTATAAGATATTATTTTATTCCAATTTTTGATATATTCATATCCATAAATTATTCTTTTAAATACATAAAATTACTATATTTCATAAAAAATAACACTAAATAATATCATTATAATTCTAGTATAAATATATAAAAATAAAACTATCTCATATTTATTCATTAAATGAGGGTATATTTATGTTTAGGTTGGTTTAACGACACACATGAACAATAATATGAAATTATATCACGAATGACTATGAAAAAAAATATAATAGTATAATATTATATAAATTTATAAAAAAATATTTGTTTGGTTAGGGTAAATTATATCATTTTTAATTCATTAATTAATAAAACACATTTCAATCATCCAGAGACACTGAAACATGCCTGTTATAGAATTCATCATTAAGTATAAAGACTAAAAAACTCATGAACAAAATTTGAAACATCATAAATAATTATAAAAATCCATAAAAGTAATTTTTTGTTATATTATGTATTAATGTTTGATGAATAATGAATATAGACGTCGCTATTATGAAACTAGTATAAACAATCAAAGATATAAACGCCTGATGTGGAAAATAGGTGGAATTCATAAGTATAATAACTATATATGAAGAGTATAAATGAAAATGGATATTTCTAATGTTATTAATTATGTTATTAATATAGATATGTTTGGGATATAAGAGGTTAATGTATGTTCATGGAATTCTGGATAAGAGGTAAGGGTTTCACATCTCAAATTCCTCCATATGGGGAATGTTTTTCATTATAAACCTAATATCATTTATGTGGTGCATATAATTCCTATTAAAGATGTTATATAATGAAACTAATTTATTATTTGTATTTAATGATCAATTTTAATCCTTATCTATCAATTTTTTTTGATTTAAATTCTACCCAAGCAATATGTGAGGTTTCTTGGTCTCAATTTTCATTTTATGAGTGTCATGTTTTATTCACCACCAATTATATTTTATGTGGTGAATTAATTAAAATGAAATATTTTTTTATATATTACACATTTAATTAAAGGGTTTTATAATAATATATTTTCACCCTTCTCTCGTATTTTTTTATTTAAAACTAATAAAATTAATTTTAAAACTCACTATTTTACATAGTAGAGAGAATAATATTTTTTTAAAAGTGAATGTATTTTTAATTTAACTAAAAAAATCCATTTATGGAAACTAACAAGTGGATATAGATTTTTAATATATTCACCTAGGGGTAATCATCTCAAAAATAGTTCGTTCAGAATTGACTCAATCATCACACTATTGCATGATGAGTTGGCCAAAGATTGCACATATAGGAAGACAATTCTATGAAATATTGATTAGAATATTAAAACATTCATAAAAAATGTGATGATAGATTTACCTACCATTTGCTTAGTCTCTTAACAATGAACACAATTGAAACCAATTTTTATCTTCTATAGATAGCCAAACACATTGAAAGTTCATTTTTCTCTAAATTTATTTGATTGTGGAACCTGATATTACTTTAAAAATACCACAAAACTTCTATATTGATTAAGGTATGTTATCCGAAGAATATATAATTTTGTGTTGAATGGGGAATTATTTTATTTTTGTATATATCATTATATAGATATCCATTTCTTATTCAGTAAATGGTTCCTTATGGAATGGTATGAAAGGTCATAACCAGTCATATGGTGAATGCATTGGACATAATTAGGCGATGAGTGGTACGATAAACCTATTCTTTATTTCTCATTAATAAATGATTTATTACATATTATTACACTTAATAAAACCTATAATATTGGTTTGTCTAGCGTATTTTTAAATTATGTACATTATATAACAACCTAAAATGGGGAATAAATCATCTTTATTGAAAATTAAGATAACATAATAATAGTATTTCATCGAACTTAAAACTTTAGGGGATGACCTGGGGACATACATAAGAAAGTGGTGAGTTATAAATCCAATTAAGGGAATAAGAATGGAATAATTTAATACATGTTAGAAAATAGGCATATCAATGGGGAATAAAAGGAACATGAATACCAAGACATGATATAACATGATAATCAAAACATGGGAAATGTAGAATAAACATATAACAATTCATCATACAGATAGATAAAGGATAAATTACATGACATTATGATGAAAAAAGTTCCATAAAGTAATCAGGTCCACTTCCTATCCCAACATGAAATCTCATGATACTAAACATTAACCAATGCATTGGAGTTTTATTTAATTTTGGGTGCAACCTTCACTTTAATTTACTTATCTATCTTATGTGTGCCACATAGATCATACGACACAGATTCATTCATCATAAAATTGTATTCCTTAATCAAGAAGTGTGGAACAAAAACATGTAAGTACCAAGTCAAATAATTATGACTATATAAATGAGAACACCCTTGATAAGAAATGGTTATGGTATTCACTAAATAATTGTTTTTTCATGCAAAATCGTGGTGAAATTTCATCAGAATAACATTGGCACTTAAAAATTCATAAAAATGGTTTGATAATATAGAAATGGGTATATCATAATTTTTATATAAAATTGGAAGTAATGTGGACATTTAAATTCATATACCAACATATGTAATTGGAAATATAAGGAATAACATAATAAAGAAACTTGAATAAGGAGAAGGTCTCCCTTACCTGACTATGTGACTCCAAATTCTTGAGAGGAGATTCTTGAGAGCTTATGGGCTCCATATAAGGACTATAGATAAGTTATGGTAGAGTAAGGTTGTTTCTTAATGATTTTTATTTAATATAAATGGGATATTGGGTGGGGTTATATAGTAAATGAGTGAGAATTTCTTTACTATTTCTCAAACAAAGGTTTCAGACTGTATAAAAAAAATATCCAAAACCAAAATCATTCCAATGGATCTTCACATGGTTTCTAAAACAAGGGAGCAGTTTTAGTTATTTCATAATTTAAAGGTCTGAAATTAATAAAATAATACACTTGCTTATGTAGAGGTGAGTCATACTCTTAAGGAAATATTTTTTAAACCTTAAAATATATTAATTTTTTTGGAGGATCCAGAATGGAATTATAAAATTAATAAAATAAATATAAAATATAATTTTATAAACACAAACCATATATTTTCTGAGTTATAAATTTTATAGTATTTATTACATCACATTTTGGTCATTATGATGTCATAATACATGAATTATATTTATAAGGTATTTAATTTTTACCTGAAAATTTGACTGTCTTAAAAAATTATGAAAAATTCACTATTGGATAATTTTAACATCCTGATTATAAAAATAATATTCATTTTATATAAATAATACCTTATATATGTGAATTTTATCTTTTAAAATAATATATATATTTATCAGGAAACGATGTGTTTTTTGACAATAACAATTTTCAAAACCTGATAAAAATTACATTTGAATTCATCAAAATTATATGATAATTTATATTTAATAAAAATTATTTAATAATAATATTTGATTTTTAACACTACAATCTTCCACGTTATGCTTCACATTGAATAATATAGTAGCGTGTGTTGTACGCAACTTCAAGTTCTAACACACCATGACCAATGAAACTAGCAGTTTTGAATAGTAATAACCACTTTTTTAAATTTTATACATTCTATCATTAAAAATGGACTTCATTGTGGATCTAGAATATCAAAATTATCTTAGGGTGAATTTTGGGTACTTTTCTGATAACTTCTATATTTTGATGAATAGTGAATATTGTAAAATTTTAATTAAAAACAACTTTATTAATCGAGATAATTAATAGTAATAAATTATGAATTTGAGGGATTTTAAAGTATAATTAGATTATATTTTTACCATTTAATCAAATTTTGGTCATTTAACATAGTTTCACATTTAAACCAGACATAAGAAAGTGCCAATCTTTTGATAGTTATTATTTCTTAAAAACATGCTTTTTGTTTTGACAATGGGAAATAATTTTAAATTAATTTCTGCCACTTCTATGTTTCGAATTTAGAAAAATGGATTCCATATTTATAATCAGGAGGTCAATATTGTATAAATATCTCAATTTTATTTTTAGACATTTTGAATAATTACTTCAGTTAATATTTTATTTACCACGGTTAAAGGGTAAATTTGGTAAATAAGGGAAAAAAAAATAATATTATAATAATATTAAATTACCCTAAAACATGTCCTAACCCTATTGGTTGATACATTTCCGACCATGAAAATATTTGGGTTGATTTTGGGACTCCATGGAGCCACTTGTAAGTGATAATGACATTTTATATTAATTAAGTTAAATTAAATAAAAAAATGACATAAGCAAATATCTTTTTGAAAAACAATTTTTTACATAGGGTTATATATGTTATAGTTTCGTCTATAAATATTCATTATAAATATAAAAAGATATCCTACATAATTTAATTTTATTTATAATTTTTAGACATTGAATAATTAAATTTATTTATGACATAATGATGTTGTATTTTCCTTTATTAATGAAAGAATCAAATAATTGGTTTTATAAATGTTAAAATAAATATAATTTGAATTTTTTTGATTCCATAAACTAATTTTATTGGTTAATATGACATGTTAATATTTCTTAAATGAATTTTATTTTAATTAATAATGTTGTTAGGACTTTAAAAAAAATAAATTATTATAAAGTCTCAAAATTGACATAAATGAGTTTTAAAAAAATATATTATATTATTAATTGATATTATATTTTTAAAAATGTATGGATTGGAAAAAGGACTTATATATTGATAGTTGTATCATTAATGGACCACTTGGGGGTCTCTTGAAGTATATAGTAATTTTATTAACTATATAATATAAAAATACAAATAGACATGGTAAATGTCAAACTATTTAACGAAGAGTTAAATAAAAAAGATAAAGTTAATATAGTGACACAAACATGTCTAAAACCTATTTTTTGAGTGTTTTTAGATCTATCCCCATCTTAAACTTTAAATAATCCACTTTTGATCCATTAGAAACTGAATATGAATTTATTATAAAATAATATTTCTAACTTTTCCTAAGGTGCCCCTCACCCCTCTTATAAAAGGGAACCCCCCTTATCTCTAATTCACAACATAAAAGCCATTTTTCTTGGACAACCTCTACCCAAATATTCTCTAAAAGTCCCTCACTACAACTAAGAGGAATTATTTTGATCAGAAATCCAACCTAAGGAGCCCTTTTGGTCAAATCAAAAGGAAGAATCCAAAGAAGAGGTAAGGTTTTCACCACCCTCTTCCAAGTTTCGTTCTTCTTCCACTTATTCTTTAATCATTATTTCCATTATAAATTAATAAATATAGCATCTTCTAAATACTGTGATGTTATTATAAATATGTTATAACCATATTCAGTATTCTATTTGTCCTTTTAATAACATGTCACCATACCTGCGTACGTACGACTTACCGTCTCCACGTCGTGGTGTAATTGTTATTAAATATATTATTATTGGGATGGGTATAACAATGATGTGTAATTTATGTAAATAATAAATATAACATGATTATTATTCTTTATATATGATATAACATCCAATTACATACCTTTAAATAAATTATATTACCGCTCGTGTGTACGTACGAATTACCGTCTCTATAACGCAATGAGATTCATTTACAAGTTCACCATTCATCGGTGATTATAAAAATATATATTACTCATAAGTATGTAATATATTACAAAATAATTCAACTGGAGATATATATAATTATATATATAATTATTTATGTACTTACATATATCTTATTCACTTACCTCCGTTCAATACGATATGAAAACGGAAACAACGTTTATGTGTACGTACAGACTACCCTATCCATAAATGGTGTTTTCCATTTCTTATATATGTCTATTATACATATTTAAATTCTAAAAATATATATGATATATAAATCATGTTTTATATTCTATAAGTATTTAAATCATGATCTAATTGATACAATCAAGAGTAACAAGTTAAAACACGTACGATAAAGAAAGCGATTATTACACGAAATGTTAATTTTATATAGAAATTATTATTAAATGGGTAGTATAAAGTAATAAATGAATAAATTATGATATCATATATATTAATATGGTTCTTGTATAATTTAATAACATACTACGGTCTTCAAACAAGAGTTTAAATGCACCCTCGACTAAAAGAAAGTGCAAGGTAAGGGGTTTTCATCTCACTCCTTATTCCCATGAGATTCATGCCATGTTGCCACTATTACCTTTTTTGTGGTGTATTTATGGCCCATAATTTTATTATTTGTGTAATAAAATTTAATTTATGTTTATTTATATATTTATTTTATGAATCTTCTTTCAATGGTTTGTATGTTTTGTAAGTTACCAAATTGGTATGGGTTAATTTCACAATCTCTTTATTATCCGAGGTTGTTTTTACATGAGTATCTACTGAGACATATTAATTATCCATGTCTATGTTTCATGAAAGAGTTCTCAAAGAAATTATTTTAAGGTAATTTTTTACTAAAACATCATTTCAATTGTTTTGAATATTTATTCTTCTAAATCTTTCTCATTAATGTCTATGTCTTCAAAATGGTTTTTAAGGATTTATTTATATGGACATGAATGTTTTTAAAATTTTAATTCCTTTAAAAAGTTTCAAAGTGGTATGGGAAACATTGATTTAAAAATGTCTTTAAAATTATTCCTTTATAAATTTTGTGAGTTTTAAATGTTTTCTTGAAAAAGGGGTATTTCTCTCAAAGAGTTTTACAAATCATTTTCATCTATGTCAAAATCCTTTAATGGATTTTAAACCTGTTTTTATGTTTATTTATCATGATACAAATCTTCCATATTGTATTAATGGTTTTGTGATATTTTTGACTATGGATGTGTTATTTTTATACCATTCATGGTTTATGGGTAAGGTATTGACATTTCGTATGCTAGTTTTGATATGAATGTTTATGTTATGTTTAAAACTTTTCATATGAGGAATGCATTGGACTTAGTAAGTAACGGGTGGAGCCCGCTATAGCTCCTAGATGCATCGGTAGGTCTCATGAGACAAACTAGTGTCTTGGTACAAGGCTTTGACAAAATTTTATTTGTAGTCTTGGCACAAGGCCTTGACTACGTGGTTATGATAGTCTGGAAATTATGCATTCCATCATTATGAATGTGGCTATCGATGTTGCTTGTAATTATTTGACTAGTAGAATATCCATGTGAGTAAATAAATGGAATTATTATGATTTATATTTTCCATATTATGATGAAGTTTATGTTGAAAATGCTTTTTTTAGTTTTATACATTGCCTTAAATGTTTATGTTTATTTATGAAATTTTCCGCTGTATTACTTACCCTTACTGAGCATTTGATCTCACCCCTTTCAAATGTTTTATTTTTCCTAGGATTCCAAGTTGTGTATTGTGATTGATATATAGGGTTAACACAAAGGAGTAATGGCATTAATAAAGGATTATTTATGTTGTTTTGTATGTTATAAAGTGTAATGTAACATTCATGTATGTAATTTATTTTCCAATACTGGTAAACCGACCAGTCCTTCAGGACTTGATTCCATATAATCATGCCAATGTATTAAAATAATGCAC
The DNA here is from genome assembly GCA_963277665.1 of Viscum album. Taxonomy (NCBI): domain Eukaryota; kingdom Viridiplantae; phylum Streptophyta; class Magnoliopsida; order Santalales; family Viscaceae; genus Viscum; species Viscum album. Next base: position 1,598,052,935 of record OY728130.1, on the reverse strand, counting down.
CGAATCTGGGTAACTAGGGTCGGGGTGTTACAGTTGGTATCAGAGGAAGTTTAGAAATAACCTTGGAAGCTATATTTAGATAAACTATTATTAGAGCACATAGACCTAAGATGGACTTTGGGGATTAGTATAGAAGAACTTCCTAGAATTTTGGTATCGTAGATATTTTATGAGTTTTCCAAGCAATACAGCCCTATCTAGATATGAGCAAGTAGAGGTGGATCTGGAACATATGTACCTAAAGGTAAAACCCAAAAACACCACTTTGATCTAGACTCGAATGGGAACTGGTGCACGAAAACGGGCCTTGTTTCACTCTTGGTTACGACACTCCTGGGGGATATGCTTAGGGTAATTATCATTTTCTTTACAAACCACTATGAAGGGTTTATGAGTATATATCTCCTCAATGAATTTTTTTATTATGGATTATATATATATAATTTTCAATTTAGGTTAGGTATTTTACATGTTTGGAATTATGAATTTCAATTCATAAACTAACCCAGTGTATGCCAATATTTAGAAATAATGCCCAGTAGAAGGAATGAGAACTCTAGCAATATATATGATCATATTATTCATGGTATTAATCCAAAATTTATAATGTAAATAGTATCCCATGTATTCTCAACATTTGAAGAAATAGTATCATGTGTTAATAAAATAAGTAAAGAATTCTATGAGTCTTATGTCTTTGAAGAGAAGCAAGAGAAGAAAAGGATGGAAGAGAGAAAGATGGACAAAGGGAAGAGGGAAAAGAAGAATTTTCCCATATGTGATAACTGTGGAAAGAAATACCCTGGAACTTTCCTGAAGGTAATGGGAGATTTTTATAAGTGTTGAGAAAAATGACACCAAGTATGTGACTGCAAGGGTAATAAAAAGGTTTCAAATGTACAACGCTTCATCTGCAAGGAGTTGGGACACTACACGAACCAATGTCCAAATCATCAAAGTTTGCCCAAAATAATGCTATTGGATAGTAATCAAGTTATGATACTACCACAGATGAGGAAGAGTGATTAGAGTTATTATGTAGTTATTAAATAATTATGTCATTTGAGTGTTGTATCAACAATATACTTGTTAAATGAATTATTGAGATAAATAAGGATTGTACTGCAGAACGATTTTATTGATGATTTGAGATTATATGGTTCTATGAAAAGTGACTTAATAGTAAGATACACATTTTTTAAAATACATGGTTGAAGGAAAGGTAATCCTTAATATGGCCCCGATAGCGAGGTAGTGATTTTGGAATAAGAGATGGTTGATTTAAATAAATTATATTGGATATTCTTGATTGCCTTGAAAGTATTTAATGATTTTTATATTCCATCATTGTAGGAGTTTACAACATTTTTTTGGATAGAATGAGTATATCCAGTATTCGATAATAAATAATTTAGCAGGAATGTAATCAGTATGGTTTTTTGGTAATTCTGGATGTTGAATGTTTTAAAAGAATAAATTATGAATGTGTTTACATGTTATTACGTGGAAAAAAGGATCTTCCATGTGTTTAACTTCCTTAAAAATTTTGGATTGTGAGTTTGGACAAAATTATTTTGGATAACTCTAGTTTGAGATAAATTTTTATTTCCATAAAAGGACAACGCGGAGGTCGGGTGGTAACTCGTCACGACCGGCAAGGCCGCGAGACTTGAACCCACAACCGAATGGCGAAAAGGGTGTATCACCTACCACTGGCCCACGTGACTTCCTAGATTGAATAATGTTGTTTTTTAAAGGGTCTGGTAGATTAATTATAAATTCATTTTTTTGGAACCCTATATGAATAGGATAAATAGAATATTTTTTAAGTTCTATTATCTTTTAGAGTAAAAAAGATGAGTTTGTGGAATAAATTAGTTAAAGGATGGAACTCTACTTGTCAATTATATATTTTTCTTCTTCTCTTATTCTATGAAGAAATTAACTCTTAAAAATTATTGAAGGGATCTTAAAACCAAAAATGTGTTATCCTAATACCTTATGTTTTGTTTAACCGATGGTATTTTAAATCATCATAGATTGATGAATTTAAGGCCCTTAATTTTTTCCCTTGTTTGTGATTGATGACCTCAATCACCACCTATAAATATTTATGATTTACTCTAATTATATGTCTCTAATTTCCACCAATATTCTCTTAATCGAGATCATAATTTGGTGGTGACTTTTTCATTTCCCATTTCCTCTTATTAAGACTAAATTTTATTAATCTAATTTCTGATGTGGGTATTTCCAATGGTATTTTCTATTTTAATCCTTTTATTTTCGAAAAACAATTTCAAATTGTGAGGAAATAATTTATTTAACGAGGTAAAAATGTAACACCCCAATCTTCCATGATATGCTTCTCTTTGAATAATAAAGTAGTGTGTGTTGAATGCAACTTCAAGTTTTAACACACCACAACCAATGAAAATAGCCGTTATGAAGAGTAATTACCACCTTTTGGAATTTTATACATTTTATCTTTCAAAATGGACTTCATTTTTGGATTCCGAATATCAAAATTATATTAGGGTGAATTTTTGGTTCTTTTATGATAACTTTCATATTTTGATGAATAGTGAAAATTATAAAATTATAATTAAAAACCAATTTTTTAATCAAAATAATTAATAGGGATAAATTATGAATTTGAGTGATTTTAAAGTATAATTAGATTGTATTTTTACCATTTAATCCAATGTTGGTCATTGAAAATAATTTCACATTTAAACTGGACATAAACAAGTGTCAATCTTTTGATAGTTATTATTTCTTAAAAACACGCTTTTTTGTTTTGACAATGGGAATTAATTTTAAATTAATTTCTACCACTTCTATGTTTTGAATTTAGAAAAATTGATTCCATATTTAGAATCATGAGTTCTATATTGTGTAAATACGTAACTTTTATTTTTAGACATTTTGAATAATTACTTTGGTAAATATTTTATTTACCATGGTTAAAGGGTAAATACTGTAAATAAGGGTAAAAAAATAATATTATAATAATCATAAATTACCCTAAAACGTATCATAACCCAATTTTTTGATACATTTCCAACCATGGGAATCTTTGGGTCGATTTTGGGACCCCATGGAGCCACTTGTAAGTGATAAGGACACTTTATATTAATTAAGTTAAAGTAAATACAAAAATAACATATGCATATATCTATTAGAAAAACAATTTTTACATAGGGTTATATATGTTATATTTTCGACTATAAATATTAATTATAAAGATAAAATGATTAAATATATAATGGTATTTTATTTATAATTTTTAGATATTTAATAATTAAATTTATTTAAGACACAATAATGATGCATCATTTTTCTTATTAATGAATGAATCAAATAATTGGTATTATAAATGTAAAAATAAATATAATTTGAATGTTTTGATGCCAGAAAAGAATTTTATTGGTTAATATGACATGTTATTATTGTTTAAAATAATTTTTTTAGAATTAATAAAGTTTTTAATACTTAAAAAAATCAATTATTAAATAGTGTCAAAATTGACATAAATGTGTTTTTAAAGATAATATTATATTATTAATTGATATTATATTCCTAAAAATATAAGGTTTGGCCAAATGTCTTATATAATTATAGGTTTATCATTAATGTACCACTTGGGGGTCTCTTGTAAGTATATATTATGTTTATTAACTATATAATATAAAAATAAAAAGAGACATGGTAATTGTAAAACTATTTAACTAAGAGTTAAATCAATATGATAAAGTTAATATAGTGAATAAAACCGGTCTAAAACCTATTGGTTGAGTGGTTTTCCACCTATCCCCACCTTAATTTTTAAATAATCGAATTTTGAGCCATTATAAACTGAATATAAATTTATTATAAAATAGTATTTATAGCTTTTCCTAAGGTTCCCTCATCCCTGTTAAAAATGGGCCCTCCCCCTTCTCTCCAATTCACTACATCAAAGCCATTTAGCTCAGCCAACCTCTAAAAAAATATCCTCCCAAAATTCCTCACAACAACTTAGAGGCCTTAGTTTTATCATAATTCCAACCCATCGATCCCTTTTGATCAAATCAAAAGGAAGAACCTCAAGAAGAGGTAATGTTTTCACCACACTCTCTCAAGTTCCTTTCTTCTTCAACTTATTATTTCGTTGTTATTTCCATTCTAAAATAATAAATCTAGTATATTATATATATGGTGATGCTATTATAAATATGGTACAACCATATTCAATATTCTATCCATCCTTTCAATGAAATGTCATCATACATGCGTACGTACGACTTACCGTCTCCACGCCGTGGTGTAATTGTTTTTCAATACATTATTATTTTTATGGGTATAATAATGATGTGTAACTGATTTAAATAATAAATATAACATGATAATTATTCTTTATATATGATATACCATCCAATTCTACACCTTTAAAGAAATTATATTGCTGCTCGGGTGTACGTACGGATTACCATCTCCACGACGCGATGAGATTCATTTCCAAGTTCACCATTCATAGATGATTATAAAAATATGTATTACTAATAAGTATGTAATATATGACACAATAATGATACTGGAGTTATATATAATTATATATATAAGTATTTATGTACTTACATATATCTTATTCACTTATTTCCGTTCAATATGATATGAAAACAGAAACCGCGTTTATGACTACGTACGGACTACCGTCTCCATAAATGGTGTTTTCAATTTCATATATATGATTATTATAGATATTTATATTCTAAATATATATTTGATATATAAATCATGTTTTATATTCTAGAAGTATTTAAATAATGATCTAATTGATACAATCAAGAGTAACAAGTTAAAACACGTACGATAAAGAAAGCGATTATTACCTGAAATGTTAATATAACATGGAAATTATTATTAAATGGATAGTATAAAGTCTTAAATGAATAAAGTATGATATCATAAATATTAATATGTTTATGGTATAATTTAATAACATACTATGATCTTCATACAAGAGGTTAAACGTACCCTCGACTAAAAGAAAGTGCAAGGTAAGGGGTTTTCATCTCACTCCTTATTCCCGTGAGATTCATGCCATGTTGCCACTATTATCTTCTGTGTGGTGTATGTAATAACCACAATTGTATTATTTGTGTAATATAGTTTAATTTATGTGTATTTACATATTTATTTTATGATACTTCTTTCAATGGGTTGAATGTTTTATAAGTTACCAAATTGGTAAGGGTTAATTTCACAATATCTTTATTATCCGAGGTTGTTTTTACATAAGTATCTATTGGGACATAATTATTATCCATTTCCATGTTTCATGAAAGAGTTATAAAAGGGATTATTTTAATGTACTTTTTTACTAAAACATAATTTCAAATTTTTTGAATATTTATTCTTCTAAATCTTTCTCATTAATGTCCATGTCTTCAAAATGGGTTTCATAAGGATTTATTTATATGGACATGAATGTTTTTAAAATATTAATTACTTTAAAAAGTTTCAAAGTGGTGTGGGACTCTTTGATTCAAAAATGTCTTTAAATGTCTTCCTTTATAAATTGTGTAACTTTTAAATGTTTTCATGAAAAAGGGGTATTTTTCTTAATGATTTTTACAAATCATTTTCATCTATGTCAAAATCCTTTAATGGGTTTTAAACTTGTTTTGAAGTTAATTTATCATGATACAAATCCTCCATATTTTATTAAAGGTTTTGTGATATGTTTGACTGTGGACATGTTATTTTTATATCATTCATGGTTATGGGTAAAGTATTGACATTTCGTATGATAGTTTTAATAAGAATGTTTATGTTATGTTTAAAACTTTTCATATGAGGAATGCATTAGACTTAGTAAGTGACAGGTGGAAACCGCTATAGCTAGTCAATGAATCGTTAGGTCTCATGAGACAAACTTGTGTCTTCGAACAAGGCCTTGACAAAATATTATTTGTAGTCTTGGCACAAGGCCTTGACTATGTGGTTATGATAGTTTGGCATTATGCATTCCACCATTATGAAAGTGGCTATTGATATTGCATGTGATTATTTTACTAGTAGAATATCCATGTGAGTAAGTAAATGGAATTATTTTGATTTATATTTTCCATAATATGATGAAATTTATGTTGAAAAGGCTTTTGTTTTAGTTTTATACATTTCCATAAATGTTTATGCTTATTTATGAAAGTTTCCACTATATTGCTTACCCTTACTGAGAATTTGCGCTCACCCCTTTCTATGTTTTATTTTTCCTAGGATTCCAATAAGTGTATTGTGATTGATATGTAGGGTTAGGACAAGGGAATAATGGCATTCATAAAGGATTATATATGTTGTTTTGTATCTTATAATTTGTAATGTAACATTCATGTATGTAATCTATTTTCCAAGACTGCTAAACCGATCGGTCCTTCAGAACTTAATTCCTTGTAATCATGCCAATGTATTAAAATAATTCACCAACTCTGGGTAACTGGGGTCAGAGAGTAACATTATTAAAATATTATTTATCTATAAAATCCATCAATTCATCTAATTAAATTACTTAATTGGATTTGAATATGACCCAAAAATATTATTTTTGTTTTATTGTATCAAAATAAAAATCATTAATAAGGTAAAAATAATAGGATAAAAATATACACATTATTCAATAAAAAAATAATGTACATACTCATATTTCTAGGGTATTGATACATATCCATTTAATACACCCGCAAACACCCTGAGAGTAATGTATGCAATAATGAGACATTCATGGGGGTGGTTCGACGTACATGATTTGGGCCATGATCTCAATGAGTTTGAACTTTTCTCATAAATGGTTTTTCTCATGCTTAAGTTTTTGGCTCTCTTCATGGGCATAGTCAAGGGAAAAGATAGGTAATTTTTTCTCCATCAGAAGCTCTGATAAATGGGATTCATAGGTTATGATCCTATTGCTCCAGGTGATCACTTATTTTGTCTATGTCAATTGGATTTGTTAAAACCCTATATTTATACATATCATGTGAGCACTATTAAAAAACTATTTTATCATTGGCAAAGATGATTAATGGTAATTTAAATCTGATAGAAAGGAATAAAAAAAAATAAGTGCATGTATTTTCTATTACCATATTATATATTAATACATTTAATTAAATCATAGGGGAAATTTTATTTATAACGGTTCAAGTTGTTACAAGTGGGGCATAGAATTATATATCACCTTGATGCATCGATTGGTCTCATGAGACAATACAGATTGGGTTTATGTGAAAAACTTTACCCATAACTTTATTGTGTCTTGGAATATGGTTTTGACATCATAATATGATATTTTACATTATGTATTCAATCAGTATGGGATAAATGATTATCGATATACATGAATTCATCTATTATCATAGATATAACATGCTCTCCATTTTTGATGATTATTGATTAATGTTGTTTATTTATTCATGTTATATCACTTATAAATTTTTTATGTTATAATAGATTTTTTTTCATTATCTACCTAACTGATCATGTGTGGTCATACTTATTTGTTCTCCTTTCCCTAGGAATTATAGAGGATAATTATGTGTAATTTTGAAGGATTTGATAGAAGGGGTAATTATGTTATCACAATGTGTCTTTGTTACATCATATTTTTTAAAATGTAATATATTTATGCATCTAGACTTTGTAGTTGGGGTCCTAGCCTAGTGGTTGTGGATTCCTGGTAATCCTAAAAAAACGGAGATCTATACATGGAAGCTCATGATTTGGGGATTTAAAATCTATGTGGTGCATGTTTAGAGAAAATGATAGGATTATTGGTGGGAGAAGGCCATGAAATCATGAATGATTCAAGTAGATATGTCATGGTGTGGGGTGACTGGTTCAATGGATCTCATCAAGATGATCATGACATTGTAATGGGGATGATAGAATACTGATGGCTCATGCATGGGGGGGGGGTGATGGTGGTGCGAAGGCTGGTTTCAAAATATAGGGGTGAATGTTGGCTGGTTTGATGGATGCGTAGTATATGGGTTTTTCTATGGGGGTCATACGGTTGGTGGAGGGAGGGATAGGTGACAGTAATGATGGGCAGAGAAGATCTTGGGGTGCAGGCTAGCCCAATAAAAGAAAAAGAAAAAGGATTTAATCCATTGGTGCATATCAAATCGGGTTCAAGGATTCTTTTCCAAGCTTGTAGGGATACCAGATTTGGATGTTTGAGAGGGCATGACTACTGCCATTATGACCAAGAACTATGCAATTCACGAGGCATTAATTGATATGCATAATTGGCTAGTGTTGGAACTTGAAATATATATATATGATATGTGGGTCCCTCTTGTGGTTTTATTAGCATGGGCCTTCAAGGGTCATGTATGAGGTCATATTCATCTAGGCCTATGGGTCATGTAAGGTTCCCTCTCAATAATTGAAAGGGAATTATCCAACAAATAATAAATATATATAGCCATTGGGATTTCAGTTATTCATATAGACTTCCAATACTACTATGTTGTTGTATCATATGTGAATTCATTTATTCTATACCAATAATGTAATATAACAATTAGATCTAGATGTTTTGAATCTAGAAGGGTAAATTTTGTGACTATTATATATCCTTATTGATCACATTGGTATTTATGTTCTCATTAAATCTATACTATTCCTCACTTATGTTTTATTATTATCACTCCCGATGATATGATATTTCTCTTATGGTTATGTTTTTCACTTATTATTATGACCACATTCTTGAAGAAATGTTTTTTTATCCTTTAATAATAATTTTACTTCACCTCTTTCTTATAGTTTCATTCCATTGATTTTGAGAATTTTTATTTCTAATGGCCATTTAGATGATGGTCATGTATAGTGCACATAAGATTAAATGATTACAAGAATTAGAAAATAATATGATTAGGTAGCTAGTCTGCAATGTTAATGAAGCTATCAGTACATGGGATAATATTACTATTATTTATGGAATTCAATTTTCATATAAGGTATAATATTTAAAATGAATTCATGTTTTTTGGGTCACTATAGGTATAAATCAAGGTTGTATGTCACATTATATTCATAAAAACTACTATGAGTGAAAAAGAAATGGGTTTAGATATGGACGTATTCCCATACCCAGTGTTTGCAATTGTTGGGTTGGGATATTGGATCCTCCCTACCCCAAGACTTTGGGTATGGGTTTGTAAATTGTATGATATGATGAAATGATGATGTTCATTCCGGTTTGGATCTATACTATGTATGATCAGGGTTTGTGGTGGCCCAGTTTTGCACACGATGACAAGATTCACATGGAATTAGGGTGGCCTAGTTAGAAATTGACAACAATGACACTTGTGTGATATGTATATTTTATTCCTCATTTATAGAGACACATGATGTCCTATACTAGGGGTACATGGTGAGATCCCATTGGGACGTTTTTTATCACAACCTTCATAGGTACTCCTTTTCATTTTCAGACCATATGTTTTTTTAGGTTCAGAAAAATATGTGTAGTAGAATGGGTTATAGTATCTCAAGTGTATTTGGTGATAGGTTGTGTAATGTCCAAGGATGGAAACGAGGAATGTTTTCATATATTATAATTTTCATTAATTTTTTATATCCTTGATGTGGGTTATCAATAATTGTATGCTTATATTCTTATAAATATAACATTTTTTTTATAAAAATCTGATTCTTGGATACTATGTATTATGATATTTTTTATTGATTATTTGGTTATTTACCAATGTTTTATGACTATTATTAAATAGATTAGTCATCCCATTGTACATATTAAGACCTAGACACTATTTGGCCATCTCTAGCATATTGGGAGGTGCAGCTGAGTTCACGTGAGGTTTCTAGTTCAGTCATGAATGAGTTCCATTCAGATAGGGTATAATTTAAGGGATTCATTTGAAATACTAGTTCATGGGTACCCCCTCCTTTATAATCTTTCCACACTCATTATTATTGTAACAACCCAGAGTTTATAAGTGATATTTATTTTTTGAAGTGAATGTTTATTATATTATATTATAAAATATCATACACATACATAATAAAGAGAAACCAAACACCCCTTATTTTTAATGAAAATTATTACATTAGTTAATTAATAAACACATTAATATAAAAAAATTTAGAAGAGGAAAAAAATTGAAAACAGAGAGACTATAATGGGGAAATATAGATTACCCCAATCTACTAGAATTATCTCTCCCATGCGAAAAACCCAAATAAGAAGTAAAAAATTAGTAAACTAATAAATAATATAGGAAATGGAAATAAAGAACTGTTAGAGGAACTTGGTTGAATAATGAATTTATAGGATGAAATGTGACTATTGGAATCCTAATGTGATCGTGGGAATAGTAATGTGGCCATTGGAATAGAAACATGATCATTGGTAATGGTTACCTGACTGTTGAGAATTGTAACCCAACCATTGGAATATAAATTTTACCTCAAAATAATAAATTTTTATGTGAATAATATTTATCATGATTAATTTAATTAAATATAAATATTATTTTTCCAAAAAATAAATATCTTGATTATAAAAATCAAACAAAATATAAGAAATTTTTTAATAAATTATATTTTAAAGTATTTCATAAAAATCATAATTTTTTTATTAAAAATTACAATTACCAAGGTTATAAATGTAATTTGATAAAATTAATATCAGTTTTAAATCACAATGTGGATATTTTCTAAGTGTTATTTTTTTTGAAATTTTCTAAAATAATTCAATTTTCAAGTGAATGATAAAATTTATCTTTTCTCGTAACCTGTGTATCTTAAATTATATCATTTATGACGTAAAAATGAAAAAATGTTTTCAAGAACATGATGTTTTTCTATAAAAACTTAATTTATTAATTATATATTTAAATAAAATAAACATAAATTCAAATATAAATTTTTTTCCCCAACCTAAAGTCAAAAGTGATATCTTAAAATAAACAATTATAATTCTTCCCACTTTCCATTTGAATAAACTAATTAATATTGAATTATAGAATATTTTAAATTTTTAAAATAATTATTATATTTATATATGATATATATTATAAAAAGTTAGCATTACTTGTTTTACCTTTGATTTATTATATTATTTTCTAAAAATACCTCTCTCCTCAGGTATAAATAACCCCTCTCCCTCCCCTTGGAATATCACTCCTCCCTCACATTTCCAAACTATATATAGGACTATATCCTCCATATCAAGCCCCTTATAATAATTGGGGATATTTTGGTGTAAAAAACTCCAAAAAATCATGGGATATTTTGTGTCATATAGAAGAATCTACACTGAGGATAGAGTATGTTTCTATCAACACTTCTGTTTTTTCTTTATTTTTCCCAATTAATTTTAAAACCAAAGGTTATAAAATTATTTAGGAATAATGTTAAAATTATATTAATGAATTTAACCTAATTTAAGTATCATAGTTATGAAATATATAAATTTCATACTTACCTTTCCCGCTCTTTCGACAATATCCCCTCAAAGGCCAGTTAAGCAACTACATAGACATTTCCATGTCAACACTTATAATTTTAATCATGGATATATATTTTTAATTATATAAAATATTTAAAAATTTATGTACATTTATAATAAGTTTTTATAATTAATTAAACTCATGTATAAAGACTTTGAACAAAATTAGCGAAAAAGAATATAAGCTGGAACATTTAATGAATACATGATATAAAAAAACTCATGATTAACAAAGGGTGTTATAAAATATAATACAATAATTATAATTGATTAAATGTGAAAAAATGAACATAATTAACTTATATAAATATGTTTTATTAATCCTATTTTTATTATTTTGGATTATGAAAAGTGAGGATATAAAGCGGGAATTAAGGTATGTGGATTCTTGAACCCAACTCTCTTTCTTTTGGTTTTTCCTCTTTCACATCAATTTCAGTATGAATATTATAATAACACTAATTAAATATAATTTCATTATTATTCACTTTTATTTCTAAGATATACAGGTTTCCACCTTTATTTTTAATCCAAATACAATGATTTTATAAAAAGTATTTTTTTTTTCAAAACAAATATTTGACCCTACAAGTGTTGTTTCTTATCTAAAAAAATCCCTTATTCCAAATAATGATCTACCTTTTTCTTTTTTAACCCCAAAATTTATTCAAGAATGTTTTTATTTGGAATCACTTGTGAATCCTATTCCTTTAAATGGTTTATCTCACGACTATGATTGTAATACATTTTATGTGGCATGCATTATTACGTAAATATTATGATGTGACAGGTTTTCCTGTTATTATATATCCCTCCATTTCATTGGGTAATGTGATTTATATCATTAGATAATTTTTATTATGTATTAACATGATGAAATATTTTTGTGACAATGATGATGTTATTATTATGCACATATGTTTTCTCTGAACATGATGCTAGATTTGTTCGCAACTATGTGTGGTATTGTACCACTGTGACATGCTGTTTCATTTTTATGTATTGAAACATTCCCTGATGTTGTAAAATGTTTCTCTCATTATTATGATGATGATCCTATGCTTATGAAATTATAATGAAGAATAACCTCAACCATGTTATGTTGATTAATGTCCCTTATTCCTCCTCTTATTGGGCTTTTATCTCACCTATTTCATTGATGTATATCCTCAACTGACTATATTTACTAAAGATATTATGAGAATTTATAAGGATAAATAATAAGGATTAAGATAGATTTTAATGATTTATTTTTTTATAAGTGATGTATTATCCTATTTTCCCAAGGTATTAATTTTTTTATCCATAAATGAATTAATATTATGTTTTTTATCTTTAAAATAAGTTATTGTAATGTATGAAAAATTAAGCTCACTAGTGTTGTTATCATAGGTATTCTTTAGTTAATTTAGTAATTATTATTATAAAATAATAACAAAAACCTGTTGGATAAGACTAAGTATATTTAAAAATCCATGAAACATTGTTTTATAAAATGGATAAACACAAGGATCCCCCAAGATATGCCTTAGTATTAATTTGAACATAATAATAAATTATTTATTTATTATTTTTTGACTTATATTTTCTATATATAATGGTGGAAATAGAATCAGGAAATGGAAATAGTAAAAGGTACACTTAATATTGACTCTTTCCTAGTGAATTTTAAACATTTTTCCATGTTTTACTTTATATCTTGCAGGTTTTCTAAAACTGGTAAATCAAAGACCCCAAACCATGAAGTGGGGATATCTGTAAAACACCCAATAGTGTGATAATTTCACCCTAAGTGTTGGAATATTTTCATGTTAGAGTATGTGGTAAGATTCTTCTATTGAATCTTGTTATCCACCACTCGGTGAAATTTGATACGATAATGGGCATGGATTGGCTCTCATTATGTAGGGAACACATTGACTATTAGAAAAAAGGAAGTATATTTTCATATTTAAAACCATCCCATGATACCATAAAAATGAATGGTTGATCATGATTCTCCTTTGTAAAATTCTTCAATGGTTTGGATGATGATACCCTATGAAAAAGTATACCTTTCCATAGGGTTGAGTCAAATGAATACATCAACCTGAAGGAAATTCCTTTAACGAGGGAATACATTGATGTATGTCTTGAAGAGTTACATGGACATCCCCTGACCATGAGGTTTATTTTTCAATATAACTTATACCGAAACTATTTATATATCTAAATTACCATACATGATAACCTTGACCAAACTAGAGGTTTTAAAAAAATATCTTTTGGGGAAAGGGTTCATATACACAAGTGCATCACCTTGGGGTGAGTAATTTTTCTTCATAAAGAAAAAGTGTGGATCAATGAATGTGTGTATTTATTACTAAGATCTAAACATGATCACCATGAAGAACATGTATCCCTTACAAAGGTTTTCTGATTTGATCGATCAACTATGTGGAGCACAATACTTATAAAATGTGGATATTTTCTCTAGATATTATCTCCTAAAGTTGAGGAATGATGATATTCCGAAGATAACCTTCCGTACACTGTATGGGAACTATGTGTTCATAATTATTCACATTGGACATACTAATTCCCATGAAATATTCATGGATTTGATGAATGTAGTCTTTAGAAACTACATTGAAATTTTTTATAGTGTTTATTGATGATATTCTCATTTACCCCATGATAAAGGATGAACTTGAAGAGAATGTAATGATTGTGTTGGAGACATTAAGTAAGGATAAAATATACTCTTAATTTATAAAGTGTGTCTTTTGGATGTTGAAAGTATGATTTTTGGGGCATTGAATCACAAGTGAAGGAATTTTCTTGCACCCTTCAAATAAAAATGCAATTGAGAAAATACCTACCTGAATAGTGTCATAGAATTCTAGAGTTTTCATGGATTATTAGTGTACTACTGATATTTTTTGAGAACTTTATAACTATTTTACGACCCTCTAAACATGTTAACAAAGAAAGGTGTAAAGTATGTATGTACTAAATAATGTGAGGAGAGGTTTATTGAGATTAATTAGAGGCTAATCACTATGCAGGTACTCACACTACCACCATGTAGAGAAGGATTTGGGATATACAAAAATGCCTCAAATAATAGATTAGGTTTTTTACTCTTGAGGACTGAATAAGTGATAGCCTATGTATCATTATTTTTGAAGATACATTAGAAAAACTACATCAGGCCTGATCTGGAGTGAGAATCTATGATCTTCACCTTGAAGATTTGGTAGCACTATATCTATGGGGGAAGTGTGACATATATACCTATCATAAAAGTATATTATATATATTTAGACATAAAGATCAAAAAAGTTGTCAAGGAATATAGTTATAGATAATCGAGACCAATTATTACTCTATTCACTACCATTCATGAACAATGAATAGGATAGTCGATGATCATTACATAAGAGAGCCTACTACACTATCAATGATATAGATTCAGAAAGAACCTATCTCTATGGATATGAAAATGATGATTTGGAAATTTTAATGGAAGGGAATAGATCCAACGTTTCAAAAATGATTTTCTAACCATCTATCCCAGAGAATCTTAGGGTGGCACATAGGGATGATCGAGAACTTTAAAATAAGGGTGAAGTAGGGAAAATATATGAGTTACAAATCTATGATGCAGGTGTGATTTATTTTTTAACTAGGATTTATGGGCCTTTATCACCTGAGATAAAGATGGGCTATTTTATAATACACATTTCTCACCTTTATCTATCCATCCTAGAAGTACCAAGTTGTACCATGATTTTTAAGAGAAATTCATGTGGGAAAACTGGAATAATGATATTGTGGATTATATATCATGGTGTGTGGTATGTCAGCAGGCTAAATCATAGAAAGAAAAGTAAAAATCGATGATACAACCATTTCTTATAACCATATAAAAATGAGAGAAAATAACTATGTACTATTTCACTGGTCACTCTAAGACATCCAATAGAAATAATGAAATATGGTTTTGGTGGATTAAATCACCATAAATTCACACTTTGTCATTATTTGAGAATATTTCTCACATGGAAAATGGTCCATGTTATATCCAAAGAAATTTGTGGGACTTTATGGGGTACCACATTAGATCACTTCTGATATTGATCCAAGGTTCACATATAAATTATGGACAAGTCTTCAACATTATTTAAATACTAAATTGAATTTCCCCAAACCTATCCCCCAAACTGATAGACATTCTAGAAGGACCATTATGACACTCGAGGACATGTTGAGAACTTACTCAAAGGAATTTATAGGTAGACGAGATGAAAATATCCAATTAGTTAAGTTGTTGTAAACAATATATTTTCTACTCAAGTATTCAAATGTATCTATATGAATCTCTATATTAATAATTATGTAGAACACTAACTTGTTGGGATGAAGTTGGCGAATGAATGTAATGTTGACTTAATCTTGTAAAAGAGATGACAGAGAATGTCCAAGCTATCCAAAAACATATAAAATCTTCTAAGATATGTAAAAAGATATATGTGGAAATCCATTTAAGGGAAATGGTGTTTAAATCTGGAAATAATGTTTGACATCAAATATCTCCCTAAAAGGGAGTCATGAAATTTGAAAAGAATGGGAAGCTTAGCTTTAGGTACATTGGCGTTATTGATGTCCTTGATCGCATAGTAGTAGTGGCCTATGATCTTTAAATTTCAATAAATATGGATCATGTTTATGATGTGTTACATTTTTCTCTCCCGAGGAAGTTCATACCAAACCCCTCATATGTATTTAATTCGAAGCTGGTAAAATTGGAGAATGACCTCTCTTATGAGGAGAAGATCACGTTGTTCTTTGACCTTAGAGAAAAAGTCTTAAGCAACAAGACACCTCACCTTGTCGAAGTGTTTTGGAGAAACCATAAGTATGAAGAGGTGACATGGGGACATGTGAAAAAAATAAACCATAATTACACTCACATATTCTAAATCGATAATATGAGTCAAAAGTTTCAAGACAATATTTATAAAGGTGAGAGGAATGTAATAACCTGGAGAACATAATTCAGATTTTTTTCTTGAAATGAATGTATATTATATTATATTATAATACAAAATATTATACACATACAACACATATAGAAACCAAGGACACATTATTACATTAAGGAAAATAATTAAATTAGTCAATGAATAAAGCTGTTAAAATTCTAATTGTTACAAGATGAAAAAAACTAAAATAGAAAACTACAATGGGAAAATGTGGATCTCCCCAATATTTTAGAATCATCCCTCACATAAAAATAACTATATAAAAGAATAAAAATATTAATGAATGAATAAATATTATAGAAAATGTAAATATAGAACCTTGAGAGGAATTGAGTTGAATAATAAATGTATATGGGGTAATGTGACCATTGGAATAGTAATGTGACCATTGGAATAGTAATATGACCATTGGAATAATAACATGACCATTGGTAATAGTAATATAACCATTGGGAATAGTAGGATGACTGTTTGAATAATAATTTTACATAAAAATAATAAATTTTTATATAAATAAAATTTATCTTGATTATTTTAAATAAATATTAATATTATAATTCCAAAAAAATACTAGTATTTAAAAGCTCATATAAAATATAAGCACATTTTTGATACATTGTATTTAAAAGTAATTCATAAAATTAATATTTTTTAATATCAAAAATTAAAATTATGTATGTTTAAAATTCATTTGGATAAAATAATATAATTTTTCAATTAATCATGTCAATATTTTTAAAGAGTAAGTTTTTGGTAATTTTCTGAAATAATTTATTTTTTTGGTGAATAGAAAAAATACAGTTCTTCACATAATAGTTGTATCTTAAATATCATATTTCATAATTTAATATTGGAAAAATAATTTATATAACACGATGTTTGGCCCAAAAATATTTAATTTAATTAATGATTCATTAAAAGAAAATAATATTAAATTCAAAACCTAAAAATCATTTTCCAAAACTTACAGTCAAAAGTGATCCCATAAAATTACAATTATTTTTACTTTAATTTTTAATAAACTAATTAATTATAATTATAAATAATTTTAGAGTCTTAAAAACCATTAAATTATATTTAAAAATAATTTATATTCTAAAAAAGTCACTATTATATGTTTTACCATTGTTGTATTATTTTATATATTATTTGTTTTGTAAAAATACCCCTCTCCTCAAGTATAAATAACCCTTATCCCATACCTTTTAATTCCAATAATCCCTCACCTTAAAATTCCAAATATTTTCCCATATCCTCCTTGTCAAACCCCTTGAAATACCTATGGACAATATAGAGTAAAAAACTCTAATCAACAAGGTAGTTTTAGTGTCGTACAAGAGAATCTATACCGAGAAAATTATAAGTTTCTATCAACTCTTCTCTTTTATTCTTCTTATCATTATTTTTACAAATTGAATTTAATATCAAATATTATAAAATTAATTAAGAAGTATGTTAAAATTATATTAATAATTTAATCATTTAATAAGTATCATAATTTTGAAATATATAAATTTCAAACACCCCTTTCTTGTTCTCCCTATAATGTCCTATAAAAGGTTGGTTAAAAACCTACATAGACATTTCAATGTCCACACATATAACCATAATCATGTATTGATAATATTAATTATATATAATATATAAAAATGTAATTACATTTATTATAATCATCTGGAATTAATTCTACTCATGTATAATGACTCGGAACAAAATTGCTGAAATCGAAACTGATTTGGAAAATTTAATAAAAACACGATATCAAAACAATCATCATTTAACAATGGGTATTGTAAAAAATAATAAAATAATTATAATTGATAATGAATATAAAAAATTAATATAATTCACTTATTGAACTACGTTTGGTTTGTTGTAATTTTATTATTTATGAGTGGTAAAAGTGATAAAATAAAGCGGTAATTAAGGTAAGGGGATTCTCGAACCCAACTCTCATTCTATAGGGTTTCCATATTTCACATCATTTTTAGTATGTATATTCCATTAATGTTGTTTAAATATCATTTCAAAATTCTTTTATTTTATTTTGTGGATGTAAATTATTTACACATTGATTTTCAAGCCAAATGAAATGATTTTACAAAAAGACTTTTCTTTCAAAAAAAATATTTGCCTCCTCATGTGTTATTTATTATCCAAAAAAATGGTATTTTATTCCAATGTATGATCTCCCTTTTCATGTGGGAACCCCAAATATTATTCATTAATGTTTTCTTTATGAAATTATTAGGAAACCCATTCAATACCATGGGATGTTTCATTACTATGTTTGTTATATATTCTATATTCCATGTATGATAATGTAAATATTTGGATGTGATTAGTGGGACCATAATTATATATCTCTCCAATTCACTGGGTAATGTGGTGTATCACATGAAATAATGTGTTTTATTCTTGAAAATGATTTTGATTTGTTAACAATGATGATGTGATGATTATTGAGAAATATTATTTGTAAACATGATGTTATATTTGTTCAAAACTATATATGGTACTTGACCACCATGACATGATGTTTCATTTTAATGAATTGACACCTAAACTTAATTTATTAAATATTTTCCCAATGATTTTGATGATGATATAATGATTATTATGTGATTATGATGACCCATGTTATATATTTTAATGTCCCTTATTCCGACTCTTATTGGGATTTTAGATCACACCATTATATGACCTATATCTTCAGCTAACTACATGCACTAAATATAAAGTGAGATTTTAGAAGGATACAGTAGAAGGATTAAGATAAATGTTTATGACTTATTGTGTATAAGTGATATATGATCCTAAGTTTTCCAATATACTAAACATATGAATCCTAGAATATATAAATATTATGTTTTATTTCTTTAAATTAATGTAATAGTCAGGTATGAAAAATCATGGTCAAAACAATTACCATATGAGTTTCCCCTACTGAACTACGTCATAGAGTGTCCTATATGAACCTATTAGGTAAGGCTACCTCATGAATTATTATTTTGTGACATAACCTAGCATAATTTCCACCTTTGTGAGGTCCTCATGCAAACTATCTTTCAACATGTCTACCTCCATTATATCCCACCTTTATAAACCAATGACATAAGCTAGTCCCTCTCATGATCCCACTGCATAGACAATTCAGTCGTAGTGGCCAACCATGTGGATTGAAATCCTTTAGTGTGCCCAAGAACTACCTCCTTCCAATTGTTATTTGTGGAGTATTTGGTCAGACTATAGAACCTCTTTAGTGAATCCCTAAAATATAATGGGGACAAACCTCTCACTTGTCATACCATCAATCCAAACTATTTTATTGTGGTAAACCATTTTGAATTAAATATTTACATACCCCTAACATGGTCAAATACTTGAAAATGATAAACCAAGAACACTTCAAGAACCACTCCACATACATGATTATGACACACACACCATCATTCTCCCTTTTGATTATGTATTCTCTTGATAAAATGGGACTCATTAAATATCCATCCACATATATAAAAACACTGGTTAATTAGGTTTTTGGATTCCCTTAATAATGGGGATCCCTATCACGAGGAAACTAAACTCTAAGCCCAACATACTCACATTTTATTTTGATTAAAATTAATAATCAATATGACTATGGTCTTTATTCTAAGGTGTAATTACTATTTATGTTCCCACTGATAATTTCACCACTATGAATCATCAAATAAGATAGGTCGAGATAATGAGTTTTGGGAAACAATTATTGTAGTTTTTCTTGTGCACAATTAGGGAAATAAAAACTCACATGTAACACTCTCTGGTGCTTTCCTAGTTTTCAAGTAGGATTTTGGATCACATCCTTGGAAATATTCCCCAACCATTCATTTCATCATTAATTACTTCATCATGATGTTTTTTTCTATGAAGAACATCTAATGTGAATTCCTGTACCCATAATTATTGGGAATTATCCTCTATGAAATACAATAAAAGGGCTATATTCTATGCATTATCTAATCCTTAAAACGTTTATATTCCAAGGGGATTATGAATCAAGGAGTCCCTTATGGTTAATAACCATTAAATCATTATTATTTACAATTTAATTATGTATATTTCTTCAAAATATTGTACAAAAACATATGACAACATCCTAATCATATAGCTAAATATGCCTAAAAGATTATTTATCTCATGTCCTTAATATACATGGTTTAGTCTATCGATCTGTAATTAAACTATATAAGAGTATATATGGGATTTTATTCCTATTAATCATGATATGTAAAACTCAACATTTAAATTCAATAAAATATAATATGTCTTCTATATCAACCATCATAAGGCCATATTCTTCATGAAGCAACACACATCCTTGCTCACAAGTCTGTATTATACACATGGACATAAATCATTTTTTCTAATGATATTTTCCCTTATTAACCATATTCTTGAAAAAAAATTTCTCCGGATTCCATATTGTTCTTAGTGGGCCATATCCCTTTGATACGATCCAAAAGATATATAATAGTGGAATATTCCCCATGAAATAAATCCATTTTCATTGGGGCATATTCCATTTTAGTTCATCCAGAAAGGGACCCCTAGGAATAAGTCTCATAGTGAACATCACATGAATTTTTTTCCATAGATGTCCAGTCTATGTGACTTTAAAATACTTGAATTTGTCCTCTTCACAAAAAAATAAAATAAAATATATGACATATCTAGTTAAGTAGAACTAAACTATATGGGTTTTTATTCATTTCAAAAGGATATTCAGGAATCCCAAAATGTGATCCCAATAAAAAAACATGAATACCTACCACCTCTAAATATGAGAATAAAATCTATAGTTCCAAGCTATGTCCTTGTAAACTGTAAAACCAATAAATAAAAAAAATCCAAATTAATATGGAAAATATATAGAACCTATGCTACATACAAATGTGACCATTAATAGAGAACCAATGATACATATAGAAGTTCATAATGATGTAATTACTATAATATGTAATATACATCAAAATAAATATGGTATTTAGATCCATTTTTTCATGTGTGTAACAATTCCCTCACTAATATTTTGGAACAATTTAAGAATATAAATAAAATTTATATGGGATTCCTAGGGTAAGAAACAATTCCACCTTAGAAGGTGTGGAAGAACCCGACATATTATCATATCGACAAATTTTCATACTATGTAATCACTAGAAAATTACTGTGGGTCACATATATTTATAAAGAAGGTATATAATGACTCCAAAATCCCATATGGAGTCACAATAGAATATTTTATTTGATACAAACACATAATTTGTAGAAAATTGAAAATCATTGAAAAAGAATTAGTATTACCATTGAAAAGTTAAAAATATATCATAAAGGAACCAATTTCCATGAGGAATTAGTTAATGAATAGTACAGATAAATTCCCTATGGTAGATGATTCATTACAATAGAAAATTTAGGGGAATTCAATGGTGAATTGATTATTTGAAAAAAAATCCATCTTTTCAAAGAAAATCATAAAGACACTATTAGAGCTAATGAAAGCCAATTAGAAATCAAAACCAAAATAATTTATGACCTCGAAAAATATTAATAAGAAATTTGAAAAAATTATAAGGTTCATATTAAGATAATGAATAGATAGTTTGTCGATAGATTGAGATCAACTGAGGTAGAGAAAAATAAGCTCACTATGATGATTCTTGAACTAGAAATCATTTTCAAAATCATTAATGTGAAAGAGATTATATCTTCCAATGATATTTTGAAAATATGACCATGTAAAGTTATTTATTATGATACATGTCCCATATATAATAATATGAGTTTTTGTGGAAAGGGATAATAATAAAATCACTTGATTCACCTATAAAATTCTATAAGATAGTGGTAACACTTTCTTCAAAAAATTTTAAATTCAGTAAAGTAATTTTAATTTATAGTACATAATAAAAAAATACCAAAAAACATGGGTTAATAGATACGAGATTAAATCCTCTAATATTTCAGGGTTGTATTCAAGAATATAGGAGAAAACGTATTCAAAAAAATCACAAGGGAACAAAATTTTTATTCAATAATAACTAGATTAAAAATATTTCAAAAATTCAAGAGATGGAAGATGAAGATGGATAATTGGACACTATTAGAGTTTTATATGGTGTGAAAACAAGGATATATATTGGTGGAATAATATTTTAGTCATGAAATTTTATATATTTTTTGGATTAAGGGTGGGTCATATTTAAAATCAAGAAAACCTCTATTAAAATAATGAAAGATCCCCAGAATAAAATGAATCAATCATTCATTAATATATTTGAGTGATTAGAAAACCACTTTGTAAATTTCAACACATGCGGTTTTTAAAATAATTATTTATGTTTCACATCAAATAAAATTAATTTATTACTGACTAGAAAATAAAATTGTATTTGTATAGAAAACTAAGTGGAAAAGTCAGAGAGACATCCTTGGGATTAAACCAAAAGTAAGGTTTTGAGAAAACTAATGTCAAAAATATATTGATAATCTTATCACCCAAATAAAGAGGATATGAATTTACTAAGGAAAGAAAATAAAAAAACATGGATAAGTGTAATTAATCCATGAAATTGATTGGAAAAGGAATAAGAATATGTTTAGAAGGAATTCAATCCATGTAAGGAATAACAAGATATCTTTATTGGAATGAATTTATGAATAAGAATATGAATTTAAAGAAAGGTTTACAAATAAGGTTGATCTATGGATTCTTGGGAATCCATGTGGAAAATGAAAAAAATATATGCATACACTGAAACAATTTATATTTGTTCTATTATAATATATAGAGTTAATGATAAAAAAGGAAAAACAACAATGAATTCTTGTGGAAATTCAATGAATAATGGGAATTTAATAAAAATTCTTAATATATTCTCCAAACTAATTAATTAATTAAAATAAAATGTATCAATAACAAGAAATTTGAATTTTCATTCTAGCTATGGTGAGAAGGCTATTCCATGGAATGACTAAGCTTAATATAAAAGTAATTATATGTTTTCAAAGGTAGATAATATCTAGAATATTAAATATGGGTCAATCATGAATATTTTACACTAGGAAAGAATTTAATTTGAATGGGTTATGGTTTTAGAATCATTCATCAAGCATGTTACTCACATTAAGAAGCTATAGAGACTCCCTATATTCCAATATATTTTGTGTTTGTGTTTTCATGAACAAAATTAAAGGTGGTTCATAAAAATAAGTACATGATAAAATTAGTGAACATTTTATTAATATAAGTGATATTATTAAACCCATTAATGTATTAAATTTATTTTCAATGAGTTAATATTTGTTTGGTGAGTTGAGATGAGGTGATGAATCTTGGATAATTGATATGGATTTAGGTAATGGAATTAAAAATGATGCGTTATAAATTCTACTTATAAATTTTGATGATGGTTGAACACATCATAAATTCCAAAGACATGCGAAAAAGGGGTTAAGAAAATAATCATGGTTTCTAATAAATTAGAAATATATGGTGATTTTAGGTTGATGATATTTTGAATTTTTAATTTAACACCCAAATAAATAAAAAATGATAATTTTAAAGACCCTGGAAAATTTTATTTTTCATGAAGGATTGTTGAGAAGATTATGTTTTGTATTTAAATTATATGATAATTTGAATAACTATTTTTTGGGAGATAACTAAAAAATATGGATAGCCATCAAACAAGATGACTAAGTCAATCACACATTTTTGGTGGAGGCCTCATTCAAATGGAATAACCAAGTCACTAAGCTTGTGTGTCTATATGAGAGTGGGTGGAAAAATTTTCCATATTATAACTCGAGTGAGTGTGCATGGAGTGGGTGAGTTGGTCTATGTTGGGAGGTGCGGCCTATAGAATCCTATGTATGTATATTGTGGTTTTGTGAGAAAACACTGGGATACACACATGGAGCCACTTATTTAATGAAAATTATTATTATGTTGAGTTCATTAGAAGAAAATTTTGCTATGGGATATTGAGAATCATAGGAAATATTCCTATGTTAGAATGTTATACATAGAATATAGGCTGCATGATGAGACTAATAAAATATTTTTGATTAGCTATAGAAATCATATTCATCCACCCATATATACTTCATATTTCATGTTTTTAATTATTTTATCATCCATCACGAGTAAGTGTTCCATGCACATGAAGTTGTCCTAGTGATTGATACCATATCAGATGATGAAGACTCTATATATGCATGAAAATGATTGTTTAATTGTGACCTACTACCATGAAATGATAATTATATAAAGAGGAGGATGATGATGTAACGGCCCGAATCCAGAGACACTCAACTAGTTCCCCATACCTGGTTCTCCAGATGACCTCAAGCGTGTTTCCCCAAACGTCAAAGGATGCCGACTAGCAGCGAGGGCCTTGGTGAGTCATTAGGGATACAATGCCCCGATTTGGTAAGGTATACAAAGAAGGGAAATAACAGTCAATAGTGGAATTTGTAAACAACATACAATAACTGAACTAAATAGCAGAAGAAATGTATAATATAATAATGATGAAAATGATACAGCAGGTACAAGTATCCAAGGAAAGCAGAAAACACAACAAATTGCTAAAATACAACTGAGAACAAAGTACTAAAAGTAAAAAAACAACTCCAGCAGCATCACAAGCCTAGGCTCAGCCCTATGCTCTCCAGATCCAACCAGAAATCATTTACCTGAAGTAGAAGGGACACAATCCCTATCCACACCTGCAACCATATAACCTGTTTGGGCTGAAAAGCAAGACCCAAACCGGGTGTGAGACTAATCCCAGTAGGCAATCACCACAAGATCTATGCCCTACTGTTAGTGAGAAATATATCAAAAGTAACAGAAATAAAT
Organism: Viscum album; assembly: GCA_963277665.1. Taxonomy (NCBI): domain Eukaryota; kingdom Viridiplantae; phylum Streptophyta; class Magnoliopsida; order Santalales; family Viscaceae; genus Viscum; species Viscum album. The sequence continues at coordinate 1,598,027,476 of OY728130.1, read as the reverse complement.
GCAACAGAGAATAGAAGTACACTAGAGTAAACAATCCTACAAAAATATCCCTTCACATTTATTTATTAATTTAATTAACTCATTAGATTATCAACTAAGGAATCTAGAAAACAACTCTATATTCTCGACTTATAGCAAGTAACACAACATGTATCTTAACAGACTACCTAAATAGCCAATAGTACGAAACTCAAGCTTGTTCTTCAGCTTGGTGGACTCATCAGAACCAACCAAACAATATTCAAGGTGACGCTCTGGGTGGCTCACAGTGGCAGACCCTCTAGTCAAATAAATGTACAAAGGCCTAGACACTCTTGGAAGATCTCACCGTCAATTCCCCTACGGTCTTGTAATGATAGATATAGACTCTCTGAGGAGGAACTTACGTCTAATTCCCCCTATATTCTCGATACGTAACTAAGGACACTCTAAGGAAGCACAAAGACCCAATTCCATAGGTCCTGTAAATGATACTAATTTATAACAAACTCTCTTGGGAAGCCCTAATCGTCAATTCCCCCTTTAGTCTACCGCACCAGGTTCACGCAGCCCTGAGCAGTTTTGTCATGTGTAATTGACTGTTAGCAGCCTATGTAAGCTCAAAAAACTATGTGTATAATAGCTACAATTCATCAAAAGCACATAAATATTAGGCAATACATGCAATCAATTATATCAAGGCACGAAAACAATGCAACAAGGTATGCCTCACATGCAACCTAATCCAAACGACGATGAACAACCAAAACGGGGGAAAACCCCAATGGGGTTATTATAAAATATGCTAAAAAGAAATTATAAATCATCTAATAACCTCAAGCATACATGAAATCTAAGTCAGATAACAAAACAGGATCAAAACCCTAACCCGAGATACCCGATACATGGCTATCTGGCACTTTTGCACCAAAAACTCGAATACATTCAACGTAGGGCATCAAACCACCTACCTAGATCCTAGGAGGTCAATATAATTAAACCACGATGCTTTATTCTCCTTATAACGACATAGATCTACGAAAAAGCACAAAACGATCAACCCCCGATAACTTGAGAAAGATGAGGAATTGGGAAAGAAAGATATAGGAGAAAAGAGAGCTTGCCGCTGCGGTCCCAAAACAATTGACGGCGGTCGATTTAGAGAATGAACGGAGGCTCATAGAAGATCTGCGGCCGTAGGGAATGCTCTCGGTCAAAGAACCTGGAGAAGAAGATAGTCTTGTCGATGGGGCGCGGCCCCGATCCATTTAATGAAAAAAAAGAAAATACACGGCGTGTACTTATGAAGTACACACCGTGTACTCAGCTTTTTTGTACTCCGCTTTAAGCGGCCTCCACATCACCCCTACACACCATGTGTGTGGTCCGGACATGGCCAACACACGGTCTTGGGTGAAAAAGGAGTACACGACGTGTACTTCAGAAATTTCCAGAAACTCCTCTTTTTCCCAAAACGACTAGAAAGGGAAAAAACATACCTGAAAAAAAGGTCCGGGTTCTTAAAAACATCCCCCCATACAGAAATTTGTCCCCCAATTTCCCTAACAAGTTAGTGATGAAGAAACCTTGAACAACTCTGGCCACTATGATCACATATCGTCCTCCCTCTCCCAAGTCTCGTCCTGTACACGGCCGGGCTGCCATAGCACTCGTACCAGAGGAACAGACCGGCCAAAAAGTAACTTTTCACTATGATCAAAAATCTTGATAGGATGCTCCTCGAACGATGCATCCTGCTCCAGCTCAACCTCCTCGGGTCGAAAATCTTGAGATGGGTCTGAGAAATTGCATCGAAGATGAGAAACATGGAATACGTCGTGCATAGACTGGTATCTCTGAGGTAACTGTAACCTATAAGCAATAGACCCAACTCTCTTTAGAACCTCAAATGACTCGACGTATCTTGGTGAAAGCTTACCCTGTCTCCTGATCCTCTTGTTTCCCAACATCCGGGTAACACGTAAGAAAACCTGATCTCCGACCTTGAACTCTAAAGGTTGTCTCCACTGATCGGTATAAGACTTCTGTCGAGACTGTGTTGTAGCCATCCTCCTCCAAATCAACTCTATCTGCTCTAAGGTCTCCTGAACAAGATGAGGTCCCAGCAAAGCTGCCTCTCTGCCTTTAGCCAGCACAAAGGTGATTGGCATGGCCTACCATACAAAGCCTCGTAAGGTACCATTTTAATAGTCACCTGAAAACTGTTGTTATAGGAAAACTCTACAAGAGGAATATGCTTCTCCCAAGAACCACCAAAGTCTAGAATGCAAGCTCAAAGCATATCCTCAAGCACATGGATCGTGCGCTCTGACTGGCCATCTATCTAGGGATGGTAAGCTGTACTCAGAAGTACATATATACCCAAGGCCCTCTGTAGCCCCTGCCAAAAATGTGACATAAAACGGGCATCCCTATCTGAAATGATAGTACTCGGAACCCCATGCAAGCGCACAATCTCACAGATGTACAACCGTCCAAGCTCATTGACACAGAAGATCTACTTTATCAGCAAGATGTGAACAGACTTCGTGAGCCTATCAACGATAACCCATTCCGTGTTGTTCCCTTGAGGTGACCTCAGTAACCCTGTCATGAAGCCCATCACGACATCATTCCACTTCTACTCAGGAATGGGTAATTGCTGCAAAAGCCCTGCTGGCCGCTGGTGTTCTGTCTTCACCTGCTGACAGGTGGAACACCTCATGAAAAAACCTGCCACATCTCTCTTCATACCTAGCCACAAGTACTGGAGGTGTAGATCATGATACATCTTGGTGATGCCAGGATGAACTGCCCAACCTGAGGAATGAAAGTCTCGCATCAGCTCCTCACGTATATCTACTGGAACCCATACGCATCCCTGGAAACACAAGATCTCATCCTCACCAACGGTCCATCCGGGAAGAGGGTCCTCTCCTGACACGCTTTCCCATTGGAATAGGCCTTCAAAATCTGATAGATACCTCATTTGAACTCGGTCAAGAAGAGTCGAGGTAACAACTACAGAAGATAGTAAAGTCTGCACATGTCTGTTGCACAGCTCTAAATGCATCTCAGAGAACAGGGCCATAAGCTGGCACTTACTACTGGCCTCCTAAACTGCCTATATCTGAGTCCTCCTGATTAGTGCATCGACCACTGCATTTCCTTTCCCAGACGTATAGGCAAGCTCAAAATCGAAGGACTAGAGATACTCAACCCACCTTCTCTGTCTCAGATTCAGGTCACACTGTGTAAAGATTTACTTGAGGCTCTTGTGGTCAGTATATACCACAAAATTCTCTCCTAGAAGATAATTCCTCCAACAACGCAAGGCATGAACAACTTTAACCAACTCCAGGTCGTGCGTAGGATAATTCCTCTCATATGGCCTCAACTGCTGAGATCAATAAGCCACAACACGAGTCTCCTGTATAAGCACTGCTCCAAAACCTATGCCAGATGCATCACAGAAAAATGTGTAACTCTTGCCCGGCTCTGGAAAAAATAGAATCGGTGCTGAAGTCAATCTCCCCTTCATCTCTGGAAAGGCTGAATCACAGGCTTCTGACCAAAAAAACTTCACCCTTTTCTTAGTCAAGCCCATCAACGACATTGTTAAGCATGAGAAGTCCTATATAAACTTCCTGTAGTAACCAGCCAGCCCCAAGAAACTCCATACCTCGAAAACATTCTTCGGCTTCTTCCAGGTAACTACTACTCTCACCTTCTCCAGGTCTACTGATACTCCTGTCATTGAGATGACATGACCCAGAAAGTGAATCATGTCCATTTAAAAGTGGCAGTTTGAAATCTTAGCATAAAACTGATGCTCCCCTAGTGTACTCAAAACGATCTCAAGATGGGTAGCATGGTCGTGCCGAGTGTGAGAGTACACTAAGATGTCGTACACGAAAAACACCACGAAGGAATCCAAGTAAGGATGGAAAACTCTGTTCATCAGCACCATGAAGACAGCTGGCGGGTTCGTGAGATCGAACAGAATGACTGTATACTCGTATAGACCATACCTGCTCCTGAAGGCTGTAAGAGGTATATCTGATGGTCTAACGCATAACTGATGGTAACCGGACCTCAAGTCTATCTTCATGAACACCCAGGCTCCTCGAAGCTGATCAAAGAGGTCATCGATCTTTGACAAGGGATATTAGTTCTTGTCCATCAACTGGTTCAACTTCTGATAATCCACACAAAGTCGAAGGGTGCCATCTGACTTCTTTGCAAATAGGACAGGCGAAACCCAAAGAGAAGTACTGGGTCGGATGAAACCCTTTGTCTGCAAATCCTCCAACTACTTCTTGAGCTCCTGAAACTCAAGTGTAGCCATCCTATAAGGAGTAATGGAAATCGGTGCCACTTCAGGCACGAGCTCGAACAAGAAGTCTACCTCACGCTCTGGAGGCAAACCTAAAAATTCCTCTGGAAAGACATCCATGAAACGATCCACCACTAGAGGAAAGTCTAACTGTGATATCCCATGGTCATCCAAATATAGACTAGAAATATGGGCTGTAACTCCACCTAGCCCATGATGCTTGGGTCTAGCTCTACTCGCCTGGACATCCCACTTGCCTTTATGAAGAAAAGACCCCCCGTATGGTGATACGAAACTCACCCTGCGACGATAGGAATCGATGACTTCCTGAAAGGGAACCAACCAGTCCATCCTGAGAATGAAATCATAAAATATCATCTCTTGGACATAGAGGTCCCATAAAAAGTGACACCCTGAAACCTCAAGAGGGCATTCTTTTCACTAACGTACGCTAGATGTCCTTGTTCCCAAGGGCGTGTCAAGAGTCAAGATGTTAGAAGATGAAAGGATACAGAGCCCAAGGCTCTCCATGACAGCAACAGATATAAAGCCATGTGAAGCACCAGAATCAAAAAAAGATGAAAATAAACCTGATGCTACTATGATCGTACCTCAAACTGTAGAAGGTCCGAGACCCTTCTCATGATAAACCTTCTCTACAGCAAAAGTCTGTCATGTACCGCGGCCCTACGTAGCAGCCTGAGATCCCTGTATAGATCCTACCTGAGCCTGACCACTACATCCATGGCCTCTACCCGGGCCTGAACAACCTGAAGAACTCCCACCCCCAGTCTACTGTGGAACTGGTAATCCTTCTCCTATATGCGAAGTCAAAATTGATCCTCCTTCACTAGCCGCTGGAAGGGGAACCTTTGCAGAAACGCTGCAGATGACCCATCTTGCCACAAGACCGTCACTCCACTAGGTCCCTCGGGAACTGAGGATTATTATGCCTTCTCCTTCCACACTGATAACACACCACTTGGGTGCCATAAGGAATATCTCATCTACCATAAGGAACACCTCGCTTCCTCAGATCACCTCGTGTAGACTCTCGGTTTCACTTCCTGCTGTCTGCCTGAAAAGAATCATCCCTGGATGCTGAACCACCCTGGTCCACAACTCCAGTCTACCTTCAGTTCCTTTACACGATGAGTGCCTGGTTGACTATCATAGTAATATAAGTCAAAGAAAAGACATTCACCTGTGATCTGATGTCCGGTCTGAGGCCTTCCTCAACTTCTTTGCTAAAAACAACTCGTCATTCCCCAGAACGGGAGTGAAATGCTGTAACTCAGTGAACCAGGAAGAATAATCCATAATTGTGAGAGTATCCTATTGTAGGCTCATGAACTCCCTAGCTTTATCAGCCCTCAGCATCGCCGGGTAGAAGTAGTCATAGAACATACGCTGAATCTCGTCCCAAGCCATAGCCTGTTGGTGCCCGGTCTCCGAAACCACATCCCACCATCTCTTTGCGGAATCTCATAGCATATAGTTTGTGAGCTTCACTCTCCTCTCTAGAGGTGTCTTCAGATGCTCGAAGATGGATAGCATGGATTCTATCCATGACTCCGCAGCCTTCGGTCCTCCATCCCCTGAGAACGTGGGAGGATGTTGCTGCTGAAAAACCCGTGTCAGCTCAGCCATAGCCGAGGTAGGATGCTGAGCTCCCTGGAAGTTCTGATTGAATCTCATGAAACCCTCTCTGAACTGAGCATCAACACCCGTTTCTAGAATCACTGTAGGTTCCATGTTTGGAACGATAGGCGGAACTACTGGTAGTCCCTGATCTGTCGTATCAGGTGTACGGTCACTGCCCGATCCCTGACATGCAACGGGATGACATCTTGGTTCCATAGGTCTGAAAGATCAAAAACAAACCTTTATTAACAATGACCACATTTGTAGTATAAGAGAGTAAAATGGGACAGGAGGGAAAAACCTTTAAAATTTAAAAAAACAAAACTACATGGCGTGTTTCTTAAAAGTTTTCCCTGGGCGTGTACCTTGGCCATACATGGCTGTGTAAACCACACGGCTACACGAAGTGTTCTTAACTACATGACATGTACTAACCATTTCTCCCTGCCCGTTCACTCCTACATGGCTGGGAACCCGGACTGTCCCAGCTGGAAACTACATGGCGTGCTTGTCCACTACACGAAGTGTTTCTTAAGATCTCTCCTCTATTCGTGTCGTTAGTCACACGGAAGGGTACATGGACCACTACTACACAACGTGTAAAAGGAGACACAACATGTAATTGACATTCCTTACCTGGACCGTGTTGTTATAGACACAACCTGATACACAATCGACACTACACAACATGTTCCATATGGATACGGCTTGTACACAAAGGGATAACACCAACCTATGCCATTGGATACACGGCCGACTACATGGTCAACTATACACGGCGTGTTCCCAAGGGACACGACATAAACTTGAAGGAAAACCCATGCCCGTGTAGTTCGTGACATGGCCGGATACCTATTCATGACTACACGACGGGCTGAGTTGGTACATGACGTGTTCCTACAAGATTTTCTAGGACCCCGTGTCCTTACCCACACGATCAGTAACACAGCTAAAAACTACATGGCCTGTATTCATAAAGTACACGTTGTGTATTTTGGGTTTCTCTAGACAGTAACCTCAGAACTACATCGGAGCCCCGAAAACACAGAAAAACAAATGTTATGGTGCCAAATTCTGATCCGTAGTGGCCCATACTCCCCGCGAATCAAAGCTTGGCATCATAACCATGCATATAACAAGTAAAAAGTATAACAAACTCACGACCCACCCAATTCCGATCCTCAAGTCCCCATAACACATCTAAGACCAAATTTTGGCATCCATGATAAAGAAGCTCTAAAAAAAGATACCCTATCAACATAACAGGTATTCCATCACATCATCCATCACAACAACATGCATCTTCTATCTCAAATTCTATCACAACAACATGCATCTTTTATCACAACAACATGAAAATTCTAATGCAATATAGATGGGATGGAAAAATGCATAACATGTGATTTTTTAAAAAATTTCCTATATGATGCATGAGATGGCATGCCCTCATCTCATCGGGTTGCAACAAAATATAACCACAATCATACAAACCGTAACAGCACAAAAAAAGTGCACCACCCAACGGTGAAATCAATTAAACTATTACATTTACAAAAACTTGAAAATTTCAATATTCAAGGTAATCTAGATTTTTCCCTATACACGGGTTCTAGAACGCCCAGACACAACTATTTACCATTTACCTATTCCGTCCTATCCTTGTCTAATGTCACTAAACAGTAAGTCAATAGAAAAGGAAATAAACTCCTCTGATACCACTTTGTAATGACCCGAATCTGGAGCCACTAAACTGGTGCCCGATACCTGATTTTCCACATGACCTCAAGCATGTTTCCCTAAATGCCAGAGGTTTCCAAATAGCAGTGAGGGCCTTAGTGAGTCATTGGGGAAACTATGCCCTCATTTGGTAAGGTATACAATGAAATGAAATAATAGTCAATAGTGGAAGTAGTAAACATCATACAATAACTAAAATAAACAGCAGAAGCAATGTATAATATAATAATGAAGAAAATGATGCAGTAGGTACAAGTATCTAAGGAATTTAGAAAAAAAACAATGTGCTGAAATACAACTGAGAACAAAGTACTAAAAGTAAACACCAACTCCAGCAACATCACAAGCCTAGGCTCGATCCTATGCTCTCTAGATCCAACCAGAAATCATGTACCTGAAGTAGAAGGGCCACAATCCCTATCCACACCTGCAACCATATAACATGTTTGGGCTGAAAAGCAGGCCCCAAATAGGGTGTGAGACTAATCCCAGTAGTCAATCACCATAAGATTTGTGCCCTTCTGTCAGTGAGAAATATATCAAAAGTAAAGGAAATAAATGCAAAAAAGAACAGAAGTACACTAGAGTAAACAATCCTACAAATCTACATTAACATTTATTTATTAATTTAATTCACTCATTAAATTATCAACCAAGGAATCTAGAAAAAAGCTCTATATTCTCGAGGTATAGCAAGTAAAACAACAGGTATCTCAGCAGACTACCTAAACTGAGAACAGTACAAAACTAAAGATTGTTCTTTGGCTTGGTGGACTAATCAGAACCAACCAAACAATATTCAAGGTGACTCTCTGGGTGGATCACACTGGCAGACCCCTCTAGTAAAATAAACGTACAATGGCACAGACACTCTGGGAAGATCTCACCGTCAATTCCCCTGCGGTCTTGCAACGATAGCTATAGACTCTCTGAGGAATAAATTACTTCTAATTACCCTTATAGTCTCCATACATAACTTAGGAAGCTATAAGGAAGAAAAAAGTCCCATTCCCATAGGTCCTACAAATGATACTAATTTATAACAGACTCTCTAGGGAAGCCCTAATCGTCAATCCCCCCGTTAGTCTACCGCACCAGGTTCACACAACCCTGAGCAGTTTAGTCATGTGTAATTGACTGTTAGAAGCCTAAGTAAGCTCAACAAATTACTTGGATAATAGATAAAATGCATCAAAAGTAAATAAACAACAGGAAATACATGCAATCAATTATATCAAGGTAGGCAAACAATGCAACAAGGTATGCCTCACAGACAACCGAATCCAAACGGCGATAAACAACCAAAATAGGGGAAAACACCCATGGGATGATCCTAAAACATGCTAACAAGAAATTATCAATCATCTAATAACCTCAAGCATACATGAAATCTAAGTTAGATAACAAAACATGACCAAAACACTAACCCGTGATACCCGATACATGGGTATCCGGCACTTCTGCACAAAAAACATAAAGACATTCAATGTAGGGAAACAAAAAACCTACCTTGATCCTAGGAGATTGATATACTTGAACCACGAGGCTTGATTCTTCTTAGAACGGATTAGATCTACAAAAACACACAAAATGCTCAACCCCCAATAACTTGAGAAAGAAGAAGAATTGGGAAAAAAGCTCTAGGATAAGAGAGAGATTACCGTTGCAGTCCCAACGTAATCGACGACAATCGGTTCGGAGAATGAACGGAGGCTCAGAGGCTTGGAGAAGATCCACATCCGTACGGAATTCTCTCGATCGAAGAACCTGGAGAAGAAGATGGTTCTGTTGATTGGGCGTGACCCCGATCCATTTAATGAAAAAAACAAAATACATGGTGTGTACTCAGCTTTTCTGTAATCTACTTTATGTGGCCTCCACACCACCCTACACACCATGTGTGTGGTCCAGACATGGCCAAAACACGGTCTCGGGTGAAAAAGGAGTACACGGATTGTACTCATAAAGTACGTGACATGTACTTCAAAAATTTCTAGAAACTCCTCTTTTTTCCCACAACGTCTAGAAAAGGAAAAAAACATACCTAAAAAGAAGGTCTGGGTTCTTACATATGAGTATTCATGTTTCTGGATGAACCATAAGATAAAATTTCATTTCATGTGAGGATTTCATGCATGAATAAGATAATAAATTTTTTAGAAGAGAAAATTATATCTTAATTAATAAGAGTGGTCATGATTTTTACTGCACTTAAATATTAGATATTATAATTACATAATATTAAATTATGCTATTATCAATCCATGACATGGAATTAATCTCATCAAAGTGGTGGCGGAGACCTCCATTAGAATAACTAAGATACCGAGTCCTATAGATTCTATTGTCATTCAAATAACTTGTGGATCACATTTTATTAAGCATAGAAGAGAACTATGAAGCTATCTTCTTGTGTGAAAAAGTAGGCCTCCCATGATCATAACTCAATTATGTGAAGGATATGAGATTTTTTGAACTGTTGTGAGTACATGACAATTGATTTTATAACATACTCATCATTTTTCATAAATAAATTATATTTAAAATCCTCTATAGTTTTAAAAAAACACATTGTATAACATTAATAAGAGACTCCCTAATCCTTATTATGCATAGAGTTTCATGAATCAATCTATTTATCAAGAGGAAGAACATGCCTCACAAAAATTTTTATGGAAGGACTATGATATCCACACCCATTAAGGTTTGTATGAGGAAGAAAATTAGTTGTGTGAGGAAGACCGTTCATGCATAATTTTTTTTCTAATATTTATGGGGCACCTTGATAAAATAGATTTGATGAAGTGAACGTAAAATAATAATTGGAATATGTGTGCTAAGGTTTTAGATGAGATGTCTATATAAATCATGCATGAAGTTCCATTGGGGTAATATTTAGAAAATAACTAAAATAAAACATTGGGAATTCAAGAAGGGAATAAATTTAGTTTTTCAAGTTTAATATTAAATAAAATATTCTTGAAGATATAGTGTGCGTCACTTCTAGAGCATGAGTGAGGCCAAAACATCATTAGACATATGGAATTATTTCCCAATTTTTGTTTCATCTAGGAATATGATGATATAATCCTTATCAAAATTGATGGCCAATTTGAAAGACTTTATTAGTGGATGATAAATTTACTAAAAATTATGAAAGGTGAAAGAAATATAGTACACTAATGGAAGAATATCACCCTGAATAAGGAATTATAATTTATCATATAAATGATGACTTTAAGATTGATGGAATAATGTGGCTTGAATTATAGAGATAATCTATTATGACTCAACAGTGTAAAGGCCATTATAGACTCTGGTAACACTTTTTAATGTATTATAAAGATCATATTCTATGAATTAAGAGTTTTAAGGATAGTTTAGACCCTAGTAACAATTTTTGAATTAAATTACAGATCCTTCTTTTTAGACTTGGGAGTAATAATATAGAATGAATTTTTTTTTACCACAGTCATTGATAAAAATATTATAGTAGAGAATCTATGTTGTGGGGTCTAAGAAACATGGAAAAGAGTAGTTATTATTACTTAACCTTGTAAATATCATTCCCCAGGATATATTTTATTAGCTATGTATATGTGGTGAGACTATGATATATCAATGAATATATTGATAATCTTAACAAGTTCAGTAGGTATAATACAAAATAAATAATTCATAAAAAGTAACCCACTAATTTTTCCCTACCAATCTCTATGTGGTTAGTTAAAATTGGAGCTATACAATTGGTTTTAGTGGATGGTTTCTCTATAAAGATCTAAGAGATATTTTATGAAGTGTATATTTAAGTAAATGAGTGAACTACCACATATGGAAGAAAACAAATGTACTCATGAGTATAAGAATATATATACTTTTTCTAAGACCCAAAATAATAGGATGACACAATGGAATGGAAGTAGAAGAATAAAATAGAGAGAGGCCTCCAACAAAAACAATCCAAATGGTTTAATTTTTAATAATTACATTGATTTTTATTTTTTTAATGAGTCTTGTTTAATATTTGGTGATGATAGATAATATAGTGATCTTTATTCTAACCTCAAAGAACAGCTAAATAATTTTCCCAAAGTAGATGTATATTTTATTATTGGATCTTTTATGGGTATTCAGGATGAGAAATTATATCTAGAAAAAGAAACTGATGTAATGGAATAAACATGGGATTAAAAGGTTCACGTATTCAATATTCATAAAAAAATATTCATTAAAAAATAATGAAACAATATATATTTTCAATGAAATAGATGACTGAGTCACTAAATAATTAAAATTTAATGTCTATGAGAAAAATTTAATTGAAATAATATTTGTGTAATCTTTCTATGCACATGAGATGTTACATAAAGTTTATATGGATTTAAATATTCTCAATTAGATTGAAAAAAATAGGATAAATGATCATCAAAATTATATACAAGAATAAAGAAAAATGTGTGAAGAAAAAAATAAAGAATCCAGATGAGGATTTGGAAGATAAGATGGGATTAGTTGAGGATGAGAAAAATACCTCAACAAGAAGTATTTTGAGTTATATGTTAGATTGAAGAATCAGAAATCACCACAAGTTGTAAATTTATATATTTTTTAAAAAATAGATTCTACCACACATGTTTTAGTTGATATACATTGATCCATGGAGATCATGAGATCATTGTCTTATAAAATTTAAAATTTCATCAACCATAAGGTATCCCATAACCATGGAACTTCTATATGTACTAATATATTTTCTATTGTTGGTACATATTTGAAACCAAACTCTGGGAAAGTATAGATTGTGAAAAACTATAAAAAATCCACCACATCAAGGGTGAATGATAAAATATATTTAAAAATTTATTCCCCGACATGTGTCCTAAATGGTGGTGTTTCCATCCAAAATATTCTAGGGTACACATTCTATGAAATCAAGAAATACTATACCAATAAAGAAGAGAATAATATTAATAGGATATTGTTGGTTTTTCAGAATATTTTGTAATAATGAATTTGAATGTGGGAATAACATTTAAATTCACTAAAATAATAAAATTCCATGATAATGGTAGTGTAAATCTAAATAAATGAGTTAAAATAAAATTAGTTGAAAACATTTCTCCAAGTAAACTAGTCTTAAAGTTGAATCTTCAAATGATGGTAAAATAAATGGTCTAAATAAGAGAACAAGATCGAAAAATTTTCTATATCAAAAGAATTTTTTTATTTTTGATTGATTGGGGGAAAAATAAATAAAAAATAATTTTTAATGACATGAAAAATGATATAGTGTTTCATACATCAAAGAGAAAATGAAATATGTTAATAAAAAAACTACCCCTAGGAAAAATAAGGCTTAGTTTCAAGAAGTAAAATGGAAACAAGTGTTTGGATAAAATACACATCAATGTGGAAGATTTAGTTTTATATGTTTTTTAGTGATTCTAATGGTATCTTAACAAATCCTACTACGGTAGGTATGCCATATAATTTATAGAAAATAAACATGAATCAAGGTGGTGTCTTAGTTAATATAAATGAAAAAGTAATTTCTGAAATAATGTTGTGATTTTAAATCAATATAAGTTATAAATTACACACATTTATTACTTATTAGAATATGTTTGTGGAAGTTATAAGTATGGGGGAAATACTATTGAAAAAATCATTACAATACTTCTAGGTGATATTACCTATTTTTTGAGAGGGAAGAGACTACAACAAGAAACATTTGGCATGTCATGTGATGATTTTTAGAAGATATATAATTTTAGGAAAGTGTTTTTATTTATTTGGATAAATGATTTTAAATTATATAAATAATTATATTAATATGGAAAAATTATTAAAATTAAATATAACAATGAGACATAATAAAATATGGTGAATTTTGATGGAAAGTTATCCATAACATGAAAAATGAAAATACAAAAGGCTGAGGTATAAAATAATATTCTGTACAAAGAATAATTTATAGGGAATGAACATTATATTTAAACAAATAAGACTCAAAATAGAAATTAGAGTCCAATAAAATCATATCACTTTGAGATTTGAATAAAGGAATAACCCATGCTGGGAGGAAGTTCTCAGCCTGAATGCTACTCCTAAAAAACAAAAAGGTTCCTCTTTTTTCCGATATATATATATATATATAATTTTTTATAGTAATTTAGGGAATTTAAGTAGTTGGATTCATCCCTTGAGTTGGATAATTTATGAGATGAAGATATTAAATATTCACTACTCATTGAATGATTAATTTTTAAATAGCTCTAAAAAATTATAAGATATGGTTTTCCAATCACTACCAGAACCTAATATAAATTAATTGATAATTATTATCAAGGGTGAGTTTTAATTTAGGTATGAAGGGGGAGTAATAAATTTTGGCACCTGAACATCTTGATGTGATTTTTGAAGTGGGTATAGGTATTTTGATTTCATTCATACATATTCTTACTTTCAACCCCTAAAAATAGAACTTATAATTTCTGAGTATGATATTAAATCCACAGTAATTTATTGAATTCCTAAACAACTTTGGTTATATATCTATTGTTGTCTAAACTAGGTTTACCCCCATAGACATAGAGATTGTTAACTATGGGATATTCTCTAGAGAAAACCATGTGATAACATCTCTATTTAATAAGGGTAAAATAAAAAACATTATAATGGATGAGAAAATGTTTTGGGTAAAATGATGAGATGAGAATAACCCCACTTATCCTTTTCATTTGATGGTCAATAAGGGGGAAAAATATATTAAAACCCATATTTATATTTTTTTTGTAAAGAGATATTGAAAAAAATACAAATGGGGATATTATTAATCCCAATTAAGTATTTCAATAGATTTAAATGTGACAATATATATTTGGTGAGTTGATATTAGGTGATTATACTTAGAGAATTTTTATGTATTCATAAAATGGAGTTGGATGTCATGCATGATAAATTCTCCATGTAAATTTTGTCAATTTTTGAATGGGTCTTAAATTCAAAACACATGTTAAAGATTTGTTTTAGGAGTTGTAATTTTTTATAAATAGTATGAATTAAATATTATTTTATGTTTAATAACATTATAATTTCTAATTTAACTCCAAAATAAACGAAAGAGGTGAATTATGTTGACCATGAAAATTTTTATTTTTCATGAGGGATTATTGATAATAGTTTGTTTTTTATTAGAACTGAATATGAATTGGGATAACTATTTTTTGAGAGTTTACTGTAAAATATTTCCATACAAGTATGAAGAGGAACCAACATATTTTAACATTATTATAGGAGGCCTCAACCACATGGGATATCCTTCTCACTGAGTGCACATGGTAGATGGATAGTGGGTGGAAACATGATGCCCACAATAGTTTTTGAGAGAGTATACATAGTGTGGAAAGTTGGCATGCGTCTAGAGGTGTGGAACATGGAATCCCATGTGTGTGTGGTGTAGTTTTAGGGGTGAAACCTAGGTTACTAAGATTGATCTATTGGAAGAACAAATATTATTATTATGGATTCTTTAGATGAATAACACATTGAAATTGGATACCGTGAAGTGTTGGAACTGTTAATGTATTAAACATGTAAGCATAGAACATAAACCACATGATGAAAATGATACATGTTTCCTTACAAGATATGGAAACTATCTTCATCCTTTTATTGATTTTCATATTCCATATCATTTTTTCTTTAATAAACCATCTTGAATAATTGTTTCATGATGATGAGGTAATCCTTTTCATAGTCCCTAGATTGGATGATGAATATTCTATAAAATCATGATATATACTGTATGAAAATGATCAAATGAGGATGTTACACTACCATGGAATAAGAATTAAATGAAGATTAAGATGATGAGTGTGACATCTCAGACCTGGCTTCCACTTAACCCATGCCCTGAGTCCATTTAGCCACATTATCCCTGGCGCATCTCCCCATATGCCAGGGGCTTCTGACTAGCAGTGAGGGTGTGAAGGTAAAACAGTGGGGAGACTATACCCCATGGCAGAGTGCACAACAGATGTAACAGTAATATATAGTAGTGGAAGAATAACTGAATAGAATTATTTAATAAATAACACAAGTATAAATAAATACAATGGAAGTATGAATAAATGAATAACATATCAAAGGACGCATTAGAAGTGCCAGATATAACGTGTATGCATGGAATGATAGTATAAAAAAGAAAATAAAAAAAATAAATGAGCATGATAAATAAATTACTAAGTGATCAGAATCCAAAAGATTCTCCACTGGATCTCTAGCATAAACCTAATCCCCTGCTCCTAATCTCCAACAATGTAGTAAGAATCAACTACCAAAAGAGTTGTTTTTCCCCTATCTATACCACCGGAAAAACATTCTTCTCATGTGCCAAAGGCTACCTGAGTAGGGTATGAGATAAACTTCTCAAAAGGCCACCACCAATGGTGTCAACATGTAATCTGACCAGGTGATCTTAATTAAATAGCATGAAATAAGGATAGGTAAGTAAAGCAGTGCAATATAATTAAACCACCTCCTTCCTAGGTTATTAAAGGATACCTAACATGTCTACCTACTTTAGATCAAATCTGCTATGTCTGATCAAGTTACCATCTACATATCTATATATAATAAATAGTATTGGATAATAATGACTCCCATCCATAAATGTATAAAAATATTTCAACTAGCGTGGGGTAAGAATGCTTCCCACCCATACATTTGTAGAGGTTATAACTAGAATGGGGTAAGATTGCTTCTCATCCATATACATATCATAAGCTAGAATATGGTAAGAATGACTCCCATCTATATTCATATCATAGGATTTCATGGGGTAAAAACTCCTCCTATACATATACGTATCATAAGTTGGAATTGGGTCAGAATTCCCCCAATCCATGTACATATTATAAGCTTATATTCACAGGAAAGGAATATCCATCCATATTATTTAACACAAGTAAAAACTATCCTATATCATTTTAATTTAAATAAACCAACAATTTTATGTAATTACATTATAATTGAACACAACAAGGGGAAGGCCATGCCATCTCTTGAACCATTCCATTTAAGAAAATTCATCTATAAGGTTTAAGTCATCTCATCCTAGCAAACCTATACAATCCAACCATCTCATTTACCTAACATGTAAAATTCATTAACAAGGGTATGAGCCAAGGGAGGGTCATATCAAAATGTCCCCATAACCATTTTGGAAATTCTATGCCCAAGAGGACCAAAAAACCATGGGTGTTCTTGGTATACATCAAATACAAATGCGACAATGGATAATTAAATTAAAAGTCAAGCCATAAGCAAAAATGTCTTCCATGAATATTAGCCAATTTGAAAAAATTGCCATTTTCAAGGTGGCATACCTATGGGTGTCCATATACAGTACAAGGGATGTCTAAATCCCTAAACATGATCAAATTCATCAATATCATGGCACTATGGTCATTAAGACATGAAGGTAGAAACACAATTAAGAAGCTTGGAAAAGCTTATTACATGACACGATGGAAAAAATATGAAAAAACCAAATCTCAAATGGAAAACTATATGACCACCTACCTTAGGGATGTAGATAAAACCTCTCTTGGTATCAACAATTGATTTGAAGCAAGTCGAAGAGATTTGAGTTTCAATCCAATTCTATGAAAATATTTCATATGATCCTAATTTCAAATAGAACAATAGAATGCTAGAAGAATAGAGTTAGGAGTACAGAGACTAGGGAGCCTTACCACAAAGGTTCAAATAATTCCAATGGATTGAAGATCAGTATCCCAATGGATGAGTAATCAGAAATCCAAGGTGCGAGGAGGGTTTTAGAGATCAAAGAGGAAGAACCCATGGTTATTTCTATTTGAAGGTGAAGAAAAAAATGAATTTATGTTAGAGGGGTAAAAAAGTAATTTTCTCTAAGAACCACTGTGCATGGTTTATGTGCATGGTTTACAAACCATGCATAGAATGTTCATAAATACTTTGTACCCTTTCTACAATAGGACACAATCCATGCACCTAGTCTTCATATTTGTAGAAAAACTATGAGGAATTGAAGGTACCCCAATCGGTAGTCGCACAGTTTACTCAAAGCATGCAGCCTAGTTCAAACGATTTACACTAACCAGGTGGCCCAACCCACCACCCAGTTTTCTGAACCTTCAGGATCCGAACCATCCCTGGAAACTCCTTTGTACTTCCCTAGGCCATAGAAAAACCATACCCTAATTAAAGGAAGTATTCAAAATGGGAAAAAATTATTTTTAACTTAGTCAAAATTCTGGTCGTTATAACCTCCATTCTGTATAGAAAGTCATCCCTAAGTTGTCCTTCTAAGGGTAAAGTGGTACTATCACTAAAGAGTTCTAGAAACTAATATTTTATATTATCCTCTCACTCCTAGGTCTCATCCTGTACTCGACTGTGCTGCCATAACACCTCTACAAGAGGAACATACCTGACTGAGAGTGTCTTCACACTCTGATTAAAAATATGCATCAGATACTCCTCTAAAGAGTCTTGCATATCTAGATCAACCCCATCGGGTTGAATGATGTAAGATGGATCAGAATAATATCGATGAAGCTGAGATACATGAAATACATCATGCATGCACCGATATCTCTGAGGAAGTGCCAGATGGTAAGCCACTAGTCCGATCCACTTCACATCCTCAAAGGGTCCAATGAATCTCGGTGATAGATTAATGTGATTCTGAATACATCTATGCCCAAACATGGGTGAGACTTTCAAGAAAACTCATTCTCTAACCTCGAACTCAAGAGGTCACCGACATCTGTTGGCATAAGACTACTATCTGGACTTAGCTGTTAACATGCACTTGTCAATGATATTGACCTTCTTTGATGTCTCTTGTATGAGATGAGGCCCAAGAACAACTACTTCCCCAACATCTAGCTAGCATAGAGGTGAGGTACAAGTCCTTATATACAAGGCTTTATAGGGATCCATCTCAATGGTATCCTAGAAGCTTTTGTTAAAAGAAAACTCGATGAGGGGAATGCGTTTCTATGAATAACCCCAAAGTCTAGGACGCACACACAAATCATGTACTCCAATACTTGAACTGTATGCTCCGTCTATCCATCAGTCTATTGGTGATAGGTTGTGATCAAAAGTATATGCATACCTAAGGACTTATTCAACACCTTCCCAAACTATGATGTGAAATGAGTCTCTGCCGGAAATGATAGAATGAGGTACTCCATGAAGACATACCGCATCCTTGATGTTAATATTTCCAAACCCATCCACTATGAAGGTCTCTCACATAGTTAAGAAGTGTGTGACCTTCCTCATATAGTCAATGACAACACATACTACATTGTTTCCATGAGGTGATCTAGGTAAACCATTCAGGAGATCCATTGAAACATCATCCCATTTTTACTCATGATTATAAAATGGATGAAGAATAAATTCCAAATGCTAATGTTCCACATTTACATACTGATAGGTGGAACATTACATAATGAAACTAGATATCCCACACTTCATACTGGGACACTAGTATTGGTGTCATAGATATTAAATGTTTTAGTGAAACCGGGGTGGACTGCCCATGAAGAGGCATGAAAATACCTCATCAGATCTTACATGATGTTTTCTAAGACCCATACATGCCCCCACATTAATAGAATATCATCCCCATAAACTTCCCAATAAAAAGTATTGTCATCTGAGACACTTTCCTATAGGCCGGGGCCTTCAGGATAAGATGGATTCATCGACCTTACTCATTCTAAAAGAGTAGAAGTCACCACAAGGATGAATGGATAGTCTGACCATAGTACTCTTGAATCTCAGTGTGCATTTCCATGAATAAAGTGATAAGATTTCATTTTTAACTAGAATCCTGAACCTCCTGTGTCTGAGTATTTCGGCTAAGAGCATCAACTACAGAATTGACTTTCCCAGAAGTGTAGGAAATGTTGAAATCAAATGATTCAAGCTGCTTAACCCACCTATGATTCCTGAGATTTATATCCCACTAAGTGATGATGTATTTGAGGATTTTTTTGGTCTGTGAACCCCACAAAATGTTCTCCCAATAAATTGTGTCTCCAAAAGGGTAAGACATGAATGAAAACATCGAGCTCAAGGTCGTGTGTCGGGTAATTCAAATTGTGAAGCCCCAACTGATGAGAACCATACACAATGACTCACTCTTCCTACACCAGAACAACTATGAGCTTGATGTATAATGCATCATTGTAGAATATATTGGTCCTACCCAGATCTGGTATAATCAGTATCAAAGCTGAATTCAGTCTTTCCTTTAGCTCATTAAAGTCCACTTCACTGGATTCTGACCATTCGAATTTCACACCCTTCTTTGTCATGCTGATAAGAAGTGCTTCAAGGTGTTATAAATCCTATATAAATCATCTATAATATCCATAAATCCACAATAAACTCAGAATATCAAAGACACTATTGGGATTCTCCCAAGAAACTATATCTCTCACTTTCTATGGGTCGACAATTTTTTTGAATATGAGATGATATGACCAAGAAAGTGGAATTTATAGATCCAGAAGTGGAATTTACTAAGCTTACTATAGAGATGATGCTCTCCCACTATATTCATCAGGATCTCAAGATGAATGGAATGGTTGTGTTTGGAGTGTGAATACATCAAGATATGATTAGTGAAGACTACCACAAGTGAATCTAGATATGGGTGGAAAACCTAGTTCAAACGATCCATGAATACAATTGGTGAATTCATGGTTCTGAGATGCATAACCAGGTACTCATATAGACCAAACCTACTCCTGAAAGAAATTAGAGGTCTTTCTAAAGTCTTTAAATTCACTTGATGATTGCTCGACCTCAGATCTATCATTAAAAACACCTTCACTCCACAAAGATGATTAATGAGGTCATCTATTCTTGGAAATGGATACCTATAATTAATAGTCTACTGATTCAACCAATAGTAATCTAAAAAATGCCCAAGGGTATTGTATTAGTTTTTGGAAAAGAGGATAGGTGAACCCCAAGGAGAAGTAATGGGGCATATAAATCCTTTTTCCTCCAGACCCTTCAACTAATTCTTAAGTTTTAGAAGATCCTTAGGTTCCATCATTTTAGGAGGAATGGTCATAGGTGATACTCCAGGCATAATCATAGTGGTAAAATATACATCTCATACTGGTAGTAGACTAAAAAAGTCATCAAGGTAAACATATATGAAAAAATCTACTGAAAGTGTGAAAAAATCTAGTTGTAACCCCTGAACATCAAGAAAAAGACTAGAAACCTATGTTCTAACACTACCCAACCTCTGTTTCTCAGGTCCTTCTCTCGTCTTATTAAGATACCATTCTCCCTTATGCATGTGTGTAATGATATCTAGTGATGTAAACATCATCCTTCAATGATAGAAGTCAATATGGGATCTGTAGGGAACTAACCAATCCATCCGGATGATTACATCTAAGACTATCATGTCAATAACATACATGATCCATATGTAAAGGTAACTACCTATCATAAGGGGGGATATTCTAAGAGTGATGAATTTTCTCTGAATGGATACATAATGGTGTATCTAGTATCATGAACCCTTGATAAAACTCGATGTCGAGGCCCGAACTCTCAGTGACTAACATAGATATGAACGAGTGAGATGAACTTGTATCAAAGTAGACACTAAAGAAGATGCTACTAGAATAGTACATCATATTGTAGATGGTATGGCACACTACTCCAATGGTGTAGGATGAACTATATGTAATTGGCCTATACCGTGTTCCTAATTTACTACATCACCACCCTAAGTAGGGCCACTCTACTGGAAGATCGAATAATAATCCTGGTTAAATATTGCTTGACTTCCACCTTGGCCTGATTGACCAGTGTTATTCTAGCTGCCTGACTATTGTGATCCCACCGAACCCACTATCGATCAAGGAGTAGGTGAAGATCCCCGCTCTCTTATCACTGATTGAAACATCCTACAAAAATGGTGGATATGGAACAAACTTCCACAAACTATTAACTGAACTAGGTTATTTGTAAACAACCTCTTAAAATTTCCTGACATCCCACACTGGTGATAGATAGGATACCTACAAGTGGAAGGGTCCTGAACACTGCTACCTCTATGAGGTTCTTTGAAGCATCACTTTCATCCAAAAGTAGACCCACTTGAAGACTTAGGTTCCAAACCACCTAGGCTCGCACCGTCAACATCCCTCAAATTTAGCTCTATAATTAGGGTCTGGTTGATGATATTAGAAATTTTCACCAGCCTAAAGACATTGACTTGTGACCATATGGCATAACACAACCCATACTCAAATTTCCTAGAATCCATCATATCATCAGCAACCAGAGAATGAGAGAAACAATATAACTCAGTGAAACAAGATGAGTAATACATAACTGACATGGTCCCCTACTATAGATTCATGAACTCTGTAGCTCTGTAATACATCAGAGTCTAGAGAAATAAGTAGACGTAGAAAAAAATCTGGAAGTCAGCCTAAGCCTTCTATCTATGCCGGCCTACCTGGGGAATGACGTCCCACCACCTCTTGGCTAAATCTCGTAACATGTAAGCAGCTAACTTGACCCTCCACTCTTGAGGTGTCTGTAGATGCATGAATATAGATAGGATAACCTTAATCCAATAATATATGGAAAGTGGTATGACACCCCTGAGAAAGTTGGAGGATACATCTATTGAAACTTGTGAGTCAACTCTTATATAATTTGGGCATGTCACACTCCACCTTGAATAATCTTCATCATACGCATGAATTACTCTTGAAATTGGGAATCAGTTCCCAAATTAGGAATATGAGGAGGAGACGTAGGTGGATCGACTGAATGAACCAATGGAGACACAAGCCTATCCACTTTAGGGACATGATCATCACCACATTTAGGATGCACAACTCTTGTACATCATGACATAATAATTCTACAATTCCAATGAATTTCTTAGAAATTATTCAAGAAATTTAGAATATTGAAATTAAGAAACTTGGAATGGTACTAAATCATTCCTATAAAAGAAACACGTGTCTCTAACTACTTTATAATCATGGTCTAGATGACAGAACAAACCAAAACAGGCCATAAGAAATAAGAAACACCCACTACCCACTAATAAGGCTAGGTTTGAGTTAAGTCTCTAGGTTAATCTTATGAAAGATGGATTTTCTCAGGTTGTAAATCATTTCCCATTTAAAGGTGCACTCATTAGAACATTTTATGCATTTAAATCAACTTAAACAAATGATATGTCATTTTATGGCCCATAAGAACCGATACACCTAATAAACCAAAAAATTACCCACACTTGGATGCAATTTTCATTTAAATTATACTTACCCATGTGATTATATCATTTCTCAAATGGTTGAGCTAGCTGGAATTTTATTTTATTTTTCATAAGGGCCCATACACTGTATGATTCAAAGAGCTGAACCCACTAAAATCACACCATAGAACAATCCATAATCGGAATGAATATTCAATGAAATTATATATTAGAGACAAGGTATAATGAATACGAAGCATTCAATTCTTACTACAAATTAAACGTGACATAACAAAATGCATGGTCTATTCTTACTTGCCTATTATGATGCATTTTCTAATACATAACTCTAATTTCACTATGTTTTTCAATGACATCATAGTCCCAATATCATCAATATCAATAACATCACAAAACATGTGAAACACTCAATGAAGAAACAATATCAATATTAATAGTCATAAAAAGAACAAAAATAATTCAAGATACTTGGACCTTACCTCATTCAGGGGTTAATGATGCCTAAGCATGGCTCATGACCATGTCCCAAATGTTTCCAATCTCTAATATATTGTCTCAAAATAGTAAATCAATAAAAGGAACCCCTATGATACTACCTTATGACATCCCAGACCTGGATTTTACTTAAACCGTACTCGAGTCCGGTTGGCCACATGACCCTTGGCTTATATCCACATATGACAGGGGCTACTGACAAGCAGCGGGGGTGTGAAGGTAAAACATCAGGGAGACTGTACCCCCATGTTAGAGTATCCAACAGATGTAACAGTAATATACAATACCATAAGCATAACCAAACAAAAATATACAATAAATACTGGAAGCATAAATAAATACAAAAGAAGTCTAAATTACTGAATAACATATCAAAGACCACATTGGCAGTTTCTGATACAACATTTATTCATGGAATTCAATGAAGATGAAATAGACAAGATAAAATAAGTACAAAAGTGATGAAAATCCAAAAGTTACTCTATGGAATCTCAAGCATAAGCTCAATCCTCTACTCCTAAGATCCAACTAAGTAGTAATAATCAACATCCATAAGAGTAGTCTTTTCCCCTATCCATACTTGAATGAAAACAATATTCTAGGGTGCTAATGTAGGACTGAGTAGGGCGTGAGATAAATATATCAGTAGGCCACCACAAATGGTGTCTACATGTAATCTGAGTAGGCGCTCATAAGTAAACAGTGTGAAAAAAGGACAAGTAAGTAAATTAGTTCATTATAATTAAATAACCTCTCGCTTAGGTTCCTAAATGATACATGGCGGGTCTAACTACTTCAGCTCAAAGTTGGTATTTCTGATCAAGTTTCCATCTATATATCTATAGATAATAACTAGTATGGGATAAGAGTTCCTCCCATTCATAAATGTTTATAGATATTTCAACCAATGTCGGGTAAGCATGCCTCCAACCCATACATTAATAAAGGCTATAACTGGCATGGGGTAAGAATGCCTCCCATCCATATACATATCATTAGCTAGAATGGGGTAAGAATTCCTCCTATCAATATACATATCATAAGATGACATGGGGTAAGAATTCCTTCCATCCATATACATATCATAAGATGACATAGGTTAAGAATTCCTCCCATACATATAAATATCATAAGATCATACACATAGGAAGGGAATATCCATTCATATTATATAACACAAGGAAAAAGCATCTTATATCATTTCAATTTAAATAAACCAACCATTTCATGTAATGAATTTTTAATGAATCACTGTAAGGGAAATTCCATGCCATCCCTTGAACCATTCCATTTAATTCAATTAATCTATAAGGTTTAAGCTATCTCATCCTAGCCAACCTATGCAGTCCAACCATTTCATTTTCCTAACTTGGAAAATTTATTTATAATGGTACGAGCTAAGGGAGGGGTTATATAAAAAAGGTCCCATAACCATTTTTTCAATTCCATGCCTAAGAGGACCAAACACACATGGGATGTCTTGGTATATATAAAATACACAAGGGATAAGGGTTATTTCAATTGAAAGTCTAGTCGGAACCTAAAATGGGTTCCAAGCATTTTGACCAATTTGGCCAAAATGACTGTTTTCAAGGTGGTACACCAATGAGAGTCCATATAGAGATCATGTTTTTTATAAACCCCTTAAAATGATCAAATTCATCAATATCAAGGAACTAGGGTCATTTAGACATGAAGGAACCAAAAAAATTAAGAATCTCAGAAAAGGCCAGCTCACGACACAATAAAATAAAAACAAAATGGACAAATATTAAATGGAAAACTATGTGACCACCTAAATTTGGGCCGTATAATAATAATTTATTGTTATCAACCTTAGTTTCGAATAAGTTTGGATGAGATTTGAGTTTGAGTGAAACACCATGAAAATAGGTCATATGATCCTAGCCAAAATAACACAACAGAAGGAGATAATAATAGAGACATGAGTAGAAAGACTAGGGAGTCTTACCACAGGGGTTCCAATTACTCCGGTAGATTGAATATTGGTTTTTAGATGAATGAGTTTTCACTAATCCAAGGAGGGAGGCAGTTTTGAGAGCTTAAGGAGTAGGAACCCATGGCTCTTTCTATTGGAAGGTGAGTAACAAAGAAAAATTATAATTTAAGTTAAGGGGGGGGGGTAACGTTTCCCCAAGAACTACTGCCCATAATTTATGTGAATGGCTTAAAAACAATTCATAGACAATGAATAAAGGCATGCTACCCTTTCTGCAGTAGGGTGCATAGCCACACACCTGGTCCACCTAGTTGCAGACAAACCATGTGGACATGCAGGTGCCCCTGTTACAGCAGCACAGTTTACTCAAACCATGTGGTATGGGTCATATGGTTTACAGTAACTATGTGGCCCATACTAAATCCCACTTTTCTTGACATTCAGTCTCTAAACCATCTTCAGACACTCCTCAGGCCTTCCCTAGGCCGCAACACACACTTACCATGATTAAAGGAATGATAAAAAATAAAAAATGATATATACCTTGGTAAAAATTCATATTGTTACAATGAGTATGCATTGGTTTGGATAATTCACATGATCATTTATCATTTATTGTGAGGATTTCAATCATGAATAAAATAATAATTTTTTTGGAAGAGAAAATTATATTTCACATAAGAAAAGCTTCCATGATTTCTAAAAACACATAAACATGAAATATTTTAATTACAACAAATTCCATGATGTTATTATAAATCCTTGGCATGCAATGAAACTCAATAGAGAGAAAAGGGAGACCTATATTATAAATATTGAGGGAGATAGGTCTATAGATGATCTTAACATTCAAATAACATGATGCTCTCATTTTATAGAGTGAAATTGAGTGTTATAAATATCTCTTTATGGATGATGAAGAATTCCTACCATGATACTTATTAGATATATTATTTATAGGATAATATAATAACATTTCCATGATTTTGAAAATAGTATTAAATACAACTCACTTGAGTTAATATCATACTCACCATTTTCATGGAGAACAGGTTCTACAAAGCCACAATAGTTTTAACAAAACAATTTATCTATGATGAACAACACAATACATTCTTCCTCTTATACATATTGATTTTTAAATCCATATGTTCTACATGAGGACGAAATTTCCCAATATATATGCACATATAAGAACTTTTACACCCACAAAAACTCATGTTTTCATGAGGGAGATATTGATTTTCATGATAAACACAATGCATATATAAAGTATTTTAGCTAAAAGATATAGTTCACATTGAATAAATGAAATTTCTAAAGTGAAAATAATATAATAAAAATATTATTTGTATTAATTATTAGTATATATGTCCATGGAATTCATGAATTAAGTGCCACTGGGGTAATATTGATATAATTACTTGAACGTGATATTGAGAAATCAAGAAGTGGATAAATTTTGATTTAAAAGATTAATATTTAAAAAATTAATGTTAATTATATTGTGTGAAACACTTACACATATTGACTAAGGTTTGTACTTCATCATATAAAATAAAAATTTCTTGGGAATTATTACACTGAAGTATCTAATTATATAATAATGATCAGAATTGTAGAGAAATATTGACATACATGATCAGTGGATGTTGGAGGTACTTTAATTTGAAGAAGATTATAGAAAATAAATTACTCACCAGGTGGAAAACAAATATGAAGAATAAATATGAACTTCTACTGTATGATCAAGCTTCTAAGAAAGGTAGAAGACTATGTGATGTAGTATATAAATCCTCTTGTGTGACTCAAGAGTGTAAAGGCCAAATTTTACTTTGATAACATTACATAATGTATTATAAATATTTTCTTGTGTGAATTAATATTTAGAAGGCCATTTTGGACATTGGTAACACTTTTTGAAGTATTATAATTATCCTAATATGTGAATTTAGGAGTAAGAATATATTATTACTATGTATTGGCCATTATAATTGATGAAAATATTATAGTAGATAATCAATTTTGGGGGTTATAATCTTTAGGGAAAGGAGTATTTCCTTGTAATTAGCCTTTTAAATACCATCTATTGTGATATCTCTTGTCATTTCCACATATGATTTGAGATTGCGAGATGTTATTGAGTGGATCAAGAACCTTGAAAATATTAAGAGTATGAATTAAAAATAAATATTTCATGAAAATTAAACCATTGATTCTACCTCTATCATAGGTCAATCCGATATGGGGATCTATAGATATCTATCATGAAATACTTCAAATAGAACCATAATTAATATTTTAAAATTTTCATGTTATATTAGAATATTGATAGAGTTATCCTTGGGGATAAACAACCATGATGTAAGGATATTATAGTGTATCCCATGAGTCAAATCATAAAAAAAGAAACTTTTCCTAAATTCAATTATTATATCTGAATATCTAAATTGAGATTGCTCTTATAAAATGATGATTTAGGTTGGAAAAACACCTTTTGAAATTGTATTGAAGGGTTTGGAATTTGAATATGGGGGGGGGGGGTCATGTTTAGATGGAAGACTTTATAAAGTTGGAGTAAATTTAAATTTATCTGAATGTTTAAATAAATGTCTTGAGTTGTGTACATGTAATAAATTTCTTAAAAAATATAATTTAATAGAACATGGAAATAGAAAACTAGATTTTTTATAAAATACTAAATAGTTTTATAGAAAGATTTTATATAAATAATAATCAATAATTTTTACTACAAATATTTATCTCTCATGATCCTAGAGTTTATTAATTTATGGATCATCGATTAGGTGAAATATAGTGGCATTCTTCTCTAATTTTATAAATCATATTTTCTGATCAATAAGATAAAATGGTTTGAAATGACATTTCATGTAGTAATTGAATCATAAAGATGAGATGATAATAATTTTCCTTATATTATCACTATTTAATTTATTTTCCATAAGGGGGGGGGGGATAATAATGATATTAAATTTGAATTAGGTAGAACTGAAATAGGCAATGAAAATAAATACAAAGGTTTAGATTGAAGTTCCCAATTGGATTTTTATGAATGGTGCTAAATTTTGTTGTATTGTTTCAAATATATCAATATGGAAGAAATCCAATATATTATGAAGTTTGGTGGTGGTGAAAGAGTCCAATATAGATAAATTAGTTTAATATGTTTTGATGTATCTTGTAGAAAACCTATTATATTTGAATGTGATGCTTGTTATGATATCATGATGATGAATTAATATTCTTGAAATAGAATTTGAGATACTTGCATTGAAAATTTAAAATGATTGATATATCTAAAAAAGAAACAGAAGATACATTTGAGGATTGTAGATATTATATTAATCAGAATTGATGAATATCTCTACTGGAATATAGAATAACTATCTACAACATGTTCTTTATAAAGTTATGTGAAAGAATGTTATAGAAAAAATTCTAGATTGAAGTTGGAGAATCCATCATTGGATTACCATGAATATTAGATTATGAAATAAATAGAGAATATCTCTTAGATTAATTACTAAAGAGGCGAGAGTTTGAATCTAGAATTAATGAGGAAATCAATGTACATTAATGATTTCAAAAATTATTATTATATGATATAAAATATTTGGTAATTATGTAGAAGATATTTGGAACTTTTTTATAGTATTTAATATCATCTACGGTATTTTTAGTTAAATAAGAGTGAATGAGGATTCCATGAAAAACCCATTAGTGGTCCTAATATAATTTGAGGAAGTTTTGGAATCATGAGTAGGTGATGAGATTTTGAAATTTTATTAATATATAAAAGTTATTAGGATTATAATTATTTTAAAAAATATAAATTTTATATCCTTTATTCCAAAAATCACATCAAACTTAATACAAGTGTGTTCTAACATGAAATTCCATGTTTATATTGTTGAGGTGGAAGTTAATTTTATATTATTTTAACGATATGTGACCTTTTTATATTCAATTAATCCTTTATAAAATGTTGGTTTTGAGGAAATCAGATGACAGAAGAAGATCTATATCCAGCAGACAATGGAGTACTACATCTGATGATTTAGAAATGAAATTCAAAGAACACCAAATCTGATTATCATAGATACTTATAGAGATCTCAATAAATTTATCTTGACGATTTTATGAGTAGTATTAATTAATCAAATGATGATTTTTCTTTAGTGATATGATGAGTTCCAAATAATTTTTAATTTTTCTATATTTGTTTTGGAAATAATATTCAACAATATTTTCTTCAGATATCTTTTTATAAAAGCATTCATGTGTAATGATTTCATTTTAAATGATCTATCTATTTTTTATTGTAATTTTTTATGAAATTACAAATAAAGAATATAATATAGGGAATAAATATAGATTTTATAATTATTATGATCATGGGATTCCCAATATAATAAGTAAGAGGCCATCTTAGAAGGTTAATGTCAATGAGGATCATAGTGCTTGAGCTTACCTTTTTTTAATCTCTATAACAATTGGATTTTGTGGAAAAGAAGATAAAATTCATCTAACAGGATTATAGTCCATTACATTTCATGTTTTTAATAAGGATACAAATGATTGGGTTAAATATCCTCCTACCTATTTGGATAAATTTTAATGATTCATTGGAATTGGAAATAAATTTGTTTGTTATATCCTTTAATTGTATATAAGTTGTTACTAAATACTTTGAGCATTATTTTTACATTATATTATTTTTTCATTTATTATTTTTGAATTTATTTTTATGTAGTATAATTTTTGATAGAATTATATCCATTATGTTTATAATTTGTTTATGACATTATATGGGAAGATATTTCTTCTAAGGAACTTACACTTAGAGTTGGATAAAAATTGATTATAAAATTTTAGACAAAATTACACCCTAATGTATTACCATATCACTACACCTATTTGGGATTGAAACTTGGTATTGTAGAATACATATTATTGTATGATCTTAAATATCAAAGTGAATTAATCTGTTGATTTTTATCTTTTTTTATGAGAGCTTGAAATATTTTTCATTACACTAACATGTTGAATATAAAAGATATAATTTTTATTTAAATATGTTAGAGATATATATTAGTTTATTGATAATATAAATATAAAAAATAATCGATATTTGTGGGTAAAGATTATGAGTATTTTATTGATCTTATAATGATATTAATTTTCAATATTGGATTTTAAGACTATCTTCTGATAATCGAGAGATACAAATGCTATAGAAAAATGTTTGTATTGTTACTCAAGACAAATGAACTATATTTCAAATCAACTTATGTTCCATGAAATATATAATTTATCGTATCCAAATAAATACATATAGTCATGTTTCTTCTTGTCAGATGACAATTGGTAATTTTAATAATATAGAAGTAACTCACTTTTGGACATCCATTATTCTAGAAAAAAAGTGAAATTTCATGTAAAAGTTAAGAAGAATTTTATTCTCGATTGGGAGAATCAGTAACTCAAATGTGTCTAAAATTTATGACTATTGTCAATAGTTTTAAATCCCTTAGATAAAATAATTTATTGTGCGTTGTTATTTTATAGATGGATAATGAAATTTTAAATAAATAAATGGACTATAAGTGGATACATATAAATGCAATAAACAACATTACCAAATTTAGTATTAATGATTTTATTTAACCGTGAAGTAATAATAAAGTCATTTATGGTGATATTCTTTGAAAGTAATAAATAAAAAATTTGTTTCATTAATGTAAATTTTTAGAGCGCTAAATTTTATATCTCAAAAAATATTCTCTTATATCATCTAATGTCAATAACCAAGTGAAGTTTTTGAAATGGTTGATCATAAAAATTGGTATAAGGATGGAGAGATATATTTGATAGAACAATTTTTAGAGGGATAACCAGAAACATAAAAGTTAATTTTTTAAATGAAAGATCCATAAAATAATTTATGTTATGAGTTTAAGAATTTTGGACACATTCAATCGAATAATATGAGACCTTAATTATATCGAAATTTTTTAAGGAGGAGTTTGATGTAAAAACATAGAAATGATTTTTTAGAAGTGAATGATAAATGGAGAATTAGTAAGGATCCATTATTCTTTGAAGATAAAAATTATCCTGAGAGAGGTGATAACATGATAATTGTTGTATTTTATGAATGGTCCTTATAGATTTTTTTGGGTAATCATTACATATGATACTCTTACATAATAATAAATGAATACCATTTGTTTTTTTTCACTAGATGATAATTATATGTCTTCATCAACTAATAATGTTTTAAACAATGTTTTTCTGAGAAAATGTCCATGTGTGTAAATATATTTAGGAGGTGAAATAAAAATATTCAGGAGTGAAATCATCTTAAGGATAATTTTTAAAAACAATAAAATCCATATTTCAGACTTAAATATTAATTATATAATAATAAGAATAACACTAAAAATTAAATATAGTAATTATATAAATTAAATTATAAGTGCACTAGGATCATATAAAAGTTAGATAATTTTATGAATAAAGTATAAAAGTTAAATTTTGGTAATAATTTAAAGGTAATACCCTTTACAGAAGATAGTAATGAAGTCATAAAACATACATATGAAGTCCAAATCCAAATGAATATGTTCAAAAAATTTACCATGGAATGAATTTCCTTTGACAGTATACAAAGACATTTAAGGACAATCAAAAAAAATTCTAGACTTGAACAAAAATCCCAATGATGTTTTCATTATTACTCTACCTACTTTCTTCAAAGTAGTGCTATTTTATATACCAAATGTCCAAGAGGTGGAAATGTGAAGATATAGTATTACTAGAATTAAATTGAATATTTCATAAAATATCTAAAATTTATTTCAAAGGAGATTAATTTTATCAATCATAAAAAAGGTTAGATGATTTGGGTGCCTAAGTGACTCTTTTCTAACCCTTCTGAGATTAGACAAGTATAACTTCCCCATACTTGATCTAAAATCAATGGATACCACCATGTTATAGTTTATAAAATTATATATTCGGTACATAGTGACATTATATTTTGTATATAAAAATTCTCATCTTATTATAAATTACTCAAATAATATTTAGAAATAGTATCTTTCAAGAATAATTCTTAATATATGGGGATTTTTTTTCTGTTGGACTAATTTTCATACAGAGTTCATATTTTAACAACCATAATAATAACTGTAATATATAAATGATATTTTGAATGATTTTTGGTACAATATTCTACATAATATGATAATTTATTATAGATAAAAGATAAATATTTTGTGGTTCAAATTGTTTTTTATTATACTATAAAATTTAAAAACTTATTTTATTTCATAATTTTCATTATTTTATTAATTTCTATAGATTTTAATTTTTTTTGAACTTAATATCATAAAAATAATTTGATAAATGGATTAGTAGTCAAGAAATAATGATTTCCAATACTAATTCAATAGAATGTATTGTAAAATCTTTTAAAATTTCTTCCTATGATTATAAAAACATATTTTTTTGGATAGTCTTGATTAAAATTTAATTTTTAATTAATGATTTAATTTTTTTCTATAATTTAATATTTGTTATAATATTTTTTAAAATAATTATTTAAATTGAAAATTTGAGACATGTGATAATAAATATAAATTATGGAACCCAGTTTTCAGAAAATGAGAAAAGATATCATAAAATAAAAAATTGTGGTTTTCAATTTTCATTTAATTTTTTTCTTTTAATTTCCTTTTGTAAATCATTAAGGTTGGTGGATTTGTTTTAGGAAAATTAATTTAAAAATAAAAATAAATATTGAGGTAGAAAAATGAAATATTAAGATAAATATAATTTAAATGTTTAATAATAAGTAATATGGTTTCAAAATATATTAAAATTTTCATTTTATTATTTATCATTATTTAAAATATTATTTTTATTATTTATAGTGTATTTAATTTAAAAATAATAACGAGGATATGAATTTGAATCGTATTTTTTCCCAGTTAAATGGGGATTTTTTTAAATCACATTTTCTTATATTTAATATTTAAGGGGGAGAAAACTAACATAGAAGTTTTCAAATCATATGAAATAAGATTCTTTATTATAATAATACTCTTAAAAATACCTGATTTTTTTGTGTATTTGGAATATAAAAAGTTATAGATTAATGGGTCCATGAAGACTTTTATATCTATTATTTTTAAAATCAAAATAAATTTAACAGAACTATGATCTAAAATTAAATTTTATGTAATTGTTTTTGATTTGTTAGTTTAATATTCGTTATTTTATTGATCAATGAACATATTATACCTAATAAAAATTTTATTATGTGATGGAATTTTAAAAAATAGATGATAAAAATAGAGATTCATTTATTGGAAAACTGAGTACTATGTTTGGTGTTGTTGAAACATAACATGAAGTACTCAAAATCCAACTATTTGAGTTTTTATATAGAAAAAACAATAAATTAAACTAGATTAATTGTGGATTGTAAGTAGTTACTAATGTGAAGAATTTATTTGAGTGTGTTGAAAGTATTGAAATCATTTTTAATTTTTCAAAAAAATGTTTCCTTGAACACTTATAATTATATTTTCTTCGAAAGGATTTTTCTTAGAGCATCCACATGTTTGGTTATCATGATAAAATAATTTTTTATTGTTATAATTATTCTTTTCTTGATAATTGAGATTTGAGATATCTTGAGGATGAAATATTGTTTTCCTAATCAGTGTGATTGAGGGTTTTTTGGGATAAGAAGATAGCTCCCTTGAAATAGGGTTAGGTGTGATAAATCTAAATGTTTTTGATGTTATAATTGCTAGATTATTTTTATACATTCATTACAGAAATTGGAAGACATATACCATCTTAAGGGTTTGTAATCAAGGAAATTCTAGACTTGGTAAAAGAATACCTATAACCACGACGAATATACCCCATCTTCTTTGGGAAATATCAGTTGTTTTTTATGTACTAAATTTTTTTTATTAAATAATATACTTTAAGAGTATTTTATTTTTTTAGAAGACTCAAATAATTATATGAAAATTGCATTATATTTTTATTTATTTTATTTTTTTATTTATGAAATAATTTCGTAACTAACAATAGTATAATATATAATGCATTTATAGTTTATAAATATAATTATCTTAGAAGATATATGATCACCCACTCACACATTGAGTGGGATTAAACTTTATTGTCAAATTTTAGACTACAATTAACCCCCTCTTTTATTTTCATATCAATACACCTTATAGGTCCAAAAGATACATTAGTGTAACTCTATGATTCTAACCAATATGTAAGAGTCTCATTTTGAGTTGGTGTTGAAAATGGGAAAATTTTGAATTCTCATTGAATACATAAATGATTCTTTGCCTTGAAGAAGATGAATTTGTAAAGGTACATAACAACTCAAATAGAGATTCATAAAATTGTATTACATGATATGTAAATTCAACTCAAATGGAAAATATTTTTGAAAAGTATAAAGGTACATGATTATAACTAAAGTTAACCTTGAGGTAATATTTTTTTTAATGACTAGGAGAAGTCAGAATGTGGTAAATGAAGTCTAGTTGCATAATATATAAAGGTATATTGGAATTAGAAAATTTGGAATGTCTCGAAGAACCTTGTGATGTGTAAAGGGAAGGTTCTCAATATATATTAGTCAATTATATGATATGTGAAAGTCACGAATAAAGGATTTTGAATAGAGTTGGGTCACATTGTGGTATGCAAGAGTCTTTTTAATGGTTACATTAGGGTTTTACTGACATTAATTAATGGTAATTCCTTCACCAAAATATGAGAATTATAAAATGAAAAATTTGTAATAAGAATAAGTCAGAAGATGCTTGATCAATTATTAAATGAGTTAAATGTCCTGATTTCAGATAAAATAATGATTTATTTAACTAGTTTTGTTGATGAATAATAATTATGACGATTCTCACACCATGAAAAAGAATATCATTTCATGGATATGTATGTAGATAAAATATATGTCCAAGATGGTTTTAGGAGTTGACTCTTAGTCCTACTGGGATACGAGAAGGCCAATATATAGAGTCTAATAAAGAGAATGTCATTAGATATTTACTCACTGTGATATTTCTATTGCATATAATCATGACTACATGAAATAATAAGGTAATATAGATATTAGTGAATGACAAAGTCATGCTAATTTTGTTTACTACATGAGTTAAAAAATTGATTCTCATAGAGATATCAAAATTGGTTAATTAATATTTTTGGACTAACATTTATAAATAATTGATGTAATAGAAATATATAGTGGATTTACTAAGTATATAAGAAAGTGAAGGATGATAATATGAACATAAGATGGTTTTATTTGATAATACCTAACTATGAATATTCTATGCCTCAAACTGAGTGAGATTAAATATATTTTTGAAGAAATTTTTTTTATTGAGGAATAAGAAGAAGATCTGAAGAATAAGAAATACGTGAAACATAATGTTCCATAATATATCTATATCATATTATATAGAACAATAAAAAAATAGAAGAAGAGGAATTTTTATATGCTCCACAATATCTTTATATCATAGATGTTAATTGAGGAAGAATACATTGTGACATATCATACTATCTATAGTTATTTTAAATTCTATTATTGATTCAAGAATATAATGTTTACTTGTATATTATTTAAATATGTTTGTATATTAGAAGGTGAAGAACTATTATTGATGAATAAGAACTTATTAAAGTGATGTACTAATATATAGATCTGTCAGAAGATCTCATTTAGGTGTTTGTATATATGATCTTTAATGATTGGAGTGATCTTGTATAATAATGTCCATACCAATTAGAAGCGTAAAGTTTTTTAATGAGATAACTACTACTTCAATGTATGTTTTAGAAATGATGATGACCATATATGGATATCATATACACTAAAAAAAGATAATTAGCATTGTTTTTAGAGTGGGTCATACACAACCCCCTTTAACTTTTTGAACATTATTTTTTTAGTATTTGGTTTGATTTTAGAGGTCGTTAAGTAAAACCTGCCACTAATTTAACAATTAGTGGCACTATATATTTGGTTGTATTTAGAAGAGATATATATATATAATTAACAATCATTTAGAAATATATATATATATATAATTGATTTTTTTAAAAGGAAATAGTGGGGGTTCACAAACCCCTCTATTTTAAGATATTAGAGGGGGTTCATGAGTCACTCCTAATCACATAGATTAGATGTGGGTTTTAAACCATTCTGATTTAAGAAATTAAAGGCGGATTTGACCCCTCTATAACTGAGGACATTAGAGGGGGGGGGGGGGGTTATCCCCTTGTAATTCAGAAATTCGATGGGGGTCATGAATCACTGCTCATCCCTTTGATTAAAGGGGCTTTTAAATCCCCTCTAATTTATTATTTTTTAAAAAATAAATCTCATATAAATTTAAATTTTATAATATATATGTGTGCGTACACATGTGTGTGTGTGTTTATATATTACATAAAACACATTACATAAATGTATTTAAATACATTATATACACATATATATATAAGTACATTATATAAATACTTTAAATGAATACTTATACAAATACAATAAAATGTATACATATATAAATATTGGTATATATAATATAAATGTAATTATAAATATATTATTCAAATTTATAAAAAAAATTATGGTTTTATAAAAAATATACATTTATATTATGTTTTTTATTATATATATATATATATTATATACATTTTTATTGTATATTTTTCTATAAATTAATTTATATTATATTATGTATAAGAATATATATAATATTTAAAAAAGTAAAATTTAATATAGAGATATATATTATATAATTATAATATATGTAATATAATATAAATATTTAATTATATATAAATTTATATATTTTATAGTATACCACAATAATTATTAATTAATTTAGTATATATATACAAATCATTAAATTATATTATATATTACGAATTATATGAATGTATTTAGTTTTGTGGATATATATATATATATATATATATAATATGCTATAAATGTATATAATCACATACATAAAAGTATAATATAAATTAATTTAATAAAACATATGTGTAATATAAATCATAAAATGTATAAATGTATTGTATTTATAAAACCCACATATAATTTTTATAGTTTAAAAAATAAGTGTAATAATAATAAGAATAATTAATAATATTATTTTCACACACGGACAACCATATATAGAAATATATAAAAATTATTATATAAATATATATACTATAAGTATATTATATCTATAAATTTTATATAAATACATAATTATACACAGAAACAAATATAAATGTGTTTACAAATATGGGTATGAATATATATATTTATGTATGTAAATATAGTTCTTTATATATGAATATATTATGCACAAATATATTATATATTATCTAATATTTCTACATCTAATATATATATATTATATAACTATATTCTGAACAAATATATAGATCATATATTTTACACAAATACATTATATATTATATTATACACAAATATATATTATATCTAAATATCATAAAATATATATATTATATATAAATATTATTCACAAATAAATAACATATAAATATTTATCTGTATTTAAATATTTATTCAAATAATATATATTTTAATAGCCTTACGAGTACGTATAAATATAAAAATGTGTAATTGATATAATTAAATTTGATTACCGTAGTGAAAAAATGGTAGGGGTTTTATCCTGCCAGTTAGAAGTTCGAATCCCAATAGGTTAAACTTTTACAAATGGAATGTGAAATGGGGGGGGGGGGGCATGACACTACAAAGTGGAGGAACTTGAGGGGAGCAGTGTCACACCCGGTTTGTTTCCTTTTCATGTCATGGTTTTGATCCGGTTCATTGAAAATCCCGACCCTTTGATTGTGTGTTGGGTGAGATTAATTTTTAGTTATTAAATACCATATATGTATAATCACTCTAATTTGGGTTCTCCATTACTTGTTTAGGTGTTTTTGGAAAAAAGGTGGTTATTTAATTATTTGGGCAAACCATGAGCCCATTTCCAAATTTAAAAACATATTTATTTCATTTAAAACTCATTAAATTTTTATCATTTTTGAATCATTACACTTCCCACTTGTTCTATACTAACATATTAAAACTACCATATCCTTTTTGACCCCTTATAAATTCATAAGCATGGTGAATTGGGGTTATTATTTAGGTATTGGCCCATCCCATTGGCCCATTTCCAGTTAAAACAAAAATTGGTTCTTTTATATCTAATTCCAATTTTAATCTTTTTTGGTGATTCCACCTCCCATTCGAATAAAATACCCCTATCCTCACCCCCATTATATTTTACCATTTTGGAGCTCATATGATTCATGTATTAGTGAAAACTTCTCAATGTCTCTTGAATCGTCCAGAATCCTGAGGTAAATTCTTTCATCCATAAATAATTTTATTTGTACTCTTTTTCTGACAAATCATCTTTCCATGGTTATTCCTCTCCTTAGGAGACTCTCCAAGAGGTTTCAAGACATTCTATTTTCTCTAAGGGTGCAGATCTAAAGGAAGACGGAGAGTTTTCTAGTTGAAAAGGTGAGATTCCTTCTTATTTCTCCTCCCTCTTTTCCCCCTTTCATTATTTCATGGTTTTATAATCTCCAATAGTCAATATCGACCTAGGTTTCTGCTATATTATAATTCTTTATGAGGTTTTTGTTCAATTGGTTCGGTTTATCATAGTTTTAGGGTTTGTAAACCCTCAGATGGTGATATTGGGTGTGAGTTTCTGTTACGCCAATGATTTGAGTTTGGATATCCCTTGCACATGACTTTATCTTTTATGATTAATCATTTTATTATTGTTTTAATTTTATATATATGTTTATTATTGTTTAGTAATTGGATAATTTTCTTGGTGTGAAAAATGGTTGTTTAATCCTTGTTTGGTGAAAGGTAGTGTTGTTTTGTCATAAAAGTGCACACCGAGTGTTTGTTTAAATGTTCAACTATCTTTCAAAACTATTATGTGATGTTTAGAACTTAATTTATGATATTTTGAATATTTTATAGTATCTTCTATAAAATATGGAAAGTAATTGGTGTTTTATTCTTTTTTTATGTGATTAAAATAAATTGTTTTGTTTAAAAGGGCATGTCATGTGTTCAGTAAATTGCATGGTTGGACTTTATGTGTTATGTTTGATTTAAAAATTATTTGTATGGAGTTATAAATGAATAAAAATAATGAGAAATGGTATGTTGTGTCCTCATATATCTTTCCAATTTGTATTTGGTTTCACAAACAAATGGGTTTTGGTTTACAACATGTTTTGACCCGAGTTGTCGGAAAATGGCCCGTTTCACATCCTTATAAAAATAGCAGTGTTTTGAATATGTAATCTGAATGTTTTAAGTGATTTATGAATGTTTTTTTCTAATGTAAATGGTGTTTATACACCTCCTTAATAAAAGTGAAATGCATTCCTTGGTCAAAGGATATGTTGGAGAAAGGCTTAAAGGCCCGTTTGGCATTTGTTTTTTTGTTAAAATGGTTTCCATGCGTATTTCATGTTTTATCTTTTGGGTAAAT
Source organism: Viscum album (assembly GCA_963277665.1). Classification (NCBI taxonomy): domain Eukaryota; kingdom Viridiplantae; phylum Streptophyta; class Magnoliopsida; order Santalales; family Viscaceae; genus Viscum; species Viscum album. Next base: position 1,597,987,340 of record OY728130.1, on the reverse strand, counting down.
TTTATGGTCCATGAAAATGATTTATTAATTGGTTTTTGGGCTTCCAAATCTGGATTGTTATGTTATTGATGAGTTTTTGGCCTTAAAATATCACTTTTGAATGGATTTTATATGCAAGACCTCGTTATACTCCTTGAAATTGATTTACAAATCTTTTTAGCGGTTTATTGATTCGTGAAAGAAATGTGAAGCATTATTATGAGATGTTTGTGTGTTTATGGATTGGTAATTTAATTTTTATATGGAATGTGTATTTTATAATATTTTTATCTTGATTGTGAACTAATTAGAATAACAGGTATCTAGGTGGGCGGGTGTGTACTAGTATGCTAGTGATTCCATGGGGTTTGGACCCTGTTTCACGTAGCATGTTTTACGATGAAAACACTAAGTAAATTATGATTATGATATTGTTGTGGGACCACTATGTTATGGGTGTACTCCCTAGTATTGGATCATGTGCATGAGAATGGATATTTATTATGGTTACTTTCACTGAGATATGAGGTACCTAGGGCTCACAACTAACTAGTGCCTAGGGTGTTCCCGTGACTTGTGATCATTGGCTATTTTGTACTCACTATCGGCATACAATGTGTTTTCTTCATAAATTAAGTAGTGTGTGTAATATATTTAAAAATTTAAATTCATTAAATCATACCTCATGAAAACTATTTTCATTTTGAAGTTGCACCTCTTAGAAAATTGTTTCTAGCATTCTTGTTTATAAAACATGCGAGTTCTTTGTATGGTAAATTTTTTATATATAGAATGGGACCTAATTTGGAAGACATAACTTTATATATTGTATTTAAAACATGAAATTTAGTTTCTTTTATTTTAATGTATGTGCATTGGGAATAGAATATCGGGCTAACCTACTGAGTTTTAATACTCACGCCTATAGTCTTCTTCTGTTTTTAGCACTTGGGCATGTTTCATCTTGTGTTCGATCGCCTTAGGAGACATGTGATCATTATGTTGGAGAGTGACTAGAAAGTTCACATGGATTTAGTTGGTTATCAGTTTTTTCTGATGAGTTGTTGGTTTAGTTGTACTTTTACTTTCTTGTACAAATATTGTAAAGTTCAATTTTTATATAAATGTATTTTGGGCTGTCTATTTCTTTCCGCTATTTATTTGATTTTTTATATATGGGAAAAATCATTCTCTTGTGTACTATATTGATGCCCTTGGTACTTTTTTCCATCCCGAGAAGATCGGGAACACCTCTTGGGACTTGTCACATGCTGGACCTTGTAACCGGTTCAGGGTCGACTCAAGCTGGTTTGTGACAAAATGGTATCAGAGGAGGTCAGCTCGTAGCAGACCTTTCTCTTTAGAGAACCCATGTTATTTGGGGTCATGTCAACGTAGATGGATTAGGATTTTTGGGACTTTATGGGTAAGTGTGGGAAGAGCGTCTTTAACTCTTTCTCATTATGATCCTTGAGTTTCCACGGGACATCTGGTTTTATTTGTTTATTTTGTTCTTGTTGATTGTTTGCTGCTAGGATATGACAAGGGGAGTCTTACTAATTGCCTCTATGAGCTCGTAGGTCTTGGTAGGCCTTTTGGATCTGGGGAATGGTTCTGATAAGTCTCTCTATGTTGGTGTTGTGTTTGGCATATGGCTGCCAACTATATGGTCAAGTCACCCACCGACACTAGTTCCCTTTTGTGGGTTTCCTGGACCATTTTTAAATTCTTGATTTTTGTTTTGAAAATACTTGTATGATAATTGTAAAAATGGGTTTTAAAGGAAGGATTGGATTTTTAAATGTGAAAAAGGGTACTTCAAAAAAAATTAAATATTAGGATTGTTTTGGATGGTTGTGTTTTTAGGAAAAAAGAGAAAGTGGAAATGATTTAACAAGATTGGATTATGCATAATATAACCTTGTGGTTTGTTGGAATAAAATTATTAGAATGTTTGAATCATATGAAGTTTATTTTTAATATTTATTTTAAATAGGGTGTTTTGGGATGTTGAAAACTGTTTTAATTAGATGATTTGGTTTTGGATTTTTTTTTGAAAGGTTGGTGTTTTCGTAGAAAGGGCATTGGTCTCAATGACCATTAGATTATAAACAAATATACCTTGATGAATTTTAGAAAATTGGAAGGGTTTTTTTGGAGTATCTTGGTTGTTTTGAAAGTTGTTAAAAATGAAAATGGGTATCTTTTTAATCAAATGGTTCTTGATGAAGTGTGGTTTGTTTTTGAAATATGAAAATGGTTTTTGACTTGGTGTTTGGTGTTCCTTTTGAAGTTACATGTTTTTTTGAATGATGTTGTATTGTTTTAGCCTTTGGTGTTTTCATGGGTGCTCACATGCATGGTTTTATTGATATATGGAAGTATGGCCTTTATGGAATGGTGGTTGGGTTCCTAGGGTGGCATAGAAATATGCATGGGGGTGAGACTTAATGAAACATCATTGGTGAATATTGAAACCCACCAAGTTAGTTTGTTTTTCAAAAGTGTTTTGAGCTGAAAAATAGTGGCACTAGATTAAAAACCAATGGTTATGTGGATAGTTTTCTCTATGTCTTAGAAGAGTTATTTATTCAGTAAGCTTTCTTGTGATCTAGAAGTCATACTCTTATTGTATCTTGATATGAGATATTGTTTGTGGCTCAATTTTGGAGTAATGTTCATTAGGGTTCTAAAGATGTGTTTGATATTGTGATGTGACCATGGATAGTTCTCCGTTGGAAATATTTTTTTGTTGATAAACCTAAGGATTCATTTAAAATGTTAAATCCACCTCTTTAGATGATGCCTTAGCCTGATTTTTGGAATACAGAGCTATTTGGGATTGATTTAAAGAGCTTCTAGGTCATGATAATTATTTTTGACATAACAGTTGTGTTGAGTGATGTTGATGTGTTTCGCTTTATTCATTGTCCATTATGCCCCTCATTTAGAGTGAGACATAATTTTGACATGTATTTATGATTTACTATTTAGATGAATGTGTTTTGTTGAGCATGTGTGTTATTTTGAGTGGTGTGATCCTTAGCACCCTGAATTTGGTGCAACAGATGTTTCAAGAATTAGGGCTCCACCCATAGGCCTCAGAGTGAAGCATTTCACGCAGTCAGGAAATCTCCAGAGGTGTAGGGAGATTGACCAGACTCTTGCGTCCACCATTTTGGTATGTTAGTTTATATGTATCTATTGTGGTTCCTCATTTCTGTGAATTTCCCTTTGTTGGAACAATCATGGTGGACATACCCCTCACACTGTGTCTATGGTTATGCCTTCATGGATGTGGGTTTTCGATCAATGTCCCTGTGTGGACTGCCTATGAAAATAAGGTGCGATCATGGTGTTACCTGTTCATAGGTGGAGAGTGTTGGGTTTCTCTTTTTTTATTTTGTGGTTTCAGTGGCATAATTAATGGATCCCATTCCCTCCCATACCTGAGTGGTGGGGCTCCGGATCAGTGCTGAAAGTGTTGGCCCAGTTCTTGTCCCCTCCATTCGGGAGTGGGTAGTTTAGATGTACATGTTGTAACCCTATTAAATTGGGTTTGTAGGTTGTTGTGGGAGACTTTGGGTGATACTGTATAATTTATTCCCAATTCTAGTTAATATTTATTTCTTGTTTGTTCATTGCATGTTGGGTTCTAATAGTGGGGACACCCACCATGAGTATCATTGATTTTTCTCCTCCTAAGAACTTATCTTGTTCTAGTTGTTTACTAATGGTCGGGAGTCCATTCTATAATCCACTATAATCATTGCTTTTCATGAGTTCTCTTTGGTTTGCGTGATTTTTGGTTTCATTGGTAGAAGGCCCAACAACCGGGTTCTTGGTTTGGTTGTGGAGGTAGTGGCCCGATCATTCTGTTGATTCTTAGGAAGTGGTTGAGAGTTAGGGTTTTGGTTGATGTAAGAGGATTAAGTTCCATTAACGGTAGATGGAGTGTCATTGGATTAGTAGGCTGGACCATATTGATAAATAATCTTTAGGTGTTGATCAATCAACTGAAATGTGCTATGTCTTTCCGGGGGTAGAAATCTTTAATGGTGGGGAGAATTGTCACACCCGTTTTTTTTCTTTTATTGTCATGGTTTTGATCCAGTTCATTGAAAATACTAATCCATTTATTAGGTGTTGGGTGAGATTAATTTTGAGTTTTGAACTACTATATTTGTCTAATTACCCTAATTTTGTATCTCCATTCCTTGTTTAAAAGCTTTTGGAGAAAGGGTGGTTACTTCAGGATTTGGGCCAACCGTGAGCCCATTTCCAGATTTAAAAACATATTTTTTTTAACTCATTCAATTTTTATCATCTTTGAATCATTCAACTTACCACCTGGCCTACACTAACATATTAAAACTGCCATATCCTTTTTTACCCCTTATAAATTCATAATCATGGTGAATTGGGGTTACTTATTTAGGTATTGGGCTAACCCATGGGCCCATTTCTAGCTTTTTTAAAAAAAAATTGTTTTTTATATCTAATTCAATTTTTTATATTTTTCGGTGATTCCATCTCCCAATTGAATAAAAAACCGATATCCTCACCAGCATTATCGATTTTACCTATTTGGACTCATACGAGTCACAGATTAGGGAATACTTCTCAATGTATCTCAAATCATCCAGAATCATGAAGGTAAATTCTTTCATCCATAAATCATTACTTTCATACTATTTTTCCCACAAATCATCATTCGCTGGTTCGTATAGAACTTATGAGACTCTCCAAGATTTTTCAATCAATTCTGTTTTCTCTAAGGGTGTATATCTAATGGAAGACGGAGAATTTTCTAGTTTAAAGGTGAGATTCCGTCTCATTTCACCTCCCTCTTCTCCCTCCTTTCATTATTTATTGGTTTTATAATCTATAGTAGTCATGATAGAACTAGGGTTTTTCTATCCTATGATTTTCAATTTATTCGTTTGGGTCTTGTCATCATAGGTTTAGAGTTTGTAAACCCTCAGATTGTGATATTGGGTGTGCGTTTCCATTACACTGAGGATTTGAGGTAGGATATCCCTTGAACATACCTTTATCTTTTAATATTAATCATTTTATTATTTTATTAATCTGATATATATGTTTATTATTATTTTTTAGGATTTATATAATTTTCTTGGTGTAAAAAAATGGTTGTTTAATCCTTTTTGGGTGAAAGGTTGTGTTGTTTGGTCAAAAAAGTGCACACCAAGTGTTTGTTTAAATGTTCAAGTATCTTTCAAAACTATATTGTGAGGTTTAAGACCTGGTTTATGATATTATTAATATTTTACAGAATCTTTTACAAAATATTTCAATCAATTGGTGTTTTATTCATTTTTAAGTTCTTAAAATAAATTTTTTTGTTTAAAAGGGCATGTCATGCGTTTAGTAAATATCCCTGTTGGATTTTATGTGTTATGTTTTATTTGAAAATTATTTTTATGGATTTATAAATGAATTTTAAGAATGATAAATGGTATTTTGGGTCCTCATATGGCCTTCCAATTTGTATTTGGTTTAAAAAATAAATGGGTTTGGTTTATAACATATTTTGGCCCGAGTTGTCGGAAAATGGACCGTTTCACATCCTTATGAAAATGGTTGGGTTTTGAATATGTAACCTGAATTTTTTAAGGGATTTATGAATGTGTATTTATGCTTTAAATGGTGTGTATATACCTCCTTAATATAATATAAATGCATAACTTGGTCAAAGGATTGTTTTGATAAAGGCTTAAAGGCCCGTTTGGCATTTGTTTTTTTTGTAAAAATGGTTTTCAAGTGTATTTAATGTTCTATATTTTGGGGAAATTTTGTGGTCCAAGAAAATGATTTATTAATTGGTTTTGGGGTAGCCAAATCTGGGTTTTTAGGTTACTGATGAGTTTGTGGCCTTAAAAGAGAACTTTTAAATGGATTTTAGGTTCAAGGCGTCATTATACTCCTTGAAATTGTTTTACAAAACTTTTTAGAAGATTATTGATTCATGAAATAAATGTGAAGTACGTTTGTAGGATGTTTGTGTGTTTATGGTTTGGTAATGGAATTTTTATGTGGAAATTGTATTTTATAATATGTTTAACTTTATTTATCCTGAATGTGAATCCTGAGTATCTAGGTGGGCGGACGTGTACTAGTATGCTAGTGATTCTGTGGGGTTCGCCCCCTGTTTCACGTATCATGTTTGATGATGAAAACATGAATTAAAATATGAGGATGATGTTGTTGGGGTACCACTAGGTTATGGGTATTTTCTCTAATAGTGGATCGTGTGTATGAGTAGATCTTTATTATGGTTACTTTCACCGAGATACGAGGTACCTGGGGCTCACAACTAAATAATTCCCAGGGGTGTTCACATGACTTGGGCTCATTGGCTATATTTTACTCACCATCAGAATATAGTGTGTTTGGTAGGTAAATTCAATAGTGTGTGTGATTTATTTAAAAGTGTAAATTCTTTAAAGCATCCCTCTTGAAAACTATTTTCATTTTAAAGTTGCACCTCTTTGAAAATTGTTACAAGCATTATTTTTTATAAAACATGCAAGTTTTTGTCGGGTAATATTTTTATAAAACATGGGACCTCATTTGGAAAACATTCCTTTTATATATTGTATTTAAAACATGAAATTGATGTTTCTTTTATTTTAAAGGATGTGCATTGGGAATATAATATCGGGCTACCATACTGAGTTTTAATACTCACGCCTATAGTCTTCTTCTGCTTTTAGCCCTTGTGTAGGTTTCAGCTTGAGTTTGATCACCTTAGGCGATGTGTGATCGTTATGTTGGAGAGTGACCAGAAGGGTCACATGGAGTTAGTTAGATATCGGGTTTGGTCAGATGAGTTATTGGTTAATTTTTACTTTTAGTTTCTTGTATAAATAATGATAAGTTCGGTTTTTATATAAATTTATTTTGGCAGTCCATTTCCTTATACTGTTTGTTTTATTGTTTATATATGGGTGAAATCATTCCCTTTTTTACTCTATTGATTACCTTGGTGCTTATCTCCATCCTAGGAGGATCAGGAATGCCTCTCAGGACTTGTTGTGGGATGACCCTTGTGACCGGTTCAGGGTCGACTTTGGCTAGTTCATGACAAGCGGGGTTCGAGCACGACACAACTCACAAGAACATGAGTGTATCATAGGGTGAAAAAAACAGGTGTGGGGGAAGGACTTATTGAAATGGGAACATTGGAAAGGGTGGGGCAGAATATGATGGGGAGGGGGACAATGGAAGAGGGTGCTGAACTAGAGGGACCTTGGAGGGTGAGGGGAGACAGAAGGGTTGGGTTTGAAAATTTTGAAAAAAATATAATTCTCTAGAGGTGTTTTTTTTCAGTTGCAACTAATTCTTCAAATTGTGGTGGTTTTCAACTATGTCTATTATGAAAAATAAATTATATTGGGATAAAACCCCTCTATAATCCGTGATTTCTTGATGAAATTAGAGGGGGGTTAACCCCCTCTAATCTAACCACTTCTAATTTGATTACTACTTTACCAGTGGTTCTTCCAAACCACCTATAAAAATAAAAGGCATGCACATTAGTGGCAGTTTCTCATAACTGCCTCTATTGTGTTTAGAGGGGGCTATAACCACTTCTAAACTAAAAACACCCTATAATCAGGTCATTTTTTAGTGATAATACATTCCCACATCTTAGTATCATTCATCTTAAAAAGTTACCAAATCATGATTTTTTAATTATTTAAATTGTTTATTGATAATCTATCTCTCAAACCCATCCCAATCATAATGACTTGATTTCCACATAAGGGTCTATCCATTTAAACATAATGCATGATACTATCTATTTTTATATACTTTATTGCATGTGGTGTTGGGGGATTAGAGTGAATATATAGATATATAAATCATAACTGGCACAAAGGTTTGAATACTGAAATATACAAATAATATAGAATGGACTTCCAAAAAAGGGTCAAATGATTCACCCCCTAAAGTGACTACATGATCCAATGGGTACGTAATATCTATTATATATTCAAATTCCTCTTAGTCCTAACTTCTCATATAAATACAAATTTAGGATCCATTAGATATATAGATATTCTCTCTTTTTGTTTAGGGTAAGGATAGTAATATTTGTTGGTATCCATCATTATTTCAGTGTATTTTGTGTAAATATATTATTTATATCCTATTTTGGGTTTTCATATAGTTTTTCTATATCATTTAATATTTTATTATTTATAAATATAGAAAGATATTATTGGTCACATGGTTTTTGAACCCTAAAATATTCTTTAGTTTATTTTTCATTTTATAAATATTCATGTATATAAGAATGGAATATTTGATAAAAGGTGACCAATGAGATTACTAGTGCATGATTAAATTAATGTAATAAATTATATGGACTATTATTACAAGAATCCTTTTATGGATAAAATGTTTTCTGGGTTATTATATAATGTATTAACATAATATTGTCATAGTAAATTATATTTATTGAGATAAGAATGGGGAAGCGTACATATTTAAAATTTGGGAATTAATTTTAAAATATCTATGTATTGATATTGATAATATAATTAAATTGATATTGGTAATTTTAAAATAATTGGGTGAATATCTCCATGGTCTATGAGGTATATTAAATTGTTTTTTTTAAACTAAATTTTTGTTTGTCTGTCATTGTTATTATCACATATTGATTATTGAAATCTTAATAGAGTGTTTGTATAATTAAATGTAAAAGGGCTGTAATGAAATTACATTGTCATTTAGGTTATATTATTACCATTTTATTTTGTGGTTTAGTCTTTGAGATACCAATGGTTGTCCAAGTAACATCATATAAACTAGATTTAACCCAATATGGAAAGGGTTCTATGATTCAGTTAGGTTATGCCATGAACCCATAGGACATGTGTACAAACCATGCAATTCGTTAATACAAGTGTCATATTAAGACTGGTATATAGTATTTTGTGATATAATGATATGGAAGCACATACAAAATTTTTTTATATAACCTGATATCTAATTAGTTACATGATATGGGTACATCAATGAGATATGTATGGCTTGGTACACCTTTGGTTAAATACATTATTTTATGAAACCCATGAAATCACCGTTTTGTATTTATTTTTGTTAGTATTTTTTAATTGAGTTTCTTTGTTCCCAAGTAGAAATTTTATACTTTATTAATATTTTCCATAATTTATAGTTGACATGAACTATTAGGTTGGGGAATATGTAAGATGGCCCTATAGATTTAAAACTTTTAGTTATCAGATAATGAAAATTCCCACACATGGTCTACGTGAAAATGAAATTGGGCAGTCAATTTAAACTAAATGCTTAAAGATGATGTTAAAAAAATAATTTCTGTCATATCTCCCTTATTCATCACTATGTTGTTTAGTCAAAATATGTTTCGACTTTCTCATTAATCTATTTGTTTTGGAAATAAAAAAATTAATTATTATTTTTCATATATATTGTTTTCTTATTTTAATCATATAATTTTTTTATAGTCGTGATCACATATATGATAATCACATATATTGTTTTCTTATTATGATCATACACTGTTGTTTTTCAATCGTAATCACATTTATCATAATCACATTTATTGTTTTTATATCGTAATCATATAATATTTTTTTAGAATCATAATCACATATATCGTAACCACATTTGATATTTTCGTAACCATATGTATCGTAACCAGGCTATGTATCATATTCATGTTATGTATCATAACCATATGCATCATAACCAGGTTATTCATCGTAATCATATTACGAATCATAACCATGCATCGTAAACATGATATACACTTTTATCACATCATGCATCATAACCATGTTATGTATCATAACCACGATATGAATCGTAACCACGATATGAATCATAACCACGATATGAATCGTAACCAAGATATAAATCATATCCATGATATGCATCTTATCTATGATAAGAAATGTAACTGTGTCATGTATATTAAGCACGATATGAATTATAATCATGATATACATTGTAACCAACTTATGTGTCATACTAATGTAATGCATTGAACTCATATCTTACTCTAATACTGTATATATGTTTCTCATACTCATTATTTCATACTTTTATAGTTACAATATTCTACCCAAAACAATGTTTTGAAATAGTTATATACCAATAAAAATAGTGTGGTGTATCCTGTTTTTATTACCATTATAATGCCATCTATCCAAGTCCCTCTGAATTTTCCAGATAAATATGACCGTTAGAGGAAATATGACCGTTGGAACCTGAGGCCTATAAATAAGAGGCCTTTCGAACCATACTAATTTTTTTGTTACTTCCAAGTTCTAGAAGAGACTATGTGACACCTCTCTTGTTTCATGTGAAAGGATTGAAATTAAAAAACATGAATGGATCATTCATAGTTTTTGTATTTCAATAAGTGATTTGTTTTGATTTATGCAACCAATCATTGTGAAAGTGATCAAGGGTTTACAGGGATTGAAAGAAAGTGTTACCAATTGATGTATCGAGGGATTTCTAGTGTTTTAAATATATATGTGCCGATTATCTTCTTAATCGAGGGCTTCAGGTGATAGGAAGACAAATTCAGTAATCATTTTATTGAGGGATTACTCGGGTGATGGTAGGTCATACATTTTCATAGGTTAAAGGATACCATACTCTTTGAGATAAAATAATTGTAATACCTTTACATTTCTACTACTATTTGTAATAGAAATGGTATAATTTCTTTATTCTTTCTATTCATATTATTTTCTATTTGAATTATTTCAATTACGATTCATTCATTAGATTTTGTATTACGAGATTCTATATGTTGTATGGTAGAATCATTTACATTTTTATTACTATGATCATTATATTCAATTCAAATATAGTTTTTTAATAACCTATCACATCATTTCCAGTCACATCCATCAGATCGAGGGCTTGTATGGTCATTTTTATTGGTTGGGAATTGTATTTGTTTAAGACCTCTTAAACTAACTTCCTTATTAAGAGTTTAGATACAATGTTTTTAATCCTAAAATTAACCCCTCTTGTATTGTGACATATTATATACATTTACATCTATATTTAGATCCTACAATTGGTATCAAAGGAGGATTCCACTGATTTGTTTTACTTGCATTATTTATTTCTATAATACAGTTGTATTTTTACAAACTCTTTGTTTATATTTACCTATTACACTAACGTGTGGAGTGGAAAAATATTATTATATAAAATGGAAGGAATGAATAATGGATCAATTAACAATATGAACCCAATTATACAACATATTTTTGATGGGGATGATTTCGAGTACTGTAGACATTGAATGAAGATTTTTGTTATTAATACTGGAGTAGATAATTTTATGATTCTCACTTGTGATTATAAAATACAAATCAAAGAAGTCAGAACCTTCCCAAACATAGAGAAACTATAATATCAACTAAATTACAAGGTACACAATAGTTTTTTATGTTCTATTACTTGGAATATATATAATCATATATCTTCATTGGGAGAATCCATCCGTATCTGGAAGAAATTTGAAGTCCCACATTTTGGTACATCTAAAGTTATATTAGCATGAAGATCCATGCTCTGAGATGAATATCATGGTTTTTACCTATGGATAACCTGTATGCAATATTCAACAATGATTTATGGAAATCATCAATATCATTCAATCGATGAGAGAAAAATGTCTTGATGATTCAGTGTTATTGGACAAGATAATTGATATAATTCCCAATGAGTTGGAATGAAAAAGAACAGCTATTGATGAGAATAGTAAAGTTACTCAAATTACACTTGATGAATTATTTGGCACACTCTTACAAAATGGATCATGAATGAAAAGTGATACATATTTTAATAAGAAGAAAAATGGTAATGTAAGTGTAGCATTTAGTAATACATATAAATACAATAAACCAAAAGGGTAACATGATCTAAATATAAGAAATATATTTTTATATCAGGATCTAGTGAAAGTGATCCTTTATAGAATTAATTATCCAATCTTTCTGGAAGAATGAACAAGATTGTGGGAAAGAAAGATTTTTAGAATAGATTGAATAAGTAATATAGAAAGGACAAGAAATATTCATAATTAACTTGTTATTAATGTAAAAGATAAGGTAATATTAGACCAGATTTTCCTTTTCATAAAAGAAAATATTGGAAGGAGAAGCATTCAGCAGAAAAAAGTAAAATTATTACAGGTATAAGACTAAGAATTTATTGAAAGAAAATGATACTTGGAATAAATTTGGTGGTGATTCATCAGAAGAATCATCTGAATATGAATCTTCTGGTCAGAAGTATGTTAGAATTATATCTAGACTACCTATTGTAAATCAATGTCTCATGGCTATGGTACACGATAAATAATCTCTTACAAATGTCTCTTTAAATGACAATTATCCTAATGATAAAAATTATTACTCTTTGGATGAAGAATATTCCTCCAAAGATGATAATTTACCATATTTTGAAGAAGTATCAAAATTTTCCAAGCTACTAGTGAATGAAAATTACAAACTCAAGAAAAAGATTGATAAGGAAAATTCTAGAATATCTATACTTACAAAAGACGTATCAGAAATTTCAAAATATCTTGATCAAAAAACTATTAATTTTGATAATATTTAAAAAAACATTATGGAAGCAAATTTTTAGAAGGATAAAATTTTTAAGTACTTTGAATAACTTATTTTAAAGAAAATTTTTTTGAAACAAAAAACCAATCCCAAAAAAATTTTGTGTGACCATGATAATTTAGTCATTAGACTAAAATCTGAAATTTTTTCTCTTAAGAAACTTTTATCAAGTTTCACTTCTGGAAGGAAATAATTATACAAAATATATTCAAAAAATTTTTCTCTAAGGAATAGTTCGGGAATTGGTTATAATCATTCTAAACTAGTTTTTAGTCAAAATTATTTTGTTCCCTAAAGTGCTGTTTTCTGAACCGTGTGTCAATGTGGTGGAAATTTGGAAAGAAATTGTTCTCTTAACGAAAAAAATATTTAGGATTTCCTAAAGCTCACTTTGAAAAAAATATTGATTACTAAAGTTCTTTAATCTAACATTTCTTGTTCCAAACAAGTTTAGGTCCTAAAAATCTCATAGTTTCTTTTTCAAGAAATCAAAAAGTGTTCCAACAAAAAGAATATTTGGTACATAGATAGTGTTGGAACCATGGTCTTATATGTATGATTTGGAGTATGGTTTGTGTTTGTTTTCAATCCTCAGTGGAAGTTTGGAATGTGTACCACAAAGTGATCATACAGTTCATGAAGACAACAGTATTGAAGGTGGCACCATTTCCCAGTGTTTTCCAAATTTTTGGGCCTGAAAATTGACAAATGGAGAAAAGTGTTATTGGAAAAGAGACTTGTGTGCAATTTAATTTAAGGAGTGGAAACATGCACTACATATGTTTTTCAAAATCAGAACATGGAAAAATGGAGAAGGGATAAGGGTCGCGTATGTTTTGGGCTGGTCGCACAAGTGACATGCACGCCGAGAAAAGGACTTGCGCACCGTTCCCTAGGAAGATTAGAAACTTGCACGCTAGTTGTTCTTCATGATAAGATCTTAAAAATATGGAAAAGTAAAGTAGGTCGCGTAAGTATTGGTGTGTTCGCGCAAGTGATTAGCGCGATAGAGGCACGGGCGGATGGAACTACGCGCCGGAACTTGCGCGCCGTGAGGAGACTTGCGCGCCACTGCACAGGGAGTCCAGTTTTCCTATAAATAGAGGACCACCCCTCCTCATTTGTAACGAAGTTCAAGACTTAGAGATTTTTTGAGCTCTCATCATGCAAGTGGTTGTTGGGTCGCACAATTAGAGGCTGCGTGCCGGTTGTTAGCTGCGCGACCAAGGCTGTTTGAGAATCAAAGGCGCAACATCGCGCAAGTTTGGAGTTGAAAGAGGCAGTGTCGTGCAAGTGGGTTGGTGTCACCTGCGCATTGATTTTTTACCGTGCAAGTGACTTGCATGCCATTCTTGAAACATGCGTGCTGGTATTAGAGAAGCGTGCTAGGTGAGGTTTTTGTACACCAGTCCTTTTGAAGCTACACGTATGCTGGAAAGTTGCCCGATACCTTCGGTGCAAAGGGAGATCAATTTGCGGGAGAAAGTTGTACTTCAACAGAGCAGCTACACACAACAGAGGATGCATTAATTTTTCAATGCTAAAGAGACCTTCACGACTATAAACTGAGTTGGACTTCACCAACGGCATTGAGCCAGTGGGAGTCAACGAGAGTGACCCAACGGACGCAGTGAGCTATTCCTAACCTTTTGTAAAGGCAATGAGACTGGGACAAAGTGACTATTCCCGAACCTTTGTAATCCACATCTAGTGAAGTATAGTGGAATTAGGTACGACCGAAAACCTGTCAGCGTATGCTCCTTGGATGTAGCCCTTAGTGGCGAACCAATTAAAAGGTGCTGTGTCTTCACTGTGCAATTGAATATTTTCTTTCTGATCATTTTCATAATATATGTTCAACAAGTTCCTACTAAAGTGGGAACAAGATCCATCACATTGAAAGAAAAAGTTGTCACCCTGATTCACCCCTCCCCTCTCAGGGTGCCCCGGGTTCCTTCAAGTGGTATCAGAGGGTAAAGGTTACTGGTGTTGAATCTGACCTTTGTCCTCATGGAGGATGCAGTCAATGTCAGGGGAGTCCCCCTATTTGATGGAAGTAATTTTCAAATTTGGAAGAATAGAATGAGATCTCATCTAAGATCCCTTGGAATGGAAGTTCTATTTTCCACCGTGCAAGGTATAACTGTCACTGATCCAACAGGGCTAGCTATGACTGATACAGACAGGAAAATTCTTGATGCAGATGCTAAAGAACAAAATTCTCTCACTAAAGCCCTTTCTGATCAGATCTATCTAAAGGTAATGAGTTGCACCTCAGAAAAATCCATGCGGGATAAACTCGAAAATATTTATAAAGGAGATAAGAAAGTGAGGGATTCAAAATTACAAGTCCTGCACAATCGGTTTGATGTTTTGAAGATGCATCCAGACGAGAATGCAAACTCATTCTTAAATCTAATTACTGAAGTAGTTGGAGAAATTCGGGGTCTCGGTGAAGAAATCAAAGACATTGATATAGTAAAGAAAATATTAAGATGATTTCCACCCCTACATATTTCAAAGGTTTCATCCCTTGAGGAAAGATATATTTCCACACTTTCTCTGGATAATCTACTGAGCAGCTTGGTAGCATATGAAATGAGAGTCAAACCAGAAGATGCTACGACTCGTGCGAGAAAGGAAATAATGTTCAAGGCCATGGATAAACTGAAAATTTCAAAAGATAGTAGCAGTGAAGATGACAAAGAAAAATAAGTTCTTTCTATCATTGCAAAGATGTTCGAGAAGGGAAAAGGAAAATTTAAAAGGGAAGTTACCTCTCACATGTTTTCGTTGTGGTAAAGTTGGGCACATTTCCTCTCAGTGTTTAAGAAAGATCAATGATGAAGATAGTGAAGATGAGAACATCCAGAATCCTTGAAAAAGCTTTTTCAAAAAGAGAGACTTAAAATCTGGAAAGAAAATACCGAGGAAGAGTTTTTTCTGTGAAGAGGAAGATGAGGATAATGAATTTTCTGAAGAAGAATAACCCGAATTTAAAATGGGGAATCATGCTTCCATGATGGCTACAGTTGAAAAGTCAGAACCCTTGATCAATAAAGACAGATATAATCAGATTACTTCTAATGGTGATTTAAAGACACAAATTAAGGATGCTTTTCCTATCTTGAGAATAAATGTAAGAGATACAATAAGTGGATGGAAATGGTGGAAGAATCATCAGAATATGTTGATGAGCTTGAAGCAGAGATTGAACGAGTAGAAGAATTAGTGAGAGTTTAGTATTCAATCCTTGAAAGCACAGATGATGTTGTGGAACTAAAGCATAATATTTAAGAACAAGAAAAGGTCATAAATGACATTTCATCTTGACTGGAAGAGAAGTCCAAGACTATTGAGGGACTTGAGAAAGAATCTATTAATCTTAGAAGTAAAATTGAATGTTAATCAATGAAAAATGGGGGCAAGAAGAAAATTCATTTCAGAAGATTCTCATATGCATAATTACTAGCAAGAGCCAAGTGTGGTTCAGATGGGGTTAGAAAAATCATAAGTGATCAAAGACCCGCTTTCATGGGAAAGAGTGTAATTGGCTGTGATGCTGAGACATCAACAACTGGAAGTAAAGAGAGCCAAAAGAAAGACAAGATTAAATTTGGACATGGTGAAACATTACCCGAAATTCTGAAAAAGAAAGCCTCAATCCAAACTAAAAGAAGAACAGAAAATTATCTTCAAACATTCAAAAATGACAGGCAGTTCAACTATTCTCTCAAGGAAGAATCCATGAGGAGAAATTCAGGTGAAAATACATTTCATCTCATTAAGTGTCAGTTCTGTGGTTATCTAGGCCATACCATGTCATACTGCGAGGAGGCAAGGAGCAACTTGAATGGGGAAGATCTGTGAAGTCAAAAAGGAGACCGATTTCATATCCTCCATCTTATAGAAGAAATAGCTTCTATGGTTACTGTTTTAATTGTTCTAACTTTCGCCATAAAGCTATGTATTGCAGGCAGATGCACGACATGAGAAATTTATACAACACTTAAAGACGGGCCAGTTTTCATCCTCTTGATGATGTTGTTCTCACAAACAGTTTTTCCCATCTGGAAGAAGATTATGGGTATTAAGAATCATATTATGTTGAAGAATGTATTAAACGACTATCAATATCTTATGCTCAATCCAATATCTCATGGAAAGAAAAGAAGAAGATAAAGAAATCCAATCTTGCAGAAGTAGCCTTCAAAGCTACAAAGAGCAGCAACACCTGGATCCTTGATAGTGGATGCTCTTCCCATATGACAGGAAATGCTGACCTTTTGAATAAAATTGAAAAGAAGGTTGATGGAACAGTTCGGTTTGGTAATGATGGTGCTTTGAAGATAAAAGGTAGTGGGAATACTACTCTCGCCAATGGAGAGCTGAAGAAGGCTGAAGTTCATTATATAGATGGTCTACGCCACAATCTCCTTAGTGTAAGTCATCTCTGTGAATCATGGATCATAGTAACCTTTAATAAAAAAGGCTACACTATAAAGAGAAAAACATGGAAGTCCCTTATGATGGGCTCTAGAACAGATGTATACTTATATCAGGTTGACAGCAAAGTGAACTCCTGCTATTTTTATATTGAAGAATAAAACAATTTGTGGCATCGAAGGCTATGGCACATTAACCAACAAGACATGGAAAAGATATCTATGCTGAAGATAGTCATGGATATCCCCGTTCTGAAATGTGAACATGAAAAGCCTAGTGATGCTTGCATTCGTGGAAAGATGGTCTATAGTTCATATCGGACAAAGATGAAAAGGGAATCACATCTTCTTGATCTCATTCATACAGATGTATGTGCCCAATAAATGTTGCTAGAACCTATGGAGAAAGGTACATCATCCTCTTCATTGATGATTTTAGTAGAATGGCTTGTGTAATGGTGATTTACAAAAAGAGACAAGTACTTGATTTCATGAAAACGTATCGCCGGATTGCCGTGAATGATACTGGACGAACAATAAAAGTCTTGCGGTCTGACAATGGAGGGGAATACACGTCCCTTGAGTTTGAAAATTACCTTGAAAAACATGGAATACAACATGAGGTATCTACTGTGAGGACTCCATAGCAAAATGGAGTTGTTGAGCGTTGGAATTGACAGGTCAACAATATGGCCAGGATTATGCTGATTGAGAGTGGTATCTCTCGACATTACTAGAAGAAAGCTATTGAAGCTGGAGTGCACAATCAGAATCAAACGAGGCTTTATATTGGAGAAATGAAGACACCATACGAATTTTGGCATGGAAGGAAGCCTTCGTTGAAATACTTTCATGTTTTTGGAAGCAAATGTTTCATCCAGAATAAAGAAGGACATCAAGGTAATTTTGGAGACAATGCTGATGAAGGAATTTTTCTTGGATATCCAATGAACATAAAATCCTACAATTGTTTCAATAAATGCTTGAGGATGATTGTGGAAAGCAATGATGTTAAGATCATTGAAGGGAAACCCCCAAATTCTTCCAATAATACCTATGCTGATGAGATAGAAGATGATGATGAATGTTAACATAGAGTAAATACAAATAAAGAAATAGAGGATGGTGTAAAAAACACTCATGGATCACATCATGATGTTGACTCAGAAGAAGAATCTGAAGAAGAAACTGTGGCTGGAGAGATTGTGACTGAACCTCACAGAAGAAATCGAAGAGCTCATATTGATCCATATAACATAATCAGGGACAAGAGTGCACCCACACAAACAAGAAGGATGAGGAATAACGCAGAATCTGCAATTCTGTCAGCCGTGGAGCCATCCTCATTTTCAGAAGCTGCAAAGGATGAATCATGGGTAAAAGCCATGAATGAAGAGTTAGATCAGATTGAGAAGAATCAGACTTGGGATCTTGTCCAGAGACCTGAAGGTCACAATGTGATTGGTACCAAATGGATATTCAAAAATAAGTTTGATGAGCATGGAAGTGTCATTAGAAACAAGGCACGACTGGTATGTAAAGGATACTCCCAAATTGAAGGCATTGATATTGAAGAAACCTTTGCTCCAGTGGCTAGACTAGAGTCAATCAGGATGTTCTTTTCCATGGCACTTCAAAGATGATATAAAGTGTATCAAATGGATGTCAAGACAACCTTCTTTAATGGTGTACTCAAAGAAGAAGTCTACATTGAACAACCAGTGGGTTTTGTTCTAGGTACTGATGAAACAATGGTCTGCAAACTGAAGAAATATCTAAATGGTTTGAAGTAGGCACCACAGGCATGGTACTCACGGTTGGATTTGTATCTCATGAAGCTGGAATTAAAAAGAGGAGTAGATCAAAATCTATATGTGAATAATTTTCCAAAAGATCAATTCATGTTTCTAGTCTATGTTGATGATATCATATTTGGTGGTAGCAGAATGAAATCAGTGGACGAATTTTCCAATCACATGAAATCAGAATTTGAAATGTCTATGATTGGGGAGGTCACATATTTCTTGGGGCTGGAAGCGATTCAAAAGAAGGAACACACTTTCATTTCTCAGGAAAAGTATGCAAGAGAGCTTTTGATGAAGTTTAATATGAAATACTTCAAACCAATGTCAACTCTGATTGCAGTTGGAACTGAACTTGGAAAGCATGAGGATAGGACCTCTGTAGATACCACCATTTACAGAAGGGTCATTGTAAGCTTACTGTACCTGACTGCGACACAGAAAAATATTGTCTTTACCACATGCCTTGCAGCCCGCTTTCAGAGTAATCCAAAAGAGGAACATATGGAAGTAGTAAAAAGAATCATGAGGTGTATTCAAGGTACTCACAATTGTGGCTTATACTTTTTTGTAGGAGGATACCGTGAATTATCATCATTTTTTGATGCTGACTGGGCTAGTGATGTAGTGGACAGAATGTCCACCAGTGGTGGAGCATTCTATATTGGGAATAAATGTGTTGGCTGGTTAAGCAAGAAACAAGAAAGTACTTCTCTTATTACTACTGAAGCTGAATATATCTCTGCCACAAGGGCATGCACTCAACTACTATGGATAAAGCAACAACTAATATACATTGGTGAAGAGGTGAATAAACCAATGGTTATTTACTATGATAAAAAGAGCACAATTCATCATATGAATAATCATGTTCAGCATTATCGTACAAAACATATTGAAATCAGGTATCACTTTATCAAAGAAAAAGTTGAGAAAGGAGTGATTAGAATGAACCATGTGGGAAATGATGAGCAAGAGGCTGATATTCTGACCAATCCACTGTCAGCAGCAGTGTTTGAGAAACATTGGTTGAACCTCGGTGTTCGGACACCTCCCAGTGCATTAGGAGGTTACCAAAATCCCCTCTCCCCATTTATGATAACTTTTTTATCTGTTTGTGGACGTGATGCAGGTTTATGGGGGAGAAACTATCCAGGGGGAGAATGGTTTGAGCTGAATGTTGAAAAATTTACCGGTCTTTGGTTTTATTGACAATGGGGGAGAAAGGAATAAATTCAGTCATGTTCAGGCAAGTAATGCTTCTATGATGAGAAGAATGAAAAAAAATTCATTGGTATACATTGGTCATGTAATGCTTCTTGGGCGTCATTGAGAATTCCAAAACATGGGAACCCAATTCACGCTTCCTATCTTGTTTTCTACACCGAACATTGCTCACGTAGACATAGAGTGTTGGTTGAGTTGATTCTTTAATTTTTGGTTTTCACATGGATAGAGATCTATCGAATTTATTTTCTGATTTCCAACAAACCCAAAGGGGGAGATTGTTGGAACCATGGTCTTCTATGCATGATTTGGAGTATGGTTTGTGTTTGTTTTCAATCATCATTAAAAGTTCAGAATGTGTACCAACAAAGTGATCATACAGTTCATGCAAACAATAGTATTGAAGGTTTCACCGTTTCTAAATGTTTGCCAAATTTTTGGGCCTGAAAATTGACAATTGGAGAAAAGTGTTTTTGGAAAAGAGACTTGCGCGCCGTGTACTTTAAGGAGTGGAAACTTCCGCGCCATATGTTTTTCAAAATCAAAACATGGAAAAATGGAAAAGGGATAAGGGTCGCGCAAGTTTTGGTCTAGGCGAGCAAGTGACCTACGTGCCGAGAAAAGGACTTGTGCGCCGATGCCTTTGAAGATTGGAAAATTGGGCGCCAGTTGTTCTTCATGATCAGATCTTCAAAATATGGCAAAGGAAAGTTGGTCGTGCATGTATTGGTGTGTTCGTGCAAGTGAGTAATGCGAAAGCGGCAAGGAAGATGGAGCTGTGCGCCGGGACTTGCGCACCGTGAGGACACTTGCGCGCCACCATGTAGGGGGTCCAGTTTGCCTATAAATAGAGGACCACCCCTCCTCATTTGTAACGAAGTTCAAGACTTGAGATTTTTCAAGCTCTCATCGCGAAAGTGGTTGAGTCGTGCAAGTGGCTGTTGGGTCGCGTAAGTAGAGGCTGCGCACCAGTTGTTAGTTGCGCGACCAAGGCAGTTTGGGAATCAAAGGCGCAATGTCGCGCAATTTTGGAGTGAAAGAGGCAGTGTCGCGCAAGTGGGTTGGTGTCACCTGCGTGTTGATTTGTTACCGCGCAAGTGACTTGTGCACCATTCTTGAAACTTGAGCACCGGTCTTGGAGAAGCACGCCAGGCGAGGTTTCCGTACGCCAGTCCTTTTGAGGCTTTAGGAAAGCTGTAAAATTGCCCGATACCTTTGGTGCAACGGGAGATCAGTTTACGGGAGAAAGTTGGACTTCAACAGAGCATCTACAAACAACAGAGGATGCATTCATTTTTAAATGATGAAGAGACGTTCACCTCTATTAACTGAGTGGGACTTCACCAATAGCAGTGAGCTAGAGGGAGTCAATGGGAGTGACCCAAGGGACGCAGTGAGCTATCCCTGAACTTTTGTAAAGGCAGTGAGCATGGGAAAAAGTGACTATTCCTGAACATTTGTAATCCACATCTAGTGATGTTTAGTGGAATTAGGTACGACTGACAACTTGTCGGCGTATTCTCCTTGGACATATCCCTTAGTGGTGAACCAAGTAAAAAGTTTTGTGTCTTCACTGTGCATTTGAATGTTTTCTTTCTGATCATTTTCATCATATAGGTTCAACAAGTTCCTACTAACGCGGGAACAAGATTTGTCACATTAAAAGAAAATGTTTTCACCCCGATTCACCCCTCCCCTCTCAGGTTGTCCTAGGGTCCTTCAGATAGTGGTTGTTCTTGATATATGACGAGAAAAAATATTTCATTGAAAAGATCATTTAAATTAATGGTGGAAGAGTGACCTTCAGAGATAATTCTCAAAGAAAGATCATTGGTATAAGTAATATTGTTCTTTTAGGAAAAGTTTTAATTTCAAATTCTTTGTTTGCTAAAGGTCTTAAGAACAACTATATAAGCATAAGTCAGTTATTTGAAGAATTTTACCTTTTGAATTTTAGGAATGATAAATGTTTAGTTCACTCTTCCAAGGATGATTTCATTATTTCTACCCATAGACATGAGAATATTTATAAACTTAACTTAGAAGTCCTTAGGAGCAAATACATACCTTTCTTAAGTGAAATAGAAGGCCAATCTTGGTTATGGCATAGATGGTTAGAACACTGTGACCTTATGATCCTTTTTAAACTCTCAAAGAAAATACTTGTTAAGGATCTAATGGATCTCAGAAATGATTCTTCAAAATTTTGTGACACATGTCAATATTGAAATAAAATTAAAACTAGATTTAAATCAATTAATAAAGTTTCAACTTCTAATTCATTATAGTTAGTGCACATAGATCTTTTCGGTATTACAAAAACTAGAAGTATTAGAGGAAAGTAATTTTTATTTGTTTTAGTTAATGACTACACAATATTTACATGGGACTATTTTTTAACAAAGAAATCTAAAGACCTTTTCTATTTCAAAACTTATAGAGATCATGTTAAAAATTAGAAAAACCTACAAATGATAACTATTAATAGTGATAATGGGGGTGAGTTTGTATTTTGAAACTTTTTGTTGTAATAAAGGTATTTCTCACAATGTTTCATCTCCAAGAACCCCTCACCAAAATGGTGTTTTTGAAAGACAAAATAGCATTCTATAGGAAATGATAAGAACTATGTTGATTGAATACTCAATTTCTAAGAATTTATAGGCTAAAGTTGTATGTACTTCAAGTTATAATATAAATCAATTTTTAACTGGGCCTTTTCATAATAAAAAACATTATGAATTATGGACTTTCTGAAAACCTAAATTTTGTACTTTAGAATATTTGGATGAAAAGTATTCATATTGAATACTAAAGATAATCTACATAAATTTTCACCCAAATATGATGAAGGATTCTTTCTAGGTTATTACACTACTTCTAAGGCCTATAGTGTTTATAATAAAAACTATTTTACTATTGAGGGATAAATGAATGTTAAATTTGATGAAACTGACCCCTTTGTTTTTAAACAAACCCTTCAAATATCAACAGATGTATTTTTACAAACTGATTATCATCCCATGATTGAAAAATCTTCTTAAGAGGGAAAATCTCAAGAAAATGTTTCTAAAATATTCACCATTGAGTACTTTATGTCTTATGTTGATTAATAGGTTTTGAAAAACCCAGATAAATTGTTTCTTAGGAATCATACTTGTGATAATATCATTGGTGATGTAAATCAAATTAAAAGGACTAGAAATTCATTGAGTAATAAAATCAAAAATCTTTATTTTCTATATCAATTTGAACCTAAAACATAGAATGAGTCCTTAGGTGATGAATATATGATTTGTGTAGTTCAAGACAAACTAAATGAATTTGAAAGGAATAAAGTCAGAACCTTGGTTGAATGTCCTATATAAAAAACTATAATTGGAGTAAAATGGTTTTTCAGAATCAAATGTGATTAAAGTGGAGTCATTATAAGAAATAAAACAAGATTTTTTGATAAAGGATTTAATCAATAAGAGAGAATAGTCTATAAAGAAACATATACCATATAAACTATACTTGAATCTATTCATATTATATTATCCATTGAAAAATTCTTTAACATCAAAAATTTTCAAATATATGTAAAATGTGTTTTATTTAATGGTTTTGTACAAGATTATGTCTTTGTAAAATAACCTCCATGTTTTTTAGACTCAAAACATCCTGATCATGTTGTTAAACTTACTAAAACATTATATGGCCTTAAACAAACCACTGCAGCTTTAGATGAAAATCATAAAAGATTTCGTTTATAAAATATTTATGAGGAAGGTACTACAGATCCAACTCTTTTTAAAAAAAATGGAAGAAAAAAATATTTTGATTATTCAAATATATGTTGATGACATTATATTTGGACCAACTTAGCAATTCCTAACTAATTCTTTTTCGAATCTAATGAAATATGAGTTTGAAATGATTATGATGGGTGAGTTAACATTCTTTTTATGTTTTCAAATATCTCAAAAACCAGAAGAAACCTATATATCTCATTATAAGTATATCAAATATTTACTTAAAAATTATGGATATGACAACAATAAAAGTATAAGAACTCCAATTGGTACATAAAAT
Source organism: Viscum album (assembly GCA_963277665.1). Taxonomy (NCBI): domain Eukaryota; kingdom Viridiplantae; phylum Streptophyta; class Magnoliopsida; order Santalales; family Viscaceae; genus Viscum; species Viscum album. The sequence continues at coordinate 1,597,963,136 of OY728130.1, read as the reverse complement.
ACACTTGATTTGGATGAAGATGGAAAACTGGTAGATCAAACATCTTTTATAGGTATGATAGGAATTATGTTATACTTAACAGATAGTCATCAAGACTTAAAGTTTTTAGTATTCTTATGTGAAAGATATCAATCTAATTTAAAGGAATCTCATTTAAAAGAAGTGAAAATAATTTTTCGATACTTACAGGGAACCTAGATTTAGTACTATTTTATTTATTTGCAAAAGATTTTGATTTAAAAAGTTATTTAGAAGATGACTTTAGTGGATATAGAATGGATTGAAAAAGTACATCTGGAACATGAAATTTCTTAGGAGATTTATTATTTTCATTGTTATTCCAAAAAAATCATTTAGTATCACATTCCACTGTTTAAGTTGAATATGTAGCAGCAAGAAGTTGTAGTGATCTAGTGTTGTGGATGCAACACACACTCACATACTATGGTATGAGTTTTTTCCAAAACTCAAATACTTTGTGATAATAATAGTGCTATTAATCATAGTAAAAACCCTACACATCACTCACGTAAAAAATAAATAGATATTAGGCATCAATTTATTAGACATCACTCACAAAAAAGAGATATTATTTTACAATTCATCAGATCACAAGAACAATTTGCTAAATTTTTCACAAAACCTTTATCTTAAAATAAAGTTTAATACATTAAATAGAAACTAGGAATGATCACTGTAAAGTAATAATTTAGATCAATTTCTTGTTTAAACTATCTCCTTACATTAAATTAATCCTTTTCAAAGGGGGAGTATACATATTATTTTTATCAGTTTTACATTTTAACCAGTTTCAATTTTATTAGTTTTACATTTTAATCAGTTTCACTTTTATCTATTTTACATTTTAATCATTTTCACTTTTATCAGTTTTACATTTTATCAGTTTCACTTTTATCAATTTTACATTTCAATCAGTTTCACTTTTTATCGGTTTTACATTTTATCGATTTCATGTCTATTGATTTTATAATAACGGTTTCATGGTTATCCATTTCATGTTATCGATACTAGATTATTTTAAAAGTGTTGATACATTTTATCGGTTTTTGAATTCATATCAGTCTCATATGGTTTTCAGTATTGTTTTTATTATTATCATAAGAACAGTTTACTAAAACAAATATATATATCCTGATTCTTTAACATGTATAATTTATAAAACCTTATTTTGGTTGTTCAAATAGAAAATTTTCAATTCTTTATTTTAACTCCTAATCAGATTCACATTGAGTATGATTTTATATTAAGGAAATCCTCAAGAGTTCAAAGTCATTCTCAACCATTGGATATTTTATATCTAATAATGACAATAAATTTATATTTTAAAGAACCTCTCCATACCCATCTTATATCAAATTTCTCTGATATTATCTCAAGTTTGGATGCTCTATAAATAACCATCATAGTTTTTAATCAGTTTTTACCTCAATTTTCATAATCGAAGATGTCCTCAGCTTTTGTAACTTGGAAATATTCAAGTTTCAAGATAGACCTTCATGTCTGAGTCAACTGCTTCTTCTTAAAAAGAAATGTCTCCAAAAAATTTCTCTTCTATGATCTCTCGAGGTGAAAGGTCAATCTCTCGAGACTTTTATTAGACTTTCGATTCTTAATTGAAAATTATAATAAGTTTCCAAGGGGGGAATCCATTTTTGTTGAATGAATGGATTCCGATCAAGAATTTGTGTTTTATGAGGAAGTGTTACAATTCTACAATACAATGGAGATAAACAATGATATCAAGATTACTTTTATGATTTATGATAAGAAATACACATCCTTTATAAAACAAGTATCTAATTTCCTAAGAGTTATATTAGATAGTGATTCCCTATGTCCTTACACCTAACTACCCAAACATTATGGTACTTTTGATAAGAGGAAAGCAGAGGAATCTCTTTTTGAGATTCATGATGATAAGTGGAAGGTTAATTATTTATCAGCCGACAGAGTCTCTTTTCCCTCTGGATTCAAGGTTTTTTATTACCAATAAAGGGTGATAAGTAAACATTGGATGTTTTTGATGTTTATTTGCTTTATTATCAGGTGAATATGAAGAAGTTCAATCTAATGAGATTCATTTTCCTGAAAATTAAGAAGCTTAAATTCAGTTTCATAACGTCCCACCGGATCTTGTTTCCAACCATTATCGGTATGTTTTTGAATGAATTCCCAAGTTTATATAATGTTCCAATCAATTCAGATCCAAAAACATTTAAAGAGCCTCTAATTAGTAAGGATATGATAAGGAGACTCAAGTTACGATTCAATCCTGAATCAAATTTTTTTGAGAAAGTTACCAATGCTGAGAAAGGAAAGAAAGTACCTGAAGGGAGTGAAAACATTATAATCCACCCAATTCACCTTCAAACAAAAAAATGTAGTTAAGACTATGAACCCTAATAAATAAAATAAACAAAAAGAAGTATCATATGAGGTTGTGGCAAAGTGGAGGAAGAAAAAGGAATAAAGGAATGAAGGGGATCCTCAGTTTGGTTTGGATCCAGCTGAATCCCTAGAAGTGAAAATAAGAACAGAGGAAACATTAAAATTAGAAGAAAGTAAGAAGATAATGATGAAGAGAAATTCCCAAGATATTGACATATAGTCTTCTTAAGATAGAATAGAAATTTATAACCATAATTTTAATAAGGGAACCACTTGTTCAGACTCAATTGAATCTAGAACAAAAGGATAAGAGAAATAGGTATCTGAACAATCAGCTACATAGAGTCTCAATCAAGAATCTAAAGAGGAAGAGGTAGAACAAGTGAAATAATAAAAAGGAAAAGAAGAAGAATATGCAGAATATAATTTAGATGTAAACAATAGAAATCATTTAGTATAATCGTCAGAAGTCGCATCCTTTAAATTTCCATCTTTTGATCCACATACATTAAAGTAAGTTTATCAAAGGGTTTCTTCAAAGAAATTGTTTCAAAGTTATGATAAAGAGTAAGAAGAAGAATCTGATAAGAATCAAAATTAGGTAGATCAATTTATCGGTAATGAGACTCATTTTATGGATATTCTAGAATACACTGAATATATATATTCAGAAATAAAATTCCAAGTAAAAAAAATTCAATACAAAAAACAAGCATTGAACATACTAGAAAATATTATACCATTCATTCCAAAAATTGAAGCTAGGCTAGAAATCATTTCGAATAGTCATAATGAAATTATAGACTCTATCAATATTTTGATGGACTGGTTTCTAAATCTTATAGCCAATTTCAGAATATTCAAGGAATGTGCTACTAAGCACAAAAAGGCTTGTAATAAGGTTGTTAAGTGGTCATAAAATGTTGATGAAAATCACAAATATCACATGTATAAGCTTGATGAATTAGTGAAGAGGGTAAATTATATATATTATGTCTACCAAAAGTTGTTAACTAATTTGAATGAAAAACATGAAGTCTTTCAAATACTGGGTACCTCAAAATAAATTTCCTCGGAAGATCTTTAAAATCATAAAGAAAAATTGGAAGATGGTTATAATGATTTTTTTTTCTCTCAAATAGAGTGGTAATTTTAGAGAAGCACCACCGAGATAGAATGAAGTATTTCAATTCTCAGGAAGAAAAGATCAAATCACATAAAGAAATCAATTAGATTCATGAATATAGGCTTCAGAATCAAGGAAGGATTATTGCTGAATAGGATGTGAAGTTGAAGTATCATCCAAAATATCATTATAAATTGATGGAGGATAGAAAATAGTTTAATAAAATGAAGCTATCTATGTTCAACCTCTTGAAAATAGGGGAAAGAATGATTTTATGAAATCTTGTTGTCAGAAAACTTTATTTTATCACATGTAATGTCTATTATTTCATACTTTTTTTCTATAAATCTTTACAAGACATCAATGTTTTACTTTATTCTTTTTGAAAATCACAAAGGGGGAGAATAATTTGAAAAAGAAGAAGCTGCTTTCATTAAAAGAAAAAATGATGAATAACTTATTAAGGGGGAGAACTCAAAAGTAAAAATAAATTGAATACGATCCCCTGTGGTATTTTTATACTAGGGTGGAATTAGTCATATTCACAATTACTTTCAGAAGAGTTAAAAAAATTAGGGGGAGATAAGTCTTTATTGTTTGTTTTTCTTTTCTGATTTCCAAAAAGAGGGATATTGTTGAGTCAAAATATTTTTTGACTGTTTCATTGATCTTTTTGTTTTGGAAACCACAAATTAATTCTTATTTTTCATATATGTTGTTTTATTATTGTAATCATATACTATTGTTTTAAAATTGTAATCAAATATGTTGTTTTCTTACCGTAATCATATACAGCTATTTTAAAATTGTAATCACATATATAGTAATCACATATGTTTTTTCTTATCGTAATCATATACTGTTGTTCTATAATCATAATCACATATATCGTAACTGCATTTGACGTTTTCGTAACCATATATATCATAACCATGTTTTTTATCGTATTCATGTTATGAATCATAACCACATGCATCGTAACCATGTTATGCATCTTAATAATATTATGCATCGTAATCATGCATTTTTACTAGGATATACATTGTAATAACATCGTGCATCATAATCATGTTACATATTGTAACCACGATATGAATCGTAACCACAATATAAATTGTAACAATAATATGCATCATATCCATGATAACAATCATAACTATGTCATGTCTCATAACCATGATATGCATTGTAATTATGATATACAGCATAACCATGTTATGTATCATAAACAAGTAATGAATTGAACTCATATATTACTCCAATACTGTATACATGTTTTTCATACTCATTGTTTCATAAATTTTCACTTACTATATTCTACCCAAAATGATGTCGTGTATTCTTTTTGTTTTTAGAGTTATAATTTCCAGGGTTCAAGTGGTACTAAAATTTATAAAGAAATATGTCTGTTGGAGGAAATATGACCGTTGGAACATGAGGTCTATAAACTGGAGGTCATTTGAACCAAAATAAAAAACTTTTTTTTACATCCAAGTTCTTGAGAGAGACTATGTGACATCTCTCTTAATTATTTCAAAATACTTGAAATTAAAAAATGTGACCAAATCTTTCTCAATTTTTGTATTATAATAAGATATTTTATTTTATTTTTTAAACTGATCATTGTGATATTGATTGAGGGATTTCGGGGTTAGAAAATCAGTGTTACCGGTTGATGTATTGAGGGCTTTCAAGTGTTTGAAAGATAGTGGGGACAATTACCTTCTTAATCGATATCTTCTAAGGATTAGAAGATAGGAGTGTCAATCATCATATTAAGGCCCTACCCGAGAGGTGTTAAGACAAACCTTTTATCTTAGGTGAAATGATACCCTACTTTTTGGGATAAAATAATTGTATTATCTTTATATTTCACTACTATTTGTTATATAAATGGAATAATTTTGTTTCTTCTATCTATTAATATTATTTTCTATTGTAATTGTTTCAATTATAATTATTTCATTACATTTTTTATTAAGAATTTATATACGCTATATGGTAGAATCATTTACATTTATATTTCTCTAATCATTGTATTCAATTCATATAAAATTGTTTTAATAACTTATAGTACCATATCATATCTTATACATAGGATCAAGACCCGTATGATCATTTTTATTGGTTTTGAATTGTATTATAATAATTCCACTTACAATAAGTTCATTCTAAAGAGTTTAAATACAATGTTTTTAAATAAAAAATTCACCCCTCTTGTATTTTTTGTTCTCATATACATTTATATATATATATTTAAATATAACCCATGAATCATTATATATCATTTTATATCTCATATTTAGTGATTATATTCATTTAGTTCATTTGGTTTGATTTCTTATCGATTACTCTGTGAAACATCATGTAAGAACAAAAAATTTTTTCTTCCCAAATGTTTTATCATTTATCACATATTTTTATTTAAACTATACCTTAATTAACATGGGTACTGAAATCATTATTAATCTTTCCAAATTATTTGGAGATTTTATGTTTACAAAACAAGGAAGACCTCTCTATCACTGAACTACATTAATTTGACGGAATTGTGCTGATTTTTAAATTTTATGGTAGGTGATTTTATCCCATTTCAACAGTTTTAAATGATTCCCATTAATTGGGATTTATTAAATATTTTTCTATATATTGAATTAAATTTTTATTTTACAATGTTGGTTGATGTGAGTATTCATTTTGATTATTTAAATACATTTGTTTAGGAAAAAACCTATCATGTTTGATATTTAATTAATAATACTATTGGTTTTAAAGTTTTAATATGTTCAATTTGATATCAACTGTTATTTTTTTATTCCATGTCGGTATTATAATATTTTCTATAATCTATATTAAGGATATTTATTATGATTAATTGTTAGATATTGATAAAAAATGGATTGTTTCTATAAGATAATATTCATGGGTGACATCAGTGATCGATTTGGCATCATATTGATTTTTGATACTTTATAGAGGGTATATGTGAAAATCTTAGTAATATTAAAAAATTAATCACATAATTTGTATGTATTCATTTTTTGGATTTATATTCAATATATTTTTATAAATAATTTTATTATAGTTTTTCTTCAAAAGAGGAACAGTTATGTTTGACTTATGTTTTTTCAACAATTACAAGGTTTTAGTAAAAAAATTAAATATATTGATTTTATAATTTGAATAAAAAATGGACTTCATTTTTATATTCTTCATGTAAAATTTATCTAACGGTTAATTTTTGATATTTTTCAAAATTAGTTGATTTTTAGGTGAATAACGAAAATTATGAATTTCTAATTATTGTCCCTATTATGTTATTATTATTATGTAAGGATTACTAAATAAATTTTAAAACCATTTTCTATTAAAAGGTATATTTATCAAGTCAAATAAATTATTTTAATAAATTATTTGAAATTTTGGTACCCATGGTTGAATTTTAGGAACTGAAGTTATATTTTATTCAAATTAAAATCTATTTTTGGAACTTATCATTTAATGGTATTGTTAGAAGGATGAATTGTGTTATATTTCTATATAAAATTCCAAAACACTTAATATTTTTTAAAAAAAATTAAAAAATAATTCATGGTAATCAATAGTAAACATTATTTCAAGGTACAATTATTTTTATGCTTAAATCATGTATTTTTCTAAATACTATATTTTAAGCATTTGGTGTACTTATATTAAATGTTATTTTTTTCTAACAATGTAATTTTAATATGATAAAATTTATTCAATATTTATAATTATAATTTCAATAATAGGTTATATACCCCCATAATTGATTTTCATATAATAATGTTTTCATGGTAAAAATTTAATTTATCACGATTATGAAAAAAAGGATTAGAGGGCATTAAACTAAGAGATAATCATTAAAATAACTCCATAAAATCTAATAATGTGATTTTTCATGAGGATTTATGATCCTTACCCAATTAACATCTATAATAGGTTTTTTGTGCCACTTTACCTTGAATATGACTTAATATTAATTTTCAACATTGAGTAATTATAAGAGTTCCCGTCCCATCAAATATAAAAGGGAACATCCACATACCACTTTATCAGACACCTTTAATGATATATTTAAGAAAAACCTAAAAAAATTTCATTTCCAACTCTCCTACACACATTCTCGAGGTCCAAGACTCACCAAAATCCCAATCCCAGAAGGCTTAATGTGTAAGCCAAATGAGGTTTTACAACAAATATGTATAATTATTAGCCTCGTGTTTCATGTTTTTTTCTTCCACCACCCCATTATACATTCTATTAACCATTATGAAATAATTTATTGTTTTATTAACATTATATAAATTTCTAAGATTAATATTCTACGTAATCTAATGTATTTCTATTTAGAATGGTTTTCCTTACTGGAAAAAATGGAACTGATGTAGGAAGGTATCAAGGGGATATTAATCTTATGAATCAGAAAACTAAATTTATTATAATAGATAAGTTTATATTATTACTGAAAACATTGTTGTACGTTATTAATGTTGGAACCCATGAAATAAAGATACTGTATTCTCTACAGAGAAACACTTCTATGGTGGTGTATATCATGAAATAAAAATCATCAGATTTTGGTGGATATTAAAACTTGGAAAAAGTTAATGGGTGGATAAAAGTGCTAGAAAATATATTTCATGTTTTGTGATGTACATAAAAATGAAAATTAACTCTTTCTATTTATTATTTTTCTTTTAAAGATCATCTATTGTGGTATCTGGTTAAAATTACTATTGTAAAAGTTGATATTGATTTAATTCAGTGGAATTATAATATTTTTGTTTTTATTGAGAAGTATTTTTCTAATTTTCTTCAACAAAGAGTGAAAAGTAAATTTCTAGAGGTGAAGAAAAATAATGAATAATTAGTGGATCATTATGATGAAAATGTAAATATATTATCCAGGTATGCCCCACATTTAATTATAGATTGTTATAATATAATTAATATATTTTACATAAGACAAAAGCAAAATTTATGAAGATATTATACATTTTATGAATTTAAAATTCATAAGTTTTTTATTAGGTTGATAAAATTGAGATGAGGTTTTTCAAAACTTAAATACTTCATGATGAAAAAAATAAGAAACGATAAAGGTGAAAAGAAATAGAGAAGCAGTAAAACAATAAATATGGAGTTAAACCCCTACATGTTTTATATTTTGTAATGAAAATTTTGTAGAATGTTTGGTAGGATTAGAAAAGTGTTACATATGTTGTATACTCGATTGTTTATCTTATGAATGCATTGAAAAGTGTTCTCATCAGACTAGTAATGGGAAATGATATAGTCAAATATCAATGAGATATTTTAGTTGCAATGATTTTGTTTTATGATAATTAATATCATAGGTTAGTTATTGATGTTGGGGACGATCAAGAATGAATCAAGAAAAGTGTGAAAATATTTTATAAAACTACAATAGAATACAATAAATAGTCAATTGAATTGGTTTCAGGTACACTACATGTTTATTCAGATTATAAAAATGTATTGTTTGTTTTTTATATAATCATTATTTCACTTTAGTGAAATGTTTATGTAAAACTGTAATAGAATCTCATGAAATGAAGTTCTAACGTCTGTTAAAAACACCTAGGGTACTATTTAGGTAGTAATAATTTATATAATTTTTTATTATATTTAGAATGGAATTTCCAAGAATCCATGTTTTCTACCCCATCACAGTGCATGATAATTTTCTAGGTATTGGTTGGATTTCATTTTTTAAATCTACGATTGATTTTAAATTTTAACAAGTCAAACTAAATTTTCACAGTAAATTTAAATTTTATTATAAGAATGAGTTTATACTTTTGATAACATATCAAGGTGCTATGAAAAAGATTAATGATGGAAGTTAATGTTATATTCAACATATTTTTGAAAATAATTAAACTGTTCTAATTTTGATTTTTAGGTAGTATATTAATACATGGAAATATTTATTGATGATTTAATAGTGTTTTTATAGATCCAGAGGTTGAATTTGGTATTGTATTAATGACACATATATAGCCAATTTCAAAACCAAATAATTGATTTGCTTCAATTGTGTTTTTATAATTGAAAAAGTCGAATAGTAGATTCATGAAAAGGGAATAAACAATCATGGGATTTTACCTAGGGAATCACCTATTTGTTTTGTTAAAAATAAGGATAGTTCAATGAGGATTCTCACCAATTATAGTTCCTTGAATAATATCAATGCTAAAAAAAGTATTTTTCCAATATATTAGTGTCTTTTTTGAATTATTCCTTGGTAGTCAGTTTTTTTAAACGATGATTTTCGGTGTTAATATCATCAGCTAAAGGTGAAGGTGGTAGAAAATTTTAAGAAAACGTTTGATGCACGGTGGGTTCATTAAGGGTTTATATTTATTTTTTTCGGGTTAAATAAATTAACACATTTTATTTATGAATATTATGAATATAGTATTCAATGAGTATTTTAATAAATCCATTGTGGATTACATTTATTATATTATAGTTTATTCTAAGAAATATGATGAATAAGAGAAATATCTGTAAACTATTTTTAAAAATTTAATAAAAATTAAATTTCCTTTAAAATTCTGTAATTGATAATTATTCTCGAAACATATTTATTTTCATTGTAATTTTGTTTGAAAATATGTTATAACTTATTATTATTCTAAAAACAATTGGTTTTATAATGTAAAATACTTACAAATTTAATTGGGATTTTAAGTTTTCATTTATAAGAGGGTTATTACCGATGGGTTTTTTAAAAATTTAATTGGTTATCTATCCAAATTACTATGTTATCTTGAAAGGATATAAATTAATCTAGAAAATTTAATTTTATATATTATTTAAGGAATTAAAATAAATATTTCACAGTACAAAGAAATTATCTTTTCTAGAAAATGGTGATTTTTTTTATTTATGGTGATTTATCCTTGAATGGAAATGATTTCTTCTTAATGTTGGGTGTTCAGGAAATTTGATATGATTCAAGTCAATTGAATCTCTATGATAAAAAATACCCTATCTATGATATTGTGTTTTATAATGGTTGTTTTTTCATTAAAAAAATTAGAGAAATATTTTAAATGGCATAAATTGGGGAAAATATACAAACCATAAAATTTTAAAATATATATTAACATTGAATTATTTAAACATGATGTATAGATGATGAATAGATATTAAAATGTATTATTAATTCATTATTCACTACCACTATGGTAAAGAAAAAAATGTAGTTTTTTCCTAGGTTGGAAATATAATGCATCAATAACTATATTGTGTTTTAAAAATTCTCCTTTGGTTGATGATTTAATCAAATTTTCCAATAAATAGTGAATTCATAAACTTATTATATTTTGAATTAGTTATCAGTGGAGAAATATATGTATAAAATAATTAAGTTGGATAGTAAATAAGGTGATGGTTTGAAATAAAGATTCAAAGCAGTCAATAAGAGTATATTTATTATGTTTAATTTTGATAAATAAATTGACATTAGATTTGGAAAGAGGTTATATGTTTTAATTGATTCCAAATTAAAGAAGGAGTTTCTTTGTGAATATCACTACTCCTCATTTTATATTCATAGAAGAATAAATGAGATGTATAGTATCCTTCAAGAATATTATTGGCGAAAAAAATAATAAATGATATTTTTGATTTTACCTTGAAGTGATTCAATTGTAAGAATGTTAATGATGAATAATAACTATTTTAGGGGATGCTTATACAATTTTTAGTACTAGAATGGAAATGGGATAAAATCTTAATTTCTTTTCAGGTGGGATTTACAAATACATATGGAGGTAATAATGCAACTACGGTTATAGATGTTCATTTGAAAAAAATTAATGAATTATTTACCTATTTGAGATACTATGTATTTGGATCAACTTTCTAGGAATTAGTTAAATATATTATCATGTTTCATGGAGTTCCTATATCTATTATAACTTATTATAACAAAATATTTGCATCAAATATTTGGAAAGATATTGAAATGATGATAGGTACTGAGGTAAATTTGAACGAAAATTTAGACCCTAAATATGATGGATTGTAAAAGCACGCAATTCAGACATTAGAAGATATTATTTAGGATTTTTATTTGGACTACCAACTAAATTAGAGTCAACATCATTCATTGGATTGATTTTGTTTTGATAATATTTTTTATTTCATTATACTAATGACACCATTTGAATAATTATGTAGAATGTGGAGTTAAATTATGGTTTGTTGAGATAATGTGTAAATATTTTTTGGGGATATATTTCGTAGAATAAACGGTATTGATAGTGAAGATGATTTAGAAATGCATTAGGATATATTAAAGTAGGTCGAATATTCAATTATTTTACAAGAATAATGATCTCATGTAAGATGTAGGAAATCATGTTTTTCTTAAGGAATCTCAATAGAAAAGTGTTATGAATTTTTATATAAGTGGAAACTTATATCCACAGTTTATTTGATCTATAAGAATTTATTGAGAGTGTTTTATTATTTTTGTATTGAGTAGATTTACTTTGGGATTTACCTTAGGTATATGATGGGTTTCATGTTTCATTTCTATGGAAATTCTTACACGATTCCTCTCATATTTTGAGCTATGAATTGGTTCAGTTTGAAGAGAATATTTCAAATGAGGAAAAGAAGAATACAAATTTTGGATCATAAAGGGTAGTTTTTTCAAAATAATTCGATTCACCAAATAAATTTTTTTATAATAGAATTATATGATTGAGGAAGCAATAAGGGAATCATGATAATATATTGGGGAAAAATAACTTTACTTATTTAAATAATGAATAAAATTGATTGGGAGGATTTTCCAAAGGGGTTAAGAATGGTAAAACCCATGTAATAATAGAAATAAATCATTCTTATGATTATTAAATACTATTTTATGAATCTATACCCATCATAGTTTTATAAATAATTTTATAAAATATTTCAGTGAAAATAAGAAGAGTTAAATTTAGATAAATTATTTTTCCAAGAATTAAATAATTTTTTTTAAAAGATAATTTTGGGGATTTTATAATTTTAAATATTATAAAATGGAGTTAATTTTTGGATTTAAAATTTCATATTCATATTAGGGTGAATTTTTTATATTTTACAGAAATAATTTATTTTTGGATGAATAGAGAAAATAGATATATGTCAATTACGATTAATTTAATGACATTATTATGATGTAAAAAAGAAATTTGAAATTTTAAGACATTTTTAATACTATAGGAATATTCACGATGTTCAATAATTCATTTTCATACATTATTTTTTATTTGTATACTCATGCAAGACTTTTTTGAACATATATTATTTTTTGATACAAAAAACTATTTTTGGTTCATTACATTTAATGATATATTTTGATGGATAAATTCAATTATGAATTGATATAAATTTTAAAAACCATTTGTAATTATATTAAATAAAAAAAAAACAAATTCATTATATTCAACTTTATTTTTGTTTTCAATGTAAAATTATTTTCATGTTAAATAATGAAAATTTTATAAAAATTGTTCTTATGCACTTTTCATACTTATATTAAAAGTGATCTCTACATGTTATATTATTATATTATTATAAATATTATTAAATATTTAGAATTATAATTTCAATATTTTTTTTGGTTGTACCTTTTATTTTTGGTAATATAATTATGGTATCATAATAAAAAAGTTAAATTATTATGGTTAAGGTAAAAATCGGTTAAAGGTGATTAAACTAAGATATTTTTCATAAATTATAAATAAGAATTTAAAAAATGTGAATTTATGATAGGAATTATATCAAATTAAATATTATATTCTAAAATGGGGTTCCTTTGTTCTATTTTACCATGAATATGACCAAATTTTAATTTAAATCACTGAAGAGTTCTCTTCACATCACTTATAAATTGAACCCTCTTATTTAAAATTCATTAGACAAAATCATCACTCTTGTTTAGATAGTACCAAACGAAATCCATTATCAACTCTCCTCCCCACATCCTAGAGGTTCTAGTATCATAAAATGTAAAAACAACGAAGGTTTAATGTGTAATCCAAAATAATTTATCTAAAGAAGAAGTATAATTCTTATCTGATTGTTTCTTGATTATTTATTCTTATACCCTCTTCAAATAATATTTAAACATGATAAAATAATGACATAAATATATTAAATATATTTAAATATTATTATTATTATTATTTTACAACTCATTTTCATCTCTTTTTCCACTTTATGGTAAAAAAAATGTCTCTTATGCTTATGTGTGGACTCCCATCTCCATGAGGAGAAATGTTTGATTTATTAGAACATGATCATATTTCATGTTAGAAAGATGAAAAAATGAATATATATTATATTTATGAAATCATTATGATTTTAAAGTATAATATACTACACACCTTCTCATTCTTTCAATTATTTGGTATTTGATAATGTTTCTCTTATGTACTTATGGAATACTACCTCCATGAAGTGATGTGATTCATTTTTAATATCCACCATTTAGGGATGGTCATATAAAAGGATATAATTAATAAATAATAAATTTATTACATATTAATGTTTCTATAAATGTATGATATCAAATACTTCTATTCTTTTAAACAAGCTAGAAAAATGAAAACATTTTTAATGCTTACATATGTGATAAAATATCCATTAAAGGAAGTGGTTTATTTGTCATGAATACCATACATGTATGGTTTTAAAAGTGATTTCAATTTATAAATATGATAATAATTGCATTTTTAGGATTTTATAGTTAATAGAATGCCCATAAATTTTCCCACTATCAATGAACTAATGTTATTTTGAGGTCATAAACTAAAAATCATCAAAGCATCCAATGTGAAAATATTCATTTCATTAAATAAATAAAATAGTATAAAATTGAAAAAATGGAATAATTCTTGAGTTCCCAACCCTAGTATCCTGGAATGGATGGCTTATTTATTAAATTGGCACGAGATACAGAAAATCACATCCTAAAAAACAGAAATGCTTAACAGTATTGGTTAACTAGATATATATTTGACCTTCAAATTACATTTTAAAGAATAATATATATAAATAATTTTATTCTAAATCACCACTATTCCAATTATTGAATGATTTCATATCAATCGAAAATAACATTCTAGCATCTTAGGGAAACTTAAACATAATAAAGGGGTGAGATCAGATGCTCAGTAAGGGCATGTGAACAATATATACTATAAATAAATAAGAAATAATCATTATTTTAAGGAGAATAAACCAAAAAAATTAAATTTATTCAATATATTTATCATAATATGTACGGAATAATGGATGAAAAAATAATTCCATATAAATAATCAGATGAACAAGAAACATAACCATATATATTCAATATAATTGAATAATTACATGGTATATCAATGAATGAATTCTTAATGATGGAATTCATAACGAAAATAATATTAAACATAACTTAATGGTCCCAATACAAGATTTATTACCATCATGGACTAGTTTCAAGGCATCTTACATAAATGGGTAAGGCCTATGCCAAACACCTATGTTAATTTTTCACAAGAGAAAGATCAATTAATCAAGAGGATATGTAATTACAAGCCCAAATAATAATATAATAAGTCTAATTTATTCATCATATGAAAGGGGTGAAATATAATCAAGATAAAAGTTATTATTCAAAAATGAATAGGTAAAATGTTAATAATTCCCTAATCAATAAACATAATCATAAACCATCCAGTATAATATGGAGAATGATAATAAAATTATACATACCTAGTCAAACTGATCATAAATCCGCAAAAGAAATAATTAGGATTGTAATAATATAATATATCCCTAGTGAATCATAATTAAGATAAAGTGTTGATTTTTTTGATGAATAGAAATTCCATACAATTTTTATTAAAAAAATTTTTTAGGAAAAAAATCCTTTTTTACTTCAAAATTATTTTTAACACAATATGATTAAGAAATATACTGAAAATATCTCTATTGGAAAATAAAATCTTATTCTTTTTAAAATAATATTTTAAACATGTGGTGTTTATGGTAGAGTTTTTCCCATAAAGTACATTTTAAAATAATGAATCATTTCACATTTTAATTCAAATCCAAACTGGTCTTTTTTTTTGAAATCGACAAGAATATTCGTTTAGAAACATGTTTTAAAAAGAAAAAAATGGGTAAATGTGTGTTTAATAATAATATTTTAAAAGGTTAAAAACTTTTTGAAAACTATTTTAGAATAATATATTTTTAGGAAAAAGGATTTTTGACCCAAGAGAGAAATAAAGTCCAATTTTATTAAAACCATTTTATCAATCATTTTAAGTTAAAAAAGAGTGTAAAGTGGTACTATTAATTGAAAAATGTCTTGAATAACCATATTAGAAGAAAATATATTTATTTTAATATATAAATATCAAATAATTTCCAATGGGAAACTCAAAAAATAACAATCCCAAATAATGATGAGATTAGTTAATTATCCTTTAACATTTTTGTATCTAATGAATAATAAACCCCATGAAAAAAATAACATCAAATGAAACATTAAATAACATGAAGTGAAATATATTCTTCATAAAAATATCAAAAGGGGAATTGTAGCCACCACAAAAAAGAATAAGTGGAGAATATATCACATGTGTTATAGAAGTAAAAGAAAGACGAGAAACACTTACCACTTGTTCAACTTCTTTTATATGTGTCAAAAATCCAGAAAATAAATATAAGTTTATTAAACATACATTAAAGAACCATAATCATATATCTCAAACCATATATGATTTACTTATATTATTTTATCACTTTATTATTAGAAATTATTTTCTAAAATCTCTATTTCATGTGATAATTGATTTTACTTTCATGTTTGTTTTGGTTCGATAATTTTAGTAGTTTTAATTTTATAATGGTTAAATAATTATCAGAAACTTAACAATGATATAAATATCCTATATATTCATCATATATTTATTTATATTATAAATATTATATATGGATGATACTATTCATGGAGGTCGTAGGTCGTACATCTGTATGAACCCGATTTACATTTTCTCTACAGATGGTACAAAAGGAAAATAAATATTAATTAAAATTTAATTAAAATTTTTTATGTGTTATAAATAATTTATATTAATAAAATCTATCAATATTACTATCCATGTAAAAGTAAAATGAAAAAAAATTCACATTTCTACATAGAGGCGGTAGTCTACACGTAAGAATAAACAACATTATTATTTTTCAGTGGAAAAGATAGTAAGAATATAGATGATCTATTTTATTTAAAAAATTATTTTTAGATCCTAAATACCACAAATTCATTAACTTTTATCCTTACAATCTTCCTTGTAAACTGTATGTGAAAAATCAATCACATCGCTTTGAGAGGTAGTAGTCTGCCGTATATAGGAGCGACGTTATCATATACCACACAAAATAGAAAATGAGAACATATAAGTGATATTATAATTAAATAAGTATAATAATATCATAAATATAATATACATATGTTAAATCCATCATTCCATTCATCCTTGTATTATGGTTACAAAAAACAAACCATATTAATTCACGAGGCAATAGTCTTTTATACCTAAGATAAGTGGTTTCATTTTCCATTTGACAATGGTGGATGTGGAAATTTATTATTAAATTAACAAAATAATATATGTGTATAAATTATATTCTGGTTTTATTATATAATATTTTTGTAAAATTATTACTAGGAGTAATAAGAATAAGTAAAATGAAAACCCATAGTAAAAACATTACCTCTTCCTCTAGAAACCTTTTTAGGTTGACCAAAATATCATGTTGATTATCTTTCAGATTTAAAACATTCTCCTAGGATGTTTTTAGGGACATAAATAGGATATTTGAGAAGGCATTTTATCAACCAAATGGCTTTGGGAATGTGAATATGGGAGGAGAGCATGTAGCCTTTTATTAGCGGAGGAGATGTTATACTTGGTATTTTTTAAAAGAATCCATTACAATCACATTTATATAATTCCAAAAGCCAAAAAAACGGGTCCTTATCTTATGATTGAGATTATAGGGTTTAAATATTTCATAAAAATAGATTTTAGATATGTTGGTAGGTCATTTAAACCTTTATCTTTTTATTTTAACAGCATGGTAAGCCCATTTTTACCTTAATTGTGTTAATTAAATTATTTAGTTTTTACTATTCGTAAGTTTTAAAAAATACATTTAAAATATTATATTATATAAATTATTCTTATTTAAAAAATATAACCCATTTTTTTAAATTCAACTGATATATGTGTGAAAATAAAATAAAAAATTGTAACTATATAAGTGTTGAAAAAGTGAGTTCCCAAAGAGAAAATTCTCATAAGTATAGAATTTTTAATTAAAAAATTATAACTTTAATTGATCCTAATGACCTGAATTAGTTAAATAATATTATAATAAAATAATTATACTTTAAATCCAATTTAAAAAAGAATTTATCATTATAAATTACTTAAATGAAAAGAAGTTTATAATTAATATTTATTATTTTTCAATATTCATAAAAAAATTACACTTTTCTAAAAATTATCAAATTTTAAAATTGAAAATTTTGACATATAGATTAAAAAAATGAATTATATTTTTTCAACTAAATTTTATTAGTGTTTTAAAAATTAATTTTAAATTATTTTATCAAAGAATGACTAATTAAATTTTTATAAAAATATGATTTTTTAGAAAAACCATTCATTTCTCTTTCAAATGGTTCATATTTTATTTCTAGTCAATTAATAAAAACATGATTTTTTATACAGGTGTAAAATATATAATTTAAATATTGTTTTTTTCCTATTCATACCCTCTAACATAATGATTAGTTTATAATGACTAGGTTTAAAGAGTAATAATTTAATAGAGTGCCACATCTCGTTTAAACCTGGTGTTGCGTAAATCACAAGCTATCAAAGATATTGGATTTATTTGAAAAGATATATATCATAAATTCATGGGATGATATATTTTATTTTATGATTAGTTTTTTGTTTCATACATTATATTGAGCATGAAGTTTCTACTTTAAAATATCGAGATGTTACATTCTACCCCCTTAAATAAATTACATCACCACAATTTAATCATGATATAAATAATTAAGGATTATACATTTGAAAATTCACTTCTTGAAATCCCCCATATTTGGAAGGGTTATTGGAACATATTATTGATTATATAGAATGAGAAGCCTGAAGTTCACCCGGAGTAATCACATAACAAGGATTCTATGTATGAAAACATAGGTGTGGATTGATGATATTTATATGGAAAAAAATGTAATGACCAAATAATAATGGAGGGTGGTATAAAAATTTTATTATAAGAAATTTAATGATCTATATAAATTCAAAAACCAAAAAACCATAATGTGAAAACCCAGATCTTCTTTTCAGGTATGTTTCCCCCTTTTCTAGTGTTTTTGTATAAAAGTGGAGTTTCTGGAAATTTTTGAAGTACATGTCGTGTACTTTAGGAGTACACACAGTGTACTCGGTTACCACGGGTAGCCAGGTTCTAGCCATATGGTGGCCATCCACGTGGCCATGTGTGGTGACCTAGAGACTACTAAATGTGGCATCTGGTGAAGGAAAGTACATGTCGTGTATTTATGAAGTACACACCATGTACATTTTTTTCATTAAATGCACCAGGGTCACGTCTGACGGAAAGAACCACATCCTTCTATGTTTGGTTCATTCGAGAGTGAGAGAACGTCACCGATCTTCTCTCGAGCTCCCTATCGAGAGTCTGTTATTTGAATCGACCTCCATCAATTTCCTTGGAATCACCACAATAAGGTCTTCCTTCTGCTAAAGATTCGTTTCCTAATTCCTCTTCTTTCTCAAGTTATCTTAAGTTGATCGTTTTTGGCGTTTTTGTAGATCTAAGGTGTTCATGGGAAATTCAAGGATTGAGGGTCATGTATATAGATCTGGCAACACCGAGGTAGGTTGTTTGTGCCCTTTCTTTCAATGTCTTTGAGATATATGTTCAAAATTTTCTAATACCCTTGAACAAGGTTTTGTGTGTTTACTGTTTTAGCCCTATTAATTTTCTTCAATGCTTGAATGCTTGTGTAGAGGTTAATTGAATGTGAATAAGGTTAATTGATATTCTTTGGAAGGGTTTTTTTCATGCATGTTGTTTATGACTGGTTGGTCTTGCTTAGCCGGTTAGGCTGCCTTGTTTACTTACCATGTCTAGTATTTTTGGATGGAGTGTTTTGTATATCTGACTTGCTGATATGTTGTATATTTCATGCCAAGTAGTTATGAGGGTTACTTTGGATGATACGCGTTACTATTCTTTCTTTACATACACAAGGCCATGAGAACCTATTGTAGTAGACCATAAGGAGAATAGACATAAGGGCTTCTCTAGAGAGTCTGTTTACTTTTACGATGTAAGACCACAAGGGGAATTGACATAAGTGAATCCTTAGAGTGTCTATAATTCCTCAATGTGGGTAACATGGGGAATGTGACGTAATTACTTCCGCAGAGTGACTTTAGTTAACGATACAAGACTATAAGAGGAATTGACAATGAGTACTTCCTCAGAGAGTCTACTCTAGAGCTGAACCTGTGGGGTGAGACTGTGTGTGCTGCCGAGAGGGTTGCTTGTGCTGTTAGGTAGGACTAGAGGGTTTAGGCCATGAGTAATTCCTATAGGTTTACCTTTTGTGTTTAGCTATTTTATTGTGCTACGAGGTAGGACCAGAGGGGATATGTTGTGAGTACTTCCCAGAGGGTTACCTGTTTGTGTTTACCTTCTTTGATTAGCTGTTACTTGATATATGAAACTAAATGCATTGAAACTGTGGATTGGTTACTGTTGAGTACTTTCTTGTTTATTGCTTCCTTTACTAATTACATTCAATATATTCACTGACCGTTATGCATAAATCTTGTGGTGGTTGTATAGAGGGATTTAGTCTCACACAGTGTTTGGGCCATTCTTTTGGGCCCAAACGGATTATCTTGTTTCATATATTGATAAGGGAATGCACCCTTATACATCAGGTACTTGATTGCTTTGGAGCTTGAGAGAATGGGAACAAGCATAGGATTGTGATGCTGTAGAGCTATTTACTGCTTTCTTTTGTAATTTAGATTAATAATGTTTTCAGAATTGTAACCTGTTTGGCTATTTTCCTAGTCATATGTATCATGCATCATTTATATATGTGCTCCAGTTATTATTTCACTCATCAGTATTCCATTTTTTTCTATTGTTTAGAATGTATGTTTCTTCCACTATTGTATCCTTGTTCACTTTCACTGTGTTACTCAACCAATGAGGGTATAGTTTCTCTACTATTACACCCACAACCCTTGCTGCTAGTCAGAAACCTCCGGCATTCAGGGTAATTCACTTGAGGCCATGTGACCAACCGAGTATGGGGCATCTCTGGGTAGCATTCAGAACCGATACCTTAAAAAGTTGTATTAGAGGAATTATTTTCCCTTGACTTACTATTTGGATCCTATAGACAGGGATAAGAAATAATTGGTACTTGGTAATAAGTTGTGCCCAGGAGTATCTAACCCATGTTCAGGGAAAATCCATTCTACCTCGTTTATTGCATTTATTTTGGTTTTTGAATTTTACCGTTGATTTGAATTTTACCATTGGGTGATTCACATGTTCTGCGCTATTATTTTTGATGTTATTGAGGTTCTATTTCTATTGAAACCTGATGAGATGAGGGTATTCCATCTCATGCATCATATAGGCACTTACTAGAAACCAAATTTCATGCATTCTTGCCATGCCATTTAGGGTGAATTAGCAATTTCATATTGTTGTGATATATATTGTGCTAGATATGAATGTTATTTTCATAGATGCGTTGATAAAAATTCTCATTATTTGATAGGGTATTGGATGCTGTAAGGTTTTATTAGAATGGATGCCAAACTTTTTTTTCTTGAAGTGTTATGGGCCCTCATGGATCGGAATTTGGTGGATCATTGATCTATTATTCTTGTTTATAAAATGTGTAAGATTCCATACTTTGATTTATAGGGAGTATGGGACCTCACGGATCGTAATTTCGCACTTAAATGATCATTTTAGTGTTTTTATGGGCATTGGAGTAGTTTCTGAGGCTTACTGTCTGGAAAAACTCAGAATACATGCCATGTAATGATGAATACACGCCAAGTGTTCTTCTGTTCGGGAAGAAACTTTTCTTCTTGAGTACACTTCATGTACCACATTTACATGTTGTGTTGTCTCTAATCGTGTCATAGACTCTGTGGGCAGGGACACAGGGTTTGAAATCCTTGGTTGGACACACCGTGTACCGGATGTACACATTGTGTTGTAGAACCATGTAGGATGCCATGTCACTAACAACACGGGTCGGTTGAGTCCTCTCTAATGCACACTGTGTCAGTCTTAAACACAACATGTAGTGTAATACTTGGTATCCGTCCATGTCACTAACAACACGGGTTGAAAAAATCATCCTAGTACACATCGTTTCCCTCTAGAACACACTGTGTAGTTTGATCCGTGTATCTGGCCATGTCTCCAACAACACAGGTCAGTGAAGCTCGTCTAGTACACACCCTATCTGGCATGAACACACTGTGTATTCTTGTTTTATGAGAACCGTGTGGCCTAGCCATATAAAAGAACTCGGGAAGGGGAAAAGGATTCAAGTACACACCATGTGTAAGGACAACACACTGTGTATGGGGTGTTACATGTACTGGGTTGCCATAAGTACACGCCCATGTGAATGGCTTATAGGAACATGCGATGTAGTTAAGTATACAAGCCATGTATCCTTGTTTTGAAAAACATGAACGCTTTCATTCTCCCGTTCCCTCATTTTTTTCTAGTTTTCAGTCCTTGACAATATTTATCTAAGGTTTGTGCTTGACCTTGGAGAGTCATGCCACTGAGACATCCATCGGTTGTACGCCAGTTATAGGGAAACAATTAGACACCAAACATGATTGATCAAGGACTACCTGCAGATCCTATAATTATGCCAGTCTAGGCACCAGCCGTCATAATGGATATAGGTGCTGATTCACTATTTCGAGAAGGCTTTATGAGGTTCATACAGACCTTTTGTGGAGTACCGATTCCTACTTCATCTATGGTAGAGATGATGTAGGTCTTTTAGGAGAAGTATCCTCCCACCTTTATAGCGGAAGGAGGACCTCAGGCTGCATAGTCATGGTTAGAGGCTATGTTTTCTATCTTTGAGCATCTGGAGACACTTCCAGAGAGGAGGGTAAAGCTCACTACTTATATGGATCAGAATTACACTAAGAGATGGGGGGACGTTATCTCACAGGCGGGACACCAACTAGTTATGGATTGGGATGAGTTCTGGCATGCCTTCGATGACTATTTCTATCCAAAGACCATGAGGACCAATCGAGCCCAAGAGTTCCTGAGTCTGGAGCAGGGTGCTCTTCCTGTTATGGAGTATTCCTCTCGCTACATAGAGCTGCAGTGCTTCATGCCTATTCTAGGAGTTGATGAGTTGTTCCTGGAAAGGACGTTGGAGGATGGTCTAAGGCATGACATCCTATCTCAGGTGAACATCTTCAGGCTGACTTCAATCACTTCTATAGTCAACCATGTGCTGATCATGGAGTGAAATATGAGGGATTCTTGAGTTGTGAGCCATGGAGGATTGATATATGGAGTTATTATGCCTCCTACTATCAACTGGAAGCTCCGCAAGGGGTCTTCACACGATGATCCGAGGAGGCAAGACACTTCTTATGGTAACTATGTGGTGTGATACCAGTTCGGGATGGATAGTCATACGAGACCACATTTCCCAAGAGTCGCAGTGGAGTTCTGATCTTATAGAAAGACGGGTCATCTTCAGCATTTCTGTCAGATCTTATCACCATCAGATGGTGATAGGGGTTCTTTTATGACTTCGCATTCAAAATTAGTGCCTGCAGTTTTCATCAGTATGGGAATTGGAGTTCTTCAGGACGTTCAGTCCGTGGTGGAGATTTTGGCAATGGTATTCAGTCACCAAGATTTTAACAACTATAGGTTGGACCAGCTCAAAGTGGTCATGCAGGGTCACAAGGCCGCAGTGCAGGTCCGAAATTTTTGGTGGAGCAGACCCAGTAGGAGTAGGATCCCAGACCCTATACAGTTCGAGGAATGATCTGAGTTGCCTCAGTTTTAGCTTTTTCTTTTTTCGATATAGGGGCTTCCCATAGATTTATATTTATTGTAGTTGGGGATATCCTTAGGCTTTCTATCTTTTGTTCTACTGATTTATTGATGTTGGACACACCGTTGGGGATAATAACGACTAGTGTACATCAGTGCTAGGAGTGCCCTCTTGAGGATGGTGGGTGTCACTTCTAATGGGACCTCTCTGTCTTGGAGATGATGGGATATGATTTCATTCTTGGAATAGACTGGTTAGTTACTTTCAACGCTGGTGTTGATTGATATTGGCGTAGGCTGAGTTTCACATCACCAAAGGGTGGATCGTTCCTTTATAAGTGTGAATGAGAATTCTAGGAGAGTAGAGCGGGACCCGAGTATCATGGGTTGGGTGGAGTTACAGCCCAGATTGCTAGTCTAAATCTGGATTACCAGGGGACTTCAAAGATGGAATTTCCACCAGTAGTGGATCTTTTCTGGGACATCTTTCTAGGGGAATTTTCAGGTTTTCCTCTAGAGAGTGAGGTGTACTTTTCTATTGTGATCATGCTAGGAGTGGAACTAGTGTCCATTACTCCTTATAGGATGTCTACATCAGAGTTGTAGGAGATCAAGAAGCTGTTGGAGGTTTTGTAGGAAAAGGGTTTCATCCGACCCAGTACATATCCATGGGGTTTTCCTATCATGTTTGAAAATAAGGTGGACTGTACCCTCAAACATTGTGTGGATTATCATAAGTTGAACGAGTTGACGGTCAAGAACCGATATCCCTTACTGAAGATTGATGATAAAATTGACCAGCTTCGAGGATTCGAGGTGTTCTCAAAGATTTACATGAGATGTGGTTACCATTAGTTGCGCGTTAGACCATCTGATATACCGCTTACAACATTTTGGAGAAGGTATGGCCTATACGAGTATGTGGTTATGCCATTCGGTCTCATGAACATGCCTGTAGTTTTCATGGAATTGATGAACCGAGTGTTCTATACATACTTGGATTCCTTCATAGTGGTCTTCATGGATGATATCTTTGTGTTATCTCACACTCAACACGACCATGCTACCCATCTTGAGATCATTATGAGTACACTGAGAGAGCATCAGTTATATGCCTAGCCCTCAAAATTCCACCTTTGGATGGACCAGATTCACTTCTTGGGTCATGTTATCTCAGAGGTAGAAGTATCAGTAGACGTAGAGAATGTGAGAGCAGTAGTTTCCTGGGAGTATCCGAATAATGTCTCTGAGTATCAGAGTTTTCTATGGCTTGATGGATACTATAGACGTTTCATATGAGACTTTTCACGCTGATAAGTGCCACTGACGGGTCTGACTATGAAGGGTGCAAAGTTATTGTGGTTAGATTCTTATGAGTCAGCCTTTCAGTAGCTTAAAGGGAGGTTGAATTCAGCAATGATACTAGTATTTACAGATCTATTCAAGAAGCTATATTGTGTAATATGTCACATCATGTATCAGGCTTGGAGAAATGCTTATGGAAGGGGAAAGAGTCGTTGCGTATGGGTCTCGACAGTTGAGGCCACATGAGAGAAATTACATGACCCATGATCATGAGTTATCTGTAATTGTTCATGCCTTATGCTGTTGGAGAAATTATCTTCTGAGAGAGAATTTTTGTGGATTTCACCGACCACAAAATTTTGAAGTATATCTTCACTCAGTGTGACTTGAATTTGAGATAGCGAATGTGGGTTGAGTACCTTCAGTCTTTTGACGTTGAGCTTACTTACATGCCTGGAAAAGGCAATGTAGTGGATGATGTGTTGAGTAGAAGTACTCAGATACAAGCAGTTCATGAGTCCAGAAGTGAGTGGCGGCTTATGGCTCTATTCTCTAAGATGCATTTGGAGGTTCATGACAGTCAAGGGAAAACATATCTTTCTTCTATATTTTTTACCTTTACTCTTCTTGATTGAGTGCTCATGGGGCATCTATCAGATTCGGAAGGACTAGTACTACAAAAAAGTGTGTGAGGAGGGGACCCTATTCTTGGATAGAACATAGGTACTTATAAGATCTTGCATTTTATTAGGCGTGTATGGGTGTCAGCAGATATACACGAGGAGCTGATGCAAGACTTTCATGCCTCTTTTTGGGCAGTTCATCCTGGTGTTACAAAAATGTATCACGATCTACACCATTAGTATTTGCGGCCAGGTATGAAGAGATATTTTGTTGGGTTTGTCATGAGATGTTCTACCTATCATCAAGTGAAGGCAGAGCATCAACGAACCACTGGGATTTTGCAGCAGTTACCCATTCCCAATTGGAGATGGAACGATTTCGCGATGGATTTTGTTATGGGTTTCCCGAGGTCACCTCAAGGGAATGATGCTCTATGGGTTGTCATTGATAGACTCAGGAAGGTTTCTCACTTCTTTCAAATCAAGGAGAAATTCAATATTGACGATCTGGGAAGGTTGTACATCTGATATATTGTATGTTTACATGTGGTTCCACACTCCATTGTCTCAAACAAGGATGCATGTTTTACTTATCGGGCCTGGAAGGGGCTTCAGGAGGCCTTACGCACACAAGTACTTTTGAGTAGAACTTATCTTCCCCAGACAGATGGCCATTCCGAGCATACGATTAATATTCTTTAGGATATTCTCTGAGCATGCATCCTTGATTTCAGAGGTTCTTTGAAGAAGCACATACCTATTGTGGAGATTTCCTACAGTAATAGCTTTGCAGATACTATTTAGATGGAACCTTTTGAGGCTTTGTACGGTAGGCCATGCCGATCACCCTTAGGATGGCTGGAGGTAGGAGAGGTAGCTATACTGGGACCTCATACTATTCAGGAGACCATAGAGAAGATAGAGTTGATTCAATAGAGGATGGCCAATTCAGAGTCTTGATAGAACTCTTATGCTGATTAGTGGAGATGACCTTTGGAGTTCGAGGTCAGGGATCAGGTTTTCTTACATATCACACCGAGGATGGGACACAGGAGGATTAAGAGACATGGTAAACTTTTGCCGAGGTATGTCGGGCCGTTTTAGGTTTTGGAGAGAGTTGGGCCAGTTGCCTATCGGCTATAGTTACCTCGACGGTACCGGGATATAAATGATGTATTCTACGTTTCTCAGCTTCGACGTTACTTCTCAAACCCATCTCAAGTCTTCTAACCCGAGGAGGTTGAGTTGGAAGTGGATGCATCGTTCGAGGAGCATCCTATCTGGATTGTCGATCGCAGTAAAAAGGTTCTTCGAGTCTGGTCTATTCTTCTGGTACGAGTTTTGTGACAGCACGAGCGAGTATAGGATGAGACTTTGGAGAGGGAGGTAGACGAATGATCATAGTGTCCGGAGCTGTTCAGGGGTTCTTCTTCTACGCCGCCTTTCTAGGGAAATTCGGGGAATCATTTCATTATGGGGTGAATTTTGTAAGAAGATGGATCTTTATTTCTGGTATTTTTTCCATTATATAGTGTTTTTTAGAAAAGAAAATTTCTTGAAATTTTTTAAGTACACACCCTATACTTTATGAGTACACACCCTGTACTCAGTTACCACGGGTAGCCGGGTGCTGGCCATGTAGCGGCCATGCACACAACCATGTTTAGTGACCTAGAGACCACATAATGTGGTGACCAGTGAAGGCAAGTACACCGATGTGTACTTATAAAGTAAATTTCGTGTAGTTTTTTTTTCATTAAACACACTGAGGTCACGTATGATGGACATAACCACCTCTTTCTAGGTTTGGTTCTTCCAAGAGTGAGAGAATGATGCCGATATTCTCTCGAGCTCTTGATCAGACATCTTTTATCTAAATTGACTGTCATCGATTACGTTGGAATCACCTCAGTAAGCTCTTCCTTATGTGATATCTTTGTTTCCTGATTCATCCTCTTTCTCAAGTTATATTCGGTTGAGAGTTTTAGCATTTTTTTAGATCTACAGTGTTCTTGGGAGATTCAAGGCTTGAGGTTCACGTATATCAATCCTACAACACCAAGGTTGGTGGTTTGTGCCTTTTAGTTGAACGTATTTGAGATATATGTGCAAAAGTTCCCAATACCATTGAACAGGGTATTGGGTGTTTACTGTTTTAGGCCTGTTAATTTATCGCTATCCTTGTATGCCTGTGTAGAGGTTAATTGAATGTGAATAGGGTTAATTGCTATACTTTGGAAGGGTTTTCCCCATGCATGTTGTTTATGACTGTTTTGTCTTGATTAGGCTACTAGCCTACCTTGTTTACTTACCATGACTAGTTTTGTAGGATTGTGTATTTTGTATATTTGGCATGCTAATATGCTATATATTTCTAGCCATGTAGATCAGAGGGTTACATTGGCTAATATGTGTTACTATGATTTCTTGACTTACCCAGGGTTGTGAGAACCTGGTGTAGTAGAACATAAGGAGAATGGATGTAAGGGCTTCTCTAGAGAGTCGGTTTACTTTTACGATGCAAGACCATAGGGGGAATTGACGTAAGTGAATACTCAGAGTGTTTGTAGTTCCTCGATGCGGGACATAGGGAGAATGTGATGTAAGTGCTTCCCCAGAGTGCATTTAGTTACCGATACGAGACTATATGAGGAATTGACGGTGAGTTATTCCTTGAAGAGTCTATTCTATAGCTAAACCAGAGGGGTGAGACTGTGTGTGCTGCCTAAAGGGTTTCTTGCACTGCTTGGTAGGGCCAGAGGGGATAGGCCGTGAGCAGTTCCCAAAGGGTTAACTTTTTTGTTTAGCTATTTTCTTATGCTATGAGGTAGGACCAGAGGGGATAAGCCGTGAGTACTTCCTAGATGGTAGACTATTTGTGTTTACCTACTTTGATTAGATGTTGCTTGATATATGAAACAAAATGCATTGAAACTGTGGATTGGTTACTACTGAGTACTTCTTTGTTTACTGCTTCCTTTACTCATTACCTGCCATATATTCACTAACTGTTAGCCACAAATCTTTTGGTGTTTGCCTACGTGGATTTAGTCTCACACCCTATTTGGGCCATGCTTTTGGGCCATACAGATTTTATTGATGTAGGTACAGATAAGGGCAATACCCCTTCTACGTCAGGTACTTGACTGCTCTGGAGCTGGAGAGCATGGGACCCAGCATAGGCTTGAGATGCTGTGGAGCTGTTTACTTATTTCATTTGTACTTTAGATTAGTACTGTTTTCAGCATTGTGACTTGTTTGGCAGTTTTCCAAGACATATGTATCATGCATCCTTTATATATGTGCTCCAGTGGTTATTATTTCTTTCCCCAGTCTTCCATTGTTTTTTGTTGTTTAGCATATATGTTTCTTCTGATATTGTATCCATGTTTACTTCCACTGTGTTACTCTGCCAATGAGGGCATTGTTTCTCCACTATCACACTCAAGGCACTCACTACTAGTTGGAAACCTCTGGCGTCCAGGGAAATGTGCTTGAGGCCATGTGACCAACCGGGTACAAGCCATCTCTTGGAATCATTTAGAACCGGGACGTTACACATAAATATTTTATTAGTTAATCGATTATTTGATTCATCATAAATAAAGTCAGTAGGATAAAATTTTTGTTTCGAAAGAATTTTCTTAGAGTTAAGGAATTACTTCAATATCTAGGCTGAGAATATATGAAAATGAAATTGATATTTTTTTTTCATATCAATAATTTGATCATTTCTTTAGGATTCAATCAATTCACACATCCTTTTTCACTATATGTAATGAATATTTAATTTTTTTAGTTGAAGCATATTGAACAGATCACTATATTTCCATATAATTACACCACTCTCTATATATTTTCCAAAATAAATATTAGAAAAATATGTTTTTAAATAACACCAAAATTTCATCTTTATCCATTCCATATATTGTTATCCATATGAGTAATCAATAATAAGTATCTCCAAATTTAATGTCTAAAATTTTAAAGGATGGTCCCTAAATCAACATTATATTCCCCATATTATGTAAAGATTCTCCTAATGCTTCATTTCAAATATGTGAGTATCATGATCACCATAAAAAAATAATGAAAAAATTCATTATTACAAAAATAAAATCTCATGTTTTTGAATATATACCACTTATCCAAACATGCTGTAAATTTTAAAAAAAGACAATATAATCCATCAAATCACTAACCAATTTCATGGACACTAATACTATACCATAAAAATATAATTTACATTACTATATCAACATAAAGAACACATTAATGGTTATCCTCCCATAATCATGTGTTTGAAAAAAGATCATATTTCTACAGAATTACTTTTCATATTTCCATTTAACATAGGATTTTAAATCCACAAAGAAATACCACTGCTAAAAAACCTAAAAGGTTTCATGATTTTTATAATGATAATATCATCAATGAAATAATTATATATTATATTTCACAGATCGAAATAAACAAGAACATTATTCATTCCATGTCAGTTTTATAAATAGAATATTCATAACATAGATGCCAATGATTCTTATAAGGTATGTTCCCTTGATGCATAGAGAATTAGTTAGAATAGTTATCCATATCTTATTAGTTAAACAACTATACATTTAGGTATTCTCCCATTCGATTCCATTCATGAGCATGATGGCCTTTTTCTACCCAATTGAATCAAAAAAAATTTTGTTTACTAATGTACCATGATTATTCTTTCTAAAAGTATCACATGGGGTAAAATCCTTATTTACATTATTCAATTTATCCATTTTTACTCTTATATAATATTCATCTCTTACTTCCCTTTGAAGCCATAAAACATGGAGAATAATTTTTCTATCTTCATAGCATATAATAATAGTTCCCATGTGATGAGAATGTTTGGGAGAATAGTTTCCCATTAAGGATTCGATTAATCCCATAAAATAAATGGCTAATATTTCTATTTAAATTTCAAATGTAGTCCTAAACATTCGTTTCCAACTATGTAATGTTGGATTCACACTTAGAAATATTTTACTCTTCTTTATATCTTAGACTCAAGAAATGTATTTCTCTATTTGATAATTTCTTATGAGGAAAATATTTTTCCTATAAGAGTACCTTAATATATTTTTATTCCTTTTTTCCTTTCACCCTCATCCTGATAGTTTTTGAATGAATGACCACTAATGATCTGTAGCACTTGAGGGATGGTAAAATTTCATTACAACATTCCCCCATTCAATACTTATGGGGGTGAGATATATATTCTCTTAGAACTTATCCATTTCTCAGGTAAAAATGGAACTTTAGTATAATAGAATTATGGTGGTTTCTAATTCATGAAGTATTCTATCATTGTTACAGCATATGTTGGAACTGTAGGATGCTCTATAAAGGAAAGGTTATTATTCATAACTCGAGTCATATCTCCTAATATTGTTATAATTTCATTAGTTATAGCTATATCTTTAACTATAGCTTCATTATCTTTTACATGAGGGTAATACAAACATAGAGTAGATCCATTGATATAGTTCCCATTCCTTTAGTTATGAACCATCTCTAAACAACAAAATACACCAGATTATATCATAACATTATAAAACACAATCTATTATCCCAAAATAGGTGAATGAATAAACATAAATAATCTTTTTATATATATAATACCATAATGATATACATTGTTTCACTGGGGATATATTTATATTTAAATTTTACATAATGGGTTATAAATAAACTATAAATTAAATTAAGAATATCCCATAGGAGTATTAAACTAGTTTCACAGTAAGGCCCGTAACCAAGAACCAAGTGATGACTATTCCAAGCCCAATACACGATTTTTTGAGTTATTACATCTAGGTATATCTATTCCAGAATCACATCCACCAATAGTATTCATAAAAGGATGTATTTATATGAATAACCATGTAATCTATTCATTATTAAAAAATTATAATTTCAAGATATAATTATGCTCAAGGTATATCATAGGGTTATTTTCAAAAATATATGATTCTTAAATCTACTTCCTAGGTTTACATCTAAAAATTATCTAACAAAAACTATAACATCCCCAACAGTAGTATCCTGAAGCAGGTGGATACCTTATTACATTGGCACAAGATCCAAGAAACAGAATCCAAAAAGAATGATTATTTATGAAAACTGGGTAAAATAGATATATACATAAAATTATCACCAAATTCTAAAAAAACAAAAAATAAGTTCCTTTGTGATCAAAATTATTCCCCTTATCATATCCCTATATATTAATCACAAAACACTTCCTAATATCCTGTAAAAAAATGTAATAAAGTAGTGAACTCAGATGATCAGTAATGGTACACATATAGTGTATTATATAAATAAATATTTCATAATCAATATTGAAAACTAGATATATAAAAAAATCCATTTAACCATTATCATGAGCATAATATAGTAGGAATAAATTATGACCACATAATTCTATATAAATATTCATATGACCATGAAACATAACAAAAAATATTTTAACTAACTAAATAATGACATGGAATAACAATGAATGGATTCATAATAATATAATTCATAATACCGGGAATATTAAAAAAACATTCAAGGCCTCATTACCAGACTTCTTACAATCATGTTCTCATTCAAAGACATCTTACATAAATGGGTAAGGCCTCACCCAAATACCCAAAACAATTTGTCTCATGACACCCACTGTTTCATTTAATGTTTATGTAATTCTGGTCCCCTTCCATTATAAAAAAAGTCCAATGAACTTCACATATAAAAAGGGTGAAATGTATTCAACAAAATAATTCATATTGAATCAATAAAATATAAACTTTTATTACATACCCCAATCAATAAACATAATCATAAACCATCTAGAGTGCTGGGATGAATTGTAATAAAATTGTACATCCCTAGTTAAAATGATCTTAAATAATATAGAGAAATAATCAAAATATTATCAATATAACATATCCCCATTAGATAATAATTACAATAGAGGTCGGATGTCATTGATGAATAAAAATACCAGAAAAATGATAATTTTTTTAAAGAAAACAACCTTTTTCACTTTGAGAATATTATTGAAAATAAAAGTTAGAAAATATTTTTTTTAAATTATTTTCATTGAAAATAACATTTTAAAACTTGTATTATAATATTTAATACATTATGAGGTCTTTGTGGAAAAAAATTCCATTCATTTCTTAAACATTAAAAAAAATATTCATTTCACATTTTGAAAAAAATCAAATCATGAATTATTTTGAAAAAGTGAAGATACCATTCAAAATATTTTGTAAATAAAAAAATGGGTAAAAATTTATTTACTAAATATTTTATTAAATGATAAAAAAATTTGAAACCATTTTTAGAAAACATAGATTTTTATGAAAAGTGATTTTTATACGAGGAGAGAAATAATGTCAAATTCACTTAAAAATGTTTTCTCAATCATTTATGTACAAAAGTGTGTAAAAATGACACAATTAAATGTAAAAGTATACTAATAAATATATCTTATTAAAATATATTTATTTTAAATTATAAATATCAAATAATTCCCCTAAATAGTTAAATAAAAACGATCTCTAATAATGATGATATTATGAAATAAACTCACACCACTTTGGTAACTTTTGAATCATAAGACCCATGAAAAAAATAAAATTAAACTAAACATAAAATACCATAAATATAAATTAATTAATTATGTAAAATGTCATAATTTTTATTACATTCACCACACATAGTAATACATGGTGATAATGGAATACATCTCACAAAAGTAATAGTGAGATGAGATACCCTAACCACTTATTTGAATTTCTTCATATGTGAAAAAAATCATATATAATAATTATATATTTATTAAAAATATATTAAATAAATATAATTATAACTATATTAACTTATATTAATTAATTATAGTTTTTTATAACTAATTAATTAACAATTATTTGTTAAAATAATTATTTCAGGTGATAATTGCTTCGTTTTTCATGTATATTTTGGTTTAGAAATTCGGGTCCTTTAAATGTGATCATTCTTATGTCATATATAGAATTTAAATCATGATATTAATATCATATATATTCATTACACATTTATTTATAGTAATCAATAAAATTTATACATGGAAAATGGTTTACACAATTTATGGAGACAATAGGTCATATGTATGCATGAATGTTGCTTCCATTTTTCTCATCGGATGAAACTGAAGGAAAATAAATATAAATTAAACATTATATAATAAATATAATGTTTTATATAATATTTATCGTTATAAAATCCATCAATATTTCCATCCATATAAAAATTAAATGAAAACATTTCATATTGCTCTATAGAGGCTGTAGTCCACACGTACGAACATGCAACATTATTTTTTCCTATAAAATGAATGAAAAGATATTATATGTGATATTATATTTTAATAAGTGTGGTTAGGTCATATATATCACATTTATTCATTAAATTTTATCCTTACTACCTTACATTAAAATCATAAGTGAAAAATTAATCACATCGCTTCATAAGGCGGTAGTCCGTCCTACACAGGGGCGACATTATCATATCTCGCACATGATGGAAAATAAGAAATTATATAGGATATGATAATTACATAATTATAATAATATATTAAATATTATATAAATAATATTAATACATCAATATATTAATCCATGAAATATAGTGATGGAAGACAAACTAGATCAGCTTGTGAGGTGATAGTCTTCCGTACGAGGATTGATAATTTCATTTTCCATTTGATAGAAGTGGAGATATATATTCCTTATACTATTAAAATAACAAAATATTAGTATATAAGAAATAATAGTTGTATTATTTTTTAATATTTGTAAAATATTATTATTTAAAAGATGAAGTAAAATGAAAAATAATTATTAAAAACATTACCTTTTTTTCAAGAACCCACTTTAGGATTTACCTAAAGACCACCCAGATTAGATTTATGATTTAAAATAGGAATTTGAGATTTTGTGTGGGGTTTAAGGATTATATTTGGGTAGGGAGTTTTTTAACCAATCAACTTTGGGAGTATGAATATTAGAGGAGATGGTGTGGACTTTTATTAGTAGGGGTAGAGGACACACTTCGTATTTTCTTAAAATTATCAATTACTGAAAATATTTTATCTAGAAAAAAGATCCATAAATTACTAATTCACAAAACAATATTGATTATTAGGTATAAATATTTCTATAAAATGGGTTTTGAATAAGTTTTTAGGTAATTTTAACACTTATATGTTTAGTTTTATGCTCTAGTAAACTCATTTTTCCATAATTAGGGTAATTACTTTTTATTGTTTTTTATATTAGTAGTGGTAAAAAATTATGTTGAACTTATTAGATAGTATAAATTGTTATTATTATAAATATGGAATCAATTTTTTCAAATTATATTCACATATGTGTAATAAATTCCAAATTATACCCATATATGTGGTAAAAATGATTTTCCCATGGGAAAATGTACATCAATATAAAATGTTTTAATATAAGAATTACACCAAAAATTTATTTTATGAACATAAATTATTGAAATGGAAATATAATTTAACTTATCTTACTTTAAAACAAATTTAAAATATATAATTTAATATTATATATAATATAAAATAAAATTTATTTTTCGATTAAAATAAATTATTTTCACTATTTATAAAAATTATTCTTTTCATATAATTTATAAAATATTACACAATGATAATTTTTATATTGGTATTTTAAAAATTAAGTATATTTGTTTTAATAGTTTATTTTAAATTGGTAAAAATTTATTTTAAATTATGTTTAAAATGATTGATTAATTATCCATTCATGAAAAATATAGTTTCTCAAAAAACATTTATTTCTCATTCAAATGGTTCTTATTTAATTTATAATAAATAAATAACCATTAAATTAATTTAATACATGTGTAATAACAATAATTTCAAAAATTTTGTAAGTCTAATTCATACCATGTAACTTAATAGATAGGTTTTAATGGTCATGTTTAACAAATAATATTTTAATGGAGTGTTTGATTTCATTCAAACATGATGTATGTTCATCAAATTTTTTTAAAGAGATTGAATATATTTAAAAATAAATATAATATAGATTTATAGGAAGTTATATTTTCATATTTTCTAGGTGTTACATTCAATACATGATATCTAACATAATGTTCCTATTTTAGAATCTCATAATGATACAATAATGATAATTAAATGAAAATAAAAATGGTTATTAAAAATGAATACAACTAATATAATTTTATTTTTCATGAGTTATATAATTTATGTAGCTATAATAGAATTAAATTAAGAAATTTTAAATTGAAAACTTGTTTTATTTTATTCACTTAAAATCTTTCCCCTCCATTAATATGTTTACTAAATGTTTAAATGATTTTATTATTTATTATTCAAAGGTTGATAAAGGTCATTGTAAACTATCTTTTATTTTATTTATAATGTTTTAGAACATTAATCATACCAATGTTTACTATATGTGTCATTTTATACTATTTTAAAATAGTAAAAATTAATTTTTTTGATGTATAAGACAGGGAAATATTTTCTTTTTGTCAAGTACATTATTCATTATCAATATTCATCTTCATGATAATATTAATTTTCAAAGAATTTAATATTCTTTCCATTTTTAAAATTTTTAATTTGTACAAGTTTCCAAACAAAATGGATATTTCTCATTATGAGTATGAAAAAATGAAAAGTGACTTATGGGTTCTAATGATTTTTCAAGGGTTCTATGATTATAAATTGTAAACATTTGTTTTTAATTATTTAATACTTGAACACTATAATTGTTTATGGGTGAGCCCAATATAACTCATGATTATGGGTGGGAATGATATAGCTCTCAAATTAATTAGGTAATTATTTTTATTTCAGAGGTAAAATATAATGAAGATAACTGAGATGGTTAGTCCTATGAAATTAACTAGGAATCAATTATTTTTAAATGGGTTAAATGAAAGTTAACATGGGTTGTGAATATGATGCCCCAAGATACATATAATATTCTTTAAAAATTATTTTAGGGAAAAATTTCAATTTCATGATGTATGGAATGATTAATAATAAAAATATTGTTTCTCAATGGAATGTTTCATGTGTTCCCACATGCAACAAAAAGAATTTATGGGTTTTCTTATGATTTCTAATGGATTTAAAATATATTAATTGAGAATATATTGATTTTATCTTTTTTAAATGTTTTATTTATGTGTGCATTGTTTTATTGTGAATAATTTAAAAATTCTCATAGGTTTTTAGGATTTCCATTCATCAAATAAAATTCATTTTTACCTTCCATAATGTGATTTTTTTCTCAACCCATGTTCTAAAATGTTTTCAATTGGGAGTAAACATGAGTAAGAACTATTATTAAATGTATATCTGGATAAAGGAATTTGGCTTTGAATAAATAAAGTGTGGCATGAATGAATCTAGAGTTCAAACATAGGATTATATTTTTTGTGCAAAAAATGAATAATGTCTATTAGTAATACATATATAATCTTATTTTTTTCACACTTCTCGATGTTTCTAAAGCAAAAATATTAGGGGGATGTAAAAATTTACAACCCTTATCAGAAATACAGTAATTATGGGTTTTTTATAATATGAGATATTATACTATAGGTGTTTAATTTTTGAAATTCTTATGAAGGTCCTATCAAATTATTATTATGATACAACTATAATTATTAATTATGATTTTGTTTTATCTAATAAATACTTACAGTTTTGTTACTTTAAAAAAATAGTGGTACGATTTTATCATAATTCTACCCAAAGAGTCAAGTTTTTCATTTTCATCACTATCACTTAGTTTGAATCATTTTTCATTGGTAGTTCATGATGTATATATAGAGGTTAGTTTCCTCCTCTACGATGTACTAATCTCCCATTTATGATGGTTGAGTATAATTTTGATTCTAGAACCCCCTTTTAGTTGGTAAACATATAATAAATCTTTTATTCAATGTTTAATTCAATGGAAACTCCCCATTATTTTGAAAAATCATCTTCTATATATATTTTTAAGTGTTTTTGTTGAATCATAAGAGTTTATGATGACTACATGCGGGGTTGAGAATTGCAGTTAGAACATTAAACTATGAAAAAACACAAATCATCTTAATTTAAAAAGAAAAAACTCAGAAATTATTTGATGAAAAAAGTGTTTAAATTATACAAATATATAGTCTGATATATCATATTTTTTTATCAGTCTAACAATCAATCTGATAAGATAATTTTAAAAAAATAAGTAAAAAACTATATTTTAAAGAGTATTCATAGTAAAAAGTAAAACGTTTATAAAAAATAAATAAAAAATTATAATCCTTATAAAATAATTTACACCCATAGGAATTAAATATGTCAGAAATAAAAACAAAGTAAATCCACTATTTCAATACCCACTCTACATGTATCTGTTTCCTAACTTGAAAATATATTGATACTATTATAAGTATGAATTAATCTTATATTCCCATTAAATCCCTTGATCTGATAAATCATTATCAGCTTGTTATTTATTAAACAAGAAATCCCTAGAGAATATGATCATATTAGATCAATTTTCTTATCCCTAGAGGCCCTTGATCTGATGGATCAGATTCACCCGTATTCCTATTATAGGAAACCCTCAATTAATTCTATGACCAAACACAATAACTAAAAAAATTATTCTAAGGAATATATAATAATCACATGGATTCCTTATAACTTCCACCCTTAATGAAAAAAAGTATTTATAATGAGATGTTCATGAAATAAAAACATAGAAATGCCATGTTAAGAATACATCAGATCCTAGGTCCTCAGATGACCTCTGATTTATAAGAAATTATTCAAAAGTCATATTTTTGAGTTGATTACAATGACCTCTGATATCTTTCAATTTGAAATATAATAGTTATCTTGATATTATTCTAGATTTATAGGAATGAAATGTATTTTATTGTTTGATGTCATTTTTTATCACCCTAACAACACTATCTTAGATTCCATTCAAAAGAAACAATTCTAATCACTCTAATTATAAACATTGGATAGTCTGATGACCTATATTATTGTTTTTCAATATGATAAATAGAAAAAAAGTTAATATGAGTATTAGTAAAAATTTCATTTTGATGGTCATAACTTTTTTTAGTATGATAGATTGGACATATATCTAACCATTTTTCAGAACCATATTTAGTCTAATGTATCAGACATACCATCAGTCTGATTAACTTGATTGGATATTTAAAGATCTTATTAATTTTATATTTGGAAAATTAATATGCATGGTATAAAATTATTTTTTTCTTGAAAAATATACTAAAACACTTGGGATGTATGTTGTTATTAAAATAGTGTTTTAAGAATGTATTTGCGATTTCTGAAACTAAGGAATTTAAAAGTAGAGAGTAAAACTTTTGACTTAATAGTTTTGACTATTTATTTTCAAAATATAATTTTTTTTGGGTTTTGGAAGGAGATTATATTTATTATTGAATTTTATACAACAATACATTATGTGCACACCCTACATATACAATTTGGTGATGATGAGATGTTGGAGGTGACCATGCGTTATATAGATATTAAATTCTCTTTTTAGTGTATTGGTATATTTTTTATTTTAATATGGATTGTGGGTGGTGAATGGACTTATCATCAATTAATCACTATTGTTTTATCCTTTGAATAATTATATTGTATTTTTATTAAATCCCTATAATGGAATGATGGTTTTTAAGTTGTTATTATAATTTAGAATATGTATATTTTATTTGATTTATGTATAAGTTTTACATTATTCAATTTTTTTTGGTTTTTTATCAAAACATATTCATATTCATTTAGTATTTAATGTCTAATATATGGATTCATCAAGATTAATTCATATAAAAGATCTAATAATTTCTTTGATGTTCATTTATGGTAAAATAAATATTAATTGTAAGTGGTTGATACCCTTAACACTTATCTTATCCTATGGTGATCAACGATTAACTCTAGGACCTTTCAAATTATTGATCAAGTATCAATGTATGATGTACTACATTAGTATACTAAAAAATTGTATCAAAAATAAATTTTAGTTTCTTATTTGGGGTGTTTTAGTAGGCAATAAGTAAGATCAATAGAATTCAAAATATAAATTATAAAAGTGTTTTTAATAAATAATCTTAGTAATGATCCTTAATTATTCATGGGTCTTTGGGAAGGTATAAATTTATTTTAGACTTTCTATCAATTTTTCTTCTCTAAATAAAATTTTATTTGAATTTTATTGATTTTCTATTAGAAATATTTAGAAAATATTTTTTGTAATGAAAATAGGTTAACTTCTAGTATGAAAAGCCATATTTCATTAACTAACAACCATAAATGTAGATTTTAAAACCCATTATAGGACATCCAGTAGGTTTTTCATAGTATAGAACACATTCCCAAGAAAATTAAATCATGAATAAGTAAATTTAAAACCTATTATTTCTAATTTTGAGTTATTAAAAAATTATCTTAGATCGATCCATAAATTTTTTTCTATTTGTTTTAGAGAAATTTATTTGATTTTTTTTTAAATTAATTTTATATATTGATGTTTTTTTAGTTTAATAATTTTATTAATTCATGAATTTATTTCATTTAATTTTATTATTATTATGATATCTTAGATATATGACTAACATAAGAGGTCAAATTAATCATAGTGACTGAGATACGTATAATTTTATTTAGGGAAATCCTACTTTTGATACTAATATAATTTAATCACTTATTTAGAATTTATTATCTTTATGTATGGAATTACGATGGAATCAATCTTAATATATGAAATGTTCCTAAGAGTTTACATAGTAAAGACCACACTGATTTTACAAAGATAAATTACATAATGAAGTTAAGTAATGTGTAGAGAAATTTGAATGAAACTATGATTTCCAACTAAAAAATAAGACATTAAATGTGATGTTTGTTAATGATTTATGGGAGGGTATGACTAATATGTGGTAAGAGTTAGTAGTGAATGAAAATATCTATGATGATCTTACTTGGAATAGGTTCAAGGTTCTATTCAGTCAATTCATTTATCTTGATACATTTTATGTAGAGAATGGTAAATAATATTTAGATTTTCAATAGAGTATCATCTTGATGATGGAGTATGTGACCTATTTTACAACGATTCTTTTTTATCTGCCATTATATTCTAAAATAACACCTTAAAGTATTTTCATTTTGAGATAGGAAATTATAACAATATGATGTTATATTTTTTTACCTTTTTTCCAACCTCTTACACTTTTTTTAGAAATACAATAATGGTTGGGATGGATTTCACATGAATGATATATAGGATTATATTCCATTAGTTCTTGTTTTAGTCAATGTATATTTTCTATATTGAAAAGGAAATTAAAGGAATTTAAAAGGGAATGTGATAAATTATCTAAATGACCATCATATGTAGTTTCTAACCATCATTATAATATAAAATATTTGTACCTAATTGTGTGGGATGCTAT
The DNA here is from genome assembly GCA_963277665.1 of Viscum album. Lineage (NCBI taxonomy): Eukaryota > Viridiplantae > Streptophyta > Magnoliopsida > Santalales > Viscaceae > Viscum > Viscum album. Next base: position 1,597,921,853 of record OY728130.1, on the reverse strand, counting down.
CCCATGAAGAGGAAACATTTCATAGAAATACCACATATTAATCATAAGTGTGATTATTTGGGAAAACTTTCATTGAAATACCACATATTAATCATAAGTGTGATTATTTGGGAAAAAAGTAATCATAATTTTAGAATCCACCCCATAGGGATGTTTGGTAGTTTCAACTATATTGTTGGGTTCGTAGTTATATTATGAGACTTGTATGATTGGAGTAGTATATTCTAATATATAGAAATAATGAAATTATTCTCTAAAAGGATTGATATATATTTATAGAGACTCATAATGAAATGTAATATCATTGATTCATCCTAAGGCATTGGGAATATATATTTCAAACTATGCACTTGTATAATTAGTATCTTGAGAAGAGAATGCTCAATGTACCATGCTTATTACATATTTTACAACACTGAATTTATTTGATAAAATAGAATAATAATATGTTATATCATCTAATATTATTTATTAACTAAGATTACATGTTTAAATTATAAATTATTTTATAGAAGTCATTAATCTATTGGTAATAATTAATAAACATGGGCTCAAATTTATCTCTTATATTGTGATGTTATCTAATGTTGAAGTTTTGTAGACTTTATTATCCTCAATTTGGATCTCCTTGATTTAATAATAATAATATAGATAATTTGTATTTAATAATATCATATTTATTTCTAAAATAATAAGGGAATGTTTCTCTAACTAGAATTGAACACCGTTTTATTTATGGGCTGGTGAGATCTAAGAGCAGGTAGAGAATAATTAATTATTCTTCAAAATAAGGCTTTTTTTCAATATAGAGTTATATTATAGAATATATAGAGGGAACCTTAAAAATTTAAATACTTATAAAATTTATTTAAACACCCCAAGAATTTATTTTAATAGAATACTATGCTTGATAGCTTTTTTAATACACAACACCGAGCATTAAATGAATTATGATATACAATGAAAATATTGTTATTTAAATGTGACCGTTATAACAAAGTCGTTGAATTGGATGAGATGAATAGGAGTAACCAAATTATGAAATATATTTATAATTATTATACTCAATAAAAATTTATAAATTAAATCTTATTAAATAAGTACATAATTTTTAGTAAATCTATTTTATGCTCTAAAAATTTGTTTTCTTCAAAAAATATTTTTATAAAATTTTGTGCATGAATATTATAATTAATATCTTAAATTATAATAAATTTAACTTTATATAAATTATACCATTTTTTAAATAATCACATCAATATTATCTTAGGGCTAATGTTTAGGAATTTTTTAAAAATCTATTTTTCTGGAATATTGAAAATACAGATTTTAAAGAAAAATTACTTTTTATTTTCATGTATTTTTAATGAACCATTTTTTATGTATAAGTTTTAAAATATTATTTGTCTATTTATATAAATAATAATTTAATTTATACCTTTTGGATCAATATTATACTTCATATTAGTAAAAAATAGTTTTACACTTAAAAGGCATTTTTTAGAAAACCATTTTTCATTACGTTATGCATTTTATATTAAATCAACTTGTACCATTTATATATATTTAATCATGAAAAATGATTTACATATTTTGAATCATTATGTACAATGTTATTAATTATTACAATTTCATTTTATTTCATTGTGAATAGAAACTATTTTAAATAGTTATTACCATAGTAGATCATAAATTAGTTTAATTAAGGTTACGAAGAATGTGAAATGGCTTTTAAATCTACATAAAACATTAATTTACCCTATTTTATGTGTTTAGTTCATCCATCCACATATAGGGTTTAAATATATGGGAATCTTGATCCATGTTTATTTTATTAACAAGTCAAAAATATTTTATGTAAATAAAAAAAATGTCACTCTCGTGCTTTTAAATTTATATTATATGTTCACGTAGGGATACAAACAAGTTGTGATTGAATATTATAGTTTATTTTGATAATCATAAAAATATTTTCATGATGATTATATACACTTATACATATACACATATATATAAATACATATGTGTATATATACATATATAAGTTTTAGTGATTATGTAATTACCATAAATTCCTATACAATGTTTCCATAGTGATTATGATAGTAGGGAAAAGATAAAGTTAAATAATTTTAAAAACATTAAAAGTACTTTATTTAGTATTAATAGGGTTCTAATGAATATTATACTTAATGATAATTTAATATTTATGGTCAAATGAATTTTATATTAATTCCATTATATTCATGGTGTCTATAATGTCAAGATATTTTAACAGTTCATAAATAAATTCAATAGTATTTTACATAAAAATAATATGTTGATAAATTATTTTAAAATCATAAAAAATATTTATTATGAAAATGTAGGATGAGAAATTGTAAAAAATTTCATTCCATGACCAATTATGAGAAAATTTATATCTTATAAGTGAAAATATAATACTTTAATACTGAAAATTTTTCTACCATGCTTATGGATAAAATTGGTTAAGAAAGGGTTTAAAGAAGATGATAAGGTATACAAACCACATAAATGTATCCATATTTTATTGTTTGAGGTGACTTAAACAATATTCAATCTTAGATTTGAAATTGTAGACACATTGAAATTATAAATAATTTATTATATTTATATCTTTTTATTAATTCCACATGTGCCCATTCCTTTATTATTAAAGGAAAATAATATTCCTTCTTCCTTACACCACTGTGAGCCACCTAGTTCCATAAATCTATCAGGAACCGACCCATATGGAATCACCTTGCTGGTGATAAACTGAGTGTGTCCACCACAAGGTCGCATCCAATAGGCCATAAAATGGTGACTGACATCCATTAATCATATCCCATATGTGGGAGGCATCAGACTAAGTACATATATGCACAAAGACACAAAAACACATATATCCAAGTGAACAACATTCTAAAATGTAAAAAAACACAACTGAAAAAAATGAATTTATACATCTAATTACCATTATTAGAGTATGAAAAATGTTCTAAAAGAGATACAGGGTCCATGTACAAGCCCCCCAAATATGAATAGAGATTCAAATCTCCTCAGAAAGAGGGGACTACTATCAAATACAACACCAATAAGAACCACTATATTTTCAATCCCAATCTAAACTATTCTTTCTCCCAATCATCTTAGGTCTCCGTTAAAAGGTCTGTCATTTACAAAAGACCCAACATGTGTGGGGAGATCCCATATAGGGGTGAGAATAACAATACCCATTAGGAGACCCCAAAATCATAGGGCATAAAACAAAAAGAGAATTTATCTCATCAATATATAGTTTTGACCCTCAATATATGAGACATAATGATAAACAAAGTGAAATCCCATATAGACTCAAAATAAAAAACCTATCTTAATAGATCCCAACGAATAATACATTCCTTAGGATTCTTTTGGAGTAATTAAAGGTAACATAAATCTGGGAGGTATCACTCCATTCACCATGACTTCCCTGACTACACTCAAATAAGAGGTCATGATCATCTAGCCTTGCTAAGATAAACTCTCAAGATCTCTAAAGATCAAATTTTATATATAGTGAATCATAGCCAGGTCTCCTGGGGTACGCCAAAAAACTTAATGGATCAATCATATAGATAATTTAATTTTTTAATGTTCATGGTGGTCATAAAGATTCAACAAACCCCACCTAGTAAGGATATAATGGAGGATACCACCTTAGGGATCATAGAGGTATACTATGAACTTGATCTAAAACTGAACCATTATAGGAGATCAAAGAACTATGAAAAATATTTTATTCCACATTGTACCATCGTAGGGATGGATCATGGGATGAAACTCAAGTGAAACTGGTCTATATTGAGGAATAAATGAGATCTGATTCATCTAAAAATTAGTACATGGAATTTACAGATAGTACACCATGGGTACCTCAATTACAGATCTATTCATATTCCTCTTATTTTTCCAGTGTACACCTAGACATGAATGTGTAAATTTGACCATGCCTGTGTACACAAGGATATTCTAATGTAATATAGTTGTCCCTGTGCACCTATCCATGTCTAAGTATCGGGTCATTCCTATGTACTTTACCCATGCTCGTATTCTTAGCCATGCCTATACTCATATATCTTATGGGTTACATGTTATCCACCAAAACATGGTTACATGACACATGAAACATGTCACATGTCACATGGTTTATGATATTTAATTTTTTTCAAAACCCTAACTCTATATCCAGGGATAAAACATGGTTTGTGTTCAAAGACATACAGACTGTATAACATAGTATTATTGAGATTCCATAGGCACTTCACTAGTACTTATGATTTAATAATTGCCACTAAAAAGAATTCTTGGGTATACTAGATCTGGGTATTCCATCCATTACATCTCCACTCATTGGAATCCATCTTTTGATCATCTCGAAAATCATTTATTATCACATCATCCAGTTTTTGTACATCAAATCGAGAAGTTTTAGAAGTCACCTTTATTATCTGATCCACCTCTGACCATACCACATCAGCATCTCACATCTATTTCATCCTTGATCACAAACTATACCCATGGTATCAATTCATTATGACAAATAATAGTCATGGAGTGATCAAATATTTGGTATTCAATGAACAACCATCCAAAAAAATTGATGGAGATATACAATTGAAGAAATAAGGGAGAAATGAAAAAACCAAAAAATTACGAAAAAATCAATTGTAATGTTCATGTTGGCCATGATTCATATCCAATAAAATTTGAACTATAGAGTAATATCAATAAAAAATTCAATTTCAAAATCCATGTATCAAATAAATATGAACCCAAAATAATGACATGCCCATGAATTAAAATATTAGAAAAATTGATCTGCATTCATCATGGGTTAATCAATGAGGAAAATAAAATATAGAATAAACACCATAACTATAATGACCCATATATGATTAAATTATTTTCCCTCCTAAATAAATGTTTTTCACATATTATATAATATCATAGACATACAAAATAATAAGAAACCACCAATTTTTAGCTCATTAACAATTATCATTACATTAATCATCTATGAAACCAATTAAAATTGTAAACATTATAATTAGAAAAAAATTTATAAAATAGAATAGATAAAATGGGAAACTATGGATTTCCCTGATCTACTAGAATCATCACCCCACTAAAAATGATAAAAAATGAAACCAAATATTAGTAAACCAAATAATATTGTATGTAAATAAAAATATAACCTTAATATAAATTGTAGTGAACTTTGAGTCAAATAATGAAGTTGTATTTATATGGTATAAAGAGAAATGTGAATATTTGGATTCAACCATTATATGACAGGTGGTCAATATGAAATATGGAAACTATAACCTTGGTTGATAATTTTACAATTATTATTAGTGTTTATAATTAGTAATGAAAAAGGATAATTGATATAGAAATTAGAATCAATGTCATCAACCAGTAGAGTCATTCCATTTGAATCCCATTTTTTCAAAATTGGGAAGGAGGTAGCATCACTAGTGTTTTCCCTTGACCAATCCCAAGCCTAGTTTTAGAAATTGATTCTTGAATGAAATCTAATATGGTATAATTTCATGATAATGGATATTACCACTCAGTCGATGTAAGATGAGGCACCCCATAAAACTACCACCATCACACACCTTACCCCTTAGGGTGTGTGTCAGAGTAATAAGGGTTTTCATATCCATACCATTGTTATAAACAGTGTAGTTTAAATTTCATATATAAAATATATATTCCATCAATTCTTCTGAAGAATAATTATTCTTAATAAAATAAATTATTATTTGAGATGAATTTGATAATTTGTTTTTTGGACACAAATTAAAAATAATTTTTATTTTTTAGAAAAATTTTACCATTTCGTTATAAAACAAGGGATTATGAATAGTATTCGTTTTCGTGAAATATTTTTTAAAAAGTGTTTTAATTAATTAATAAATTATAAAATACTTTTATAATTTCTAATGAAATTTTTTATAAGAGTTAGAAATTTTATTATTCCATAAATTCTATTATTTTTTTAAATAAATAGAGTATTTTATATTTTAAAGTTATAATTCTAATATTTTTATATTTTTTTGATAAAAAATTTATCATATTTGAAATAAAATATCAAAATTAGGTTAGGGTGAATTTATGGGAATTTTCTAATATACTTTATCTTTTCCTGAATAGTAAAAAAATAATGATTTTGGGCTCAATATATTTTATGACATCATATTTATGTCATAATTATATAATAATTATTTAAACAAAATAAAATACATAATATGTTTGTTTTATTATATATTTTAATATATTTTAATTAACATTTATAAATATAAGTGAATTTCCTTTGTCTAAAAAGGAAAATTTTATTTTTTGAATCATTAATTTGTATAATATTTACTCTTCCATTCCAAAAAAAATAAATAATGGAGTTTGGTTATATTGGATTAAAATGACCTAAAATTTGACCCAAATTTCCAGAACCATGGGAAAAATATCATGGTTAATTCAATGGTTTTTCATTTTCCATAACCTAGATTTCAAAGGCCAATATTTGGAAATTAACAATCAAATCCTATAATTCTTGTATTAATACACATCTATTTATCCATTTTCTTTAATTCCAAATATATCCTCCCAATATATCTAGACATATATCCTCCCAAGTATCTCCCACAGCTTCCAAAATTCCCCATGTATCCATCCACATGTTCTAGGAACAACTCCGTATAGTAAGGAAAATCTCTTCTTCCCATTTTCATTCATGTTCCCTTTAATGTGGTATATATTATAACTTTAAAAATAAGTTTTTTTAACATTTAGTTATCTCATTTAAGTAATAATAGTCTTTTATAAGTAGGATACCCTTGTACCCTCTCATTTTACAATTTTCTAAAACCATTTTTTATACCTGTCATGTTGTAGAATTTACTTCTCAAAATTCATTCTTCTACGTGATACATTCTCTTTTTCATTTTTATTTGAATACCAAAAAATATTGTCTTCTTAATGGGTATTCAACTATATTTATAAATTTATATTTTTATTTGCTTATTAACATATATAAAATTATCATTTCATTTAATGGGTCTAAAATGATGTTTTAATCACGCCTTTAAACTCTTTTATATATCAATATTTTTGATAAGAAACCTATTCTTTATTCTCAATGGGTTATTAATAAAATTAATTATTATCATATATGTGGCTCAAATTAAAATAATAAATATAAATTTTGTCTCACAATATCACTCCAATGCTTTGGGTAAATAATTTAATCTTCAGAGGTGACAGGTTTTATGATACCTTGGTGAATAACATTAGTAATTTTCATTTATGACAACTTGGTGACAAACCTTGTTGATATGATTATGAAAGTATAATTTAAATGTTTTTACACATTTCCATGTTATGATTCATGTTACAATTAATATGATATTCCAATGGCTCACTCCTTACTTTTATGCCTTATGTTCTTATTAATATGTCTCAAGATCACATGTTATATGTCTCTCTTTCTTATTCCCTTATCGGGCATCATTCTCACCCCTTTTATTTGATGTATGTCCCCAAGATATTATATGGAGTAAATTTAACATAGAGTTAACCTATAAAGTTGTATTAGAGGTTAATTTAGAATACTTTTTATGTTTTTATGTATTAGATACCATATTTCCAAGAAACTAAACTTGAAACGATCCTCTGTTTTTTATCATGTAGTGAAAAGTTATGTAATAAAAAGGTGAGATTCCATAGTTTGTCTCAAATTATGGTTTAGTTATGTGATGAAATTAAGACTTGAAAACATTATTAATAACCCGAGGTATAAGTATCAAAATAGGAAAACATTCTCTTACATTAAATTATTATTAAGTAAGCTGTTTCTGAAAAAATAAATCAATGTCTGGATACGAACAAGTGGTTTTGGATCTGGAATAGATATACCTAGGATAGCCCACAAAACACTTCTTTATACTAGACTTGAATGGGAAATGGTTGATGAAAATAGGCCCTGCTACACTTCTTTTTTTAAAACTCTTAAGGTATATGTTTGGTTAATCAGAAACATTTTATAAACCATAAAGGAGGATATATTTAAAATATGATTTCATTAGAGGATATTAAAAAAAATATTTAATAATGATTTCTTAATAAACAAAATCACATTAAAATTATAGGACTTGTAAAACTAACATGTTTCTCACTATGGTTTTCTTATTTTAGAAATTAAGGTAAATAGGAGGAACTTTGTAAATGATGAGTGTAATTGAAGATAACTTGAATCAAGTTTAGAGACCTAATTCCCCTCGAAGGGACAAATTTTTCATTGAGTCCTTTATACATCAATGACCACCATCTTTAAGTGAATCTACAAACTCATTGATTGTTGAATAATGGATAAGATCTATAGAAAAGATATTTTATGTACTCTATTGTTTGGAGGTATAAAAATTCATCGCGGCATCATACCATTTAAAAGGAGAAGCCGATAAGTGGTGGAGACTTATTAAAAACACAAATACATGAAGGGATATCAATGTTATGGAGTGAGAAGAGTTTAATAAAATAATATTCAATACATATTTTCTATATTTGATGTGAAAAAAATGATAAGGAATTCCTTAAGATGAAGTAGAATGAAACTAAATCAGTGGGAAGCTATGGGATGAATTTTACAAGACTTTATCGATATACATCTATCTTCGTTATGGATCCTAAAAGAAATGATGATATATTATTTAGTGGATTGAGACCCCATATATTGATGAATCTAGAAAATATGGACTATGGGAGATATAAGGATATATTCCATAGTTCTATAAAGGATAAATTGGTGTTTTGTGAGATTAATAAGTTTCATAGATTGAATTAGAAGAAGAGATTAATAGAGACAAACTCAGGGAGGAACTTTTATTTTGGTAGAGGATGAAACAAAGTTCAAATTTCCACATGTAACAATTGTGGGAAGAAGTATTCATAGAACTACCTTCCTGGGAGTGGGAAAAGATAAATTTCTAGACGAGATAGCCATATACCTCTAAATTATTGTGGTGAGGTGAACCCTCAACTTATCAACGTGAAATAAAAAACATATGATGGTACATGCCAAGATATAAGTTCAATTATTTTTGTGTGGAAAATTAGGGTACTTTTCTAATCAATGTCAAAATGTACAGATAATGTAGGGTAACAACCGTAAACATCATCATATGACATAAAAGAGAGGTCAGGAATTTTCTATCATAATGGGTGAAGTGGAGGCCCCAAATGATTTTGTGGTAGGTACACTCGTTGTGATCTCAAAGCTAGCATGTAATTTTTTTGATTATGGTTATATTAATTCATTTATTTCATCCATGTTTGAAAAGAATATAAAATCAATCTAATAACTAATATAATTAGAGTTTTTAGTCATAAATTATAGACTAACTATCCTATCATCAACAGTTCATCAAAACTTTAGTATTTTATTTGGAAAATATAATCTCATAAAAAATATTGTATTCTTTCACATGGTTGAATTCAACTCTCTACTAAGGATGGACTGGATATCAGAGTATAATTCTAAGTTCAACTACATAAATAAGAAAATTTAAATTGTCTTGAATATACAAACTATAGTCATTTTCAATGGAGATATATCCCATCTATAGCTTTTTCAAGAAGAACCAACCATAGATTTATTTATAGAGATAATCAGTGAATAAAGAGGAGGAAATGATTGTATAAATATAGATAATTTCCCCATTGTTTAGAAATACATTTATGTCTTTCTTGGAGAGTTACATGTAACTCCACTATAAGGAGAGGTATAGTTCTCTGTTGAACTCATAACTGAATCCAAATGAATATCAAATACCCAAAATAGAATGGAAAAAAAGAAGTTATAGTAATTAAAGAAACAACATCAAGATCATACATAGAATCTATTTATACAACCATATTTGTCTCTATATAGAGAACCTATTCACTTTTTGAAGAAGAAGGATGGATCAACACTACTATGAATTTATTATAGAAAACATAACAAGATCACAATGGAGAACAAGTACCCTCTACCAAGTATTGATGATTTATTTGAATACATTCTTGGGGCTAAAATCATCTCCAATATTTACCTCTAATATGGGTATCATCAATTGTGTGTATTGAAATAATATATTTTAGAGACTTACTTCCAAATAATATATGGTTATTATGATTTTTTGATGCTTTTATTCTTGAATAATTATCATTATATATTTATAGTTTGATGAATATTTTATTTAAGAAATACCATAATAAATTCAATATAGTTTTTATTAATGATGTTATGATATATTACATAATTTTTGATGAGGATGAAGATTATATAAGAGTTATATTAACAATTCTATTGAAATGAGCGGGTTTTTTTTGGAAAATTCTGAAAATGTGAATTCTGGTTATAAATTGTTGCATTCTTGGGGAACATCATAACTAATGGAGGAGTCTTAGTTGAACCTGTGAAGATAATGTATGATGAGATGTTTCCTAATCCTACAATAGAAAATAGGAATCATAGTTTCCTTATTTTAGAAGGGTTTTATAAGAGGCTTGTGAAAAACAATTTCACAACATTTGAATCCACTGACCAAGTTTACAAGAAAAGGGGATAAGTTTATTTGAAAAAATGTGTATGAGTATTGTATCCAATAAATAATGAAGAGATTAGTTATGGAACCAATGTTAAATATTCCCTGCATTAGACAAGGATTCATTATTTATAGTGATGAATATCTAAATGGTTTTGGGTGTGTCCTGATGCAACATTAAAAGGTAATAACTTACGCATCTCGGCAGGTAAATCATCATGAACAAAATTTTCCAACACAAGACTTAGAGATATATGTAATTGTGTTTTCTATAAAAATATTGTGGCACAATTTTTATAGCGAAAAGTTTGATATAAAAATGGACAAACAATGTTTTCAGTATATTTTCATGCAGAATTAATTTAAAATTTATTAAAGAAGATGGTTGGAAATTCTTAAAGACTATGTCTATTCAATTAATTATCAAACAAGAAGAGTATAAATATTGGTTGATACATTAAGTAGGAAAGTACTTGTTATTCTATAAATGATGAGGATTCTTGGAAGTCCAATGATTAATTAACTAAGAAAATTAGACATGGGAATCATAAGGGAAGGGACATAATCAACCCTATACTAAATGATTTATCAATCATTATTTCTAGATAATATAAAGAAATATCAAAGAGAAGATCATTTGTTAGAAAAGAAGATATAGGATATGAAGAATGGGAAGTTTCCTCAGTTCAATATTCATCAAGAAGGTGTACTTAAATTTTATACAAGGATATTTGTTCCATCTATCCTAGTGATAAATAAGGTTTTAATAGATGTAACACATAACTATACATTTTATATATATCTCAAATAAAAGGAATTTATAAAGAAATTTGTAATCATTATGAATAGGATAATAAAAAAAGGGATATTTTTGAATACACTGTAATGTTCTTGGGATGTCAGCAAGTGAAGGTTGAGTGATTACTTCATAAAAGGGTATGGAAACCACTACCCATACCAATATAAAATTCTAAAATTATAACTATGGAATTCATCACAATTATACAAATAATATCCCATGGTACCAATTTGATACGTGTTATAGTGGATCATCTCACTAAGGATTCCCATTTCATCACTATTCAAGAAGATTTCTCCCCTGACCAACATTCCAAGATATATGTAAAGGAATTGGCGATGTTTTATTAGGAACCACTTTATATCGTTTATGATTGTGATCCAAGGTTCACATATAAATTATGTATAATTAATCTACATGATCTAAACAATAAATTGAATTTCATTACTGGATTTCTCCCCCAAACTGATTGAAAATATGGAAGAACTATTCAGACACTTGATGTCATGATGAGAACATGCTCAAAAGAATTTAAAGGTGGAAGAGATCAACACCATCCATTTTTTGGGTTATCATACATACAAAAATTCACCTAGAGTATTCATATAACACAATATGAAGTTATGAATGGAAATAGATGAGTAATTCCTACTTATTACGATGATGTTTGTGATAGGAAATTGCATGGCCCCGATCTAATTCAATAGAAAATAGAAATGGTTCATTCCATCCAAAAACATACAAAGGCTACAAAGAATTGGATAAAGCGCTATGATGAAAATATTTGAAGGGTCTTGGAGTTTTATGTTGCATAAATATTTTTCCTTAAAATATCTCCATGAAATAGAGTCATGTGATTTGGAAAGAAAGTGAAGTTTAGCCCTAGGTAAATTGCCCATTTGAGATCCTTGATAGCATAGGAGGATAGGGTTATCAGCTAGGACTTCCACCATATCTATCTCAAGTTCATGATGTATTCCATGTATCTCTCTTGAATAATTACATATCAGATCCCTTACATGTACTACATGTAAAGATGGTACAATTGGAACACGAATTCTCATATGAGGGGAAAACGATGGAGATCTTGGACTATAGAGATATGGTTCTTGGATAAAAGACTACCTACCTTGTATAAGTGTTGTGGAGTAACCATTAATATGATGAAAATTCATGGGAACTAGAGGATATAATGGGAGAGAAGTACCCTCAAATATTTTCAACTAAGAAATCACTTGAAATTTCAGGGATGAAATTTATTAAAGGGGCAATAATTTAATGACCTAGACTATTTTAAATGATTGTTATTTCTTGAATATATGTTTGTTACATATTATATAATAATATGCACATAAAAAATAAAGTTATACCAGCAATATTTTGCCTCATAAACAATAATAATTACATTATTCATCTATAATACCAATTAAAATTCCAAACATTACAATTGGAGAAAAAATATAAAATATAATTGCTAAAATGGGAACATATGGATCACTCCAATATACTAGAATCATCTCCCCCAATCAAAATACAATATAAATGAAACAAAATATTAGTAAACCAATTATAATATTATGAAAATAAAAATTTTACATTAATATAAATTTTAGTTAATTTTGAGTGAATGAATGATGTGGTATTTATATGGTATAAAGGGAAATGTGACCATTGGGATTCGATAGTTATATAATGGTTGGTCAATATGACCATTAGAAACCATACCATTGGTTACTAATTTTACCATTATAATTAATTCATATAAGTAGTAATGAGAAAGGATAATTGATACATAAAGGAGAACCGATGACCTCAACTAATATATTTGTGCAATTTAAAGCCCATTAGTCCAATCTTGGGGGGGGGGGCAGAGTCACCGAGGATTTCCCATGAAAAAACCAAATATGAGAATCAAAAAGTGAAGCTTAAATGAAATTTCCTATAAGAGATGTTCAAGTTAGTGGAGATTACTACTCAATTGATGTTATCTGGGGAACCCCATGAAACTACCACCATTACACACTTTACCCTTAGGGCATATATTGGTGTAATAATGGGCTTTGTGTCCATAACTTAGTTATATAATGTTAAAATTACATTTTATAAATAAATTTTTTATTCCATCAATCACTCGGATGAATAGTTTTCTATAATAAAATATATGTTTATTTGAGATGAATTTGATAATTTTAATGTTAGAGTCAAATAAAACATAACTTTATTTTTCTAGAAATTATATACAATTTTATAATAATCCCAGATATTTGTAATAGTATTTTTAATTAAATAGTATTTTAAAACACTTTTATTTAAATAATAAATGATAAAATAATTTTATAAAGGCCTAAGAAATTTCATATAAGTTTCATAAATTTGATTATGCCTTAAAAAATGGTATTTTTAGAAAAATAAGATATTTTAAATTTCCAAGTTAAAATTATCTAATCTAGATAATTATTTTGATACAATAAGCATCATTTTTTTTAATCAGAACATATAAATTAGGTTTTGTTGAATTTATGATAATTTTATAAAATGATTTATTTTTTCATAAATAAAAAGACATATAGTTTTAGTGTTTGAGTATATTTTGTGACATAATATTTATTTCATGATGATGCAATAATTAATTAATCATAATCAAAGACCTAAAATTTGTTACATTATTAATATTTTTTCATTTAATTTATTTTAATCAATTTCTAAAACTATAAATGACTTTCCCAATTCTAAAAAGGAAAATTTGATTTTTAATATCATTACTCTATAGAATCATTACTCTTCCATGCACAAAGAGGTATTAAAAAGGGTTTTATGTTATGGTGGATTAAAATTATAGGTAATTTCTTTTAAATTTCCAAAAAATGGATAAAACCATGGTAAATCCAATAGTTTTTAATTTTCCCCAACCTAGATTTCCAAGGCCTATATTTCAAAATTATTAAAAAAATCATGCACTTCACCTAAATACACCCACCCATTTTTCCATTTTCCTTCTCTCTTAATATATAATCCAGGAAGTTCTTTTAAATTTTCCTCCCAAGGATTCCATTCATGGTTTCCTTAAATCCCAAGGTTCCATCCTCAAGTTTTCGGAATATCTCATCAAGGTAAATGAAATCTACACTTCTCTTTTCCATTCATGTTCCCTTTTATGTGGTATGTCTTCTAATTTACAAAATTTTTTCTTTCATCCAATATCTATTATCACATTACTATAATAATATTATTTTTTGAATGTGATACTATTGTTCTCTCTCATTTTTACATTTATTTAAAACTATGTTTTATAACTGTCATGCTACTGAATTTACTTCTCAATATTTTCTCTTTTACATGATAAATTCCATTTTTCTTTTTATTTGAATACAAAAACATATTTTATCATAAATGGGTATTCCACTAGATTTAGAAATCTATTTTTTATTCAATTATTTAAATATATAATACTCACATTTCCTTTTGTGGGTTAAAAATGATTTTTTGATCATGGCTTTAAGCTCTTTTGTATTTCATGATTTTTGATATGAACCTCATTATTTATCCTCCATGTATTTTTAATTAATTTCCTTATTATTTGGATCATATGAAATTAATACATATGATGGATACCCCCTAATATCAAAAATATTTCAATGGGTAAATAATTCAATCTCTATAGATAACATGTTTTATGATACCTTGGCGAATAACCTAAGTAATTTACATTTATGACACCTTGGTGATAAACCTTGGTGATATGATTATGAATGTCTCATTTAAATGTTTTATCCAAATTTCTATTTAATTTTATTATTATTATTATATGTCCCTTGATCATTTCATATCATTGTTCTTTACGTTCTTTTTGATATGTCTCAAGATAAACTGTTATATGTATCTATTGATTATTCCCTTACTAGGCGATATACTCATCCCTTTCCTTTCATGCGTGTCCCCAGGATGTGAGATGTAGTAAATGTAACCTAGATTAAACCCATAAACTGGTATTTAATGTTTATTTAGAATATGTTTTATGATTTCATGTATTATGTAGCATATTTCATGAAACTATACTTGAATTGATACATTATTTTGTACCATGTAGTGAAGAGTTATCTATTAAAAAGGCAGAGTTATATACTAACATGGTTTGTATTGATCATTAATGGATAAAAAATATTAATTTTCATTATTTATGAAATCTATAAATTATTTTGGTATGAATGATCCTTGATATTTCATCATCAGCTGCCAAGACATCCTTCAACATTTTTCTCTCAATTATTAGGGTTATGTGGCTAACCCTTATAATTGTCCATAAAAACATACGTAAATAAGATATTTATTTTAGTGCCGTTAATAAAATAATTCAATAAATAATTCATTTTATTTGATTATTTCACCCATGGTGGCTCCTAAGCCTAACACCCAACACCAGCCATGTTTATGTCATGCATGGAATAAAAATTATATTCCAGACACAATAGTGGTATCATATTTCTTATATGATCACATGTTTAAATGTAATTCTAATATATCAAAAAACTTGTGTGCCTATGATATTAAATAACATAATATTTTTATTAAATAATTTTTGGGCTCACTAAGCCCTGGAATCTCACACCGTTTTACTATTTTGTTTCAAAAAATTTATTAGATATATTCTAAAATTTTATATGTATAAAAGAGATGTTACATTCTCCCCACCTTATCACTATTCATAAAAAACATCTAAAAAGGAAGAAAAAAATTGGCACTAATCTTGAATATGGGTCTCTTGATCCTAGGATTTATCTAGACTATTCATGTGCTAACACTAGACTCTCACCAAGGGAATCCCTCTCCCATAGAGAATTTCCTCCTACAGATCCTTCATCTCCACTGGGTACCCTGCAATGATAGCTTCATCTTTGATATTCAAATCGATCAAAAAAAACATGTGACGTGTCATGAACATACCACTTCAAATGTTACACAAGGAAGATGTAATTTACCCATTTTAACTATAGTGGTATAACCAAGATGTATGTCCCCTCAACGACCCTACACATTGTCTAGAAAGGTATAATGTACCATAAAGATAACATTCCAACACAGAAAAAACTCCACAACCCATATTGATCTGAGAGACTCAGAAAAACATGGTCTCCCTCCAGGAACTAAAAATTCCTCTATCATTTATCTGCATTTGACATCTGACAGCTCTATGCACTCCTCATTAACTTCTAGATAATATGCATGTTCATTATCATAGCTCAAACCAAATCTAGAACTATTTGTGTAGGCTCACTTGGACCAGTGCAACATATTTGAGACCTCTCGAGTCACCTGTAAAAATACTCAAATAATGCTTTAATAATGGTGGAGCGATATATGTTTTTAAACGCAAGTTACACCAATGATAGTTGATCCCCCAACCACATCCAATGTACAATAAGCAAGCTTAAAGCATGTCCTCCAGAACATGAATAGTTTTTTTAATTCTATCCATTAGTATGGGTGTGAAAAACCATTATCAAAAGAAATTGATCCCCAAAGGCCTTCTGAAAATCATCTCTATAATCATTTTATGAAGCGATAATCGTAGTATGAAGTGATCATCAAGGGAACTCTGTGGAGGTGGACTATATCCTACACAAAAAAGGCTTCCGAAGAACTCTATTGTAATATTCTCCCAGATAGCCAGGAAGTGGGATAACATGGTGAGTTAGTCTATTATTACCTATATAAAATTAGTTCCTCTAAATTTTCATGGAATCAATGCCACTAATTCCACATATAAACTATCCCACTTCCACTCTGTAACCTTAAAGGGTTGAGATAAAATCATTGTAACTTGGTGTATAACCATCAGCTTCTATCAAGCGAGGTATCAAGAGATAAACTATGCTACATAATTCTTCATAAAGATCCACCAAAACTAACTTCATAGGTCATTGTATATATTTTCGTAAAATAGACGTACCAATAAAGGGGGTATGTGAAACACCATCATCACCTACTCCCTGAACGTCACACATACCATAACCCATCCTAGGAAAAGGATTACTATTACACACTGAGTTTTTTATGAACCGTTATTTTGAATAAATTAAATTCTATTGATTTCTTGTGTTATATGTCACACCATGTTAATATTTTTCTATATGCAATACTAACTTATCTTGCAGTACATGAAACACTGAGTTTCTACGAAACAATATTTTATTATCATAATTATTTAAACAAGAGAATTATAACCTAGTCATTAAATCATAGGTAACCAATAGTATTAACCACATAACGAAATTTATATATTATATATTTTACAAATTTTTTTACATTAATCCTATAGATTTGATAGTCCTAAGATAAGAATAAATTCAATTTTACCTATAAAACCTATATTTTTCTAAAGGTAGTTTTTTCGCATTTTAATTGTGCACTTATTCTAAAAATAAACTTTGGAACATTTATAATTTATATCTAAGATAATAAAATAAAATTTTGAATTTAGAATTTCAAAATTAGCTCTGGGGGATGTTTTTTTCTGATAAGTTTCATTTTTTGATATATCTTGAAAAATATTCCATTTTAATTAAAAACTGACATTTCATCTAAATTATTTTTATAGTTGAATTATATTTAAATTTCTTTTAAATGTATAAATAATTAAAATATTCCTAAATAAATATGTTATAGGTAAGTGAAATCAATTTCACCCGAAAATGGGATATAAAAACATTTCAAATTTTTGAACATTTTTAAATAAAAAACTCATTGTTTCATCCAATCAACGTGATTAATTTTAAATTAATTTCTGAAAATTATCTAAATTTAATTTTGAAAAATGGATTAAATATTTTTAATCAGAAGGTCAAAATTTAGTAATTAGTTCCCTTTAATATTTGTATAAAATGAATACTGGGGTTAGTAATTTTATTTCCATGATTAATGGTAAATCGGGTAAGTAATGGAAACAAATAATATTATAAATATTAAACAATTACCCTAACAATGGAGAAATTTTTATTGGATGAATTTAATTTGACCCTTAACACCTATGTATCTGTATTTAAAAATTTTAGGGGCACCATTCCATGAAAATGACTTAACTATTATTAAAATAAAAGTGACTGGAAATATTTCACACACTTAGTTTTAATAATTAATATTTTTTAATATGAGGTTACTTTTTTTTAAACTATAAATATTATTATGAAATATAAAATTTTTATATACATAATGAATATTGATTTTTTAGAGATTAAATAAGAATCATAAATAACTATACAATGATAATGCAATAATTACTCAATTAATGGACAAATAAAATTATAAAATTACAAATAAAAAAGAAATTTTAATTTTTAAATAATTATAGTTATACATGAATTTTCTAGGAGAATATGACATATAAGGGGGAATATTATGTTTTTTTAATATATAGGTCTATATTGAATTTCATAATGTTAATGTAACGATTAGTGTCAAAATTGATAGTGATGATATTTTTTAAAAACAATACTTATTTAAATAATCTAGAAATCATAAAATGTACAAATATATAAAAATGGGTGAGTTTGTTTTAAAGTATCATAAATTGTAAATTTATGATCCAATTAATCATTTACAAGTAAAAATTAAATCCTCTTAGTACTACCACTTTGTTATTATATTTAAAGTTAAAATGGGTTATCTGTGGGTAAATCAAAATGATAATGTTTAAAATAACACCAAAACATGAATAAAATATATTTTTTTTGTTTATATTAAAACCATATAATATCTTATCTTCAAATAAATGAAAATTTTTAGGTATTTGGATTGTTATTTTGTTTAATAAAAATTAATCTTTTGAGAAATTCCAAGAGTACCCCTCCCATCTATTAAAAAGGGAAACACATTGTTATATTTTATTATGACATTAAAAGCTATTTTTTGGTGAAAACCTTATACAAATATCTTCCCAAAATCCCTCAATTAGTGTAATAGAACATAGTTTTGGAATAAATCAAATCAAATAAGTCATTTGGTGCAAACCAAAAAGAAATACCCGAAGAAGTGGTAACATTCATCAACAAACGTTTTTGTTTTATTTTTCCGTTAAAAACCTAATATTATTTTAATCATTAAATAAAATAAAGTATAATAAATATACTTATATGTTCTTATTTTATGATACTACCTAAAACATTACAAAATACCATCAAATTAGCTACAGAATCATCATTCATGTGTAGGGCAGACTGCCGCCTCACAAACCGATGTCGTCCATTTTTTCATTTCCAAATTTAAGGGTTGGGATTAATTATGGAGTTATAGTTTATATATGATATATATTATTTTTATATTCTTATTATGTTTTTATAATTTTTATATCACACATATTTTCATGCTTTCCATTTTTTTGGAAGACGATAACGTTGTTTGTTTGTACGACAGTCTACCACCTCATAAAGCGATTTGATTCATTCATTCTTTACATGGTGTGTATTAAGGATTGTTTTAATAGAAAAATGTGATATATATATATAAATTAAAAATTATTATGTAATGATCATATATTATATAAATTTATTTATTTTAATATGAAAAGGAAATGAAAATAATGTTAATGCGTATGTATGGCCCACCATCTCAATGAAAGATGTATTTTATTTTCTACCTCAAACTTCTACGATTAAAAATAAGTAAATATAGAATGAATATATATGAAATTTATATCATGATTATTATTATGGATATTATTAAATAATTATTTATATATGACGAATAAGGATAACAATTTAAAACTTGTATAGAAAACATATCAGTTATTACACAAAACATAACTCAAACATGTAGTTATTATTAGAGAGTAAAATAAAGTCATAAATAAATAATATATGGAATTATATATATGAATATGGGTTTTAATACTTATCATAAATATCTATTTATTATAAAAAAGGTTTTAACATATACAATGTATGTCAAGACTTAAGGTTAGGGGATTTATAGTCTCACTTATATTTCTGCAAGACATATACTATATTCATCAATCGTTTATTTTTTGTGTGGGTATATACATCCCATGAATATAATATATGATACTTATAAATAAATTTATGAGTATTTAAATGTCAATTTTATGATCTATCTTTCATGTGGTATATAATTCAAATGTTACCAAATTGGTAATGCATTTTTGACACAATTTTTCTTTCTTTGAGTCACATGTTATGTTATGTACGTATATTATTTTCAGATGGATATATACTATAAATCTAAATTTTGTATCATTAATTATATTATTTTGATGATATTATGATATTTGATTAATGTTAGTATCTCTTCGTTATTTTTTTTCAAATACTATGTTTTCAAAAATGATTTTAACAATGATTTAAATGATATATTTAAGAAATTTCAAGGAAAAGGATTTAAAAGATATTTAAAATGGGTTTTCAATGATAAAGTTATTTTTTTTCAAGGTTATTTTATATTTAAAAGGTTTTATAAAAAATTTTTAATTTAAAAATCATTTTCCCTAAAAGAAATGCTATTTTACTCATGAAATATTTCAAGTGAAATCTACAAATTATTTTCTATCCAAGATAACATTATGTGATGTTACTAATGATGTAATAGATAAATTATTCAAGGAAATCATCCTTATTATTTTATGGTTGGTTTAAATTTATATATATGAAACCCATTTCTTTTCCACGGGTTATGATATGAGTAAATGTTTATGAAACTTATTTTTTATAGGTTTTAATATGAAAAATAATTTATATGGAACCCAAATATATGGTTTTAATTATGTGATAGGTGGAGAATATAAATAAATACAATTAATCATTTAATGATATTATATATCATGAGATATATAGGACTATAATCGAGATTGACCTTAGTTTAGACAATACTTGAATGGAATGTGAAACCATTTTAATAAAAGAAACTGTGCACTATTATAGTCTTGGGATTTAACATTGTATTCTATTATGTTTTAGAGAATTAACCTAATATAATAAGATATTACTGGAAAAGATACTTGACTACAAATGAAATTATTTTCTGTGCTTGTGTGTTTTCCACAATTCCTTGTTTTATGACAAGTTATTATTTTATGATTCATGTTTTATGATTTTTTATTATAAGACTCAAGATTTTGATCTTTGATTTGTTGGTTATAACATAAAAATTCTTTTTTTATATTCTTACGCAATTATTTTAATGTTATGGTTCATTTCCCCCATGTTTACCATCACTGAGAATATGATATCACTCTTATCTCATGTTTCTTTCCCCTAGGATATGAAGGAAGGTATTATGTATGTAATTTTAAAAAGTATTTTAGTTATGATTAAATATTTGGGAGATGATCAAGATGTTCTATGAAGTAGTTTTTTGTGTTTCCATGTTTCCAAATGCACTATTCTATAATAGTATTTTTGAATGTGATTGTGTAATTTAGAAAATATTATTCCAAAAAAAATTTATTGTCTATGTACATTAATCATGGGTCATTATAGTTGGTATTCGAGAAAAGGTTTAGGAAACCTTTGGAAACTAGGATGATAAAACCATAGCATTATCCACAAGGATTAGTTTATGGATAGGTTAAAATCCTATAATTTTCAAAAAAAATATGTATAACATAATAATAAACCTAAGATATTATATATTACTGGTAATTTTCATTGATTAAGTTGGTTTACTAGTATGATTAGTGTTTATCAAACTATTTTTTTTGGTTTTATATAATGGATGGAACTAGGATGATTAATGTTAATCGTGAATTTTACTGGCAATGGAATAAACTTATTCCTAAGAAACAAAATGATATGGAACTTGGTTGTAAAAAAATTATTATTTTTCCTAAAAAAATCTCATAATATGACCAGTAATATAAACTGTGGTGAGTTTCATGGCCCATATAATAAGAGAAATATGAAGTTTCACAGTAACCAAAGAGGGAATAATGTTCAATTTTCCTCATGTAAATCATGTATGAATAGGCATTATGAAGAATGTTTCTAAGGAACTAGAAGATGATTTGGGTGTTGTAACAAAGGATACACTAAAAGTAGTTTCAATGAAAAAGGTTATTTTAACATAATGGATAAGGACAACTATATTATTAAGGCTTCAATGATAGTCAAATATGTTTAATGTGGAATGTATGGGAATTATAAAAATTGATGGAATTGGGGGAAAACACATAAAGATAATCAAGAAGGTAGTATGAATAATTGTTATATTGTTTATGATGAAGAGAATGTGAATGTCATATGAGATGAAAGAAGTTTTAATGAATAAATTGAAAATCTTGGTTAACAGTTTAATAAGATATAAGAATTATTGGGTGTTTATGAATTGGAAATCAAGAATAATGTTGTAAAATAAATTTTTTGGTATTATAAAATGATGAAAAATATAAGGTTTGTTTTGATATAGTTTTCCTTAATTATTTGAAATTTTGTTGAATGGTAATAGTAAATATATAACATGATTGATGAGAAAATGTGATATTATCAGACAACATAAGGTTATGGTAAAGAGAATCCTTAATATGTGTATAAATATATGTTTGATTGTCATAAAATTAATTGAATAATATTTAAGACCATGAAACTGATTAGTAATATGATGATAATGTGGTTTATGGATTGAG
Organism: Viscum album; assembly: GCA_963277665.1. Lineage (NCBI taxonomy): Eukaryota > Viridiplantae > Streptophyta > Magnoliopsida > Santalales > Viscaceae > Viscum > Viscum album. The sequence continues at coordinate 1,597,898,797 of OY728130.1, read as the reverse complement.
TTTATTGATTTCATTGGATATATGTTATGTCTGAAGAGTTAATTTTTTAAATTATGCATGTTATCACTATAGGTTTGATGGTAATTTGGGTTATTACTATTGAATACATGATAATGGTCTTCACATGTTTGGTGTGAGATAGTTAAGAGCTATTTTAAGAGTTTTGGAGGATAAATGATAAGTTGATTTTTAAAATTTAGAGACATTCTTTCAATTTTTTGTATTTTAGTCTTTTTGGAAGGTTTATATGGGTATCCATTAATGAAATTGTTTATATTGAACTTTTGATGAGGTTTTATAGATTTTTATATTACACAACCATATTAATATTTTTGTGTATTAGATAACCTATGATATCAATTTTTTTATGATAATAACTAAAGGCTGAAGGAATGATTTATCATCCCAATATGGATCTTATGATACACTATTTATACAATCACTACAAAGTCAACTACATTCTTAGAGTCAAAAATTACTTGGATATTGATAAAGGCACATCCAAATAGTGAGACTGTACTTATGAGATGAAATCAATAATTAATTATATAATCTCAAATGATTCATTAAAATAATTCATTTCTTATTATCATATTTAATGAGTATTTTATTGACCTATTTTAGACTGATCTGGGCTATGGTATTTTTTTCCATTAACCTTTTAATGGCCATGATCTCAATTATTTTCTATCAACATGATAATTATGATTTTCTTCCAGGTAAATGATTTCACATTACAATAATGTTCTCTTAATAAGAATACTATTTATGTGGTGATCTTATATTTTTTACTTTCTTCATTTTAATTGGATGTTTTATTAACCCATTAAACCATGTGCTTTTCCCATAATCAAATTCTCAAACATCCACTGTTTATTTTCAATGTATAATGTCACATTGTAAGGACACAATTTCATTTTTAAATTCTTGATCATATGAAAATAGTATCTTATCTATTAGTGGTACCACTGAATCTCTCTCAATTTTATGACGTGTTCCATTTATCTCTTATGAGGAAATACAAACCTTCTTCTTCACATGAGCTAAACTCAGAGGTCGTACTACTGGAGACTGATATGTCATATGAAGAGAAACCAGTAGAAATTTTAGATTATAGAGATATTGTTCTAAAAAAAGTACCATTCACCCAGTTAATGTTTTTTTTGAAGAAACCACAGGTTTGAAAAATATACATTAGAACTTGAGGATTTGATGTGGCAGAATTATCCTCATTTATTTGTATTAGAATGATGAATTTCAAGTATGATATTCATTTTAAGGTGGGTATATTGAAACAACAAGAGTTTTTATTATTTTTTTTCAAATAAATAAAATATCATTGATGTATTATGTTATAAAAAACACCATGTTATGCTTATTCTACACAATAAATTTCCCTAGCTTACGTTACATGCAATAATGACATTCTGTGATGCAATATTTTATTGTTCAAATTATTTAAACATGAAAATTATAATACTACTGTGAAATTGGATAGAATGAGTAGTATTAACAACATCATGAAATTTAAACATTATATATTCAACAAAATTTTTTTAAAGTCATTGAATAGATTTTATTGGCATAAGATAAGAATAAATCCAATTATATATATAAAAAATAATTATTTCTTAAATGGGAATTTTGGCGCCTTTTAATGGCAAACCTGTTGTAAATTTTTATTCATTTATAAATTATATTTTAAAAAATATATTTATTTTTTTATAATAATTTCAAATGTATAATAGGGCAATGTTTTGTTATTTTTATGATAAGTTTCATATTTTTATGAATAGTGATAAAATACCACATTTTAATTAAAAACTGAATTTAGTCTAATTTATTAATATGGTTAATTTTTTAATAAATATAGTTAAAATTAAAAATAGGTTAATTATATATCAATAAATCATATGTGGGTCATTGAATTTAATTTGACAATGAAATTGGATATAGAATAATTTCATCCTTTTAAACATTTTTACATTAAAAACTCATTGTTTCGTCCCGTTTGTGAGATTAATTTTAAATTAACTTCTAAAACTTTTGTGAATTTAATTTTAAAAAATTAATTATATATTTGGAATTTGAATGTCAAAATTATGTAATTAGTTCATATTTTTTGGACAATATGAATAGTAAACTTTTTAATTTTATTACCTTAGTTAAGGGAAAGTCGGGTGGTTAAGGGTAAAAATAATATTATAAATAATTTAAAAAAACATGAAAATTTCGCAAATGATATAGGATTAATTTAATTCTAAATTTACAAACTAAGGCTAAAAATTTAGTTATTTAATTGACATATGTCCAAGAAAATGCCTTAGATATTATTAAAATCAAATAGAGTGACAAAATGTCACACTCTTAATTTTAATAAGTATAATATTATTAATATCTATATAAATAGAAGATATTCCATACTATAAATATTTATATGAAATCTAAAAGGTTTATATATATCATTTCAATTTAATTTTATATTTTAGTGAAGATATAAGTATCATATATAATTACACATTGATGAGGCAAAGATTATTAAATTAATGAAAAATCAATTAAATGTATAAGAAATATTAAAATAAATAAAATATTAATTAAGTATGGTGATAAAATAATTTTATTGAGTCATATGACATTTTAAGGGTGTATTAAATTTTTTTTTAATTTATATTTTTTTTTATATTTTCATAAATTTAATGTCATAAACAGATAAAATATTTGTATTAATGATATTTTATGAAAATAATTATTTCTTAAATTTTTTATAAACAATAAAAATATTAAATATGAATTAAGGGGATGTAATATGGTCTAAAATGTCATAAATTTTACATTAATGGTTTAATTGATATTTTTTAGATAAAAATTACATCCTCTTAATGTTGATAAATTTGTTACCGTAATTATAATTAAAATATGATAACAAATAGTTAATAAAAATAAAAAGATTTAAAATATGACCTAAACTTGCATACAAAATATTTTTTCATGACATTAAAACCTTAAAATATATTAAATTATAATAAATGGACTTTTAATTTTTTTAGATATTGATTTAATTTATTATAAATTAATCTTTTGGGGAATTTTAGGAGTACCCCTCCTCTCTATTATAAATGAGAACATTTTCTTCTCATTTATTCAAAATTTAATACAAATTTGGTTTAGAAAAATCCTATCAAAATATTCTCCCAACATAACTCTATTCATCCTATAATCCTTAATTTGGGATGAAATTCAATCAAATAAGTCCTTTGGTGCAAACCAAAAATGAAATACCCAAAGAAGAGGTAACATTCACCAATAAGAATTTTTGTTTTATTTCTTCTTTAAACACATTAAATTATTTTTAGTTCATATTTATAAAATAACATATGTATCCTAAATATATTTATATGTTGTTATGTTTAGTTCATGATTTACAAATTTACACACATCCATCAAATGGGATACACAATAATCGTTAATGTGTAAGACGGACTACCGCCTCACGAGCTGATGTTGTGCGTTCTTTTATTACAACCTTTAATGGTCAGGATAAATGATGAATTCATAATTTATATATGATATATATTATTTTTATAATTTTATTATTTTTATATAATATTTATATCACATATAACTTCATTCTTTCAATTTTTTGGTAATATGATAATGTCGTTCAAGTGTATGATATACTACCACATAACAAAGAGATGTGATTCGTTCATTATTTACATGAAATGTATTAGGGATGGTTTTAATAAATAAATTTTATATAAAAGAAAAAAAAAATTATTCTTTAATGACAATATATCATATATTTTAATATATTTTCATATAAAATTAAAATTACAACAATTTTCACGCGTATGTACGACCTACCTTCTCCATAAACAATGTATTTTATTTTCTATCACTATCTTTTATGAATAAAAATAAATAAATATATACTGAATATATATTATATTAATATCAATGATATAATTTTGAGGATTATGAAATCATTATATATGTAGGATTAATAATGATAACAATTAAAAACATTCATAACAAATAACACAGTTATTACCCAAAACATAACTCTAACATGAAATTGTAAATAATAAAGTAATATAAAGTCATAAGTAAATATTATATGGTAGTATATATATGAATATTGTTCTATTTTAGATTTATAGAAGACATATAATTATTATATAGTATGTCATAACATGTACTAAGTAAGTCAAGACTTATACTTAAAGTAGGGTGAATTCTAGTCTCTCTTATATTTCCATGAGACTTATACCATATTCAACACTAGTTTCTAAAGTTTTCAAATCGGTAATGTAATTTGGTCTAAATTTTAATTCTTTTAGACCCAAGTTATGTTATTCACCAATATTATTTATGAGGTGTATATACTATTATTTTAATTTTTTATCGTGAATTTTATTATTTTCATGATATGATGTGTTTCACTTAATGATTTCCTCTATTTTGTTAGAAATTGTTTTATTCAAAACCCATGTTCCGTAAAACGATTTTAACAATGTTTTTAAATTATCTGTTATAAATTTTTATAGTAAAGGATTACAAAGATGTTTAGAATGGTGTTTAAAGGACCCCTTTAAATTTTTTCAATGTTATTTTGAATTAAAATATTTGCTAAATGTTCGTTTATTTAAAAAATATTCTTTCAAAATAGAAAGGATATATTCCCCATGAATTATTTAACGTGATATTTCAAAATTATTTTCTATCTAAGATATCATAATTTGATGTTAATTATTCTTTACTAGGGATATTAGTCAAGGAAATTATACTTATTACTTTATGGTTGGTTTATTTATAAATTTATAAAACACTTTTATTTTCCATGTGGTATTGTATAACCTACGGTTTCAAGTAAGTAACCCTTTATTTATTTATTTTATCTGTGTAAAGTTATTGGTTGATGTTTGTGAGGGTTTGTAACTATATTGTAATGTTTTTGGGGATTCTATAATTGTTAATTGTTTGAGAATGGTTAGTGGTAACAATAAATCTTGAACAAGAAACTGTGCATGGTTAAACATGGGCATTTGTGTAGGAGCACAGGTAGGAACACAGTTTTTTCAGATGGCAATGACACCAAGGTGAAACCATGAAATGTGGGATAAAGGTATTTTGAACGAGTAGTTAATAGTTTATCTAACTATGTGTGACAATTGTGGGAGGAGATCCTTATGTAAGAGGCTAATGCAGGGACAATGCACGATTTTCCTAACCATGAAACTAACCATGCCCAGTTTAAAAGTTAGATCCAAAAAATGTTTATCTCACATGTTTTCACCTCTATTCATATTATGTTTTTGAAAATTTTGACAGTATTTTAGTTTTTATTCCTCCTAAAGGGTGTGGAGTCTCTCCCCTTCAGACCAAAATTGACACGAAGGCTTTTCTTGGTGTGTTGAATCACTATTTTCTTGGTAAGTCTTCATTTTTAGTAGTTTTTATAAGGCCCCGACCATAAACCTTACCTAATATTAAATTAAATGAATAATTCACACTGAGGATCTTTTCACGTTTAGAGTTTTAGAGAATTTGTACATAACTATTACATCTCAAAAGATTACAAAGTAGAAACATCTACTAAGTTTCCATAAAATAATAACTCTTAAAAAAACATGTATAGTTCCATGTTTTAGGTAGAATGACATTCCCTTGATCCCATCCTTGACCCTATTCCATGTTATGTCCTGTGAAAAACATTTCAAAAACTTGGGATGAGCATAAAAAGCTCAGTAAGGGATACACAATGAATGAAAACTGTTGGTTTTTGAAAACAAGAAGTAAACCATGTATACTTTATCAAAGTAATACTTTCACCTTTATGAAGTAGTAAAAACTCTTCACTGAATAAAAGTTCATTACTTCCCCTTTTGTAACCAAAAGATTACCATAAAACCCATATAAAGATCACATAACATATAAAGGTCACTTGGGACATAAACATACCTACATGGAATAACCATACGGTTGACTTCCACATATATCACTTAATGGAATATCCATACGACTTACTTCCATTACCAATGCATTGGAGGTTATAATGTAACCACCCATCCTTGTATTCACGGCAGCACCCGTCATATGGTTTATCATGTAACAACCTGTCAAATGTCCATGTACCATTATAAAATCATAAGACATAAAACAAATATAATGGAAAGAAAAAATTTCCACACATTGATCACAATATATCACTTAAATATATTGACATAACAAATCCATTATAAAAAACCCTTTTCAATACCAAAATACATAAAACAGTATATGGTATTTATTTAATTTAAAAAAAACATTACGGCTTGTTGAGGAAGCCAAAGACCAAATAATACTCGTGGCGGCGGAAAAGGTCGTTGTCACCGCGTACGTTAAATAAAACATTCCTTTTTTTCATTTAGTAAAATGCTTTGTAGAAAAAGATTCCTTTTGTATAAAAGTAAAAGTCAAAGTGGTTTATACACCGTATAAAAGAAAGTTGTGTATAAAACGAAATATGCCTCAATGAAAGGAGATTGAGACGAAGTCCCTTACCTCGGGTCTGACTTGACTCGATCGTTCTTTAACGTCCTGAATAATAAACTTGAGTTGATTTCTAATTGCTTAAGAACCCTTTTAAAGTTCATTATTAGTTTTATATCACTTATTACCATGTTATAAACATTATGTAATCATTTAAGTTAATAATGTTTGTTTTGTCGATATTTGGTTCTTAAGTCGAAAGTGGACTTCTTACAATTACATGTTGTTTGTGTGGTCAAAGGTTCATTATATCCAGAATGATATTCATGATTTGGATATCATATATATCATATATATCCCGAATATACAAGTATTTATAATATTACATAATCATTTAGAGGTAAGAAATGAAATGCATTATTCATGGAGACAGCAAGCTGTACATACGCATGAACACTACTTTCATTTCTATGTCATATTAATGGAATTAAAACTAAATGAGAGATATGTATATTTTAATTACAGAATTATATTAATCATTTATATGTAACATATATCATATATATCAATTATATATATGTATTTATAATAGTACATTACATTTGGGGATAAGAAATGAAATGCACCGTTCATGGAGACGGTAAGCCGTACGTACGCATGAACGCAACTTTCATTTCTATCTCATACATTAATGGAGTGAAATCATAATGATAAATCGGTATATTATAATTCCAGTATAATATCATATATAATATTATTAAATCCATCCTTTATACATCCCACGTATGGCATTAAAGAATCAAATCACTTTGAGGGGGCGATAGTCCACACTTCCTAAAATGAAGATATCGCGTTTACCCATAATGGAAACCATAAAGGTATTCCATAAATGAAAATACAGAAGTTTATGTAAAACATAAACATATTATATATCATATATAAATATATTGACATCTTAATGGCCACCTTTTAAGGTGTTATATGAGTGTTGAACAATCATCATTTCGTGAGGCAGAAATTCGCCATCCAAAGAAACAACATGTTCTTTAACCATTATATGTAGGTGTGTGTAAGTGTAGCTTGAATAATTCACATAACAACATCCTAGTATATTGAAGATACTGGTGTTGTTTCAAAAGAATGGAATAAAAAGAGTTTAGGGGGTTGTAGAAGCAAAATAAAACATAAGAACACAAAAGATAACCCTACCTTTAAAACGGGTAACTCTTTTTGATTTGAGCTCAAAGGATTCCTTTGAAAGACTTCTGCCCAACGTGAGGCTTCTAGGAGTAAGAGAGGGATTTTGAGAGACAAAATGGGCAGATCTTGGCCGAACCAAAGGCTTGAGAAGTGTGGGTAAGGTGGTAGAGGTGGGGGCCTTTTATAAGAGGAAAGGAGGGGCACTCTTGGAAAGTTATAAAAGGTTACTTTATTATAAAATGCTTTTCGGATTTAGAAGGTCCCACATAGATATAATTCGAGTATAAGGTGATAAGGGTTCTTAATATACTCATACAATAGGTCTTTGAAAAGTGTAGGTCTTAGATTTTACATTATCTTTTTATTTTATTTCAATCGTTAAATAATGAGGTAATCGCTGCATCATCATGGTGTGATAAATAATTTAATTTATTTAATGTATAAAAATTATAAAAAAATTATAATGATGTAGGAAATATTTTTAGATTTATAATGAATTTTTAGAGTAAAAAATATGAATTGTATATCCCCATTTAATTTTTTTAGTAAAACAACTCATGTTTGCGACATTTTAACTTTAACATTAAATAAAAAGATATTAATGTGCTTTTCCTTAAAAAGTGGCTCCATGGGGTCCCCAAGTTGACCCATGGATTTTATTGGTCAGCCATGACACATAAAATAAGGGTATGACATGTTTCGAGTTCATTTCATATTATTAAAACATTATTCTTACCTTAACTTACACCAATTACCTCTAATCGCGATTAAAAACTTAAAAGTTACAATTCAAAATTTTTTTTTTAATCTTATTGAACCACATTTTACTTCTTAATGAAAACCATGTATGTCAGATTTTTGTAAATTCAAAACACAGATGTGGTAAAATTTCATTTAAAGGAAAAATCAGTTTTTTTAAGTACCACTTAGTGGTTTCACTATTCATCAAAAATTGAACTTTTTCAGAAAAATACCAAAAATTCACCCTAAGATATATTTGATATTCCGAATTCAAAAATGATTTCTATTTTACAAAACTCAAAACATATAATTTACATCAATTAATTCAATAATTAATTCCCACTGTTAGAGCAAATAGCGTGTTTTTATGAAACAATAAGTATCAAAAGATTGACAATAGTTTAAGTCCAATTTCAAAGTGAAATTAATTCCAACGACCACTATTGGATCAAATGGTAAAAATATAATCTAATTGAACTTTAAAAACAATTCAAACAATAATCTAATCATATAAATAAATTAGATTAAAAATAGGTTTTGAATTAAAATACAACATTTTCACTATTCATTAAAAAATGAACTTTATCGTAAAAATACCAAAAAATTACACAAAGTAAATTTTGATGTCCCGATTCTAAAAAGATTTTTATTTGGTCCAATAGAATGTATAAGAGTGACCAAAACTATATTTAATGACTGTTCGCCATCAAAAGGCGATAAGTTAACCTTTAGTGAAAATTAGGGTATAAATGCCTAAAATTGAAATCTTTTCGTATTTTAAGCCTTTATCTTTTATTGGATAAATGTAAAAACATTTAGAAAACATATATAATCATATTTTAGTTATTTCTATCCATTCCCACCAATACAACGGCTATGTGTTAACTACCATTTAAAATAATATTATTTTATTACTACTGTGCAACCTAAGATTTCAATGAAACTCTTTGTTGCGTATCGGGTACGCTATCGAACATAGTGACCCCTTTAAAGTAAAATTAATATTTAATTCGTAAATATTAATAAATATGAAAATTCTTTATTCTTTATTTACCTAGGATGTTACATCCTTCCCCCCTTTTGGGAATTGCGTCCTCGCAATTTTATTCACTTATCAAAATAAGTGGGGGTATTTATCCCTCATAGCATTTTCAGTTTCCCATGTTGCCTCTTCAACCATATGGTTTTTTCCACAAAACATTTACCTGGTGAGTTACCTTATTTCGCAACACTTGCTCTCTTCGATCAACAATCTGGACTGGTTGTTCTTCATAAGAGAGATTCTCTTCCAACTGAACTACCTCTGGGCTCAAAACATGAGATGAATCTAGAATATACTTTCTCAACATCGAAACATGAAAAACATTGTTTACCTAAGATAAAATCGGAGGTAAAGCCAGTCGGTAAGCAACTGATCCAACTTTCTCTAGAATTTCATATGGTCCAATGAACCTTGGACTCATCTTTCCTTTCTTACCAAATCACATCACTCTTTTCCATGGTAAAACTTTGTGAAAAACATGATCACCTACCTCGAAAGATAGATCCTTCCTTCAGTTATCTGCATAACTTTTCTGTCTGCTTTGAGCTGTTCTCATGTGTTTCTGAATCAACTGAACTTTTTCTACCATCTCTTCTACCAATTCTGGTCCCATCAGCTTCCTTTCACCAACTTCATCCCAGAAAGCTGTAGTTCGACACCACTTCCCATATAATGCCTCAAATGGTGCCATCTGTATACTGGAATGAAAATGTTATTATAAGAAAACTCAACCAAGGAAATATGTTGGTCTGAACTTCCCTGATAATCCATAGAGCAAGCTCGTAGAATATCCTCAAGGTTTGAATTGTTCGTTCTGACTTCCCATCTGATTGCGGATGAAAAGCTGTACTAAAATTTAATTCAGTACCCAATGACTTCAGAAGGCCTTTCCAAAAGTTATAAGTAATCCTGGGATCACGATCAGATACGATGGAGATGGGAAATAAATGCAACCTGACTATCTATTTAAGATACAACTGAGCAAGTTGATCTAGAGACAAAGTATCTCAAATAGGAAGGAAATGAGCAAATTTCGTCAATCGATCAACAATAACCCAGATTGCATTGTAACCTCTAGATGTCTTCAGTAATCCCACAACAAAGTCCATGGATATATTTTTCCATTTCCACTCTGGCACTGGTAATGGCTGAAGCATCCCTCTTGGTAACTGCCTCTCTGCTTTAACCTACTGACAAGTCAAACACTTTACAGTAAAATCAGAAATATCTCTTTTCATTCCATCCCATCAGTAATACTCCCGCAGATCTCTGTACATATTAGTGCTGCCAGGATGAACTGAAAAAGAGGAACTATGGACCTCACATAACAACTCATTCTTCAACTGTGAATCATCAGGCACACATAATCTCTTACCAAACCTCAAAACATAGTCATTATCAATTTTAAATTTAGGAAACTTACCCTTCTGGACCAGCTCTACCTTTTTCTGCAACCCACTGTCTTCCCTCGGCACTTTCTTAATTCTGTCTGATAGGGATGATCTCACTGATACCTGAAACAAAACAGAAGAACTTCCTGCACCAACAACTTCTATGCCAAGGTTCATCAAATCAAAAACCAAAGGATCTCATTCCAAATGTAGCATGGTTAATGAAGCATTACTTTTTCGACTCAAATCATTAGCCACTTTATTTTATTTTCCCGGATGGTAATGAATTGTACAATCATAATCCTTGATTAATTATAGCCATCTCCTCTGTCTCATGTTCAATTCTTTCTGAGTGAATATATACTTTAAACTTTTGTGATTAGTATATATTTCATACTTTACTCCATAAAAATGATGCCTCCAAATTTTTAAGGAAAAAACAACAGCAGCTAATTCCAAGTCATGTGTAGTGTAATTTTCCTCATGAATTTTCAACTGGCGTGAAGCATAAGGAATTACCTGATCATTCTGCATAAGGACACAACCAAGCCCTTTCAATGAAGCATCACTCTAGATAACAAACTCACCATTCCTGGAAGGAAGTGCCAAAACTGGAGCATTCACCAATCTTCTTTCCAACTCATGAAAACAATCATCACATTCTTTTGTCTAGATAAAATTAACACCCTTCCGAGTTAGCTTAGTCATTGGACTAGATAATCGTGAAAACTTTTCAACAAACCTTCAGTAGTTACCTGCTAAACCAAGAAAAATATGGATCTTGGTTACATTTGTGGGTCTTGGCCATTCTTCAACAAATTTTGTTTTAGTAGGATCAACAGTTATGCCATTTTTTTGAAACAATGTGACCAAGGAAATAAATTTTTCGTAACCAAAACTCACACTTGCTGAATTTTCCATATAGTTTCTTTTCTTTTAACGTTTTCAAGATAACCCTTAAATGACTTTCATGCTCCCCTTTACTTTTAGAAAACACCAAAATATAATCAATAAACACAACCACGATTTATCACATGATTCAACTGAGTCATCACTACAACAAACTGTTTAGTTATGATTCTGACCATCTCAGGATACTGATTTGAAAGGTCATTTCCCTCTGTATGCCTTCCCAGAAAATATGTTCTGTTTCCTCTATTAAAAACTATTCTTAACACAAAAATATCTTAGGCGAAGCAACATGGTAATCTTTAAATTCTATATCATTTTAGTCATACCATAAATTAATTTATAATTTAACAATTTTCTAACTACTAAAGTTGTCTAAACCGGCCTCTGATACCAACTAAAAGGCATCAGACTTAAACCTTACATAATATTGAATTAAATGAATAATTCACATTGAGGATCTTTTCAGGTTTAGTTTTTTAGATAATTAGGACATAACTATTACATCTCAAAATATTACAAAGTAGAAACTTCTACTAAGTTTCCATAAAAAAACTCTTAAAAAACATGTCTAGTTCCATGTTTTAGGTAGCATGAATTTCCCTTGATCCGATCCTTGACCCTATGCCACATTAAGTCCTGTGAAAAACATTTCAAAAACTTGGGATGAGAATAAAAATCTCAGTAAGGGATACACAATGAATGAAAACTATTAGTTTTTTAAAACAACAAGTAAACCATGTATACTTTATCAAAGTAATACTTTCACCATTATGAAGTAGTAAAAACTCTTCACTGGATAAAATTTCACTACTTCACCTTTTTTAACCAAAATATTAACATAAAACCCATATAAATATCACATAACATATAAAGGTAACTTGGGACATAAACATACCTAAATGGAATAACTATACGGCTGACTTCTACAAATATCACTTAATGGAATAGCCATACAACCGACTTCCATACCCAATGCATTGGAGGTTATAACGTAACCACTAGTCCTGGTATTCACGGAACTGCCCATCATATGGTTTATCACTTAACCACCCATCAAATGTCCAAGTACCATTATAAAATCATAATACATAAAACAAATATAATTGAAAGAAAACATTTCCATGCTTTGATCACAATATATCACTTAAATATATTGATATAACAAATCCATTATAAAAACACTTTTCAATACCAAAATATATAAAACAACATATGGTATTTATTTAATTTAAAAAAAACATTACGTCTTGTTGAGGAAGCCAAAGACAAAATAATACTCACGACAGTGGAAAAGGTCGTCGTCACCGCGTACGTTAAAAGAAAAATTAATTTTTGTCGTTTAGTAAAACACTTCGTAGAAAAAGATTCCTTTTGTATAAAACTAAAATTAAAATGGATTTATACACTGTATAAAATAAAGTTTTATATAAAACGAAATATGCCTCAATGAAAGGAGATTGAGACGAAGTCCCTTACCTCAGGTCCGACTTGACTCGATCGTTCTTTAACATCCTGAATAATAAACTTCAGTTAATTTATAATTGATTAAGAACCCTTTTCAAGTTCATTATTAATTTTATTTCACTTATTACCATGTTATAAACATTATGTATTCATTTAAGTTAATAATGTTTGTTTTGTCGATATTTGGTTCCTAAGTCGAAAGTGGACTTCTTGCAATTACATGTTGTTCGTGTGGTCAAAGGTTCACAATATCCAGAATGATATTCATGATTTGGATATCATATATGTCATATATATCCAGCATATACATGTATTTATAACATTACATAATCATTTAGTGGTACAAAATGAAATGCACCGTTCTTGGAGACGGTAAGCCGTACGTACGCATGAACGCTACTTTCATTTCTTTGTCATATTAATGGAATTAAAACTAAATGAGAGATATGTATATTTTAATTACAAAATTATATTCATCATTTAGATGTAACATACATCATATATATCCATTATATATATGTACTTATAATTGTACATCACATTTGGGGATAAGAAATGAAATGCACCGTTCATGAAGACGGTAATCCGTACGTACGCATGAACACTACTTTCATTTCTATCTCATAATTTAATGGAGTAAAATCATAATGATAAAAAGGTATATTATAATTCCAGTATAATATCATATATAATATTATTAAATCTATCCTTTATATGTCCCACATATGTCATTAACTAATCAAATCACTTTGAGGGGGCGGTAGTCCACACATCCTAAAATAAAGATATCGCGTTTACCCATAATGGAAACCATAAAGGTATGCCATAAATGAAAAATACAGTAGCTTAAGTAAAACATAAACATATTATATATCATATATACATATAGTGACATTTTAATGGACACCTTTGAAGGTGTTATATGAGTGTTGAACAATCATCGTTTCGTGAGGCAGAAATTCACCATCCACAGAAATAGTATGTTCTTTAACCATTAGATGTAGGTGTGTGTAAGTGTAGCTCGAATACATCACATAAAAATATCCTAGTATATTGAAGATACTAGTATAGTTGGAAAAAAAATGAATAAAAAGAGTTTATGGGGTTGGAGAAGCAAAATAAAACATAAGAACACAAGAGAAAACACTACCTTTAAACGGGTAACTCTTTTTGATTTGAGCTCAAAGGCTTCCTTGGGAAGACTTCTGCCCAACATGAGGCTTCTAGGAGTAAGAGAGGGATGTGTAGAGACATAATGGGTAGATAGTGGCCGAACCAAAGGCTTGAGAGGTGTGGGTAAGGTGGTAGAGGTGGGGGCCTTTTATAAGAGGAGAGGAGGGGCACTCTTGGAAAGTTATAAAAGGTTACTTAATTATAAAAAGCTTTTTGGATTTAAAAGGTCCCACATTGATATAATTCTACGATAAGTTGATAAGGGTTCTAAATATACTCATAAAATAGGTCTTTTACAAGTGTAGGTATTATATTTTACATTATCATTTTATTTTATTTAAATAGTTGAATAATGAGGTAATCGGTGCATCATCATGGTGTAATAAATAATTTAATTTATTTAATGTCTAAAAATTAGAAAAAAAATATCACGATGTAGGAAATATTTTTATATTTATATTGAATATTTATAGTAAAAAATATGACTTGTATAACCCCATTTAATTTTTTTTAGTAAAACAACTCATGTTTGTGACATTTTTACTTTAACATTAAATAAATAGATATTAATGTCATTTTCCTTCCAAAGTGGCTCCATGGGGTCCCCATGTTGACCCATGAATTGTATGGGTCGGCCATGACACCTACAATAAGGGTAGGAAATCTGTCAAGTTCATTTCATATTATTAAAACATTATTCTTACCTTAAATTACACTAATTACCACTAATCGCGATTAAAAACATAAAAGTTACTATTCACCTAAAAAATATTTTAATCCCATTGAACCACATTTTTCTTCTTAATGACATCCATGTATGTCGGATTTTTGAAATTCAAAATAGAGAGGTGGTAAAATTTCATTTAAATGAAAAATCAGTTTTTTTAAGTACCACTTAGTGGTTTCACTATTCATCAAAAATTGAAGTTTTTCATAAAAATACCAAAAAATCACCCTAAGCTATATTTGATATTCCGAATTAAAAAATGATTTCTATTTTACAAAATTCAAAACATATAAGTTGCATTAATTAATTCAATAATTAATTCCCGCTGTCAGAGGAAATAGCGTGTTTTAATGAAATAATAAGTATCAAAAGATTGACACTAGTTTAAGACCAATTTCAAAGTGAAATTAATTCCAATGACAAATATTGGATTAAATTATAAAAATATATTATAATTTAACTTTAAAAACTATTCAAATGATAATATAATCATATAAATAAATTAGATTAAAAAGAGGTTTCGAATTAAAATACAACATTTTTCACTATTCATTAAAAAAATTAACTTTATCGGAAAAATACCAAAAATTTACACAAAGTAAAATTTGATGTCCCGATTCTAAAAATAGTTTTATTTGGTCCAATAGAATGTATCAGAGTGACCAAAACAATATTTAATGACGGTTCTCCATCAAAAGGCGATAAGTGAACCTTTAGTGAAAATTAACGTATAAATGCCTAAAATTGAATTTTTTTTGTATTTTTAGCCTTTATCTTTTATTGGATAAATTTAAAAACATTTTAAAAACATATATAATAATATTTTAGTTATTTCTATCCATTCTCGCCAATACAACGACTATGTGTTAACTACCATTTAAAATAATATTATTTTATTACTAGTGTGCAATGTACGATTTCAATGAAACTCTTTGTTTTTTATCGGGTACGCTATCGAACATAACGACCCCTTTAAAGTAAAATTAATATTTAATTCGTAAATATTAATAAATATGAAAATGATTTATTCTTTATTTACCTAGGATGTTACAATATTTCTTAGATCTATTTCTCTTCCCTCTCTTAGTTTCTAAGATCTTGTATACTATGGATATATATATATATTTGATGTAGATCATGATGATATATGTCTACGTGGATGATAGGGAAAGAGATCAGATGTGGGTTTTTGGATATTCAACATGGTTTTATCGGGGGTTTTGTTCCTTTCTTCTTTTTCTCCATAATTCTTGAGGTAGGTGGATTCATTATCGACTCCTCTTATTATATCATGAAGGATTATATTGAAATTGAATAAATTTCATGAAATTGGTTGTGTAATATATGTGCAAGTATGGTAAAAACCCTCATTAGTGATGGTTTGTGGTTTTGTGGAAATTGGTTTTTGGGAAAAGTGATTTGTTTATGAATTTTAAAATGATGATTTTAAAATATAGATTTGTTGATTCATGGAAATATTTTGTTTGAATAGATTTTAAATAAAAAATGTTTTTAATAAAATGGATTGAAATAGGTTATTTAAAATGGTTTTGGAATACATGGGTTGTCTAATTTCATGTTTTCGATGTGACCATGAATTAGTGGTGTGTAGAATTGGGTTAAAATGGGACATGACCCTCGATAAGGCCTATGTGTTAGTAGGTCATAAGGATATTGGCCACTTAGTGATAACATAGTGGATGTCACAAAAACCTTTCTTTAGTATAGAACTATTTGTGAAGGATGAAGGTGTGTGTGTGTGAATCATGGAATATGTATGCAAAAAAGGAATGTGAAATGGATAATGTATGGTTGCTTACATTAATTAAAAAATTAATTGGTTTGGATAAACAATTTTGGTATAATATTTGTTTAATATTTTGATATAAATAGTTTTCAATTGTTTAATATCATTTTTTATAAATTTAATAACAAGTTCTATCAAAGTGGCATAAGTAGAGAAGTCATTTATAAAAAACCAACTATGTTTCATTACTCACCCCTATTTGGGAATTTTGGTGAATTTTCAGATATTGGTCATCAATAAACATGTAAAGGTAATGTATCAAAATTCTTTAGTGGTGCTTTGTGATACTTGGACACAGATTGTTAGGAGATGTGTAGTTGTGTATTTAGATTCTTTAAGTTTTATTAATTTAGTCTTATGATTTGGTACCCTAATTTTTGGTTATGGTGTCATTTTTAGCATTTTATTTTGGTTTTACATTGAGTTTTATTACATTGTTATCATGCATTACATAGTTGTTTCTTGGTTATGATTTATTTATTTGTGGTTGTTTTATTTTCAAAGGGAATATAACCCCCCTAATATTTTAAATCTTCTGGAATTTATTTCAATCCATTGGTGTCTTGGGGATGTCGATTTAGTCTAAGTATAAATTCTTCCTTGAATCAAGCCAATGAGGAGGGGTTGGATGTTATAAATGCTACTAGTCTTGGCCAGTACAAATATTTTGGGAATAATTTTATCAGTTATCTGTCTTGGAACTGAATTTCATTCTTTGTTAGTCTTGAGTTGGGATGGTAGAATTAAGTAGGATTTCTGGGACTGAAAATTTAGAGCATAAAAAGATATACCCAAAATTTTTATGATGAACTTAATGTTACCATGGATTTGGGCACATAATTGTTTTAGATACACTTATAAGGTTTATAATCTCATTTTTTTGGATTTATCTAATGATAAGAGAATTGCAGAAATTATATAAATGATTTTCTAGTAGTTTTTTATATTTCAATTTGAGTACTAATTTATGTTATTGTGAAAAAAATTTGATTTTTGAAAATTGTTTGAATTATTTTCAAATATTTGATTTTAAAAAATTAATTGTTATGGTATTTTTAAAAAGGGTTTATTTTTAAAATCATAAGGTAATTTTAAATAATTTTTGAACATGGAATGTATGGACTTTTTAAAATAATTGTTGAGATAGTTGTGATGTGCTAGAATTTGAAAATTTTATGACTTTATTTGAAAGTGTGTGAGACATATGGACAATGTTATTTTTATATAAAATGTAACACAATAGGTATAAAATAAACAAACTAGTAAAAGCTAATGAGAATGTGGTTGCACCTGATCCATAGGTAAACCGACAACTACTTTAGAGTATAATCTATGATTTTTAGGATGTGGATAAAAGGAATAAGATAGATAAATTGAGGAAATTGGATTATTCATTCCAGTTCTAGAAGAATAATCCACACATATTTTAGGGTGATTAGGAACATGAAAAGGCAGAAGTGTGGATCAATAGGATGAATCAAATATTCAATTTTCTTGGAACACCATATGATATGATAGTCAAGTTGGTGACCTATACTCTGTAGGATATTTCAAGCCAGTGGTGGGATTTATAAGTTTAAGATAAATTGGACTAGGGCCTTGTATACTATTTTAGAGAATTGTTAAACAAATAATTTTATCTTCATACATTCATGATAACAAGAATAATGGAATCTGTAATATTGAAAAATATAGACTCTCAGTAATAGATCATGCAGCTAAATTCATAAATTTAGTTCATTTTTTCAGCCTATGTTGATGCTAGTTAATCCTTGAAAGTATTCATTTTTCAATCAAGACTGTGGCAGTAAATTCACTAAAATATTCTCATGTTCTTTATAATGGATTATATAGAGATGGTAAATAACGTGATAGTGGTAGATGCTGGGCGGAGAGAAGGGAAGTGATGGCAAGAGGCGGGGTGAATTACCTTTTAAAAATAAATTAACAATTTAAAACAATTATCAAAGTGCAGCAGAAATAAAAGAGGCAAGACACACAACTTGATAACGGAGTTCAGCTTAAACCAAAGCCTACGTCTCCGCTCCCAACTCAACCGTTGAGAGATTTACTACCGCTTGCTTTTTAATGGTTTTAGCAAGAAACCCACTAGAATTTAAGGTTAGTCTAGAACCTATTACAGCTTGCTTTTAATGGTTATGCAAGAACCCACTTGCTTTTAATGGTTGAGAAAGAACCCACTAGCCTTCTTACAGGTGAAGGCTAGCTCACCTATGACTCAAGCCTTTTAAAGGGAAGTCTTGACTAACCTCTTCACACCTTGAAGGTGGTGTGAAAACCCAAAAGAGAGGATGAGAGAAAGAGATGGGGGTTTGTAGGCACAAACCCAAATTGAAGCTCAAAATAAATAAATAATGAAAAACCGTAAGAGGAGAAGTCTTGGGCGCTAAAGGATTGATGGAGTTGATGAAGAGCGCTCCCAAGCTTCTATGGTGGTGCTCCTTGGATGTGGAAATGAGATGGAGCAAGTGGGGTTCCTTGAAGCAATCCGCCAGAGGTTTTCCAAATGATGTAAAATGTGTCCCGTGGGCTTCCGTGTGTTTCCGGGGCTTCATAGTCCTTTATTTATAGAGGGGGAACCCTCAAATGGCCTTTGGGGGTCTTCAGAGCCGTTGGAGAGGCTTTCGGAGCCGTTGGGAGTCAAGTTGACAAGCCTGGTCAAAGCCCAATGGCTAGTTTGACTGGCTCCACCGGCTGACCGGTGCTTGTCCACCGGTTGGCCGGTGCTTGTAAAATGGAGATCAATTCTGCCCAAGCTCCACCGGCTGGCCGGTGAGGAGGCCACCAGTTGGCCGGTGCTGAGGCAGCAGCAAACACTATTTGTCTGGGTGCCACCGGCTGGCCGGTGGTGGGACACCGGTTGGCCGTTGGTCTGGACAGAGGGATGCCTTCTGTCCAGGCTTCCATCGGCTGGCTGGTGGTCATCCACCGGTTGGCCAGTGGACTGAAAATCAGTCCACTTTGGCTTCTTTCTTTCTTGGCCCAATTCCTTGGCCACCTGAAATCATGCCTATCATCCAAAAACACTTAAAACAATATTAGATAAATAAGAGAGTGATTGTGATCATGAAAATTAAACCACGAGGGGTACGAGAGGTACAACAATCTCCCCCTATTTTGATGATCACAATCACCAAAACAAGCAATGTAAAAGACTGAAATTAGAGGCATGCTTTAAAGGATAAATTGAAAAGTAAAGCAAAGCATGAGAGAAAGATTTTTCCCCCAATCAACCAAGAATTTATCCCCCTTTGTGATTATCAAAATAGCACGGGGCATAAAACTTGATTGAGGGAATGAGTTGAAAAACAAGATAGAGATTTTAAACCAATTGAAATTTTTGAAATTGAATTGAAAGTTTTGAATTGAAAGTTTTGAATTGAAAGTTTTGAATTGAATGTTTTGAATTGAAAAACGCAAAAAAGCCTAAACAATCCTAACTCCCCCTAAATAAAAACAACAAATCACCAGGGAGAGGTTTTTAGAACCGAGACAATTTTTGGTCCGGTGAGACTCGCTAAAAGGGATTTTTCAATCCATACTTGTCTAGTGGCGGGTCTTCTCCTAAGAAATTCATCACTAAGGGAAATGGTTTTAGGCCTTCCATACCGGGCATTTTTGCAATCGCACTCATAAATTAAGTGCCCGGGTTTTTTGCAATAGTTACAAAATTTAAATTGGGAGCTCCCCCTTACAAAAATAGTTGGAGCATGGGAAGAGGAAGCTTGCTTGGTATATCCAAGCCCTTGGGTGGTTCTAGATACGCATTGGGAACTAAGGAGCTTCGAAAGGTTATGTTCACCTTCGGTGAACTTAGCTAGGGATTCCCTTAAATCCTTTATTGTTGATTCCATAGACTCAACATCGGGAAGGTTTTGGACCTTGAGGGACAAGTCTTCCTTCTCTTTGAGAAGTTGTTCCTTTTCGGAAGAAAGTTTTTTGAAATTCCTTTTTAAAGCAACAAATTTGGAAGAAAGTTCGTGAAAACCTTCCTCCAATTGATCTCTCGCATGTTGGAGATCCTCATAAGATAAATGATTAAATGAATTTGAAGAATAAGAGGAAGAGGAGTCGGAAGAGGTTACCTCATGAAATGCCATTAGACATTTGTTACCGTTGTCACTTGAGGAGGAGGAGGAGGAGGATGATGTGGAGCTATCACTCCATGTGGCCTTGAATGCCTTCTTCTTTTCCTTTTGCTTGGCCTTTTTCTTGTTGAGTGGACAATCGGGCTTGTAATGGCCTTTTTTGCCACACCCGTAACATGTTACCTCGGGCTCGGATTTGTCGTTGGGTTGAGCCTTGCGATATTTCTTCTTCTTGTGCTTCTTCATGAATTTGTGCATTTTTCGGGCAAGATTCTCCATTTCGGAATCGCCGCTTGAAGAGGAAGACGATGAGGAGGAGGAGCTTTCTTCTTGTTGAACTTTGAAGGCAATGTTCTTTGGAACTTTGATCGGTTTTCCTTCCTTTTCAGCTTGCCTCCTCATGGTGATCTCATAGGTCATGAGGGATCTGATGAGCTCTTCGACCGGCATGTTCTTGATGTCTTTTGCTTCTTGAATTGCCGTGACTTTTGGTGCCCATGTGCTTGGTAGGATCCAAAGGATCTTATTGACCATCATTTCTGCAAAAACATCATCACCATGGGACTTTCTCCCATTGCAAACATCAGTAAAACGTGTAAACATTTCAGAAATAGATTCTGATGGATGCATGGTAAAACTTTCAAAATCTTGGCGATACATATCCAATCTAGTATCCTTAACTTTGTTGTTCCCCTCATGGGTAACCTCCAAAAGTTTCCAGATTGAAAGAGATGAAGTGCATGTGGAAACTCGATTGAATTCATTACGATCAAGGCCGCAATGAAGAGTGTTCATGGATTTGCCATCAAGCTCGAAATTTTTAATATCGGCTTGGGTCCATTTGGATTCATCGGGAGAAGAAAGAGAATAACCATGCATGACAATTTTATAAATGGGATAACCAATGCTTCTAAGAAAAGTAGTCATGCGGGTTTTCCAATAGGTGTAGTAGGTTCCATCAAAGAATGGAGCACGACCCAAAGAATAGCCTTCGGGGGTGAAAGAAGTTGAAGCCATCATAATGGATCTTGAATTTGAAACCGGTTAGGGTATTACTCAAATTTTTCCTCTGATACCAATTGTTGGGCGGAGAGAAGGGAAGTGATGGCAAGAGGGGGGGGGAATTGCCTTTTAATAATAAATTAACAATTTAAAACAATTATCAAAGTGCAGTGGAAATAAAAGAGGCAAGACACACAACTTGATATCGGAGTTCGGCTTAAACCAAAGCCTACGTCTCCACTCCCAACTCAACCGTTGAGAGATTTACTACCGCTTGCCTTTTAATGGTTTTAGCAAGAAACCCACTAGACTTTAAGGTTAGTCTAGAACCTATTACAGCTTGCTTTTAATGGTTATGCAAGAAACCACTTGCTTTTAATGGTTGAGCAAGAACCCACTAGCCTTCTTACAGGTGAAGGCTAGCTCACCTATGACTCAAGACTTTTAAAGGGAAGGCTTGAATAACCTCTTCACACCTTGAAGGTGGTGTGAAAACCCAAAAGAGAGGATGAGAGAAAGAGATGGGGTTTGTAGGCACAAACCCAAATTGAAGCTCAAAATAAATAAATAATGAAAAACCGTAAGAGGAGAAGTCTTGGGCGCCAAAGGATTGATGGAGTTGATGAAGAGCGCTCCCAAGCTTCTATGGTGGTGCTCCTTGGATGTGGAAATGAGATGGAGCAAGTGGGGTTCCTTGAAGCAATCCGCCGGAGGTTTTCCAAATGATGTAAAATGTGTCCCGTGGGCTTCCGTGTGTTTCTGGGGCTTCCTAGTCCTTTATTTATAGAGGGGGAACCCTCAAATGACCTTTGGGGGTCTTCGGAGCCGTTGGAGAGGCCTTCGGAGCCGTTGGGAGTCAAGTGGACAAGCCTGGTCAAAGCCCAACGACTAGTTTGACTGGCTCCACCGGCTGACCGGTGCTTGTCCACCGGTTGGCCGGTGCTTGTAAAATGGAGATCAATTCTGCCCAAGCTCCACCGGCTGGCCGGTGAGGAGGCCACCGGTTGGCCGGTGCTGAGGCAGTAGCAAACACTATTTGTCTGGGTGCCACCGGCTGGCCGGTGGTGGGACACCGGTTGGCCGGTGGTCTGGACAGAGGGATGCCTTCTGTCCAGGCTTCCAGCGGCTTGTCGGTGGTCATCCACCGGTTGGCCGGTGGACTGAAAATCAGTCCACTTTGGCTTCTTGCATTCTTGGCCCAATTCCTTGGCCACCTGAAATCATGCCTATCATCCAAAAACACTTAAAACAATATTATATTAATAAGAGAGTGATTGTGATCATGAAAATTAAACCACGAGGGGTACGAGAGGTACAACAGTAGAAATGGAAATCCCAAGAGTTATCGGTAGAGGAAGAATGTTGATACATACAGTAAATGGTGGGAACTCAATTGCTATGAGAAATTGGAAGAGGGACACCTATTTCCAATGTATCTGGATTACTTAGAATCAGATAGATGGATCAGTGAATCTTCCTCTAAGGACCAAGAGTAAAGATGGATGTATCCAACGTGGTTCTTTCGACCACATTAAGAGAGAGTGTACTAAGCCACACCGATAATGCCACAACCTTAACAATATGGGGAATATTCAGTGCTATTATCATAGTGCTCCGAGGTCCAAAGTTAAAAATACATATTATATATCATAGAAATCATATAATTCTATGGGATGAGGGCATCACAATAATCCTCAATAGTAGAACATAGAAATCCATGTTGATTATTATAATATCATGACTCCCCAGCACGAAAAATATCAATTGGGAAATAAAGAACAAATTTTAGTGACTAAGAAGTTATATGGAGTAGAGAAAGTTATTAGGGATGATCAATATGAACCATCTATAGAGATAGGTATGATTGTTTTAATTTTTTACTAATGTATGATTTGTTTGATATGGGTGCATCTTATTCATTTATTTCTTCTCATGTTGTTGATCTTCTAGGATTAAATATTAAGATGATGCCTGATGTTTTGAAATGTAAAACTACTCATGGTCAAAGATAATGTCTAGAACTTATGTGTAGAGAATATTCTATAACAATTGATGGAGATGAGATGATGTGGTAATTATATGTTTTTAATATTTATTTTTATGAAATAATCTGGTGTATGTATTAGTTAAAATGTTCAAGGTTCACATCAATTTTTATACAAAAAATGTTAGTCTTAGGAATGATGATGGCTTCGAGAATATCTTTTAAGGAGATAAAAATGTCAAGGTAGATTAAAATTGCTTTTTAACACCATAATTTTGAATGATATCATACTAGTTATCATTTTTGACATTGGAATCAATGGAATAGATCTAGAATAATAATTTTATAGTGATTGTTGATTACTTTTAGGATAATTATCCCAAAACATTCATTAGGTTTCCACATATAAGGTAAGTGGAGTTTATGATTGATCTCATTCTGGGTACTAGTCCAATTTCACTTCTATCAAATCAGATGGAACAAAAAGAATTAATGGAAATTAAAGTGAAGTTTGATGAGATGAAAAGAAAAATAGTTCATTCAGCATAGCATGTCTCCATGGGTAGCACTGGTCTTGTTTGTCAAAAAGGTGGATGAAACACTTTGGTTGTGCACAAATTATCATAAACATAATCTAGTGACATCAAATAAAATGTATCCACTTCCATGCATTGGTGACTTTTTTGAAAAATTGTGGGGTGCGGGGGGGGGGGGGGGGGGTTAGTGGTTCTCTATGATTGAATTGGGCTCAGGATATCACTAATTGTGGGTTCTGAAAGTGGATATTCCAAAGACACCTTTTAAGAGTATATATGACCATTTAGAGTACATGGTTGTGAATTTTGGTCTTATAAATTCATAATCAATATTTATGGAATTAATGAATCAGATATTGTAGAGATATATTGATTATTTTGTGGTTCTATTTGTGGATAAGACATTGGTGTATTCATGGACAAGTGATAAGAATGGGAAACTATTAGTGATAGTGTTAGAAATTTTGTGAGATCATTCTCTATGTTAAACATTATAAAAGTCTAATTTTTGGATACATTACACATGTTTACCTACTCATGTAATATATGGAAGAGGTGATTTTATGGATCTATAAAACATAATGTTTGTTATCTCTTGGTAAATACCCAAGAATGTCTTCAAGATATGCAGTTTCCTTGGTTTAGCTGGTTATGATTGACACATTTTTCATGATTTTTCATGACTAGCTTCACTAATTACAGATTTTACAAGGAAAAATATCCCATTCCAATAGAATGAGGAATTCCAAAAATATTTTCAAAAGAAAAAGGTTCACCTTATATCAGTATTAATCACGATCCTTCTAGAATTAGGAAAAGGTTACATGTTTTATAGTGATTCTTCAAGATCAGGTTTGGGATTTTTTCTCATATAGGGATATAATGTTGTTTCATAAGTATTAAGGAAGTTGTAGTTTCTTTAGAATAACTAAAAAACAAATTATTTAGAGTCAGCTGTTATTATCCCAGCTTTGAAGTCATTGAGTACATAGTTGATGAGAAATTTATAAAATTTTTAGATCATAAGATCTTGAAAAATATTTTATCATAAAGTTATTTGAATTTAAGAAAAATAATATGGATACAATGTCTTCAGATTATTAAATTTGACTTGATGTAATCACAGAGTAAGGGAAATTTAGTAGCAGATGCATTAAATAGAAAGTTATATGCTCAATTGGGAAAATATGATTTAAACTAGTGGTTGTTGATGTAAGTGATAACTTACATGGACATGGATTGTGACAACCAAGGTAGAGAAGTGATTTTCATTCCAATATCATTGGTTCTTACATTGGATGAGATATTTAAAAAGTCAGATATATCTGATTCAGAATGTGTAGCTATGAGGTCCAAACTCAATGGTGGGGAGACCATTGAGGGATGGATCCTGAATGAAAATTTAGTTTTTTGGGATCGAAATTGGATGGGAATACCTATGGGTTGTTTTGAAAAACTTATTAACTATTACCACTATTCGAGACGGGATTTTCATCCAAGAATACATAAGATGTATAATATTTTGAAAGCAAAATTTTGGTGGGTTGGTATGAAAAAATGTTGGTTGAGTTTCTTTTGAGATGTTTATCTTGTCAATTGGTTAAGGAAGAGAATCAATGGCTGACAAGTATTCTGAAATATTTATCAATTAGTTTTTGGAAATGGGAATGGATATCCAGGGATTTTGTGATTAGTCTACCAATAATGGTTTTGAAACATGATTCTATTTAGGTGACAGTGGACTGACTCACAACGTTGGCCCATTTCATCCCTATTCTTGGATCTTGTACTTTCAAGGACTTTTCAAAAATTTAAATCCATGAAGTGGAAAAGAGTCTTGGAATATCTATTTATATAGTGTCATATTGAAATATAATCTTTAAATATCATTTTTAATGAAACTTACATAAAACACTTGGGACTTAGTTGAGTATGAGGAGGGTGTATCCTTCCCGAACAAATGAACAATCCAAACAGATGATATAAAACATTGGAAGACTTGTGTCAGGATTGTGTAATAGATTTATTTTGGATCATGTGAGGTTCAAATACCTTTAGTGGATTTATCATATAATAAAATTTATCAGTACTCGATATATAAAGATCATTTTGAAGCATTATATGGGTTTCCTTTTTTGTCTCCACTTTGTTGGGTGGAAACAAGAAAGAATTCATTGGCTGGGCGAAGCCTTATCCAAGAGACAATAGACAATATAAATTTGATCAAGAAGATAATATAGATAGCTTATATTTATCAGAAATAATATGTGGATCATCGTCAATTTAATTCTTCATTTGAGGTGAGTGGCCATATATTCTGGAGAATTTGTCCAAGGCTTGGGCATCATCATTTTGGGAAGTAGTTAATGTTATCTTCTCAATACATAGTCCATTTTAAGATACATTAATGGGTTGTTGAGGTGATATATAAGTTTAATTCCCCACATCATTTTGGAAATCACACAATGTGTTTTATATATCTAAATTGAAAAAGTACCAGCTTGATCCTGACCATGTGGTTCAATGGGATCACATAGACCTAGAGTCAGATGCCTCGTTGGTTCAAGTGCCAGTGTAAACCGTGGATAGGAAATATAATTTATTTCATGATAAAATCATTGGTCCAATGTAGGTTTTGTGGAAACATAGTCAGATTTAGTAAGAAACAAGGGAATATGAGAAGAATATGATCAAGAAATGGCCAGAACTCTTTCTGAGCATTGATGGATTTCTACTTTTTAAGGATGGAAAGGGTAATGCTGAGGAGAAATTATCACCCAAGGCTTTAAAAAAATGACTTATAATTTATTATGTTTAAATATTTAATATGTTTTGGAAATGTTTAGGATGGTTTGGAAGTGTTTTGGAATGTTTTTGTGTCAATTCTAAAGGTACACAGTTTGAGCATAGTTAGTGGAAAATATGAAACACTTACTGGAAAATGTGAAAGGAAAAAAGGATTTTAGGGGTAGGGACACATTTATACAAACATTGTGGAAAGACCATACAACCACCCAATATAGACCATGAAATGTGGGAAAAAGGTCTTCTATATGGTTGGTGCATGGTTTTTTAATAGTTCGTGCCATCTTTGGGAGGTTACCCTTGAGGTAGAGGCTAGCGCATGGTCAACATAATGTTTTCATCACCATGAAACTAATCATGCATGGTTTAAAAGTGAGATCCTACAAAATTGGATCTCACTCATTTTCACCAATAATCATTTCATTTTTCACAAATTTTGACCCTATGTTAGTTTTTCTTCCTCCCAAAGGTTATGGAATCTCCCACCTTTGAACAAGAAGAGATCCAAAGTATTTTATTGGTGCGTTTAATCCTGATTCCCTTGGTAAGTATTTTTATGGATGTTTTTATTACATATACTTCTATTTTCTTACTCAGATTTATAGATCTAGTCCGATGTGGATAGATTTATGGTTGTTGATTCCAATCATGAGGAGATATATATTGTAGTTTGTGACCTTGAGAAAAATTTTGTATACCATTTGATAACTTATCTTCATGGTTTTCAATATTAGTAAAATACACATCATAATCTGATTTTTATTCTGTGTGAAACAGTATTTGTATATTTCCAAAGAGTATATTTCTCACTGAAAGGTCATATCATCTCCCCACTAAGATGAGAACCCAATATTTCTATGAAAAAATTAATTAATATATGTTCTATATGAAAATTATATCATATTAGGGACATAAATGATACATGATTTCAGGGGTGGAGACTCATAGGGCATTAAGAAACCATCTCATGGTGTACGCCATTGGTAATATCCAATAGTATATTATGAGAATGAGACCCAATAACAGGAAATAAATATTTATATGTGTCATTTGATCTTCCAATCTACTAATGTGTGTATGGGTACTTAGACATTATTATTATTATTAATGCATATTATGAGTCACACACTTTGATGTATTGATGAAATCCATGAAGACAGATGTTCATAGGGAATTAGCATATGTTTGGTGCGTCATGAGTAATACTACATTAATGAATAATGAGTGAAAGTATTTACTGCTCCCATTCTTTTAAAAAAGTTCATATCTCAGGACCTTTTATGGAAATGATATAGCCTAAGTAAATCCATGACCATAGTGTTCTATAGGCAAGTTAAAATTTATTGAAGTCATAGAAAGAGTCATCGACCACATGAGTAGATGGAATTTTCATAAAACCTGCTTAATTTGAGGTATCTTGGTAATGGAATTATATGACATAGTACGTATCTGTATGAGGTGACATGTCATTATGGCATTAACTTCTTTCTTTATGGGTTCCATGGCTTGTTTCTAAAATCTAACCTTGGACATAATGTTGCTTCACCTAATGCCACTGAGAAAGAGTCCTAGAGGGTCACACACTAAGTGTATCCATAATCTCATATAAATTATATATTATTATTTATGATTTAATAAATTGAATAAATATTATTCCCATATGAGGTTTAATAATTATTCATGCATGATTGATCACATATATATATATTTACATTCTATTTAGTAAATACAATATTTTTCTATTTATTTCGGAATAATGCAGTGATATTTTTTAATATATAGATAGTCAATATTCAAGGTCCGATAAATATTATGGACTATTGGATGAAAATATTTTAGGTTCTTTGTGAAATAATATTTATTGAATATTATTTTATTAAATAATATTTAATTATAATTATAATTTTAAGCACATGTTGTGAAAAAATGATATTATTATCATTTGACATCGGGTTTCGTGAGGATTAAATATAAAAGTAAGGGAACTAGTAAAATTATTTTATTTTGGCCCTAGTGATATAAAAACCCAATTATGTTATTTTCTCAAGAAAAAATTTTATTTTTCTTTTTTGTGAACTACATATTTAGAGAATCCTCTCAAGCCTAGAAATCTCCCTTCTCCAAGAACACTCCCATGAATGAAGAGAAATCCTCCAATATTGGATAAAGGAGATGTCTTTGGAAGCAGTTCTAAAAGTGATCCAAGATAGATTATGCAATCATAAGGATATACCATTCTAGCACCTGGAGATTTCTTCAGTGATATCAGGAGATTCATTGAATAATTGTGGATCACCATTTAAGGAAATACACACTTGGTTTCTACAACACAATAATGGTTCACCATAAATGTGTCACTGGATTCATCAATGAAAACAATTATATAAATTTAATTAATTATTTAAATAAATTAATTATAAATAATATGTTATGATCCTCCCTCTATTTTTGACATGATTTCCCTTATCTTTTTCTTTGATTTATTTCTATAGTTGTTAGCCTTTATCATAATTTAAATATCAATTTGATCATCGATCATGAAAGATGAAATTTTGGGAACCACCCATCTCAAATATCCGCTATGACTAAAAACTACATGTGTTATAAGAGCGGTCACATAATTTGTTATAATTATTTAAAGATCATTGGTGATTAACACATTTTAATTTAATTTTTCATTTCAATTTTAATCATTAGTTTTTACTGAATCACAAGTTCTACTTATTCCCCCTTTTTTATCATAGATCTAATTGAGATGAATAATTTTATGATTAAAATAAAATTGAGGAACTTATCTGAATGTGCCAAGGTTTCTAGATGAAAAAAGGACTACACACCGTGTAACAACCATTACATGTTGTGTAGACATGTTAAATGCCTCAAAATTGATTTGGAAATTAATTCAAGATTATGCATTAATTACACAATTTTAATTCACCACATGTTAACAATAACAAAATGGTTCATTTTTAATCAGATTACTCACTGTGTAGTCTATATTCATGAAATGTAGTCTCATTGAGTTAAATATGGGCTACATATTTAAATACAAAACCTACCTTAATAGTGACCATTTAATTTGGAGATCACACAACATGTAGACCACTGAAAATTCTGTGTACTCTAGTTTTTACGGTATGATTCCCACACTGAGTCCCTAGGTGTATACCTCAGATAGATGGTGAGAGTTATAAATTCTGTGTAGCATTATTGAACATGTCGTGTACATATACCAAGTTAAGCATATATAAAATATATTTATTATACAGTGTAAACCTTAAGAATTGTACTAGCATGTAGTCGTAAAGATAAAACACTCAATGTGATAGGTTTAATATACATATGTTTAATTAATATCTGTGTAATGTTTAGATATTTATTTCATGTTTGAGTCATATTACAAGTTGTTAATGTACGTGAATTGAAGCATAACACATGACAAAAAAATCTTGTAATTTGTGTAGTCATCCATGATGTAACACCCCGAGATTTTATGAAAAATATTCTTTTTAATTTCAATGATGTCTTGTCTTGTACGCTACACCAAAAGGATCTTACACCACATGCATCCCGGACTTGTCTTACATTACACGCAATCATGACCTTCCACAATAGCGTGTGTTGTACGCAATACCGAGTTTCGCTAAACGATGATATGTTATATAAACTAGCCAATATGAATATTAATACCCACTTTTTTGAATTTTATAAATTTTATATTTCTAAATGGACTTAATTTTTGGATTTCGAATATCGAAATTATCCTAGGGGTGAATTTCTGGTATTTTTCTGAAAACTTTCAATTTTTTGATGAATAGTGAAAACCCTAGGTTACTATTTAAAAACAGACTTCTTATTTAAATAAATATTTATTTTATTTAAATTTATTTTATGTCAAAATTGATACATAATGCCTATATAAGTTCACTGTAATTCATTGGAGTCATTTTATAATAATTTTAGATATATAAAAATTTTATTGAACTTTTCACCGTCTTTTACCCACCTCCTAGGAGTAAAATTTGGTTCAATAAGATAAAAATAATTTTTGGTTTATAGTAACTTTTTACTTTTATTTACCATGGTTAAAAGTAAATATGGTAATTAAGGGTAAAACATATATTACTATTACACTAACATATGACCTAATTCTATTGGATAAGTGTAATTAGACCAAAAACAGCCTTAGTAATAAAATATTACCCTTTAGGTCCACTTGGATTGGATTAGGAAATTTATTATTATTTTATTTAAAGAAGAGTTAAAAGGGTTAAAATCAAAGTTTAATAAATAAAACATTTTTAATACTGGGTTATACATAAGATAAATTAGAAATTAAATATTAATTAGAAAGCTAAAAATATTTCTTACCTAATGGTATTTTATTTATAATTTTTAGACATTAAATAATTTAATATATTTATGATACAATTGTGATGCAGTAATTACATAAATAATGAAATATTAAAATAATTGATATTAAAAATACCCAAATAAATGTAATTTGAGACTTTTTGTGAATTAAACTAATTTTCTAGGTTAATATGACATGTTATTGTTGATGTAATTAACTTTTTTTCGAACTAATCATACTGTTATAATTTTCACAAAAATCAATTTCCAAATATTGTCATAAATGACATAAAATAGTTTTTTAAAAAAATATTAGATTATTAATTGTTATTATATTTCTAAAAATCTAAGGTTCAGCCAAATGAATTAGATAAGGTTATATATATTAATAACTAACCACTAGTAGTTCGTTGGACTTGTTATAGTAAGTTTATTAACCATATAGTGTAAGAAAACAAGAAGACATGGTAAAAGTTAAATTATTTAACTTAGAGTTAAATCTAAATGACAAGATTACAATAGTAATATAAACTTTTCTAAAACCTATTGGTTGAGAGGATTTAGACCCATCCCCACCTTATCTTATAAATAAATCAATTTGGAGCTATTATAAACTGAATATGACTTTATTATAAAATAATATTTTATGTTTTTCCTAAAGTGCCCCTCTCCTCCCTTATAAAAAGGGAACCCCTTCCCTCTTTTCTTCACACCCTTTTGAGCCTTGAAGCTCAGCCAAAACCTTCCCATTTACCTTATCATATTCCCTATAAACATTATAGAGGTTTTGACCTCCTCTAAATACCAACCCTAGTGCCTTAAGAGGAGGTTAAGAAGAGGCGCGTCTAAGAAGAGGAAATATCTTTTACCGATTCTTTCCAATCTATTTCTTCTTCTACTTCATATTCTTTATTTGTTTCATCCTAAATTAATAACATCAGTTTCAATCATATAATGATATGTTATTATAAATATGAAACAACCTAATTTCATCTTCTATCCATTCTACGGAAACGAAATCACCGCACGTGCGTACGTAGGGAATACCGTCTCCACGCCGTGGTGTAATCTATTTTCCACCACCACCTTACTTGGATGGGTATAATGCTGTAAATAAACAACTATATATAATTATTTTAAAGTTATATTGATTCTGAAATATTATAGATACACTTAAATACAATTTCACGATCATGGGAATGATATCATCGCTCGTGCGTACGTAAGGACTACCGTCTCCATGAATGCGATGAGATTCATTTTCCATGATTAACCATTCAAGTATGATTATAAAGTATATATAATAAATAATCATGAAAGTTATTACATAATAATGAAACTGTAATTATGTACATATATGTTTCATTTACTTAATTCCATTTAATTCAATAAGGAAATGAAAACAGCATTCATGCGTATGTACGACATACCGTTTCCATGAGCGGTGTATTTCATTTCATTTATATATCTAATATATATATATATATATATACTGAATATATATATGATATATAAATCATGATTTAAATTCTATAAGTAAGTAAATCAAGATATATGTAATAATAATATCAAGAACAACAAGTCCAAACACGTATGATAAATAAAATGATTTTACCCAAAATGCTGCTTTAACATAAAACTTACAAAATAATGGGTAATATAAATTCATAAGTGAACCATATATGATATCATAACAATTAATATGATTCTGTAATAATTCTATAACATTATTTAAATCATTATACAGGAGGTTCAGATACATACAAAGCATATCAGACCTATGGTAAAGGATAATTATTCCAATCTCATTCTTATCTGAGATTGTTTATTCATAAGTATTTACTGGGGTTATGTTCATCATCCATGTCCATATGTTCTCAAAATGTTTTCATAAAATGTTTAATTTTCTTACATGTATTTTTAAAGTCATTTTTACCCTTTTTTTTACTTTCACCACATCATATGGATTGAATCTTTCTTTTGAAAACCATACAAGGTACTTTATGACTTTTCCGAAAAAAGTACTAGAAGAATGTTTTAATACGGCATGAATGGATTTTTACGGTTTTATAACACCTTATTTTCATGAAGATTACTCTAGAATATTTCATGACTATTTTAAACAAAATCATTTTCTTTTAAAATTTCAAGGCATTTTTTCTGAAAAGAAAATGATTTTGAAAAAGAAAGGATATTTTTCTCAAGAATTCATTTCAAGTGTTTTATCAAAACCATTTTCCATATAATATGAAATTATTTAATATGTGTATGTTTCAAGTATAATGTCTCTATAATTTACATGGTTTCACCTTTCTTATGATGAAATGATATCCATTTATTTTACGTGGATTCTGTGATGATGGGATGATGTCTATGAAACCCAATTTATTCTTTGGGTTATGATGAATGTTTTATGTTTATTTTGTGGCACAAGTAAGAATGATTTAATTATGTGATAGGTGGGACCTATATCTCCCTCTAATGCATTGGGTAAATACTTATATCTCAATAGATTGACATGGATGGAATGGTAAGTTAATCTGGTTCAATGATACAAGACTGGAACGAGGAGTGAACTCGATTTAGAAAGGGGCTTTGTCTACTAAGATGGTCTTGAAAACATTGCCTTGGATACTATGGAAATCATAACATGTGATTAATGGTTGACACAATTAAATGCTTTATGCCTATGCTGTTTTATCATGATTTATGATCCATTATGATCTATGACTTTCGCAATGCCTTGTTTTATGTCATTGCTCAAGATTTTGATGTTTAAAAATTATGTTCATGTTTTGAAGTTCAAATGTATATGGTTTGTTTTATTTTTCCATGCTTACCCTTATTGAGCATTAGAGCTCACCCTTTATATGTTTTCTTTTCCCCAGTATATAAAGAATGGTTTTAGGTAAAAAAGGAAGATCTCTATGGGAGATGTTGAATATCTTTCACCAAGATTAGAAGATTATATTCCAAGTTTCAAAAGACACTAAACTATTACGATCCTTTGGTATCTATTTTTATTATGTATTATATATTCCGCAAAATTAATGTAATTTATATGT
The DNA here is from genome assembly GCA_963277665.1 of Viscum album. Classification (NCBI taxonomy): domain Eukaryota; kingdom Viridiplantae; phylum Streptophyta; class Magnoliopsida; order Santalales; family Viscaceae; genus Viscum; species Viscum album. The sequence continues at coordinate 1,597,864,012 of OY728130.1, read as the reverse complement.
ACGTCATGCTTTGGGTCTCTAAATATGGTATCAGAGGAAAGGTTTAGTTAACCTTTTGAAACTAGGATGCAAAAAAATTTAGTGAGATCCCTAGAGATATTTCTAAGGTATGTCTAGGGATGTCCCTAAGGTTAAGTATAAGTATAGGTTATTGTCATAAAATTATGGTAACAATATTTGAATTAACCCTAATATGTTATATATTGAAGGTACTCCCCCTTTATTATGTTTTTTTCTCTAGCATGATTTTTTCCTCTCACACTATTCTTTTTGGGTTTTAGAAGATGGATGGAACCTGAAGGAACCGTGTTGATCAATGTAATGAACAATGAAATGATTGTCATCCTGAACAACCAAATGTGATGGGAGATGGAGTGAAAAATCATATTGCTATACTTACACAAGCTATGAATCATTCTGAATATCCAAATGATCAGAGAAGGGAACAATATTCTATTGTGTCCTTCATGAGTCAACATCCACCTTCTTTCAATGGGTCTTCTGATCCACTTGTTGTTGAACAATGGATCAGTACCATTGAAAAGATATTTTCCACACATCGCTGTTCGGAACATGATAAAGTAATTCTAGCTATTTACCATTTAGAAGGTAAAGAAGACTATTGGTGGACTCTAATTAAGAATACGAGGCCCCAAGATGAAATTGAATCCATGGAATGGGACGAGTTCAAGAACTTGTTTTTCAGTAAGTACTTCCCTCATATTCTTTGAAAAAATATGGAAAAGGAGTTCCTTGAGCATAATCAGAAGGATGATGAATCTTTTGGTATATATGAAGCGAATTTTACCAGACTTGCAAGGTATGTATCTGGTTTTATCATCCATCCTGAAAGTAAAGTTGATCGATTTTTTAGTGGCTTAAAACCAAGCATTTAAAGGGCATTAGATATAAGAGATTCCAGTAGCTATGAAGAAATTGTGCGTTGTGCTATCAAGGTAGAACTGTAAGTTGGTGTAACCTATCCATCTCATGGTTTTGACAAGAAATGAAAGATGGAGTTCAAGGAGAAATCTTAGAATAATGGTGAAAAGAAGATGGATTTTTCTTTACGCTCAAAGTGTGGAAAGAAGCACGGTGGAGATTGTCTTAAAGGGACTAGAAAATGTTTTAAGTGTGGAAAAGAAGGTCATCGAGCAGCTGAGTGTCGAAGTAATGGAAAAGGGGTTTCTAATGATGTGAATAAAGAAAAGACGACAGAGAACGCACCACCAACACTTCAATGCTTCAAGTGCATGGAAATGGGGCATTATGCTAATCAATTCCCTTATCCAAGGGTTAATGATGATCAACGTGAGAAACAAATTAAGGAAAAGGATAAAGGGAAGTCACATGCGATCACTATTTGTGCTGATGATGTTGTGAAATGATTAAGTGTTTATGTAATGGGATTTTAAAATATTATCATGGAATCTCATTTCTAGCATCATGGAATTTTGGAATATCTATGTATTGGTTTTCAATAATTATATGGTACCAGTAACCATGAAAATTGATTGTAATATTTTTGTAAAGTAGATGATATGCGCATAATGAAGGGATGAGGAGATAATGAGATGATTGATAGTATTTTTGAGCTCATGACTGATGTAAGGACAATGTGATATAATGGTTTCAGTATATAGAATTTTTGGGATTTTGGAATGAGGAAAGAGTTAACTTTTGATAGAATTCATGTTTTCACTATGGTTCTATGGTAATTTATGTTTCAAGAGAATACATGATTAAGGTATTCACAAGTTTGGAATGTGACCAACAAGATATATCATATGATATATGTGGGATAAATGATGGTATTCACATGATCGGTAGATGACATTTTTAGTAATTGTTTTCTTTATACTATGAGCTTGGACATAAGTATTTTAGATAAGCCTAAAGATTGGAATGAATTATGTTGGACATAAGTTAGTATTGTTTAAGGCTAGAAATTTTTTCGATATTATTGATGGAATGTTATAATAGTGTAGTTTAAGAAAAGGGACAACATACAGAATGGGTGACAACCTATCACGTCGGACAAGGCTGTGGGAATTGAACCCACAACCGATGTGCGACAGGCCTTTATCGCCTACCACTGGCCTACAGGAAGTCCCTGGTTTGTATAAGCTAGTTTTATTATATTAAGCATTATGATATATGAAGTATAAGTCCATTTTAGGAACCATATATGATAAATCTCACTATAGATGGACTTATGTATATTTAATAACTTTTACTATCCTTTTGTTTGAGACAGATTGAATGAACTATCATTTTATCGCATGATCTGCTAACACTACACGGAATACAAATTCAACTTCATTTCATAAAGAGATGAAGTGCAATTTGTTCAAGGCACGAGCAATAGTAATATTGTACCAAAATCAAGTATGTATTTCTTTTAATCCAGCAATTCTTCAACTTTAGGGAATTGATCTTGAAAACAAAAAATGTTGTCCTAGTGTACTTATATCCGATTAATCTGATGGTACCTTAGATCATCACAAATTTAGGGCTTTGTGATTGTTGTCCATTTCATAGCCATGTTCTCTACCACTCTCCATCAGAACACTGATGGTTATATTTCCCTTCCATATCCATATTTTCACCTATATTCTCTTATGTGGAAACCCAATGATGAGTTACTTTGGGTATGCATTATGTTTCTGACGTTTCTTTATAAAATGATGTTTTAGTATTCCTTTTTACGATGTGGGTTTTGATGAAAGAAACTTTCAAGTAGAAAACCATTTATAACCCCCAACGAATTTTGAGGGCGGAATTCATTTTAAGTGGGGTAGAATGTAACACCCCAAGATTTTATGAAAAATATTCTTTTTAATTTCATTGATGTCTTTTGTTGTATGCTACACCAAAAGGATCTTGCACTACATGCATCCCTGACTTGGCTTGCATTACACGCAATCATGACCTTCCATGATAGCAAGTGTTGTACGCAATACCGAGTTTCACTAAACAACGATATGTTATATAAACTAGCCATTATGAATAGTAATACCCTCTTTTTGAAATTTTATAAATTTTATCAATTTAAATGGACTTCATTTTTGGATTCAGAATTTCGAAATTATCATAGGGAGAATTTTTCATATTTTTCTAAAAACATTCAATTTTTGATGAATAGTGAAAACACTGGGTTACTATTTAAAAACTGAATTTTTATTTAAATAATTATATATTTTATTTAATTTTTATTTTAGGTTAAAATTCATACATAATTTCCATACAAGTTCTATGTAATTCATTGGAGTAATTTTATAATAATTTTAGTTATATAAAAATTTTATTGAACTTTTCACCGTCTTTTACCCACCTCCTAGGAGAATTTGCAAATTTACATAAAACATAATTTTACGACTTTTGTGAGTGGAATTTTGAAAATACGAGAGAAACGGTTAATATCAAGGAGTAAAATGTGGATTAATAAGATAAAAATAATTTTTGGTGAATAGTAACTTTTTACTTTTATTTACGACGGTTAAAAGTAAATAGGGTAATTAAGGGTAAAAATGATACTATTATTACCCTAACACATGACCTAATTCTATTTTATAAGTTTAACACAACCAAAAAAAACCTTTGGAATAAAATATTACCCTTTAGGTCTACTTGGATTGGATTAGGACATTTATTATTATTTTATTTAAGGAAGAGTTAAAATGGTTAAAATTAATGTTTAATAACTAAAACATTTTTAATATAAGGTTATACATAAGATACATTCGAATATAAATGTTCATTATAAAGATAAAAATATTTCTTAACTAATGGTATTTTATTTATAATTTTTCGGCATTAAATAATTTAATTTATTTATGACACAATGGTGATAGAGTAATTACCTAAATAAATAAATATTAAAATAATTGATATTATAAATACCCAAATAAATGTAAATTGAGACTTTTTATGAATTAGAATAATTTCTAGGTTAATATGACATGTTAGTATTGATTTAATTAACATTTTTCGAACTAATCATTCTGTTATAATTTTCACAAATATCAATTACCAAATAGTGTCAAAATTGACATAAAATAGTTTTTAAAACAAATATTATATTATTAATTATTATTGTATTCCTAAAAATCTATGTTTCGGCCAAATGACTTATATAAGGTTATATATATTAATAATGAACCACTTGGGGTTCTTTTGGATTGTTATAGTAAGTTTATTGACCATATAGTGTAAGAAAACAAGAAGACACGGCAAAAGTTAAATTATTTAACATAGAGTTAAATCTATATGATAAGGTTAAAATAGTGACATAAACTTGTCTAAAACCTATTGGTTGAGAGTATTTCTACACATAACCACTTTACATTATAAATAAATCAATTTGGAGCTATTATTAACCGAATATGACTTTATAATAAAATAATATTTTAATTTTCCCCTAAAGTGCCCCTCTCCTCCCTTATAAAAAGGGAACCCCTTCCCTCTTCTCTTCACACCCATTTGATCCTTGAAGCATGGCCAAACCCTGAGCATTTACCTTCTCATATTCCCTAGAAAAATTATAGAGGTTTGGGTCTCCTCAAAAGTCCAACACCAGTTCCTTAAGAGGAGGTTGAGAAGAGGCATGTCAAAGAAGAGGTAATATCCTTTACCGATTCTTTCCAATTTATTTCTTCTTCTTCTTCTACTTATTTATTTGTTTCATCATAAATTAATAACATCAGTATAACTCATATAATTATATGTTATTATAAATATGAAACAACCCAATTTCATCTTTTATCCATCCTACGGAAACGAAATCACCACGCGTGCGTACGTACGGAATACCGTCTCCACGCCGTGGTGTAATATGTTTTCCACCACCACCATACTTGGATCGGTATAATGGTGTAAATAAATAACTATATATTATTATTGTAAAGTGATATTGATTCTGAAATATTATAAATACACTTAAATACAATTCCACGATCATGGGAATGACATCATCGCTTGTGCGTACGTACGGACTACCATCTCCATGAACGTGATGAGATTCATTTTCCATGATTATACATTGAAGTATGATTGTAAAGTATATATAATAAATAATCATGAAAGATATTACATAATAATGATACTGGATTTATGTACATATATGTTTCATTTAATTAATTACATTTAATTCAATAAGGAAACAAAAACAACATCCATGCGTACATACGACCTACCGTCTCCATGAACGGAGTATTTCATTTCATTTATATATCTATTATATATATATACTGAATATATATATGATATATAAATAATTATTTACATTCTGGAAGTATGTAAATCAAGATATAAGTAATAATAATATCAAGAACAACAAGTCCAACCACATACGATAAATATAACTATTTTACCCAAAACACTACTTTAACATGGAACTTACAAAAGAACGGGTAATATAAAGTCATAATTGAACCATATATGATATCATAACAGGGAATATGATTCTGTAATAAGTCTATGACATTATTTAAATCACTATACAGGAGTTTCAGATACGTATGAAGCATATCAGACCTAAGGTAAGGGATAATTATTCCAATCTCATTCTTATCCGAGATTGTTTATTCGTAAGTATTTACTAGGGTTATGTTTATCATCCATGTCCATATGTTCTCAAAATATTTTCATAAAATGTTTACTTTTCTTCCATGTATGTTTAAATTCATTTTTACCCTTTTTTCTTTTACCACATCATATGGAATGAATATTTCTTTTGAAAACCGTACAAGGTACTTTTTGACTTTTCCAACAAAAGTATGAGAATAATGTTTTTTAACTAATATGGAATGAAAGGATTTTTACGGTTTTATATCACCTTATTTTCATGAAGCTTACTATACAAGTTTTCATGACTATTTTAAACAAAATCCTTTTCTTTTAAAATTGCATGGCATTTTTTTGAAAAGAAAATGATTTCTAAAAAGAAAGGATATTATCCCCAAGAATTCATTTCAAGTGTTTTATCAAAACCATTTTCCATATAAGATGGAATCTTTTAATATGTGTATGTTTCAAGTATAATGTCTCTATGATTTACATGGTTTCAATTTTCTTATGATGAAATGATATCCATTTATTTTATATGAATTATGTGATGATGTGATGATGTTTATGAAACCCATTTTATTTTTGGGTTATGATGAATGTTTTATGTTTATTTGGTGGCACAAGTAAGAATGATTTAATTTTGAGATGGGTGAGACCTATATCTCCCTCCAATTCATTGGTTAAAGATTTATATCTCATGATATTGACATGGATGGAATGGTAAGTTAATCCAGTACAGTGATACAGGACTGGAACGAGGAGTGAAATCGATTCAGAAAGGGTCTTTGTCTACTAAGATGGTCTTGGATGCAATTCCTTGGCTACTATGGAAATTATAACATGTGCTTAATGGTTTCCACAATTAAATTCATTATTCACATGCTATTTTATCATGATTTATGATCCATTATGATCTATGCCTTACGCGCTGCCATGTTTTTTGTCATTATTCAAGATTTTGATGTTCAAATATTATGTTCATGTTTTGAAGTTCAAATGTATATGGTTTGTTTTATTTTCTCCATGCTTACCCTTACTGACCATTTGAGATAACCCTTTATTTTTTCCCCAAGATATAAAGAAAGGTTTTAGGTAAAAAATGAAGATCTTTGTGGGAGATGTTGAATATCTTTCACCATGATTAGAAGATTATATTCTGAGTTTCAAAAGACACTAAACTATTACGGTCCTTTGGTGTCTGTTTTTATTATGTATTAGATATTGCACAAAATTAATGTAATGATTATGTATTTCAAGCTTTGGGTCTCTACATATGATGTACACATTTTTAATGTACGTGATAAGTTATGTATTCTATATGTGACATGAGTAAAATAATATACGAGTATAATACATATTGGAAAAATAAGATATTTATTCTCTATGTTTCCTCCAAGGTACATTTATGTACATTGTTAATTTTAAATTAAAATATTTAATTTCTTAAAAATTATATTGGATGAGAATCTCAATGAAATTTGAATGAAAATTAAGATAAATAATTGATTAAAAAAAGATAATAATTAATTGATTCTAATGTGATTTATCTTAAATAAGAATAATTATTAATTTAATGGTAGTTTTATTAAATGCATAATATTTTTCATATATGTGGATGATCATGAGATAGACCAGAAATTTTTATGCGATTTGTTTTATTTAATTTATTATTATATTAAATTATTGGTCTGCATGCCTTCTCTCCTCTTATTTTGAAGGGTCTGTATGCCCATGATATCTTTTATGTAAACCCCATTTCCCCCTCACATTCATGTGGGTTAAAAGGAATATGTGAAATATGGATCTCCCAAGATATTTGAGGTGGTTAAGGTTATAATCTAAGGAAAATTTCAATCCAAGGAGATAGGTGGACATGTGGAAAGTATTAACATGAACCTTAATCAGTTCAAGGTGTTTTTCCCTTAGGCGAATGATTATTTTATCAACTGCTAGATAAACTAACGATTATTATAAGATCATGATCATAACCATTATTATTTTTTTAATTTCAAGTTTCATGGTTATTTCATTATGGATGTATTGTAATGATCACATAATTAATGAATTAATGATCTTGTAAGATAAAACTAAAATGAACTGGCTTATCTATAAAATTTATCTAAGGAATGGTTAATCATTTAACTAAAACAACATAATATTAACATGTAAGGGATGAAGATAATAATTATCAATTTATGCATAAAATAATAAAAAACATCAATAAAATATTAAGTTGTTATATACTTCAATTACATCTGTTAAAATCATACCAAATTATAATGTTCTCAACCAAAACATGTTGGGATGATTTTCATTATCAGGGGATTACAACCTGAGTTTTTGGGTTGAAATAACATAGTTCACATCAAGGGATTACTTCTAAAAGAGTAATTGGTGTAACCCATAGGAAAATGTTGGAGAAATCTCTTTTAAGGATTTTGGGATTGGGGAGTCCACTCGGCAGATCAAGGAACTGTGAGTTAATGCAGTTGGTATTTTGAATACCTACCTAAAACCATTCGCGTTTCTTGATGCAACATCCCAGTTCCGGGTGCTACCCAAAGGTGCCCCATACCCTGTTGGACACATGGCTACTAGAGGATTTCCTGAAACGCTAGAGGCTGCCGATTAATATTGAGGGCCTTAGGTGTGATAGTGGGAAAACTATGCCCTCACTGGTAGAGTATCCACAACATAACAACAAACTATAAATATTGCGGAAGGAGTAATAATAAAAAAAGAAGTAAACAATTGAAGAGTGATAGTAATATAACAACAAGAGAATACATAATTGATGCATGTCACAAGTGTCTAGGAAAGAGGCCAATCAAGTCAAAATACTAGAAATACAATACTGAAACTATAGTGTAGAAAAAAACATACTCTAAAAGCATCGCAAGCATCAGCTTGGTCCCATGCTCTCCACCTCCAACAAAAATCAAGTACCTGATAAAGAAGGGTTATATCCCTTATCTATTCCTATAATAAATTTTGGTCCAAAAGCATGACCCAAAAAGCGTGTGTGACGAATCCCACTAGGCAACCACCAAAAGATCTGTGCTTAATAGTCAGTGAATATATATAGAAGGAAATATGAAGGAATGAAGCAATAAACTAGGAAGTACTCAAAATTAAATAATCCTAAAATTTTCAATTTCATTAATTTACATTTATTAATTATTCAAACCATTGAATAATGAATCACGATATCTAGCCTAAGATCTGTGCCCCTTTATCCCATTGTAACAACCGACGTCTCCAAAAACCATCTTAGTAATCATGTATGACAGAGTCCAAGCATGTTCTTTGGCTTGGAAGACATGTCAAAATCATTCATACATTCATAAGAAACCCTCTTGGAAAGCTCTCATGGTCTAACCCCTTTGGTTTTACGTAGCACTATTCATTTACAAACGACCACTTGGGTAGCTCTCACTGTCAATACCCCTAGGTCAACATGGAATCAATAAATTATAAACGACCTCTAGGTAGCTCTAACTGTCAATACCCTCTAATTCAACATAGCATAAATAATCATAAACAACCACCTAGGTAGAAATCATGGTCAATACCCCTAGGTCAATTTCTTCACCAAGGCTCTCAAAGTCATGTGTAATAAAAATGGAAACCCCAACATTTTTCCTGGTCCATGGCTCTCACATTCCACTGAAAAAATAGCATGCATATCATAACAAGGTCTCACATGTAATATATACCTATTACATGTCTTACATTCACAAGCATAACACATGAAATTCATATAATCAATCAAACTCTATCCTAAAAAACTAATGTTATGGAAACTAGGTATACCTCAAAGGCCACCTAGGCCAAATGACCATAAACAGTCAAACTAGGGAAACACACCCATTTGGTGTCCTGTAAAAAATCCATATAACCTTATGAATATGCTACAACCCCTTTTCGATCAATTAAACCATAGAAGGTAAATAATAGGGTTAATTACAAAATATACAATACAACAAACATTCATATTCGGAACTTTATGCATATATAATCCAAAGTCGAACAACAAAAGGCACAAACCACATACATTGATGTTGTACAATGAACACTCAAGAATGTTGGCCCTTGAATCAGCCTAGAATGATGTATATATACAAAAAGGTAAAAAAATCAACCTTTAATAACCCACCAGGGAAGAGGAATCGGGAAGAGAGGCTCTAGGGAAAGAGATAACTCACCGGTAAGAATCCAACCCATCCAACAATGTCTCAATCAGAGCATATAGAGAAATAGGAGGAGTTAGAAGTTCTTATGAGTTCTGTCACTCACCTATATGAGACATAAAGAGAATAAATATTTTCTAGAGATGAGACATGACCCCACTCTTATTCATCAATTAAGAAGAAAATTACATGACATTTTCATTTAATATACACACCATGTACTAGCCTCAATCGGTCCTCTCTTTACGCTATTTGCTAGGTCAAATACATGACCATGTACTCATCTATTACATGGTTAGTAATGGATACTTGCGGAAAATAGGTACATGATGTCTGATCAAAAGTACACATCATGTACTTAGAAAGTTTCCAATTTCTTCCTTTATCCTCAAAAATAACCCAAAATCATGATCTATACCTGAAATAAAGATCCTTGTTCTTACACTTGAGAAACCCAAGTTGGGGTAATGAGAAGAGGAATATGGATCTTTTCCAATAGAATTTCCACGAAACAAGATAATCTAAAACCAATGGTGATGGATATTGGGATTCAATAAAATAGTGGAAGACTAATAAATATAATATTTATTTATTTGTCTAAATTTTATCTGATAAATTACTAAAAAGTTTATTATCATATTAACTATAAATTGAAATAAAATGAAATCAAACATATCATTAGGATCCATAAATGTGAAGGAGAACCATCTCACTAGCAAAGTTTCTATGAATGGGAAATTCCCTTACGTGTCATCATTCACCCTGAAGGAAAATTTTATGTGTTAGATGTACATTTTCCACTTGGACCTGGTAAAGAGGTAATTGTTGAAGAATTATCTCTCTATAAGAAATATCTAAATGAAACTATATATATTCAATGTTTCATGTTATCAACAATTTATAATTATAATTTGACGCACCATGAGGATATGAATGCCTATAGATTGAGGTATCAACTTTAGGATCTCTATCAAGAGAAGGTAAGAAAAGAGAGGTATGAGTTCTCCAATGCTTTTTTTACAACTATTCTTGGAGAGTTTAATCCAGTTGGGCCTCATGTAGTAATTCTTATTAGCTACATTGAATGCTCAATAATCTTAGGGATTAAAGTCCCAAATGATTTTCATATAGACCTAATACATCCTTAACTTCCTAAGACATTCTATATCGTTATTTTTAATTTAAATATGAGTAATAATGAGAAAAGTCTTTCATAACTTCTTACATTGATTATCCAAGTGGATAAGGACATGGGGCCCAAAAAACCCATAGTATTTTTAGTGAATAAGAAAAGGAAGAACAAGTAAAAGGGGCCCAATAATTATAAATAGTCTAAATATCCCAAGAACCATCCTTCCAAAAAGAACAAGATCTAGAGGCAAGGAAAGGAAATGAATGCAATATGTTTTTCTTGTGTAATGTTTGGCCACTGGAAGAAGAATTACCCTTAGAAGAACGGGAAATATGAAGGTAATTTCATTATCATGTTTAGTATTTTGATATATACACATTTGGTATTAGATACAGCTTGTGGACTCACATCTATATAAAAATTCAAGAACTAAGTAGATTCCAAAAGATTTCTAGAGGATATGTGAATCTGAATGTTGCTGATGGTGGGAGGCTAGATAATCTGGAAATTGGTGACTAATACCTCTCATTTACACAAAGAATGGTTTTGGTTTGGAATTATTTTTATTATGTACCCATAGTTATAGAAAACACAATTTCTGTAACATGCATAGATACAGATGAGTTTATTTTAAAATTTTGAAATAAAAGCCTTTTCATATATAGGGTAAAAATATTTTATGTTATGGAACATATAAAAAATTTTCTTGATGTTTTAAATTATGAAAAAATTGGGAATTGATAATGAATCATGTTCACATGACCCATACAACACCCAACTTTGTCATAACCATCTTGGTCATGTAAACGATAAGTGTTTGAAAAATCTCTGTCAAGATGTTATTTAGAATCCTTTATCTAGAAGCACTTGAAATATTTCATGCTTTTTTACAAGGAAAAATTAACAAACCACCATTTGGTGGATAGGGTGAAAGGGCTATAGGGATTATAGGATTAGTGCACACTAATGTGTGTGGACCATTTCTAGTATAATCTGGAGAATGATATTCTTAATTCATAACTTTTACTGATGAATTGAGTATATTTGGAAATATCTACTTGATGAGGTATAAATCTGAGTCCTTTGAGAAACTTAAGGAATTAAGTATTGATGAAGATACTCAACATGGTAAGAAGAAAAATAAGCATTGATTAGATAGTGGTTGTGAATATCCAAACAAAGAGTTCATCAAATTGTTAAGGGAGTTTGCAATTCTATATCAGTTCACTCTACCTTATACACCAAAGTGAAATGGTGTTAGTTAAGGGAGGAACCATACCTTGTTATACACAGTAAAGTCAATTATGAGTCATGTAGATCTTCCATTATCATTTTGGGGATATTCATTAGATACCATGAAACAAATCATTAAACAAGGTTACAACTGAAGTGGAATGTGGAATTTCCTTCGATCTATAGAGTTGAAAGAAAACCATTTTTCCACATACTTGTGTATCGGGTTGTGAGGCATTTGTTAAGGAATTATCAGGAAACAAACTAGCACCCTAGGGAAAAAAGTTTAACTTTATAGGATATCCCAAGGAAAAAAGGGGATACTACATACAAAACCTCATAGACAAGAAAATGATTGTTCATTAAAAAGAATACTTTATTGAGAGGGACCACATCCTCAAAAAGTATAGTTGGAGAAAGATTGAATTCGATGAAGTTAATGCGAAAGATACATAGGAGTTGTAATAGTAACATATTCCACATGTACCCATGGAAGAAGTAGTTCCTCAAGCACATGTACTATGTTGGATCATTATAGAGGTAAGAGATATGGAGAGATTTGGCTTTCTAGTCACTAGGGATAGTGAATAATTATCGGTTAACATTGATGAACCTCAATACTACAAGGAGGGTGTAGAAAACATAGATGTTTCAACATGGAAAGAAGCCATGAATTCTAAAATGGATTCCATATATCAGAACCAAGTTTTTTTTCTGTTTGATGCACTATTTAATGTAATGCATGTTAGATGAAAATGGGTATTCAAGAAGAAACTAGACCTATAAGGTAAATTAAATACCTATAAAACTAGGCTATTGTCTATAGGGTATAAGAAGTGTTATGGAATTATCTATGATGAATCCTATTCACCAGTTTCCATGTTTAAACCCATTATAATTATACATGAAATAACATCTTACTATGGATATAAGATTTGAAATATAGATGCGAAAAACTATATTACATAACGGAAAACTTAAGTATGTTGTATATATTAAAAAAATAGAAGAGTTTTTGACTCTAGGTGATTCCAAAAGGTTTTGAAATTTGCAATGTTCCATTTATGGAATGAAGAAAGCATCTAGTTCACAGAACATTCAATTCCCTGAAGCCAAAAAATAATTTGGTTTCATGAAGAAAAAATTGGAGCCATGTGTTTTCAAGAGGTTTAATATAAATGAGGTAATTATCCTAGTAGTATATGTTGATGACATATTACTTATTAGAAATGACATACCAGTCTTACAGTTAGTTAAGGATTGGTTAAATAAGTGTTTATCCATTAAGGAATTAGGTAAATAATCCTTTATTCTAGGAATTAAGATCATTTGTGATAGATATAAGAGGATTTTGGGACTACTTCAAAGAACATATGTTGATCAGATACTAATGATATTTAGTATTGAACAATCAAATAGGGGATTGGTTCTAGTGTTTCACGGTTTATATATTTCTAATAAAATGTGTCTTCAAACACAATAAGATAAAGATATAATGAGTTAGATCCCATACGATTTAGAGATATGATCAATCATGTATGAAAGGTTATGTACTAGACTTGATGTTTCCTATACATTGATCATGATAGGCATATATCAAGAAGTTCAAGGAGAACATAATTGAACTATTGTTCAGTCAATAATTAAGTATTTGATAAGAACTAAGGATCTGTTCCTAGTGTATGGAGGATTTGTAGAGCTATTCATCAGGATTTATACTGATGTTAGTATTCGAAGAGATCAGAATTAGTTGAAGTAAGATTTCGGGTACTTTTTCTATCTCAACAGAGGAGCTGTGAGATGAAAGAGTTCAAATAAAATAGTTTCCATGGATTCTACAGTAGAGTCCGAGTATATAGTGTCTTTTAATGTAGCTGAAGAAGTAGTTTGGAATCAGAATATTTTTTAAGAGATTGATATGGTACCTAGAATTAAAGACCCTATCACATTGTATTATGACAATAATATAGGGGTGGTTATTTCAAAAGATCCAAATTCACACCAACAGACAAAACACATACTCTGGAAGTATCAAATCATGAGGGATTTCTATCAGAGGGGTGATATTGTAGTAAGAAGAGTACCTATAGAAGAAGATATAGAGGGTCCCTTGACTAAAGGCCTATCTTAGTATATACATGAGTATCATGTGAGAGATAGAGGACTAAATTTTGTTAGTTGTTGTATCTAGTGCAGGTGAGAGTCTGTTGTGGTTGGTTAATTGGAACCAACTAATTTTTACTTTATGATAACTCATATTAGTGAATTTGAATATTAGTAACAGACTTATCACATCATGATTTTCCATCTACATGACATAATATGTGATAATTTCCTAAGAGTAGTTGTTTCACTAAAAGCTCATAGCAGCTCCCTGTTATGATGAGAACCCATAATTTCTAAGATACTATTCTTGAGTAAATATTTTTTAGATGGATGATATCATTTTTGGGACAAAAATTATATCTTCTATTAGGGGTGGAGACTTATAAAACCTTGAGGAACCTTTTCATTGTGTACTCCCTAGTAATATCAAGTAGGGTATTATGAGAACAAGACCCACTAGTATGAAATACATATTTAAATGTGTCATTGGATGTTCCTATATACAGATGTGTGTATTGGTACTTATACATTAAGATTATTATTAATGAGTATTAAGAGTAACACACTTAGATGTATTGATGAAAACCATGAAGACAGATTTTCTCAGCAAAGTAGTATATGTTGGCTGCGTCATGAGTAATATTTCATTAATGAATAAAGTGAGGAAAGATTTATCGATTTTTTACTTTAATGAAAGTTTATATCTCTGGCCCTTTGATGGAAATGATATACACAAAACAAATCCTTGTCCATATTTTTATATAGGAATGTTCAAATTATAGGAATTTAAAAAAAGATACATTGAGCTCATGGTTTGATGGAACTGGAATATAACCCACTTGATTTGAGATATTGTGATAAAGGGATTATATTACACACTAATCATCTGTATGATGTGACATGTATTTGCAACATTAAATTATCTTTTTATTGGTTCCTTGGCGTGTTGTTAGATGCTAGCCTTGTAATTTATGATGCTTCTCCCAATTCCACTAATAAAGAGGCTTAGGCGGTCACACACTATGTTTATATAGAATCTTGGGTAAATATTATATTATTATTTATTATTTATCAATTTATATAAATATTATTCATGCATGTGGTTTAATAAATATTCATGTATTCTTGAGTTTATATAAATATTTATTTATAATTTAGTAAATATAATAATTATTTATATATTGGGTCATCAGAAAATGATATTTAATTAATAAAAAATAGACATTATTTATGGTTCGATAAATATTACTTAGGAATTGAAGACCACATTTTTGGTTTGGTGACAAAAAATAAATATTGAATATTATTTGATTAACTAGTATTTAATTTTAATTCTAAAGATAAGGACATGTTTAGAAATAAAGATATTATTATTATTTGACATGGGGTTTCTCTAGTATTAAATAAATTTTTAAGGAAACTTGTGCACTTATTTTATTTTAACCCTAGTGACATAGAAACCCTATTCTTTCATTTTCTCATGAAGCCAATTCATTTGTCTTGGTTTTTCACAAAAGATTTGGATAATCCTCTGATGCACACATCGCTCCCTTATTTAATGACTATCTCAAGAACATAGACCAATCCTCCTTCATAAGATCAAGGAGATCACATTTTATGTAGTTATCAAAGTGATAAAAGGAAGAAGATTCAAGTGAAATAATATTCATCGATAGAATATAGAGATTCGTTTAGTGATTTCTGGAGATACAATGAAAATGTTTGGATCACCGCTAGAGGAAATACACACCAATTTCTATAATAAAACAATAGTGTGCTACAGATTTGTCACTAGATTCATCAATGCAGAAATATTTTTTTAAAGGTAATTCCTTATTTAATTAAATTAATTATAAATAACATGTGATGATTCTAACTCTGGTTCTAGTGTGATTTCTCTTGAATTTTTTCTTTAATTCAATTTTCTAGATCTCAGTGTTTATAATTGTTTAGTTCTCAGATTGATCATCGATCTTTACAAAATCAATGTTGAGAATCCTCCATTTAATGCTTCCACTACACCCATAACCTACAATATGTCTATCTTTATGTAAGGTAAAAATATCAAATATACGTTTTTAGATATTCAACCTAGTTTTGTTGTTTTTTCCATGTCATTATTCATGATACTTGGAAATGGATCTTAGATTTTGATCATGGAGCATGTTGGAAGCAATAGAGTTATGTCTTTGGGGTCCTTTTGTTTTGTTGATTTAGTATTCCACTTTGGTACTCTGATTTTCGGTTATCGTGTAGTTTAAGATCATTTTATTTTTTTACATTACATTTTATTACATTATTATCATGCATCATATAGTTTTTTCTTGGTTTTGAGTTACATAATTATGGTTTTTTTTATTTTCAAAGGGAAAATAATCCCCCAATTATTTTTAAGACCTTGGAATTTATTTCCATCCTTTGGAGTCTTGGGGATGTTGCTCAAGGCCAATAAGAAATTCTGGCTCGAATCAAGCAAACAAAGAGGGGCATGATTTTATTGTTATCCTATAATGAAATTTTTATGAAACTTATTTATTTTTATAGGTTCTAATATGATGACTGATTTTTGTGGAACACGTATGTATGGTTTTCATTATGTGATAGGTGGGATCAAAATCTCCCTCCAATGCATTGGGTAATGATATTATATCTCATGAGATATGTATGACTCGAATAGAGATTAAAATCCATCCATACATGACTGTAATGAGAAGTGAACCATATTCAATAATGGACATTGTCCATTATGAGAGTCTTTAGAGTGAACCTCAAATATTATGATAGATTAGTGAGTAATCCAAAACCACTATGATAGTCTTGGAAAATATCCTTGACTACTAAAGAATTTATATTCTATTCCTGTGTGTTTTCCAAAATTCTAGGTTTTTTTCCCAGTTATTATTTTATGATTCATGTTTTATGAACGTTTATGATTTATTTTGTGACTCAAGATTTTGATCTTTTATGTGTAGAGAATAATTTTCAAATGTTATGTTCATATTATTATACCCTTATGTTTATGTAATGATTCATATATAAATATTTTCCCTTACCGAACATATGAGCACACCATTATCTTATATTTATTTTTCTCCAAGGATAGGAAGGTTGGTATTATGTATGAAATGTCAAAAAAGGGTTCAGGTAAGGAAATAATAGGAGAGAGTTGATATAAATGTTCTATGAACCAATTGTTTATGTTTCCATGTTTCCGAAGGCACTAAACTAATAGGGTTTTTGGGTGGTTCTTTGTGTAATGTATGAAGTATTTCTCCAAAAAATGATTTATTTCCTATGTATGTTGCGCTTGGGTTATTATAATGATGTTCTCCCCACCTTTAGAAAATCCACTAGCATCACTTCTAGTGGATATCTGACTATGCAAGGTCTCTCATTCAGCATCACCAAGATTATCCTTCCGAACACACAATATAAGTGTGTGCATGTGGGTTGGTGGTAGCATATATTAACTATAGATATGATACACTATCCTTGTACACTAAGGATATTTGATACGAGGTTAACCGATCCATTTCCTTAGCCAATAACTTCTAACAAGATCTCCAATGGAAATCAACTTCTTTTATGTTCCCCTTTATTGGAGTGTATAGAATATCAATGTAATAATATTATTGGAACTATAGACATGTCCTATATATCATGTTAAGATAATTTTGAGAGAATATGTATTTTATAAACAATTTTTCAGAATAAATAATAAATCACTGACCCATGTGGCAATATTTCCACAACATTAGGGGGAAGAAAACTACTAATAAATCAAGATAATGGGTTTCATATTATTCTTGTGTGGTCTCAACTAATAATAACCATAGGAATTCACTCCATACATCTTCATTAGAACACATCCAAGTCTTGTACCCAATGTATCGTTGAATACTATGTACTCAATACCCTCCTATAAAAATGTCACGATGGGGGAGCTCATCGATTTCTGCTATAATAATAAAAAACCTTGTTGGAACCTCTCCATTAAAATGAAAGGAATTAATTAGTAATAATAATTACAATGATTTCAATATAATTTCATCTTTAGTATATCCTTATCTCATACCTGATGTTATTTTTAGCCCGATTTTAGGTCAATCATCACGAACCATTTCACCCCTCTCAACAAAATCGATGAAGTCTTCGATCCTTTATAGTGGATAATTATTATTCATACTCATCTAATTCATGTAATGATAACCCATGAAAAACCTAAAGATCTCATATTCCTTCTTAGTGAACATTACTAGGGACTACTAGTGGGTAATAGTAGGTTTGACAATTCCATTTTCTCTAAAAGTCCTCCAACTACAACCATAACTAATGAAGCTCCATGGGTGGCATATAATATACTAGTGTAGATATCACTATCTTCTCTATGTGTAAGTAAATGAAGAATTCTATCTCTTGATATAGAGGTAAACCTAACACATCCTCAGGAAAGATGTATTAATACTCCACCACCACTATAGGAAACTAGAATCCCATATGATCCACTACTCCAAGGGAACTAATATCTAATTTTTGAGAAATATGTTATATCCACCTACACAGGAGCCCATCTTACTCTTCATAGGATTCCTTCTCACCAATTAAGGGAATCATTGATCTGTAACCTGGGATAAAATTCATTCTCTATAGAAATCAGTAAATATAAGAATGAATTTTGGATATCCAATCTATACTTAATATGACAACGTAAGGATTCATCACTGCTACAAAGAGATCCCAAAATAAAAAATCATCTTTAAGAGTTAGATCACATTATAGGGTGAAGTTTTGGTCATTAAGTCACCTTAAAGTCAAAGTCCCTAAGCAAAAGGGTTTAGATAAGAGCTCGACTAGAATATCTAAGTGTAAAACAAGACAATTATCAAGAAAAGAGTATCATGTACCCCTATCCTAAAAACAATAGATAAAGTAGGGATGAAACATATCATACCTATAATTATATTTGGAGACTTGGGGTTGTCGGAATCCACTACCTACAATTTTACTCTCGCTATGACACTATATCCTTGAGCCTAGTATGGGCTTCCTGGTGGTTTTGGTGGAAACAAGTCAAACCATCTACCACCTATAACAACTCTACCTAATAATCTATTGAATCTATCACACTATAGACCTCCCTTCTCCAGAAACTATGTCATTATAGGTAGTCTATTGACCATTTATCTGTTGGATATATGATGGGTAAGATAATCATAAAAATTATATCCCGAGACATCACAAGAGAAGAATCATATCTATCTAGGTTGAATCCATCCATACTAGGATCCATATATACCTGTCACTCATTACTAGGATCATATTTTATGGCATCTTTTATGCACATATCATGAGAATATCATTGGCTACCAGCTGCTGAGAACCGATCTCTTACAAGGACACTACCATCACCCACTATCTATGTATTCTCTTTCAAGAAGGGCACAACGACTATTGCCCACTCATTAACTCTATAATAGGTGGGACTGTAATGAGATATCACACCATTCCTGATATATTAGGGTAATACCTACTAAATAATTATATGATCTACAAAATGTTACTCATACAAAATCTAGATAATATCATGAATTTTCATTGAACAATAACAAATAGTCTACGAGGGTCACAAATCCCTACTACAATAGTAGAATATCCTCGATGTGAAAAAATCACAATGTTTCTAGATTTAACTCCTCTATAAAGAGATTCTCAAAATATAACTAGGAGAAAATATTATTGTCATATTACATGGTCACCAGATACCAAACGTTCCCATTAGATCCCAAACAAATATTCATTATTAGGACCACCATTTAATATGTTGGTTTCCTCATAAGAAAACAACACAGATTTAATATATCATTAAAACTATAATTTTATGAAGCCTCATGACTCAGTGGATCACCATAAAGGTCAATACTATAATCCTATCTAGATATCTCCATCGAGGAATCTTGAAATAAACAAGATTCACTGATGTCAATGTGTATATTGGGAGAGATGACTCATTAAGGCCAAGGAAAACCCATCCCATTCCTATATGATGCATGCAATTTTTTTCCTACAACCAGTGTCTACAAATATTGATTCAGTAATTAGGTTATGAGAGTCTCATTAAATGGATACATCAATAGATAAACTAACATATGATTACGTATCCTAAATTCCAATTTTAACAACATTTAAATTTAATTTCGTAATCCAAAACCAAACCTCACATGTACAAAAATGCATTAATAATAGGTTATAATGTAGAATAATGCTCTAATACAACTATGTCACAAAATGAACCATTGACATCCACCTGGACTATGATAAGATGAGTGTGACCACCAATATCATTCCTTTAATAGGCCAGGGGATGATGACTAGTTTTGGGATGGTATGTTTCACTTATGAGGGGAATTATTTGAAGTACCTACACACACTTGAGAACACACACACACAAACATATCCAAGACCATACAATACTAAAATTTAAAACAACACAACTATTACCAACTCATGTATACATCTAAATCACACCATAAAAGTATAAAAAAAGCACTTAAAGAAATAAAGGGGCCAAATGGATGCCCACCGAAAATCAGGACATAGAGTCCAATATACTCAAAAGTATGGGAATACTATCAAATGAAACACTATTAATCACATAAGTTTATCTATTGAAATACTGAGCTCTACCTACTCCCTATACTCCCAGGCCTTCATCGAAAGGTTTTTTATCTAAATAAGTAACGATAGGTGTGAGAAGTTCCCATGCCTAGGTGAGTATAATAATACCTAGTATGCCACCTTAGAATCAATAATCATTAATAATCAAAAGAATTAATATCATAAATAAATAGGTATGTCAATCAAGATATGATACATAATGATAAATATATCAAATACCTAGATATACTCATAATAGAAAACCAATATCAAGAGGTTTCAACTAATACAACTATCCTCAGGATTATACTCAAGGCTGCAAGGTAGTGATCACCTATAATAGATATCTCTAAGTTCCATTATATTATTTATGACACTCATCTGAGAGTTTGTGCTTGTATGTCCTCTACAAGATATACTGACTGAATTTCTGAGGATCATGCTATCGAGATAAGAGATCACACCTCGGTCCACTAATGAAAGCCTCCCACCCTATTGGATGAATTTTATAAATAGAGGATAAAATTCTAATTCATGGTGGCCACACTGATACCCTAAACCCACCCAAGTAATGATATCCAAGGGTATCCCTCCCTATTCCTCATAGAGGGATACTAGGAATTCTTTTTGAATTCGAACCTATACACATGATCAAAATTGTATTTCGAGGATGAAATTACTTGTTGTACCATCATGTTGAAACAACATGAAATTATAAAAGAATAACATTTTATTTGATATATAATTTGACAAAAAACACCAATATTAGATGATAATATAATCCCCCAATACATTATGATATATTTATTTTTAAATAAATTGAATTTCTTTAATAGATTTCGGAAACGATATCCCTGAGTCTAAATAAACCGTAATAAAGTATAAAATAATAAAAAAGTCATTAAATTAGAATATATGATTACTAAAACTAAATAATGAAAAATATAGTTATATATTTATTATATAACAAATAATAATCATTGCATAGAAAACAAATGTTATATGAAAAGCTGTATTTTTAGAAATGGTGGTTCAGTCGACATTTCACACTTAATTTAAAATTATTTTTTCCAAATTTTTTAAAATGTATTTGGAAAAAAGAATTTAATTTTCTGAATCCTCATATCAAAATTAACTTAGTGTGATTTTTTTGTGATTTTTCCGAATAGTTTTATTGTTCGATGAATTGTTAATAATAATACTTTTTGTCAAAAATTTCTATTTCATTTCAATAATATAAAAATTTATATTTTAGTTTCAAATTTTAAATTAAAATTATTTTATTTATAATAAATTTGACTAAATTAGCCCATTTTTATCATCTCTACAGTAAATATTTACATTAATACCTTCTACACATATGAGAATTTTTCTTTGGAAAACCACTATTTTATCACCTCTGTGAGTATAATTTTAAATTGGATTCTTCCACTTACATGAATTTTAATTACACTAATGGATTCCATATTATAAATAATTATAATAATATACATTATTATATGTTCAAACTCAATTTTTACCATTATTAATTGTAAGCAAAGAAAAAAATAATTACCGTAGTTAAGGTAAAAACCATTTTTGAGGGTTTCAAAAAAGATAATATTAAAATTCCCTAATAAATTGTTCAAAATTTATTTTATGGAATTATTTTGACCTTATCACATATAATGTTCTAGAATATAATTTCTTTATACTTTTGTAATGTAAAAAATGTGGCTGTAATTTATTATTTTAAAAAATTCCATGTGTGTCCTCTCCCACATTTATATATGGACACCCGCTCTCCTCAACTATTCACAGTTCCAAATCCATTTTGTTTAGAATAGTACCACCAAAATGAATTACATAATCCCATTCCAAAATCCAGGGTCCTTTTGGTTTGACTGTAATGTAAACCTAGAAAGGTGTGTTGTGAAAAAAACTAATGAAGTTGTCTAAAGTAGAGGTAGCATTCTTAGATGATTTTTTTTATTTTGTTTCTTCTTCCACAACCTAGAAATAATTAAAAAAGATTATATAATATACTAATTATCTTACATATCATTATATTATATTACATTAGCTTAATGACCTATATCTATATCCTCTTCCATCAAATGTGAAACGAAACTGTCGATTCTACGCACAACATACTACCCCTCATGAACTAATGTAACTCATTTTCCATCAATACATATCATGATTGTACATAACGATGGATTTAATGTATATATATAATATTTTTTATATTATAATAATTATATAATTACAATATAATACATACCTTATAGCATTATATGGTGTACAAATTATGATAATTTTGTTCATGTATAAGGTAGTCTACCTTCTCGGAAAGTGATGTGATTTGTTTTCCACTCTTGCTTTAAATGAATAGAAATAGAGATAAATTTAATGGATATATGTTTTATATATTAAATGATACTGATTCTTGATAAATAATATTTCAAAAATTTCATTACCCTTTCACCCATTAAGGAAATGATAATGGCGCTCATGCATACGTACAACCTACCATCTTCACAAAGTAAGATGATCCTTTTTCCCTTTTCAAAATTCCTTCACAATTATAAAAATGTATAAAAAAATAAATAACTCTATTTATAACATTAATATTAGACTATATATGATATATCTATATAATATGCAAAATAACATTAACTTTCATGAAAAAACATGCTAGATAAAAAAAGGCAATTAACAACTAAAACATTGAAAACACTATAGTATTATTAATGGATTTCTAATAAGATGATATAAAAAAATAAAATAGGATATTATAATATTATTATTCTTCTAGAATAACTTAATAAAATTTTTAAAACCACTATACATGAGGTTAAATATATTTTAACCAAAATGAAGTCTAGGGTAAGGGACTTCATCTCAATTTTCCCTTTTTGAGGCATATTGTAATGTTAAGAAACTAATTTATTTTATATTCTTTATATGATTCCCAATAGACATTTAATAACAAAAATTCATTAATATTTCATTTTTATTTTATGTTCCAATTTTAATTATTTGATCTCAAGGGGCTTGACTTGAAATTTACTATTGGTAAATAATTTCATGAGATAAATTATTTTCATTGGGATATATTACTTCTTCTTTATATTTGAAATTTTATGAATATGCATGTAATGAATTTTGATTATATTATTTTGTAATTAATCTAGTTTTATGTGGATTTATATTTGATACACATAATCATTTCATTGATTATTTATCACTTTAATAATATAATCTTTGTGGGGGTTTATTTCACGTTTTTATTTTAATCAATATTGTTTATGATTGAATTTACATTGAAGTAAATTATTTGGTCATCATATAATAAACCTATTTTATTTTATTCTACTCTAATTGTTCATGAATTTATTAATTAATATCACCATTTCCACTATTTTTTAAATACAATGATTGAGATTTTTTAATAGAATCTGAATTTATTTCTCCAATTGCTCGAAAATATTTTTCCTTCCAAATCATCTATTTAAAAAACTATTCTCAAAAATGTTTTAACATTCTATGAATAATTTCTTAAAAAATACACTTTTTTTAATATAAAAATTTTTTAAGGTAATATTCATACAATTTTAAATACATGGATTATTTGGGATTTACTAAATATATGAAAGTAATATTTAATTAAATATGAACAATATTAATGAAATTTCCTACTGCCAATCCCATATAATGTTTTAAAAATTAAATTATGTATTACAAAGGATATTTTCAAATAAAATTATTTTAAAAATATTTTGTGTGCTTTTAGTTTTAAAACATATCTTTCTTTTTGAAATGGTTGTTTTGCATAAGTATTTTTAATGATATTTTTATAGTATTTCAATTACACAACAACATAAATCATTTATTGTACTCATGATCCACTGGGGATATGTTGTATTAAAACCATCATTATTATTTTTATAGATGTTTTATGATTAATTTTACCAAGTAAAGGATTTAAATTCTCTGTCTTGATTATTTTTTTGTAATCATTAACTTTCCATTGAACTATTTAAATTATTGTTATCATTGGACATTAAATTTCCCCTAAATATCCATATTATTTATAATGGATATACTTATTACATAAATTTTATATCATTTATACATATGGTATTTTACATTAAAAGTTATATGATTGAATGGGATAATTATTTTAAACATATATTCTTTACTCAATTCAAAAATTTGTTGATAAGGCATATTAATTCATGAATTAAATAGATTATTAGATATATGAGGAATGATTTGGACATGAAGATACAGATATTGACATATTATAGAGATATCATTGATGAATCAATAGTCACATGAAATGAATTAGTTGGATAACATTAGTTAAATGGGTTTATAATGTATAACTACCAATAAAAATATCAAACTATATTGCGATAGGTATTGGTAATAGAAGAATCAGGATGCCAAAAATCATGACATCCAACATTAAGCACATCCTTCATTAACAATTTAGTAATTATTATCCATGAGATTTTGGAAATGATATTTTATCTCAATTTATTTCATTCTCACTTCATTGAGTAAGTGGAATGTGTTTTCAGTCATTTTCATTTAAATAATGACTATGACTTATATTATTATCCTTGATGTTTTCACAATAATATTACCACTCAATGAATTGAATTATTAGTTTATTGATTAAATGGAATGTGTTTCCACTTATTAACCTCATTATATTAATTATATCTTATCCAATAATGATATTCAAGTTATTGGTTAAATGGAATGTTTGTTTAGATATTTACCTTTCTATACTGATTATTGATTATTGATTATTCTTAAAAAACCTATGATAGATTCTTATTTAAATAACTATTTTTGATCATTTGGGATCACAATTATTTTTTTCCTATTCCAAGATAACATGTAGTTTATTATGAGTTGTATGTAAGGATGCACTAGAGAGAATAATGATATTTTAGAATCTATTTTTTTGTAATTTTCTATTCCAATATATTATGGAAATCATGAATTTTTTAGTGTTACAAGACAAATAAACTATTAGATCCTTTAGGATGTTATCCCTAGTATCATATATAATTGTAACAAAGAATACACCATGTATGGGGTACTAGTTTCTACGTTGTTATAGTTGGTATCTAAGAATGTTTAGTGGAAACCTTGGGAACTAGATTTAGGAAAAAATAGATTAGATAACTTACCTTTATGACATAAATTGAGTATAAATAGAGAATAAAATCCTAATGTTTCTATAAGGTAGAAATTATATGATATTTCTTAGAAATAAATATTTATTTGGATACTAAAAGTGAAAATGGATCTATAATAGATGTATACAGGGGTAATAACTATGAAAAAGAAACATCGGGCATGGCTCAAGAATTACCTAGAACATGAAAACTAGATGTACTACACACATGGTTTTTTAATCCCATTGGATATGACTTAGATAATTCACATTTTATTTAGAAACAATTATAATGGAATCAAATAGATTAAAAAAATGAATGAATGAGGTTAAACCTAAGGATTCTTATATTGAACTATTATTTCATTATTAATACATTCTATAAATGAATAAATGGTTTTCCCACTCTAATTATTGTTTTTCACACTATTCTTTTTTGTTTTATTCAATCAATTGAACCCAAAGAAATCATGTTGAAATTGAATATGAAGGAAAATTTTGTAATAATGAGAAACCAGACGGAGTGATGATTGAGGTGAAGGATATCAGGATTATGCGAAACTAGTGATTTGAAAATATGATTAATAATCTACAGCATAAAAATATTTTAGACTCACCAAAGAATGGAAGAATAAATTTCACTAAGATCTTAAGTGTTGGTGATAATAGATTAAATAAATATTGATTTCCTTCATGTTAGAAAATGATGAAAGTGACAACCAGGAAAGAGATTCAACATAATAAGAATATTTTTCATGTGTGGATAAGAAGGGAATAAATATATGAATTAATAAATGATAAATTAATATTATGATGGAAGGAAATAAATTTCATCGCAGGGATCCATTTATAGTTTGTTTTCTTAAATGTGGGGAACCAATAAATTATCTTAGTTAATCCTATTTTCTAAAGGTTAAACCTTAGAAAAAATAAGGACCTATGCTAAAATTAAATGAATTAAGTAATTATATAGATTCCGTAATTATATTGTTGAATTATTTTTACAAATGGAATTTTGGTTATAGGGATCATGAGTCATCTACAAGCATCGTAAATTTTGGAATAATATTTGTATCCATTAACATAAGAGTTATATATTCCATAATGAGTTAATACATTTAAGATTTATCATATATCCAATTTATTAAACACCCCTTTAAGTTTTTTGTGAATTTATTATTCTAATATATGTTTTAGTGAAATTTTATTTAAGAATTACATCAAATTTATGGAATAAGTTTAAAGGTATTAGAGGCCTTTAGGGTTTATCTTTACATGATGTTGCGGTAATTATAAGTGATTAATTTCTTGTAATATTATAATAATTATAATAATTTATTTTTAGAAAAATTATGACCCACATTTTGAGTGAAAACCTGTTTCATATAGTGAATCAAATAGTGCTTGTACTCATAACTAAAGGATGATAAGTGTTTAGTACCTACTATTAGAAAATGTGATGTTCTTGTTAATTTTTATTTGTTTTTAATTAATACATTTGATTAATAAATATTAATGATATTCAAGTGGTGTTACTATAGAGATTTATAAATTTATTTATTATATTGGATAACTTTCTCTAACCTTATTGGTTTTGGAAAATAGTTATAGATATACGAATAGACTATTCACTATTTCATAGATCTTATGATTAGTTAAAGTAAATTTGATTACTCTAAGAATAAAAATTAAAATTTTTTATATTAATTTTATTGAGTAAGAGATAAATTGGATATTGATAATAGCATAATAAAATTATGAAATTATTCTTATGAAATAGAAATATATCAAGTATGTATATTTCATTATATTCTTAGACATAAAAAATATTCCTTAACCTTAGGAAAATTATTAGGAAAAGTTTTTTATCATTTTACCTTCATTTAAAATGAATCAAACAGTCTTTAAAATACTCATTGATTTAGGGTATTTATGTCTTTAACTTTTCATTGATCATTAAATTTCTTTTGATCAGTGATATCTTTCAGTCTATATAATTTTTTACACTTTTCATACATGAAAATTTATTCAATTTCCAGATATGTTATCATATTTAAGAACATTGTTATGTGTTATTACATATGACCTTTTTAATTCCCTTTCACAATTATTAAGAGGATGATTTATTAAATCCTTTTATAATGTGGGTTTCCAACTAATGAATTTTGAAAAATCAAACCCTTGAATTCTAAGTAAAAGATCAAATTATGAGGACATGATTTATTTATGGGGGGGAGGGGAGAATAAAAATACCCAAAAATTGAAAATAAGAAAATTTTATTTTGTTATCATACATGATATTAATCATCAATATTATAAGATAATGTGACACTATGAGTCATTATCACATATTTGACTTTAAATAAATTGGATATTTTTAATATCTTGTGGAATACGTAACACCGAGTCGAAATAACATAAAATATAGTATATTATTATAAACTAGATGTCAAATTTTTTGATATGAAACATAATGGATAAATTATGTAAATCACTTATATCTATTTATTATAAATAAAATATGAATAATTTAAATGAAAAATAATTTTTTTTCTGAAAACAACATTTTATGAAAAGATGGTATAATCACACTTTCAAAAAATATTTTAAACTCAATTGATACCAATTTTAGAAAATTAATATTATGAAATGAACTTAATTTTTAATACAATAATATGTATATTTTCTAAAGGTGGTGTTTTGGAATATTTTTAAAAGTTTTATTTTTAGATGAATAGTGAAAATATTGATTTTTGTTGTAAAATGACTTGTTATTCATCTAATTTTCAAGAATTAATTATATTTTAAAATTATTTTAAAGTAATATTAGATACCTTATGTAAAAAGTTAACTAATTTTGGTAATTTTAATCAATTTATTATTGAATTTTGATATTAAACCCTTATATACATATAGGAATGTTCTTGTTGATATTAAATTGGATTCTGCCACATACATGAACATAATTTGTCAAATGGACTAAATACTTTGTATCAGAATAATATATATTATCTAAAAATGTAAACTTATTTTGTGACCATTATTAATTTTAATATCTGTAATAATTAAATGCCACAGTTATTGTAAAAACACATTTATTGAGGGGTTAAACTAAAATAATAAGGGTTAAGATGAATTACCAACTTATAGGAAACCCATGTTGTTGACATATATAGACATTTTTGACGTTTTTGGTTCTATAGTGGACTATTGTTAAGCTTTTTGGAATGTTTAGAACATGGGTTTAATTGTTTCTTTTCACAATTTCCATTTGTTTCTTCTCCCACACTTATAAAAGGCCACCCACTCCTCCATTATTAACACAACAAAATAAATTCGGATTAGCCATCACATACAAAAAAACATCCTTATTCCCCTTCTAAAACCATATATCAAATATTTTGACCATAAATGCAACAAAAGAAGGATTTTGGTGCGAACCTAATGATGATTTCGGAAGAATAGGTTACATTCTTAAACGAGTGATTTCATTTTTTTCTTATTCCACCACCTTAAAATCTTATAAAACTAGGATTATATAATATATTCAGAATCATAAATATAATGAGATGTCATTTTGTTTATATAATTACCTATATCTATCTCCCCTTCCATCTAATTGGAAATAAAACCATTGATCATGTGAACAACGAACTACCACCACAAGAACCAATGTAACTCATTTTCCATCAAACACATATCAAAATTGTACCCATCTCTATATTTAATATATATATATATGATATATATAATATTATTATAGATATATAATTATAATATCACATACGGGTTTTTTCTTTCTATTTTTCTTAAATTATGACAATGTCCCTCATGTGTACAGTGGACTACATCCTCGCGAAGCAATGTCATTTTTTGTTCACATATCCTTTACATGGATGATAAAAATGATATATTTAATTAATTTATTTTAAGTAAAAGAAATTATATTGATTAATAAAAACTAATATATCACATACTTCATTACCCTTTATTCTAATAAATAATTGATAACATCGCCCATCAATACGCATGACCTACTATCTCAACGTAGTGACGTGATCCATTCTCAATGTCAAATTTAAATAACAATTCAAATAATTTATATAAGGAATAAAAATTATATTTATAACAATAATTTCATTATTTATATGATTTACCAATATAATTTTCATAATAAACAGAAATTTCTAGACAAAACACTAATGAGAAATCATTAAAATTAATACACTAACCATTGAAAATAATGAAATATTATTAACGAACAGATGATAATATGTTATAAAAGGATAATATATGATATTATAAATTTTAATATGGTTTTAGGATATATTAATAATATTTTTAAACTAATATATAGGAGGTTAACTCATATTCGACTAAAAGGAAGCATGAGGTAAATGAATCATCTCAATTTCCCTCCATCGAAGAATATTTTATATTATGCACCTAATTTATTTTATGTTGTGTACATAATTACCCTTTGAAATTTAATATCAAGATTCATTATTAATCCATTTAATTTTATGTTAACATTTTCATTATATTCTCCCAAAGGATTTTAATTGAGAACAACATAGTGGTAATGAATTTCATAACTCAATTTCTTTTCACTGGATAATATTACCTTTTAATTGTATTTGATTTTATATAATTATATTGGTAATAAAATTGTATTATCGAAAATTTTATTTCAACTTGTTTGATTTGGATTTCAATTTGATACACATAATCAATTAATTGATTAATTATAACATAAAAATTGTGATCTTTTTGAGTGTTTTTTCATAATATAATTTTTATGGATATTGTTTTTGATTGAATGTATATTGAATGAAATTAATTGATCATCACCTAATAAAATAATATAATTACCTATCCTTTTTTTATTTAGGAATTTTTCACGTAATTTTACAATTTTTTTGACTCTTTTGTAGTTCAATTTATCTAGAAATTGTTTCAAAAAAAATATTCTTCCTCTATTTCCCAATTCGGTAAAAAATCAATATTCTTTCAAATGTATGTTTTTGATATTTCTATTAAATTTTTTTAAATTATCCAAATTATTTACGAAAAAAAATATTTACCCATTTTTAGATTATTTTAAAAAATTAGAAAAGAATCTTCAGGTTTTTTCCAATATAGTCTCATTAGGATTTTACAGAAAAATTGAACAAAATATTTGTTTTAATTTGGAATACATGAATGAGACTTCCATCCTCCATGAAAAATGAATGTTTAAAATCTTATATTATATTTTTTAAAGTTTAATTTAAATTAAATTTATTTTTAAAATATTTTGTGGGATTTTTTTTGAAAAAAAAATTAAATGTAAAATGTTTATTTTCCATAAGAATGTTTTAATGATTTTTTAGTATTTATACTAATCAATGAAATATACATTTTTTTACTCATGATCCACTAGGTATATGTTCTATTTATACCATCCTCATTTTTTTCTGTATGATTTATTATAAATTTTACACATGAATGTATGGATATTCCCTTTCTTGATAATTTTTCAATCATTGCCTTTCACTTTAAATATTGTTTTTATTGTTATCATTTCTCATTAAATTTCCCCTAAATATCCATATTATTTATAAGGGATATAATTATTACATAAACTATATATCATTTATACATATATTATTTTACAATGAATGTTATATTATTGAATGGGGTAATTATTTGTAATATGTTTTCCTTCCAAGATAAAATAATTTTTTTGATAAAATATATTGATTCGTGAAATAAATGCATTATTAAATATATGAGGACTTTTTTTAACATGTATATATGGTTGGGGATTTTTTATTGATATACCCTCGATGAAATGGTAGTCTCATGAGATGAATTGGTTGTATAGCCTAATTTAAATGGGTTTCTATTGTATACTTTCCAATATGATTTAAACTATATTGTGAATGGACTTAATAGTAGAGGTATCATGATGCATAGGATCATGGTATCCAATAATTAATAATTCACTTCAATAAGAATTTATTTAGTATTATATTGGAGATTTTCATAATGATATTATCTCTGGATTCATTTATTTATCATTTTATGGATTAAAAGACATATGATTTAGTTATTTACCTTTCCATATTGATTATGACTAATCAAATTATCCATGATATCTTTAAAGTGATATTATCTCTAGATGCATTATATTCGTATTTTGTTGAATAAATTGATATTTAAAATTATTTCAACTTCGACAATGATTATCCCTTATATAATCATGAATTTTATGTTATGGATTAAATTTAATATGTATTATGATATTTACCTTGAAAATGTTGATTATTGTTTATTTATTATTCTTATATTACTCGTGATAGCTTCTGTTTTTTGTAACTCTTACAGACACTTCTAACTCACCCTTATTCTGTTTTCCCTAGGAATCAATGAAGAATAGTATGAATGATATTCTAGTGGAAATAATTATAATATCAAAAAAACTAATTATAAATCTTTTTTATTTAAGAATAATTTGGGAATCATATATGTATATAGTTTACCAAAACTTAAAAACTATTTATCCTTCAAGATGTGATTCCCTATATATTATTTCAATTTAATAAAGAAGACACCAGCTCTGGGCTACTGTGGTCCGGGTTGTTACACATAAGGATGGTCCAAGGGATCACACTCAACTGAACCTGGTCTATACTAATGAAATGATGGATCTCATTAATCACTGAGGTAGTACACAAGAAGTATAGATGGTAGACGTTGTATACCTATTATCCCAAACCTACCCCTATCTATCGATGTGCTTCAATTCCCATTCTATTTACACCTTTCTATACCTGTGTATATCTTCCCATCCCTATGTGCACTTAGTTGTTCATGGGTACTTTGGATGTACCAGTGTTCCTGAATGTGTCTAATTACTAGGTC
Organism: Viscum album; assembly: GCA_963277665.1. NCBI lineage: Eukaryota > Viridiplantae > Streptophyta > Magnoliopsida > Santalales > Viscaceae > Viscum > Viscum album. The sequence continues at coordinate 1,597,831,047 of OY728130.1, read as the reverse complement.
ATCCTCATGTACAATACCTTTACCCATGATTCTAGCCATTTATATGCCCATATATCATAGGAGTTGCACATTGAGCCACTAATATAGGGTCACATTATGTGGGACACTTTTCACACAGTGTTGGATATTTAATTTTATGTGAAACTATAGTGTCACTGCCACCCCACATGACATGTGTTCTTCAATGTATACATTATGTATGGTTTAATTTTATACATTACAATAGAGATTTGTAAACTCTACCAATTTTTTAATTGAAGCTATAGGGCATGTTCAGTTATAGAATATCAGTGGTTGACCAGGCTTTCCATTAATGATCATCTGAATATAGCATCTGATCTACTAGAAAATTAGCCATGAAAATATCACGTCATCACTGCGTATGGTTCGAAAAAAATCAAGAATCACTAGTCTGATATGATTTACCTTTGATCATACACTTCTTTTTTTGAACCATGATTTCATCCTCGATCAAGAACCACACATATAATTTAAATCTATTACACAAAATAATGGGTGCACAAAAATCTAATACCTGGTATTCATCACACCATTGTCACTAGAAATTGATAGTGATGAAAATACAATGATACAGGGGAGAAAAGAAAAAAACTGAAACCAATTGAGGAATAATCTATATATATGTTCAGGCTAGAATATATTTTCTCCCATTATAATAGGGTATTAATATAATATCAATCAATAATTCAATTCCAAAATCATGTGATGAAATAAACCCTGAACCCATAAGATTGATCAACCCACAATTAAAATTGTTAGAAGAATTGATTCATGTTTGTTATGGAATAATCAATAGGAAGGATAAACCTCATAAAATAATTCCCTAATATAAGTTGGATATATCATTCTTGAAGAATTAATTTACTTCGTTATCATTGGATATATCACTGAATTTCATTGGTGAGAACTATTTTTGATCAATTTTTTTGGTTCGCCAAGACTTCCTCCAACACAAACTATATCAATTTTCATGGTCTTGTAGTTAAAAATATAAAATTTACAAAAAAATATTTTAAAAAATATTTAGCTTGGGATATTTAATAAAATATATAAATTAATATTTATATCTTCAATTATGTCTCCTATGATGGAACCCACGCCCAACACCTGATGTTGACCATGTTTATGTTACTCCTAGGGTAAAAACCACATTGTGTACCCCATGGAGGTCTCAAATTTTGCATCAAAGTATATATTCAGTATGTGTTCCAATATATAAGGTATAAATGCATAGATGTCATATGAATATTTTTAATATTTTTATACATTCATTTTCAAGTTCACCGAGCCGTAGGATCATATGTCCTCTCACTGCATGCATCCAAATAAATTATTAGATATATTCCAAATAATTATATTGGAAAAATAGGGATATTTTACCAAAAACTATTTTCCAATTACCTATCCGAAAATTATATATTATGATATTATTAATATTCCATTAAAGGGATCCTTAATGTGGGATCTAGATGAGGTCTATTAAAGAGTATAAAATCATCTTTATAGACTCTTTCAATTTTATTTATTCTTCGAACTCCTAGAAATATTTTATATCCATACTGAAACAATAAATAAAATATCATTAATATAATAATATGTTATTATGATTAGTGTAAAAAAGTTTTACACCACTATTCCACACAATGTAAAGGAAAACAGTAGTCTGTGCGTACATGTGACATAACTTCAGCACATAGAGGTGTAATTCATTTTTCATCACCATTTTTTTGATACGATTTTAAATATTCAAATAATGAATATAAATATATATTATCTATGAAATATTTGGGTTTCTATAAATATAATATTTAATTTAGCTTCTCACCCATCAACTTATTAAAAAACAGATTCCACCACTCGTGTGTACGCATATACTACCACCTCTATAAAGTGATATAATTCATATTTCATTTCCACATTTCAAGGATGATAATAAATATTTATATAATAAATATATATGAAATTAATATCATTATTAAAATTATATAAATGTTACTATCATGAAAAATATTCAAGGAAAAACCCATTGAACTAAAATATACAAGAAAAATTAAACAGTTAACACTAAGAAATGATGATTTTAAAAAATAATTTTTAATTAATGGGCGTTGAAATAAAACAAGTGGATCAAATATGATTTTATGAGTATGTATATTATTTTTTTATAGGATAATAATTTGTTTAAATTAATTATATATAATTTTAAAATAAATTATAATATATGTTGAACTAGACGTAAGAGTTTGTTATGATAATATTATTTCATTGGGACATGTTTGATGTTAGGAATCTATTTATGTTTATGAGGTGTATAAAATTCCCCTTTGATATGATATATCATATATACTTATTAATTCATGTTATTTAACGTTAAATGGAAAATTATTATATATAAGGGGTTTTGATTTGAGTTTTAACAAACTAGTAAGGGATTATTTCACAATCTCATCATTATTCAAGATTGATTATGCTTACCTTTAATTTAGTAGATTAATATGACAATTTAACTTTTAAATGTTATATATATTATTTTACAATTGATATTTTTAAAAAATAATTTTTTTAATTTAATTTTTATCTCCATATTTAACACTAGGACATTATGATTTATTTCCATTTAAATAAATTCAAAATTTTTTATAGCTTATGATGCACGCAGCACCGACTTCACATGAAATATGAAGCTCTATTTAAATATTATTTAAAAATAACCATTAAAACCAATTAATTATGTTTTTTGGTATGAATAGTACTAATTAAATTATGAAAATTATATTTATATATTTATTATAAATAAAATATTAATCATTTGAATGTAAAATAAATGTTTTCTCAAATACTATTTGTTTTTAAATAAAATAGTTTCCTCGCTTATTACAAACTTATGATAAAATTATTTTTTAAGAAATATAGAAAATTTATTTACTAAAAATAAATGAATTTTTTTAAAAATAATATCAAAATTATTTAATGTTTAATTTTTGGGATTTTTTCAAAAACTTACATTTTTCAATGAATAGTGAAAAATATTGATTTTTATTTAAAACTGTCTTTTCCATTAATTAATTTTAATTTTTAAATTATATTAAAAATTATATTAAAAATAAAATTAGTTAAATTATATTAAGGTTTTACTAATTTATGTTATTTTAATGAATTTCATTTTTAAATTTGATATTAAAACCTTCTACTCTTAAGATCATTGTCTTTGGAAATCTTTTTTCCATCACTTTTGTAGGTATAATTTTAAATTGGATTATACCACATCAGTGAATTGAACATAGAAAAACTGATACCATATTTTTAACCATCATAATTTATATTATTTAATACTTTTAACTTAATGTTTTTTCATTATAATTAGTTAATGCATTAAAATTTTATCACTCCATTTAATGTAAAAACCAATTTACCAGCGGTTAAAATAATAGGATAAGTGTTAAAAATACCAAATAACTTTTAGAAAAAATGGTATTATTTATAAATTAAATCTTACAAGGGTATACAATTACCATTTTTTGTATTTTTACATGATAAAAATGAGGGTTTATTTTATTCTTTTTAAAAATTACATTTATGTCCTCTCATCCAATATTAAAAGGCCACCGACTCACCTCACCCTTTCAATATTAAAATACAATTTTTTAGTAAGGACCTAAATAAATAACATCTATACTACCTTACCAACATTTTAGATCATTTTTTGATTAAAAATCCAAAATAAGAATGAATTTTGTTAAAACATAAAGAAACTTGTCTAAAATATTTACAACATTCTTAATCATGTTTTTTTTATTTTGTTTCTTCATGAAACTCCTTAAAATATTATTAAAAAATGATTATATAGAAACCTTATTAAATATGATATACCTTTATGTTATTAATTTCTATTCATTAACTATATCTATATGGTCTTCAATCAAATTTTAATCTAAACTGTTGATCATTTGTATGGTGGACTACCGCCTCACGAACCAATGAAATTCATTTTCCATCACCACCATTAAAAAATGATATAATAATGAATTAGGAAAATTTATATTTTATTTATTATAGTATTATTTATTTTTAACATTAATATAATATATACCTTCATACTTTTCATTTCCTTTATAATATAGTAATGTTGATTGTATGTATAACAGTCTTCCGCCTCACGAGGCGATGTGATTGTTTTTTCAAAAACACTTTACATAGAACTTAACAATTATAGATTAAATGAATATATGTGATATATATGAAATGATATAAATTATTTAAAATTAATATATCACACACTCCCTTATAATTTTACCTATAAAGGGAATGATATCTTCTCTTGTGCGTATAAAGGACCTTCAATCCCCATAAAGCGATGTGACCCATTTTCCATGACAAACATTCAAAAATAGTTCTAATTATGTATAAAATATTTTTATATAATTATTATTACATTAGTATCATTATTTATATGTTATATTTAAATTCTATTTACATGAACTGGAACATTAATAATGAAACACACCGGAGAAACCAAGGCAATTCACACCAGAAACAATAAAAATAATGAAATATTATTAAAAATAGGTGGTAAAATGTTATAACCGGATAATATATGATATTATAAATATGATTATGGTTCTGTTAAGAATTAATAAAATTATTAAAACCATTATACTTGAGTTTAAAGAGTGTTCAACTATAGAAAAGTGCGAGTTAAGGGATTCTGTCTCAATTTCAATTTCATTGAGATAGATTTGTTAATATGAATCGATTTACATTTATGTGGTTTATATATTTCCCCTTTTATGTATTTAACATGAATAAATATTTATAAATTATTATTAATGTCTTTTTTTAAGATTATTATTCATGGGGATACAATTTAAAAGTTACCATAGAGGTAATGAACTTATTTTTCAATCTCACTTTCTTTTCTGATTACTTAATTTCCCTAGAAAATATACCTTTCTTAAAGTCATGTTCATTAGATATTTAATTTAATTTAAATATAAATATTCATTTTTGATATATTTTATTATATCCTAAACCATATTACTTTTTTAAATATTAATTTTACATTGAATGTTAAATGATATACTAGGGAAACATTGAAAAGTTTGTATCCTTTAACAATACATATATTTGATGATAAGGAATGTTGATTTATGAATTAAATAAAATATTTGATATTTGCGTAATGATTTGGAAATATCATGACTGGTTGGGCCTGGTTATAGATAAGCCCTTTATTCATTAACCAATCTTGTGATACAAATTAGTTGGCCAAATGAGATGGATTTTTACCTAGAGTTTTTAACTCTCTCGAGAAATGTATTAACAATAGAGGTATCATCATTCATGATATAATAATTTACAATAATTAACCATTTAAATCAATTGTAATTTATTTATTATTATTATTATCCATGATATTTTTTATAGTGAACATATCTCTAAATATATTTCATTAATATTTTTTTGATTAAATTGCTTGTTTGTTGAGTTATTTAACAATAAATTTTGATTATTCCTTAAAAAATTATGTTATTTAATAAATTTATTTGATATAATTCATGTTAAATTATTTTAATTTTTTATATCAATTTTTTTATTTATTTATTATAGCTTTAAATGTACATTACCCTTATTGAGCAATTGATATCATCTTAATTTTGATTCCATTCCCCAAGATATAAATGAATGATTCTTGGAATCAGTTTAAAGAAGAAAACTGTTTTCTATTACTACACATTTTATTTAATTACCCATTGTAAAATGGATATCATGTATATATCTGGTTCTATAAAACTGATAAATTTATTGGCCCTTAAATATTTGACCCATTATATATATGCTAATATAATTGAGATCACTCCAACTATAAGATAATAGTTTCAATTCATTATAATCGGTATTTGAGTAAATTTAGTAGAATACTTGGGATCCTGGTTTATGAAAAAATTGATCAATTAATATAGATATATGATATACTCTGAAGATTTGTGTAGAATAATATACTAATGTTTTTAAAGAAGATATTATATGAGTTTTCCTTGAAATACACCCCATTCTGGGTACTAGGAGTGGATGTGGTTCTTAGGAAAACATAAATAGGGTAAATAATAATGAAAAGGGATCATTTGACTTGTAATTATCATCATCTAGTGCATGAAACCAGGCCTCACAGCGCACCACGTTTGATTCTCCTAGGGGATATGATTAGGGAAATTTAATTTTTTTATTACTAACCATTTTGAGTAATTTGTAAATAAATATACCCCTAAAGAGACCATGTGTATGATTCTACGATTGTTAATGCATAAATTGTTTTATTTATATTATCTGTTTTCCTATATTTATAAGTAGAAATTATGAATTAAAATTCCTATTTTATGATATAATCGAGTATATTCCATTACTTATAAATAAATCTCGGAAGGGAGAAGGAGCCACCACTCATGGATGATATTGATATTTCCCTGTTGAGAAATTGAATAAAACTAGTAGTGGATCTGAGAATATCATGGCTATATAATGGTATCATAATCATGTTATGAAAAATAAACATTCCTAGATGGACAACATACTACATAGAATTATTCAAAAATGTTTGATAGCTTCATGCAACCAAATACCCCATAATGTGGTGGGGATACTAATCACATGGAATATAAGAAATGCATTTAGTCTCTTGATAAGATATTTATAGTGTTTGGATGAGATTAAAGGGTAATGGTTACACTTGTAGAGTATTATAAAAAGACAAATATGATCAATGATGTTCATTGATCTAAAAGTTTTAGGAGGAAGGGGAAATAAAATTCATAGAATGGAAATCTTTTAATGGGACATTATTCAACAAATATTTCCCTCATGAGTAGAAAACTAAAAGGAAGAGAAGTATACTTAGATTAAAAAAAGAATAATATTATAGTTATTTAAGGTATGATTCTATATTTTCAAGGTTATACAGTTATTTTACAAATTACATATGAACTATAAATTTCCCGATTGACCATTATGTTAAAGTGAATAAGATAAGTCTACTACATGCACTCGTTTTATAATATTATTTAATACATGATCAAATATTTTTATGTGTCATAAAAATAGGGAAGGAATTTTATAAATTTTACATGTTTAATGGAAACAAATAATATAAAAAGTCGAATGAGAAAAAATAAAAATGTATTGTGTCAAATAAGTAGAAGAAAATGAAGAAATTTCTATATTATGAGAACTGTTGATTGAATTATCCTAGGAAATGAATGATGGATTTGGTAATTTATAATAAGTATGGAGATAATGATCATTAATATAAAGAATAAAAATGTACTAAATAGAACAATTATTCAGTGTTATATATAGAGAACTAGGCTTATCTTACAGAGATATTACATCATTTTTTATAAATCCTCATTACATTATATAAAAACATTTCATATGATTGTAATAGTTTAGTACCTTCAGATTCTTAGAAACACAAACACTAGACCATAATTGAGCTACATCATCTCCCACTCCATTTTTTGATAACTATCACCCTTAATAGAAATATATTACATAATATATATCTTTATAACATGTGGAATGGAAAAAAAAGAAAGGGTGATATCATATTCTTCGTAAGTATAAACAAGATAGGTATATAATTAAAACATTAACATAAGGGTGTGAGATCTTGAGAATAAAATTTTTATAGGAAACCCTACATATCAAAGATCATTATATCGATTCATGAAATAAATATTAGAAGTTCATAATACATGAATCTTAAGGGGATCGAAGAAAATGAGAAAAGAGAGAATAATATTGGTGCGTTACATGAACTTTTTGGAATACCCATAATCATAGAAAATAATTTACATATTAGTCAAATATTACTACTAAGTCTATCATAGTATAAAAAGTCATCATTTTTATGAAGTTTACTCTTAATTCCAGCTATGTCTTACTGTATCAGGTGTGAACCGTGTTCCATCCATGTAAAAATATACTGTGTTTATTCCACATTCCATCCTTTTCTATCCTATGAGATATATAATTATTTACACAATTCAATATAGGGAGATATAGGTCCCACAAATCACATAATTAAATCATACAAATTTGTTCTATATGATCATAAAAACTAATCCTAACATAAATCATGAAATGATATGGGTATCATAAAATTTCATCACATCATTGCCTATGAAAAATTGTTATCTTTAATAATCATTTCAACATATAAAATCCCATAAAAATAAACGGGTTTAATAATTATTTTATCATGGTATAACTTATGGAAGATAAAGGGGTTTCATCAAAATCATTCCAAAAAAACATAACCCATTTTGAGAAATAATATTAATGGTATCTATGGATCATATCATTGTTAGGGTATATGTAACACAAACATATTCCATCTTAGATGGAAAATAATTTTGAAAGGCTATTCAAACATTTCCGGAGGAAAATATCATTTATAATTTGAAAATATTTATTCAAAAAATTAAACATTTAGGAAAATTGTTCATTTTAAAATATAATTGAAATAATATAATGGAATATTTAAATAAAATATTGCCTATGACAATGGAAAACTCTATTCATGTCATAAATGGTAAAATGATGTTTCCTTTAACATTTTAATTAAAAAGAAAATGGAAATTTTTTGAGAAAATGAAATTAATATTTACCTATAAATTTTTATTTGTAAAAAATAAACCATGGTTAAAATGGTTTTTAAAAATTATAATAGAATAATAAAATATTTTTGAATCCTTTTTAAAAAAATATGTTTTTCAATTAAAAAATTCCAACTGAAGAGAGAAATAATGTCTAATTTTCTAAAAAAATCTTAATAATTTTAATTACTAAAGAGTAGAAAATGGAACAATTAATTGATGATATCATTATTAAATATAATAGAATATAATAAATGAGAATTATTTAGAGTTATATAATTATATTTCAATATTTTGGACCTAATTATAAAAAATCCTGATAAATGAAGAGATTGTAAAAAAATTACTGCTTTGATAACCTAGAATCATAAACCTAAAGAAGGAAGAACATAAAATGAATCATAAAATATAATGAGGATTAATAAATTCATGATATGTAATCTAAACTATTCTATATACCCACCTCATGAAATAATATATGTTTATAACTTAACATACTTCCCAATGAAGGAAAATTGAGGCAAAACATTCCTTAATGGTTGAGTAACATTTGAATCCTAATCCCCATGAGATAATAGCTTAAACAGAATCATTAATTATTGTTAAATGAGGATTATTAATGATATATCATTTCATAGGTATGTATATACACCACATAAATGAAATTATTGGTAAATATGGAATAAGTCTCTCAGAAATAAAAGCGAGACAAGAAATTTAATTACGTTATGTCTTGAATTCTATCATACTCATTAAAAAATAATATATAATAATAATAAGTTTATTATAAATATAAAGTAACAGTATGTTAATATATAAAATACAATATATTATTTTTTAATGACATTATATTACCTTTTTATTTAGAATTACATTTTTAAGTTACGTTTTGGGTAATAACCGCTTTATTTTTCATATAAGTTTTAATTTTTTGTATATTTTTCCTCATACTTTGATCATGGTTTCATAATATTCATAATATATATCATGATATAAATATAATATATATTAATCATATATTTATATCTGGTAATTCATAAAATTTGGTTATTTGAAATGAAATACATCCTTCATGGAGATGATAGGCGGTACGCACGCATGAATGTTGTTTCCATTTTCTTTATGTATTGAAAGAAACAAAAGTAAATGATATATATATATATATTTTAATTTATCAATAATTTTTATTTCATATATATCAAATATTTTTTTTCAATCCTTTATAAATTCCATTTGTGTAACGCCCCGACCCCAGTTACCCAGAGTCGGTGCATTATTACATAACATTGGCATGATCACAAGAAAGATCAAATCTCGAAAGACCGATTGGTTTAGTAGCCTTGGAAACACTAGATATATTCATAAGTTTTACATTACATCATAAAATGAAAAACTACTACAACAACATAATGTCTCCATAATCCACACTACTATCCCCTCATAATGTCCCTACAGGTCATTCATAATTTACTTCTTCACATCCTGGGGAAAAATAAAACATAGAAAAGGGGTGAGCTCAAATGCCCAGTAAGGATAACAATATAGCGGAAACTTTCATAAATAAGAATAAACATTTAAGGCAATGCATTACTAAAACAAAAGCCTTTTAAAATTGAACTTTCAACATGGTAGGGCATAAATAAAATTAAATAATGCCATTTACTTATTCACATGGATATTCTACTAATCGAATAATCACATGCAAAAATCAATAACCACTTTCATAATGTTGGAATGCATAATGCCAGACTATCATAACCACATAGCCAAGGCCTCGTGCCAAGACTACAAATAAGATTTTGTCAAGGCCTTGTGCCAAGACACTAGTTTGTCTCATGAGACATACCGATGCATCGAGGAGCTATAGCGGGCTCCACCCATCACTTATTAAGTCCAATGCATTCCCATATGAAAAGGTTTAAACATAACATAAACATTCGTATTAAAACTAGCATACGAAATGTCAATAATTTCACCATAAACTATGAATGGTATAAAAATAGCACATCCACAGTCAAACATATCACAAAACCTTCAATACAATATATAAGTTTTGTATCATAATAAATCAACTTCAAATAATCTTAAAATCCATCAAAGGATGTTGACATAGATGAAATCAAAATTCTTTTTAAAGAAGTATCTCCTTTTATTTTGAAATCATTTAAGATCCATATAAAATAAAACATTTTCTTTGAAAATATTCTTATAAGCTTGTATGGAAAGCTTCGACGATTTTATAACGGCGGAAAATAACCGCACCCGTCGTATAAGTTAAAAAAAACATTCTTACCTCAATTTTGTCGAAGAGGTTAAAAAGGACCTTGTTTTGAAAACGACGGAAAGATTCCTTTATAAACCTCTTATAAAAAGTCAAACAAGGGTATAAATGACTTTAACCCATATTCTTGTAAATAGTAAAAATGTTTTGAAATACATTTTTAAGAAACAAGGATGTGGATGATAAAGATATCCCAGTAGATTATTACGTATAAACAACCTCGGATAATGAAGAGATTGTGAAATAACCCTTACCAATTTGGTAACTTATGAAACATACAACCCATGAAAGAGATATCATACAATGAATATGTAAATACACATAAATTAGAGTGTATTACACAAAGAATATAATTATGGGTAGTACATACACCACACAAAAGGTGATGGTGGCAATATGACATGAATCTCACAGGAATAAGGAGTGAGATGAAAACCCCTTACCTTGTACTTTTCCTTTGTTGGGGTAGGTTAACCTCCTGTATAATGGTGAAATAATTGTTATTAAATTATACAAGAATCATATACATTAATATGATATCATATATGATCTTTTAACATTGCTTTATTAATAATATATTAGTATTATCGTCGTTTCAGGTGATAATCGATTCGTTCTTCTTAAATGTTTGGTTACGTAAGACATGTTTGTAATGGATAGATTATATCTTATTCATAATCATAATGATATTAACATTATTTTTAACCCTAAAATGAGAATAAGACTTGAATGGATACGATGGAGGATGGATCTCACCGCGTTCGTGGAGACGGTAGTCCGTATGTACGCACGAACGCTACTTCCATTTAATTTTTATTTTAAAAGAATTGAATCCAAATGATACATAGGTATATTACTATTCCAGTATAATATAATATTTTATATATGTTACTTATGTTCATTAACACCATCCTTTATACGTTCCATGTGTGGTATGAACGAGTCATATCATTTTAAGGGGGCGGTAGTCCGCACTTCCTCAAATGAAATTATCGTATGTATATACAACATGAAACGAATAATGGTATGAAATAAAATGGAATTACAGAAGCTTATATATAAAATATATATCATTAATATCATATTTAATTACAGTTCCATCATAATGGCCACCATGAGAGGCGGTAAGATGTATTTGAACAATCATCGTTTCGTGAGGCGTTAGTTTGCCATCCATAGAAACATTATGTTCATCATCCATTAGATAGAGATGTGTGTATGTGTAGTTTTAATACTTCTTATAACAACATCCTAGTATATTGAGGATACTGGTATTGTTACAATAGAAAGGAAATAAAAAGAGTTTTGGGGTTGGAGAAGCAAAATAAATGAAAATAATTTAAGAGAAATCGTTACCTTTAATTTAGGTAACTCACTTTGGTTGGAACCAAAGGACTTCTTGAAATGCTTTCTGCCTAAGGGGAAGCTTCAAGGAGGAGGAGAGGGATGTGGGGAGCTTAGTTGGGCAGAGTTTGGACGAGCCAAGTGGCTTGAGAGGTGTGAGGAAAAGGGAAGGAGGAGTGCCCTTTTTATAAGAGGGGTGAGGGGCACCTTTGGAAAAGCTAGAAATATTAATTTATAATAAATTCATATTCGGTTTCTAATGGCTCCAAAGTTGACTATTCAAATGTTGAGGTGGGGATGGGTCGGAAAAAAACTCATCCAATAGAATTTAGACAGGTTTGGGTACTTATATTAACCTTATCTTTAAGTATTAACTCTAAGTTAATTAGTTTCACTTTTACAATGTCTCTTTGTATTTTTATATAATATGGTTAATAAACTTACTATATACATCCAAGCGACCCCCAAGTGGTCCATTAATGAGGAACCTATCATAATATAAGTCTCTTGGCCGAACCTTAGATTTTTAGGAATTTAATATCAATTAATAATATAATATTTGTTTTAAGAACTCTTTTATGTCAATTTTGACACTATTCAATAGTTGATTTTTGTTAAACTCCTAACAGATTGATTACTTCGAAAAAAGTCAATTAAATCAATCCTAATATATCATATTATCATAGAAAATTAGTTTAATTCATTAAAAGTTTCATATTATAATTATTTGGGTATTTATAAGATCAATTATTTTTATTTTTCACTATTTTAGTAATTACTGCATCATCATTGTGTCATAAATAAAATAAATTATATAATGTCTAAAAATTATAAATAAAATATCATTATGTAGGAAATCTTTTTAGCTTTCTAATGAATATTTATAATCGAAACTCCAACATGTATAACCCTATGTAAAAATTCTTCTTCTAAAAGATGTAAGCTTATGCCATTTTTGTATTCATTTTAACTTAATTAAAATAAAGTGTCATTATCACTCACAAGTGGATCCATGGGGTCCCAAAATAGACCCAAAGATGCCCATGGTCGACCATGTATCAACCAATAGGTTTAAGACACGTTTTAGGGTAATTTATTATTATTATAATATTATTTTTTAACCCTTATTTACCGGATTTACCCTTAACCATGGTAAATAAAATATTTACCGCAGTAATTATTCAAAATGTCTAAAAATAAAAGTTACCTATTTACACAATTTGAACATCCTGATTCCAAATATGGAATCCATTTTTATAAATTCAAAACACAGAAGTGGCAGAAATTAATTTAAAATTAATTCCCGCTGTCAAAACAAAAAGCGTGTTTTTAAGAGATAATAACTATCAAAAGATTGACACTTGTTTATGTTCGGTTTAATTGTAAAATTATGTCCAATGACCAACATTATATTAAGTGGTAAAAATATATTCTAAATATACTTTAAAACCACTCAAATTAATAATTTATCACTATTAATTATTTTGATTAAAAAAGTTGTTTTTAATTAAAATTTAGTAATTTTCACTATTCATCAAAATATGAAAGTTATCCGAAATGTACCAAAATTTCACCTTAGGCTAAATTAGATATTCCAAATCCAAAAATGAAGTCCATTTCAAAATATAAAATATATATAATTTCAAAATTTAGGTATTACTATTCATAACAACTTGTTTGATCGGTTGTGGTGTGTGTTAAAACTCAAGGTTGCGTACAACACACGCTACTATTTTATTCAAAGGAAAGCGTACCGTGGAAGCTTGGGATGTTTCATTTTAAATTTTTTTGATGTCCCAATTTATTCAGATAGTTTAAAATATTTTATTTAAAAAGGTTTCACTATTAAAGTTGATAAAAGTGCAATACTGAAAATGAATCTGTTCTTGCATTATGACTAAAAAACTCATAATAGGAATTCTAAAATTATAAGGATTATATAAAGTTCAAAATGTTGTTAATACTATTAATGGCCTCTTTTAATGGCTTTTTTTTGTACGTCATGGTGTGATTGAACTCAGTGTTGCGTGTAGTGCAAGTTATTGAATTATTTTAAAGAAATAACACACTATGAAATCATGGGGTGTTACATTCTCCCCTCCTTCAATAAATTGCGTCCTCGCAATTTGAAATTGTTCTTCGAAAATAAAAGGTTGATAATAGAAAATATCTTTGTGGGAAAACCCACATCGGAAATTAGGTTACTAAAATTTAGTCTTAATATGAGGAAAAGAGAAATGAAAGAGTCACCACCAAATTATGATCTCGATTAGGAGAACATTGGTGGCAATTAGAGACATATAATTGGAGGAAAAACGTAAATATTTATAGGTAGTGATTGAGATCATCAATCACAAACAAGTGTATAATTGAGGTCCTTAAATTCATCAATCTATGATGATTTGAAATACCATCGGTTCAACAAAACATAGGGTATTAGGATAACACATTTTTGACGTTTCAAAATATCATAGTTGAAATCCCACATCGAAAAATGAATTAACGAGGCCTCTATTTAAAATAAAGAGTGGAAAGTATGAAGATTACCGAAAATAACACATACTAGGGTTCCATGTAGGAAAATATGGATATGGAAGAGAAATCTAACCATCAATTATCTGATGGAGAGTGGTAGAGAACATGGCTATGAAAAGGCCAACAATCCCAAGGCCATGAATTAGTGATGATTTAAGGTACCATCTAGGACAACATTTTTGTTCTAAGTTCCTTTTATTAATGTTGAGGAATATATTTATGAGATTGGCTAAGATCATAAGGAGATATACTTACTTTATAATTAGAGTTTTATCCATTAATAAATTTCTACCACAAACTCATCTTTCACTCTAAAAGATAATAGAATGTTATTCGTACAGGGTTCCAAAATAAATGAATTTATAATTAATCTACCAGATCTTAAAAAAACAACATTATTTAATCCAGGACATCTCTTGGGCCAGTGGTAGGTGATACACCCTTGTCGCCCTTCGGTTGCGGGTTCAAGTCTCGCAGCCTTGCCGGACGCGACGGGTTGCCGCCCGACCTCTGGGTTGTCCTTTTATGGTAATCCAAAATAATCCAAACTAGAACTATCCAAAATACTTCTGTCTAAACTCACAGTCCAACATTTATAAGGAAGGTAAACATAATATAGATCCTTTTTACCCCCTAATAGAATATGAATACCTTCATCATGTATTACCATATTCCTTATTGATTACATTCATGCTCCCTTATTCCATATAGAATGTTGGATATACTTCATCAATCCAAAAATGTTTTAAACCCCCAAAAAAATGATGGAATATACAAATCATTAATCAGTTTCAAGGTAGTCAAGAATATCCAACATAATTTATCCAAATCAATCATGTATTATTCTAAAATCACTAACTCGGTATCAGAACTATATTATGGTTTATCTTTCTCTCAACCATATATTTTCCAAAAATTTATCCTGCTATTGAGTCACTTTTCTTTGTTCCACACAATCTCAAGTCCTTAATGAAATAGTACTGCAGTACAATCCTTATATACTCCATAATTATTATAACAAGTACATTGTTGATACAACACTCAATTGACATAATCAACATAAGAACTCTAATCATTCCTCTTCATCTGTGGTAGTATCATAACTTGATTATTATCCAATAGCATCATTTGCGGCATAGTTTGATGACTGGGACATAGGTTCGCGTAGTGTCCAAACTCCTTGCAAATGAAGCATTGTACATTTGAAACCATTTTCTTACCCTTGCAGTCATGTACTTTGTGCCCTTTTCCTCCACACTTATAACAAACTCCCATTCCTTTCAGGCAATTTCCAGGGTGTTTCTTTCCACAGTTACCACATATGGGAAAATTCTTCTTTTCCCTCTTCCCTTTATCCATTTTTCTCTCTTCCATCCTTTTCTTCTCTTGCTTCCCTTCAAAGCCATAGGACTCAGTAAACTCTTTACTTATCTTATCAACACATGATATTATTTCTTCATATGATGATAATACATGGGAGACTATTTCTCTTATAAATTCTAGCTTAAGACCATGAAAGATATGATCCTTCCTTCTCTTTGGATCATGTGCATTTCTGGAGTTCTCATTCCTTCTACTGGGCGCCATTTCTAAACAAATGCATAAACTAGATCAGTTTATGAATCGAAATACATAATCCCATACTCATAAAACACTTAACATAAATTGAACTATTTATGGATATAATCCATAATCATAAAAATGTTTTCTTTGAGGAAGTATATACTCATAAACCCTTCATAATGATTTGTAAAGATAGTGAGAGTTATCCTAAGCATATCCCCCGGGAGTGTCGTAACCAAGAGTGCAGCAAGGCCCGTTGTCGTGCACCAGTTCCCGTTCGAGTCTAGCTCAAAGCGGTGTTTTCGGGTTTTACCCCTAGGTACATCTGTGCCAGAGCCGCCTCTACCTGCTCGTATCCAGACAGGGATGTATTGCTCGGAAAACTCACAAAGTCTCTACAATACCAAAATACTAGGAAGTTCTTCTATACAAATCCTCAAAGTTCATCTTAGGTATACGTGCTCTAATCAGAGTTTATCTAAATCTAGCTTCCAAGGTTTGTACTAAACTTCCTCTGATACCAACTGTAACGCCCCGACCCCAGCTACCCAGAGTCGGTGCATTACTTCGTAACATTGGCATGATCACAAGAAAGATCAAATCTCGAAAGACCGATTGGTTTAGTAGCCTTGGAAACACTAGATATATTCATAAGTTTTACATTACATCATAAAATGAAAAACTACTACAACAACATAATGTCTCCATAATCCACACTACTATCCCCTCATAATGTCCCTACAGGTCATTCATAATTTACTTCTTCACATCCTGGGGAAAAATAAAACATAGAAAAGGGGTGAGCTCAAATGCCCAGTAAGGATAACAATATAGCGGAAACTTTCATAAATAAGAATAAACATTTAAGGCAATGCATTACTAAAACAAAAGCCTTTTAAAATTGAACTTTCAACATGGTAGGGCATAAATAAAATTAAATAATGCCATTTACTTATTCACATGGATATTCTACTAATCGAATAATCACATGCAAAAATCAATAACCACTTTCATAATGTTGGAATGCATAATGCCAGACTATCATAACCACATAGCCAAGGCCTCGTGCCAAGACTACAAATACGATTTTGTCAAGGCCTTGTGCCAAGACACTAGTTTGTCTCATGAGACCTACCGATGCATCGAGGAGCTATAGCGGGCTCCACCCGTCACTTATTAAGTCCAATGCATTCCCATATGAAAAGGTTTAAACATAACATAAACATTCGTATTAAAACTAGCATACGAAATGTCAATAATTTCACCATAAACTATGAATGGTATAAAAATAGCACATCCACATTCAAACATATCACAAAACCTTCAATACAATATATACGTTTTGTATCATAATAAATCAACTTCAAATAATCTTAAAATCCATCAAAGGATGTTGACATAGATGAAATCAAAATTCTTTTTAAAGAAGTATCTCCTTTTATTTTGAAATCATTTAAGATCCATATAAAATAAAACATTTTCTTTGAAAATATTCTTATAAGCTTGTATGGAAAGCTTCGACGATTTTATAATGGCGGAAAATAACCGCACCCGTCGTATAAGTTAAAAAAAACATTCTTACCTCAATTTTGTCGAAAAGGTTAAAAAGGACCTTGTTTTGAAAACGACGGAAAGATTCCTTTATAAACCTCTTATAAAAAGTCAAAAAAGGGTATAAATGACTTTAACCCATATTCTTGTAAATAGTAAAAATGTTTTGAAATACATTTTTAAGAAACAAGGATGTGGATGATAAAGATATCCCAGTAGATTATTACGTATAAACAACCTCGGATAATGAAGAGATTGTGAAATAACACTTACCAATTTGGTAACTTATGAAACATACAACCCATGAAAGAGATATCATACAATGAATATGTAAATACACATAAATTAGAGTGTATTACACAAAGAATATAATTATGGGTAGTACATACACCACACAAAAGGTGATGGTGGCAATATGACATGAATCTCACAGGAATAAGGAGTGAGATGAAAACCCCTTACCTTGTACTTTTCCTTTGTTGGGGTAGGTTAACCTCCTGTATAATGGTGAAATAATTGTTATTAAATTATACAAGAATCATATACATTAATATGATATCATATATGATCTTTTAACATTGCTTTATTAATAATATATTAGTATTATCGTCGTTTCAGGTGATAATCGATTCGTTCTTCTTAAATGTTTGGTTACGTAAGACATGTTTGTAATGGATAGATTATATCTTATTCATAATCATAATGATATTAACATTATTTTTAACCCTAAAATGAGAATAAGACTTGAATGGATACGATGGAGGATGGATCTCACCGCGTTCGTGGAGACGGTAGTCCGTACGTACGCACGAACGCTACTTCCATTTAATTTTTATTTTAAAAGAATTGAATCCAAATGATACATAGGTATATTACTATTCCAGTATAATATAATATTTTATATATGTTACTTATGTTCATTAACACCATCCTTTATACGTTCCATGTGTGGTATGAACGAGTCATATCATTTTAAGGGGGCGGTAGTCCGCACTTCCTCAAATGAAATTATCTTATGTATATACAACATGAAACGAATAATGGTATGAAATAAAATGGAATTACAGAAGCTTATATATAAAATATATATCATTAATATCATATTTAATTACAGTTCCATCATAATGGCCACCATGAGAGGCGGTAAGATGTATTTGAACAATCATCGTTTCGTGAGGCGTTAGTTTGCCATCCATAGAAACATTATGTTCATCATCCATTAGATAGAGATGTGTGTATGTGTAGTTTTAATACTTCTTATAACAACATCCTAGTATATTGAGGATACTGGTATTGTTACAATAGAAAGGAAATAAAAAGAGTTTTGGGGTTGGAGAAGCAAAATAAATGAAAATAATTTAAGAGAAATCGTTACCTTTAATTTAGGTAACTCACTTTGGTTGGAACCAAAGGACTTCTTGAAATGCTTTCTGCCTAAGGGAAAGCTTCAAGGAGGAGGAGAGGGATGTGGGGAGCTTAGTTGGGCAGATTTTGGACGAGCCAAGTGGCTTGAGAGGTGTGAGGAAAAGGGAAGGAGGAGTGCCCTTTTTATAAGAGGGGTGAGGGGCACCTTTGGAAAAGCTAGAAATATTAATTTATAATAAATTCATATTCGGTTTCTAATGGCTCCAAAGTTGACTATTCAAATGTTGAGGTGGGGATGGGTCGGAAAAAAACTCGTCCAATAGAATTTAGACAGGTTTGGGTACTTATATTAACCTTATCTTTAAGTATTAACTCTAAGTTAATTAGTTTCACTTTTACAATGTCTCTTTGTATTTTTATATAATATGGTTAATAAACTTACTATATACATCCAAGAGACCCCCAAGTGGTCCATTAATGAGGAACCTATCATAATATAAGTCTCTTGGCCGAACCTTAGATTTTTAGGAATTTAATATCAATTAATAATATAATATTTGTTTTAAGAACTCTTTTATGTCAATTTTGACACTATTCAATAGTTGATTTTTGTGAAACTCCTAACAGATTGATTACTTCGAACAAAGTCAATTAAATCAATCCTAATATATCATATTATCATAGAAAATTAGTTTAATTCATTAAAAGTTTCATATTATAATTATTTGGGTATTTATAAGATCAATTATTTTTATTTTTCACTATTTTAGTAATTACTGCATCATCATTGTGTCATAAATAAAATAAATTATATAATGTCTAAAAATTATAAATAAAATATCATTATGTAGGAAATCTTTTTATCTTTCTAATGAATATTTATAATCGAAAATCCAACATTTATAACCCTATGTAAAAATTCTTCTTCTAAAAGATGTAAGCTTATGCCATTTTTGTATTCATTTTAACTTAATTAAAATAAAGTGTCATTATCACTCACAAGTGGATCCATGGGGTCCCAAAATAGACCCAAAGATGCCCATGGTCGACCATGTATCAACCAATAGGTTTAAGACACGTTTTAGGGTAATTTATTATTATTATAATATTATTTTTTAACCCTTATTTACCGGATTTACCCTTAACCATGGTAAATAAAATATTTACCGCAGTAATTATTCAAAATGTCTAAAAATAAAAGTTACCTATTTACACAATTTGAACATCCTGATTCCAAATATGGAATCCATTTTTCTAAATTCAAAACACAGAAGTGGCAGAAATTAATTTAAAATTAATTCCCGCTGTCAAAACAAAAAGCGTGTTTTTAAGAGATAATAACTATCAAAAGATTGACACTTGTTTATGTTCGGTTTAATTGTAAAATTATGTCCAATGACCAACATTATATTAAGTGGTAAAAATATATTCTAAATATACTTTAAAACCACTCAAATTAATAATTTATCACTATTAATTATTTTGATTAAAAAAGTTGTTTTTAATTAAAATTTAGTAATTTTCACTATTCATCAAAATATGAAAGTTATCCGAAATGTACCAAAATTTCACCTTAGGCTAAATTAGATATTCCAAATCCAAAAATGAAGTCCATTTCAAAATATAAAATATATATATTTTCAAAATTTAGGTATTACTATTCATAACAACTTGTTTGATCGGTTGTGGTGTGTGTTAAAACTCAAGGTTGCGTACAACACACGCTACTATTTTATTCAAAGGAAAGCGTACCGTGGAAGCTTGGGATGTTTCATTTTAAATTTTTTTGATGTCCCAATTTATTCAGATAGTTTAAAATATTTTATTTAAAAAGGTTTCACTATTAAAGTTGATAAAAGTGCAATACTGAAAATGAATCTGTTCTTGCATTATGACTAAAAAACTCATAATAGGAATTCTAAAATTATAAGGATTATATAAAGTTCAAAATGTTGTTAATACTATTAATGGCCTCTTTTAATGGCTTTTTTTTGTACGTCATGGTGTGATTGAACTCAGTGTTGCGTGTAGTGCAAGTTATTGAATTATTTTAAAGAAATAACACACTATGAAATCATGGGGTGTTACAATTTGAATCATGAACAAATCACATCGCTTCTCTAGGCGGTAGTCCTCCGTACACACGAACGATGTTATCGAATTCCCACAAACTAGAATGCATGAAGGTATGGGTCAATAAATAATTCTATAATAATAATAAATTAATAAATATCATTTATATAATATATAAACAATATTTCCAACATTATTACCAACCTTCAAAGCTGTAAATTAAAATACAAGCAATATCTGTTCTCGAGGCGGTAGTCTGTCGTACACAAGAATGATAATTTTGTAACACATTTGATTAAACAGTATTTTTGTAGGAAATAAAATTAACATAAAATAATATTAATATATTAAATATTATAGGTTTATTATATAATAATTATATAAACTAATTTATTGTTTCTGAGGAAAAAATAACACAATATGTTCGTCGATGAATGTTAAATCTTCTTTGGGTATCTCCTTTTGGTTTTCATAAAAGGACTTACCTGGTTGAATTTAATCCCTAAATTAGGACTATAATATGATTAAATGGAATTTAATATGTTTTTTTGGTGGGTATTGTCCAAAATAATCGGCTTTATGGTGTTAAGAGGTGGGAGAGGAGGTGGCCTTTTTAAGGGAAGTTCGTGGCACTCTCAATTTTTTTTGAAAGATTGAATTCCACCCTCATTATTTAATGTATAGAGAACCCAATAATGACCCATTCTATAAATAAGAAATTATCAAGTCAATATATGACCATATAATGGGTTTTAGAAAAATAATAGGTCATTTTTAAACCTTATATTCTAATTTTAACCTCTAAGAATTTTTTTTATGTTAATCACTTGTAATAAATTTTAATTGTTTTCTCAAATCTCCATATTTAAAAGTTAATTTTAAATTATTAAAAATTATTTATTATAATGATTAAAAATATGTAATCCATTTTTCCAAATTCAATTCATAGAATTGGAAATGTTAAATTAAAATTATTCATGCTGATGTGATAATAAAGCAGGATTTAAAGTAAAAATGATCAATTGTTAACAATGTTTATATATTATATTTTAATATAAAATTGATTCTAGTGACATTAATTGGATTAAAAGATATATAATTGAACTAATTTCACATTAAAACAAAAATATAATATAATTTTATATTATATATAAAGTAAACGAAAATGAAGTTTTCAATTAAAAATTGGAATTTTTCATTATTCATAAAAAAATATAACTTTTTAAAAAAATCAAGAAAAATAAAACTAAACTAATTTTTAAAATTTTAAATAAATAAATTTGTTTTAACGAAAATATTTTTCAAAATAGTAAAAAATTATTTTTATTATTTTTCATAAAATAAATAAAATTAGTTCTTTGAGAAAATAGTATTTTTAAACATATAAATTCTTTACTAAAATTTATGTATTTTATTTTCTATTGGATTAAATTATATAAAACCATTACAAATAATATTGGAAAGCAGCTATTACTATTCATTTTTATAATTCTAATTTTTGGGTAATAACTATTGATTTGAAATGACCGTATTAATAATATTTCATTGTCTTGTTAAAACTCAGTGTCGTGTGTCAGTTGAGAAAACTGAGCGTTGTTAATGGAATTTACTTTATTCAAAAAATAATAATTCCTAAATTTTGTGGGTGTTACATTATACCCACTTTAAAATGAATTTCTCCATTGAAATTCATCACTAAGATAGGAAAAATTGTGAATACTTCTTCCTCATCATATCCTCATGTTCACATGTAGGTTTATCAAACTATTTTTTCTTCCCAAAACCTTGATTAGGTGAGTGGTATTGTATCATATAACATTAAATATATGATATATAATCAACAAAATTTGTTCTTTATAATAAATATATAGTTCTAGTGGTATAAATTGTGAGTTTATCACATGTGAATGGTCAGGTATATAATTCCTATGAAGAGATACATGGAACACAACATGGCCTTGATAGGGGCTTTGTGAAAGGAAAATGTTATAGGATTCCATTCTGATAAGATCAATAATTTGAAAGGGATCTATATACCTGGGGATTATTTTCCCTTTATTATCAAACCTCATAACCTTATTCCCTAGAGATATTCTTAGAAATAACTTATCACCAACATAATATTCTATATAAAAATATGATTATTATAATATATTCTCTATGGAATATGAAATTCTTTGATGTAATGCTAAATGGATCTAACCTTATCTAATATTTCACCAGCTATCTCATGTCACAATAGTTTTATTTCTCTAAATTCATTCCACAAATTAGTTAATCAACCATTATTTAAATAGGGGGATTCATAAAGAGCCATATCAATGCTTGAGTGAAAGAAATTTCTATAAGAAAAATCAACCTCAGGAAGGTGTTGATCTCAAAAACCTTAGAAATCAAAAGGAAAATATCTCAACATATCATCTAAGGTTTGAATTGTAATTTTATACTGGCCATATCTCTATTAAGGAAACCCAGTTCCAAAACTAAACTCCATATCAAGAGTTTTTTAGGACTTTTCCATAACATTGTGGTGAACCTCAGATCCGGATGAGATACAATAGAATTTCATAGTCCATGTAACCTTTCAACATTTTTAATTTATATTCAAGAAAACTGATCCAAATAAATGTCTTCACTTATTGAGATGAGGTGTCTTGAATTACTAACGGTATCTACTAAAAAATATATAACATCTTTCACTTTAGATATTTTGGAGAGTTTAATGACAAAATCCATGGTGATGTGTTTACTAATTCTATTCTATTATGGGTAATGATTGCATCATCCACTTTGAGTATTTTATTTCATTATTAACATTATGGAATTACAAGAACAAAGAAACAAAATCTCTGATATATTACATTATTCCATCCCACTAGATGTACATTTTTAATCCTATATACATCTTCATTCTTTCTAGATAAATATAAGATGATGAACTATGTCTTCACATAGATATATGGTTGAACATTTACATGGTAATGAAAATATCTTTTCCCTGTCTTCATTATTTCTTCATCCATCCTTTCCAAATCTATAAATATTGGTTAATTGGTTTTTCTTCATCATGGATATGAATAAATATCCTTTCTAATCAATGCATCAAAAAAAATTTAACATTACAAGGGTGGTAATGTATTAAGGAGTCATAATCATTAATTAGATCATACTATCTTATTTGGAGAGCATTAAACTCTTTATGTGTGAATATATACATTAATATTTTTTCATCAAAATATATATCACATATTCTCCATAGATATTATAACGACCCATACTTTACGTACATTGTTATTACTTCAAAATTGAAGCATACTTATTACAACATATAACAAAACCATGAAAGGACCGTATAGGTATAGTGTCTTTAGAAACTAGGAAACATAAAAAACTGGTTCATAAAGCATCTACATTGTCTCCCATTTATTTCATCATATCTATAGTCCCTTTTGGCATATCTTACTTAATAAGCTTCTTCCTGACCTGGGGAAAGAAAAAATACAAAAGGGTGAGCTCAAATGCTCAGTAAGGGTAAACAAAAGAAATATCAATCACATCATATTCCTAAGAACATAACATTTTGGATATCTTAACCTGCAAAAGAGAGCATAATTTCATAACATGGGATAAATCATAGTAGTGAAATGAAATACCAAATATCATAAATTAAAACATGAAACTTTGTGTCATACATACATAATCAGAGAGAATAATTTCTTATTAGTCAAGACTCATTGCCAATACTATCTTAGCGGACAAAGTCCATTTCTGAACCGAGTTCACTCCTCATTTCCGTCCTGTTTCATTGAACCGGTTTAACCTGCCATTCCAGTCATGTCAATCTCATGAGATATTAAATCTTTACCCAATGAATTAGAGGGAGATATAGGTCCCACCCATCTCATAATTATACCATTCTTAGGTGTGCCACAAAATCATAAACCATACATCATAGCGTAACCCATGTAATAAAATTGGGAATCTTAAACATCGTGACATCATAAAACAACTCATATAAGATAAAGGAATTCATAAAAATAATTCTGTCACAACATAATCAAATCAATGTAATAATAGGGACAGAAACAGAACCCTTTATTATCTTAGATGGAAAATAATTTTCATAAAACGCTTGAACTCCATTCTTGAGAAAAATATCCTTTCTACTTCAAAAACACTTTTCCTTTCTTAACATGTCATAAAATTATGAACTAAAATAAGTTGATTAAAAATAAACTTTAAAACTTGTAAAGGAAACTTCTGGGAAATAATGTTTTAAAAATCCATTCATGCTGTATAAGTTAAAAAAAACATTCTTCTCGTACTTTTGTCAGAAAAGTCAAAAAGTACCTCGTACGAAAAATGACAAAAGATTCCTTTCATATCTTTTACTAAAAACTCACTGAAGGGTAAAATTGGATATAAAATATTGTATAAGGATATAAATATTTCATATTGAGGAAACATGGATGTGGATGATAAAATACAGCCCAGTAAATTCCAAAGTATAAACAATCTTGGATAAAAATGAGATTGTGATATTTCCCTTACCTTAGGTCCGATTTTCTTCATAAGTGTATGAACCTCCTGTATAATGATTTAAATAATGTTATTGACTTATTCCAGAATCATACTTATTGTTATGATATCATATATGGTCATATTCTTAGCTTCTTATTAGTAATATTTCATTACTACTTGTTATTCAC
Organism: Viscum album; assembly: GCA_963277665.1. Taxonomy (NCBI): domain Eukaryota; kingdom Viridiplantae; phylum Streptophyta; class Magnoliopsida; order Santalales; family Viscaceae; genus Viscum; species Viscum album. Next base: position 1,597,804,954 of record OY728130.1, on the reverse strand, counting down.
GTGTTTATTACTTTTTGTTCTTATGCGTGTTTGTCGAATAAATTCATATTATTATCTTTAGGTTATAGATAACTCATTTCCAGAATGGTATTAGTGCAATATATATCATATTCATTCATTCAATTTATTTATATAATCATTATTCATTGAAGATCATGTAGAACAAATCGCATCACATCGTGGAGACGATATTCCGTACGTACGCATGAGCAATGATATCGTTCCCATGATCGTGGAATTGTATTGGAGTGTATGTATACTATTTAAGATTCGAAAACACTTTACAATAATCACATGTATTCATTACTTTCACCCTTATACCCATCCAAGTAAGGTGGTGGTGGAAAATAGATTACACCACGGCGTGGAGACGGTATTCCGTACGTACGCACGCGCGGTGATTTCGTTTTTCGTAGGATGGATAAGAAGTGAAATAGGATTGTTTCATATTTATAAAAACATATCAGTATATGAGTGATACTGAAGTTATTACCTCATAATGAAACAACTAAAGAGGATGGAGTAGAAGAAGAATGGAACTTGAAGAAAACGGTAGAAGGTATTACCTCTTTCTCGAAGTGCCTCCTTTAACCTTTCTCTTAAGGCGCTAGAGTTAGTCTTTTGATAAGACCAGTACCTCTAGTAGGTTTATAAGAATGTGGGGAAGTGAAATGGGAAGGGGTTGGCCGAGCATGAAGGCTCAAATTGGTGTGAGAAAGAGAGGGAGGAGGTTCCCTTTTATAAGGGAGGAGTGGGGCACCTTTGGAAATATAAGAAATATTAGATTATATTAAATACCAACCCCACGTAAAAACTTCCAAAATGACTCATATCCAAATATCAGATGGGATCAGGTTGTAATATAATCAACCAATAATATTTAGACATGTTAGGAATTTATTTTAAACATTATCAACTTGATTTATCCTTATTTATCAATTTAATTTTATTTGTGGTAATAATATTCTAAATTTTAAATTATTATAAATAGTTACATATGTGTTGTGAATTTTCTATAATTTGACACGTTATGACATTTTCGACCATATGAATTTTAATTTATAATTTTTAAATATATTTGTGATTTTTAAACAATTTTATAATATGTTATTTTTATAAAATAACAATTGTGTCAATTTTGACACTACTCATTTATTTGAATTTAAATAAAATATATACAGAAGATATGTTCAAAATAAAAGTTTTAATAGATTCATAAAATGTCATATGTATCTAGAAAATTAGTGTAGCACATTAAATAGTTCATATAATATTTATTATAATATTTTTAAAACAATTTATTTGATATTTTAATTAATAAAATAATTTCAACATCACTATTGTGTCATAATTAATGGTAATTATTTAATCCCTAAAAATTCTAAATAAATTTCAATGATGTATATTATAGTATTAGATTTCTAGAGACTATTCATGTTCGAAGTTTCATTAAGTTTATCACCAAATTAATATTATTATACATATAAGATTTAAGAAAGTGACATGTTGTCACATTCTTTGGTTTTAATAATAATTAAAATATATTCATGGAAAAAAGTCCATTAAATTAATCTAATCCGACCCTTAGGTGATATGGGTTGACTTTTAGTCATCCAATAGGATTTTGGTAGGTGTTAGGGTAATTTTATAATCTTATATTTACCCTTAATTACCCGATATACCTTTAACTATGGTAAATAAAATTTACCGTAGTAACTATTCATAATTCCCAAAAATAAAAAGTAGTCTATTAACATAATTTGGACCCTCTAATTCTGAATATGGAATCCATTTTTCAAAATTCATAACATATAAGCTTCAGTAATTAATTTAAAATAAATCTCGTTGTTAAGAAAACGAGTTTTAGAAGTTAAAACATTGCCAAAGATTGAAATGTTTTTATCTATGAATTCAATGTGAAATTAATGCTAATGACATAAATTATATTAAATGGTAAAAATATATTCTATTTATACTTTAAAACCAATCAATATTATAATTTATCCATATAAATTATCTCAATGAAAAAAGTTGTTTTTAATTAAAAATTAGCGTATTTTTACTATTCATCAAAATATGAAAGTTATCAGAAAAATGTCAACAATTTATCCAAAGTAAATTTTTATACCCTTATTCAAAAGAAGAATTTTATCTTGTCAAATTGAACTTATAAACATGTCAAAAACTAGATTTAATGTGGGTGCGCCATCAAAAGGCGGCAAAACTGTATTTTTTGAAAAATATTTCTTTTATCCAAAAAAACTGATTTTGCTTTTATACATCATTCTAGAAAATGTATAAGTTGAATTAAAATGTTAGAAAATTAAAAATTCAGTTATTACTATTCATAACGGCTAGTTTTAATAATATTTTAATAGCATATTGTTGTTTAGTGAAACTCTGTATTGCGTACGACGCAAGCTATCGAGGAAGGTCGCGGTTGCGTGTAAAGCAAGCCAAGCTAGTGTTGTGTGTAGTGAAAGATTCCTTTGATGATTTATATAACATAAAATCAATATATATCTCATAAAAGTCTCGGGTGTTACATTCTACCCCCCTTAAAATGAATTTCGCCCTCAAAATTCGTCCCTTTGTAACAAACAGATGAGGATACCTCTCCCTCATAATATCCTCAAGCTCCCATGGAGCTTCTTCTAATTGGTGGTTCCTCCATAAAACTTTCACCAAGAGAGTGGTCTTGTTTCGTAGGAATTTTTCGCTACGATCCAGAATCTCTATCGGCTGTTCTTCATAAGAAAGATCTTGCTCCAGCAGTATAACTTCTGAGCTGAGTACATGTGAAGGGTCTGGTATGTACTTTCTCAGGAGAGAGACATGGAACACATCGTGTACCTGAGAGAGATTCGGTGGAAGCTCCAATTGGTAAGCTACATTCCCAACACGATCCAGTATTACGAAAGGACCGATATATCTAGGGCTCAACTTCACCTTCTTTCCAAATCTCATGACCCTCTTCCAGGGAGATATTTGTAAGAACACTTTATCACCCACTTCAAACTCTAGGTCTTTTCTTTGGTTTTCAGCATAACTTTTCTGTAGACTTTGAGCTGCTCTTATGTGTTGTTGAATAGATTTGACCTTTTCTGCCATTTCAACAATGAGATCAGGTCCTAATATATTTGTTTCCCCAACTTCATCCCAGCAAATTGGATTCCTACCTTTCTTTCCATAGAGAGCTTCATAAGGAGCCATCTGAATACTGGAGTGAAAGCTATTATTATAAAAAAATTCCAACAAAGGTAGGTATTGATCCCAACCACCTTTGAGATCCATAGAGCAAGCTCTCAACATATCTTCTAGAGTTTGAATTGTTCTCTCAGACTGACCGTCTGTCTGAGGATGATAAGCAGTGCTGAAACTCAACTCTGTATCCAGAGTATGATGAAGACTTCACCAGAACTTCGAGGTAAATCTCGGACCCCGATCAGATATAATAGAAAGTGTTACTCCATGCAATCTTACCACTTCCTTTACATATAACCTGGCAAGATGATCCAGAGAGAAATCCTCTCTAATAGCAATGAAGTGTGCATACTTTGTAAGACGATCAACTATGACCCAGATAACATTATTGCCTTTGGATGTTTTAGGAAGTCCTGTGACAAAGTCCATAGTGATGATTTCCCATTTCCATTCAGGTATAGGTAACGGTTGTAACATCCCCTTAGACATCTGTCTCTCAGCATTAACTTGCTGACAAACCAAGCATCGAGAGACATATTCATCAACATCTCTTTTCATGCCATCCCACCAGAAGTACTCTTTCAGGTCCCTATACATCTTCGTGCTTCCAGGATGAATAGAGAATGAAGAACTATGAGCCTCATCCAGCAGCTCATTATTTAATTCGGGGATGGGAGGAACACAAACACGATTCCTGAACTTTATTATCCCATCACAATCAAGGTTGAATTCAGGAACATTTCTCACCTTCTTTTGTAACTCTACATATTCTTTCTGTGCCTCTTTAATCTACACATTTATATATGGTTGAACATTCATTTGATAAAGATACGATTTTCCCCCTTCCATTATTATTCCAAGATCCATCCTTTGTAAATCCATAAATATTGGATCTTTTTTGATCCTCATCATGGATAAACTAGCATGGTATTGTTGACTTAATGCATCTGCCACCTTGTTTGCTTTCCCAGGGTGGTAATGAATTGACCAGTCGTAACACTTAATCAGCTCCAACCATCTTATTTGATGCATATTCAGCTCCTTTTGTGTAAAAATATACTTTAAACTTTTATGATCTGTATAAATATCACACCTTTCACCATAAAGGTAATGCCTCCAAATCTTTAATTCATAGATTACCGCAGCTAACTCCAAATCATGAGTTGGGGTAATTTTGCTCATGGATTTTCAACTGTCGTGAGGCATAAGCTATCACCATATCATTTTGCATGATAACACATCCCAGTTCCTTCTTAGATGCATCACTGTAGATCACAAACCTTTCTCCACTACAAGGAAGTGTGAGTACAGGTGCACTGGATAACCTTCTTTTCAACTCCTTGAAATTCTCTTCACATTCGTCCATCCACACGAACTTAACTCCTTTTCGAGTCAACCTGGTGAGTGGATTAGATAATCATGAAAAATCTTTCACAAAACGTCGATAATATCAAATCAAACCAAGAAAACTTCATATCTTAGTTACTGTTGTTGGTCTCGACCATCTTTCGATAACCTCTGTTTTTGCTGGATCCACAGATATCCCCTCTTTTGAGATTATGTGACCCAAAATGCAACTTTTTGAAGCCATAATTCAGACTTGGTAAATTTGGCATAAAGCTTCTCCTTTCTCAGGGTATTTAATATAATTCTCAAGTGATCTTCATGTTCTTCCTTGATCTTTGAATAGACAAGAATATCATCTATAAAGACTACCACAAACTGATCAAGGTATTCTCTGAAGACTCTATTCATCAGATCCATGCACATAGCAGGGGCATTAGTAAGACCAAATGACATCACTATAAATTCATAGTGTCCATTCCTTGTACGGAAAGCCGTCTTTGGTATATCCTCCCTTTTGACCCTTAATTGATGATACCCTGAACGAAGATCAATCTTTGAAAAGTATTGAGCTCTGCATAGTTGGTCAAATAGGTCATCAATGTGTGGGAGAGGATATTTGTTCTTTATATTGATCTTGTTAAGTTCTCGATAATCAATGCAGAGTCTCATTGATCCATCTTTCTTCTTAACAAACAGAACAGGTGCTTCCCAAGGTGACACACAAGGACGTATGAATCCCTTATCAAGATTCTCTTGGAGTTGCTTCTTCAATTCCTGCAACTCAATTGGGGCCATTCTATATGGTGTCTTTGAAATAGGCAAAGCACCCGGTACGAGTTCTTTTGAAAACTCAACTTGACGATTTGGTGGAAGACCCGACAATTCCTCCGGAAAGACATCATCAAACTCCCGTAAAATGGGCATATTTATAATTGTGAGTTTCTCACCAACCATTTGAGATAAATAACCTTCATTAAGTGGAATCGAGACCCATAAGATGGAAGAAATTTCCACTAGAAGGTTATGCTCATCCTTGCATCGATAGACGATCGTAGATTGATCTGGAATATGAAATGTGACTTCTCTTATTTGGAAATTGATATGAGCTCCATATAAAGAAATCCAATCCATGCCAAGAATCACATCAAATTCCACTATAGGAAGGATCAAAAGATTTTCAGGATGCACTTTCCCACAAACTTCAATCGGGGAAGAATTATAAACTTTTGATGCGACTGTTGTGCCATTAGGTGTTGTCACAGCTAACTAAACATCTAATTATTGAGGTAATACGGTGATACCCTTAGAAAAATCTTAAGAAATAAAAGAGTGGGTGGATCCAGAATCAAATAAAACATTTGCTACTTTAGAGTGGATGGTAAGTGTACCTTTCACCACATCGTTATCGTACTCCACATCGCTGATAGAAATTGCATGTGACATTCCATTGTCTTTAGCCTTAAGATTTGGTTGATGTCGATCATCATCAACAACCCTTGGATTAAGGCATTTATTGGTATAATTCCCCATCTCCTTGAACTTGAAACATTGAAGTGTAGTAGGTTCATTATATGTGTCCCTTCATTTTTTTGCATCATTAGACATCTTCTTCCCATCATTGCGGCATTGAAATGCCCGATGACCTTCCTTTCCAAATTTGAAACATTTACTTGTCCCTTTAAGAAAACTCCCTCCATGTTTCTTTCCACACTTTGAGCATAATGGAAAGCTCATCTTCTTTTCAGTGTGATCTTTAGATTTTCCTTTGAATTCCATTTTCCTCTTCTTATCAAACCCATATGACTGATGAGTTACTTCGATTTCCATATGGACTTTGAGAGCACATCAGACGATTTACTCATAGCTATTGAAGTCCCTTATGGCTAAAACCCTTCAAAGAATTGGTTTTAAGCCACTAAAGAATCGATCGATCTTACTCTCAGGTTGGATAATAATACCAGAAGCGTACCTTGCAAGTCCTGTAAAATTTGCTTCATAGGTACCGACCGATTCATCATCCGTTTTCTTCAGTTCAAGAAACTCTTTCTCCATCTTTGTTCGGAGAATACGAGGGATGTACTTATTGAAAAATAAGTTCTTGAACTTGTCCCATTCCATGGACTCAATTTCATCCTTTTGCCTCGTATTCTTAATAAGATTCCACCATTGATCAACATCTCCTTCCAAATGATACACAGCTAGGATGACTTTATCATGTTCAGAACATTGAAGAACTGAAAATATCTTTTCAGTAGTACTAATCCATTGTTCAGCAATTAATGGATCAGTAGACCCTCTGAATAATGGTGGACGCTGCCTCATGAAGGATTCAACAGAATGTTGCTCCTTCCTTTGCTCGTTTGGAAGTCATGAATGATTCATAGCTTGAGAAAGTTGTGTGAGCATGGCTATAAGATTTTTCATTCCAGCTCCCATAATGTTTGGTTTCTTAGGGGGACAATCATTGCATTGCCCGTCGTATTCCACATTAACATGGTTCCTTCGTGTTCCAACCATTGACTAAAACCAAGAAGAATAGTGTGAGCAACACTAATTATAAAAGAAAAACCACATAATCAAGAATAAAATTTCGCACATAAGGTCTTATCTTAGGTTATTCATGGTCATTTCTAAAACACTAAGTTTGTGTTCTATGCTTAGACGTTTCCTTAGGGTTCTTACTTAGGATTTCACATCCTAGTTTCCAAAGGCTGACTGTACCTTTCCTCTGATACCAACTATAACGACCCATACTTTATGTACATTGTTATTACTTCAAAATTGAAGCATAATTATTACGACATATAACAAAAACATGAAAGGACCGTATAGGTATAGTGTCTTTAGAAACTGGGAAACATAATCAACTGGTTCATAAAGCGTCTATAATGTCTCCCATTTATTTCATCATATCTATAGTCCCTTTTGGCATATCTTACTTAATAAGCTTCTTCCTGACCTGGGGAAATAAAAAATACAAAATGGTGAGCTCAAATGCTTAGTAAGGGTAAACAAAAGAAATATCAATCACATCATATTCATAAGAACATAACATTCTGGAAATCTTAACCTGCAAAAGAGAGCATAATTTCATAACATGGGATAAATCATAGTAGTGAAATGAAATCCAAAATATCATAACTTAAAATAAGAAATATTGTGGAATAAATCATAGATAATCATTTCTTATTAGTCAAGACTCATTTCCAAGACTATCTTAGTGGACAAAGTCCATTTCTGAATCGAGTTCACTCCTCGTTTCAGTCCTGTTTCACTGAACCGGTTTAACCTGTCGTTCCAGCCATGTCTATCTCATGAGATATAAAATATTTACCCAATTCATTTGAGGGAGATATAGGTCCCACCCATCTCATAATGATAACATTATTATGTGTGCCACAAAATCATGAACCATACATCATAGTGTAACCCATGTAATAAAAATGGGAATCTTAAATAACATGACATCATAAAACAACTCATATAAGATAAAGGAATTCATAAAAATAATTCCATCACAACATAATCAAATCAATGTAATAATATGGATAGAAACAGAACCCTTTATTATCTTATATGGAAAATAATTTTGATAAAACGCTTGAACTCCATTCTTAAGGAAAATATCCTTTCTACTTCAAAAACACTTTTCCTTTCTTAATAAGTCATACAATTCTAAAATAAAAGAAGTTGATTAAAAATAAACATTAAAACTTGTAAAGGAAGATTCTAGGAAATAATGTTTTAAAAATCCATTCATGCCATATAAGTTAAAAAAACATTCTTCTCGTACTTTTGTCGGAAAAGTCAAAAATTAACTCGTACGAAAAACAACAAAAGATTCCTTTCATATCGTTTGATAAAAACTCACCGAAGGGTAAAATTGGATATAAACTTTTGTATAAGGATATAAATATTACATATTGAGTAAACATGTATTTGGATGATAAAATACAGCCCAGTAAATTCCAAAGTATAAACAATCTCAGATAAAAATGAGATTGTGATATTTACCATACCTTAGGTCTGATTTGCTTTGTAAGTGTCCGAATCTTTTGTATAATGATTTAAATAATGTTATTTACTTATTCCAGAATCATAATTATTGTTATGATATCATATATGGTCATATTCTTATCTTCTTATTATTAATATTTCATTACTACTTGTTATTCGGGTGTTTATTACTATTTGTTCTTATGCGTGTTTGTCGAATAAATTCTTATTATTCTCATTAGGATATAGATACCTCATTTCCAGAATGTTATTAGTGTAATATATATCATATTCATTTATTCAATTAATTTATATAATCATTATTCCATGAAGATCATGTAGAACGAATAGCATCACATCGTGGAGACGGTATTCCGTACGTATGCACGAGCGATGATATCGTTCCCATGATCGTGGAATTGTATTGGAGTGTTTGTATACTATTTAAGAATCAATACCAATTAACAATAATCATATATATTCATTAATTTCACCCTTATACACATCCAAGTAAGGTGGTGGTGGAAAATAGATTACACCACGGCGTGGAGACGGTATTCCGTACGTACGCACCTGTGATGATTTCGTTTTCTGTAGGATGGATAAGAGGTGAAATGGTGTTGTTTCATATTTATAAAAACATATCAGTGTATGAGTGATACTAATGTTATTACCTCATAATGAAACAACTAAAGAAGAGGGAGTAGAAGAAGAATGGAACTTGAAGAAAATGGTAGAAGGTATTACCTCTTTCTCGAAGTGCCTCCTTTAAGCATTCTCTTAAGGCACTAGAGTTGGTCTTTCGATAAGACCAGTACCTCTAGTAGGTTTATAAGGAAGTGGGGAAGTGAAATTGGCAGGGGTTGGCCGATCTTGAAGGCTCAAATTGGTGTGAGGAAGAGTGGGAGGAGTTTCCCTTTTATAAGGGAGGAGAGGGGCACCTTCGGAAATATAAGAAATATTAGTTTATATTAAATCCCAACCCCACATAAAAACTTCCCAAATGACTCATATCCAAAGATTAGATGATATAGGGTTGTAATCGCATCAACAATAAAATTTAGACATGTTAGGAATTTATTTTAAACATTATCAACTTGATTTATCCTTATTTGTCAATTTAATTTTATTTGTGGTAATAATATTCTAAATTTTAAATTATTATAAATAATTACATATGTGTTGTGAATTTTCCATAATTTGAAACCTTATGAAATTTTAGACCATATAAATTTTAATTAATAATTTTTAAATATTTTTGTGATTTTTATACAATTTTATAATATGTTATTTTTATAAAATAACAATAGTGTCAATTTTGACTCGATTCATTTATTTGAATTTAAATAAAATATATAAAGAAGATATGTTCGAACTAAAAGCATTAATAGATTCATAAAATGTCATATGTTTCTAGAAAATTAGTTTAGAAAATTAAATAGTTCATATAATATTTATTTTAATATTTGAAAACAATTTATTTGATATTTTAATTAATAAAATAATTTCAACATCTCTATTGTGTCATTATTAATGATAATTATTTAATCCTTAAAAATTCTAAATAAATTCCTATGATGTATATAATTGTATTATATTTATGTAGACTATTCATGTTCGAAGTTTCATTAAGTTTATCACCAAATTAAAGTTATTATACTTATAAGATTTAAGAAAGTGACATGTTGTCAAATTCTTTGGTTTTAATAATAATTGAATTATTTTCATAGAGAAAAGTCCATTGAATGAATCTAATCCGACCCTTATGTGATATGGGTCAACTTTTAGGCATCCAATAGGATTTTGGCAGGTGTTAGGGTAATTTTATAATCTTATATTTACCCTTAATTACCCGATTTATCTTTAACTATGGTAAATAAAATTTACCGTAGTTACTATTCATAATGCCCAAAAATAAAAAGTAGTCTATTAACATAATTTGGAACCTCTGATTATGAATATGGAATCCATTTTAAAAAATTCAAAACATATAAGTTGCAGTAATTAATTTAAAATAAATCCCTTTGTTAAGAAAATAGATTTTAGAAGTTAAAACATTACTAAAGATTGAAATGATTTTACCTATGAATTCAATGTGAAATTAATGCTAATAACACAAATTATATTAAATGGTAAAAATATATTCTATTTATACTTTAAAACCATTCAATATTATAATTTATCCATATAAATTATCTCAATGAAAAAAGTTGTTTTTAATTAAAAATTAGCGTATTTTTACTATTCATCAAAAAATGAAAGTTATCAGAAAAATATCAAAAATTTATCCAAAGTAAATTTTTATACCCTGATTCAAAAGAAGAATTTTATTTTGTCAAATTGGACTTATAAAAATGTCAAAAACTAGATTTAATGTGGGTGCGCCATCAAAAGGCGGCAAAACTGTATTTTTTGAAAAATAATGCTTTTATCTAAAAAAATAATTTTGATTTTATACCTCATCCTAGAAAATGTATAAGTTGAATTAAAATGTTATAAAATTCAAAATTCAGTTATTACTATTCATAACAGCTAGTTTTAATAATATTTTAATAGCATATCGTTGTTTAGTGAAACTCGGTATTGCGTACGACGCAAGCTATCGAGGAAGGTCGCGGTTGCGTGTAAAGCAAGCCAAGCTAGTGTTGTGTGTAGGGAAAGATTCCTTTGATGATTTATATAACATAAAAACAAAATATTTCTCATAAAAGTCTCAGGTGTTACAGATATTATCACTCTATATCATTAATGGAAAAATTACAGCAGTTATCTCTAAATCATGATCTCATTAATTTTGATCATGAATCGTCAATATTCATGAGGAATAATTTATTACCATATCATTATTCATAATAAAACATATCAATCCATTATTGGGTGCATCATTATAGATTAAAGACCGCTATCAACTATATGGTAGTGTATAAACATGTGTGCTGGCTAATAATCTATTTAGTTCCTTGATATTTTCCTCACAGTCACATGTCCATAGGAACTTGTCTCCCTTACATGTTGAATTGGTTAGAGGATAATATATTGATGACAAATTATCCAAAAAAAATCAATAATATGAAGATAAACCAAGAAAAATAAAGATCTGAGTCACCATGGTTAGTCTAGGAAAACATTCAATTGCCTCCATCTTTGATGGATCTACTGATATACTATCTCTTGAGATTATATTATCCAAAAAATGAATCATTTTGGTGATAAAATAGACACATTAAAAATTTTATATATATTTTCTTCTTCATTAGGTTCTTTAGTAAAATTTGAAACTGATGTTAATTCCCTACATTTCCCTTTGAATAGATAAGAATAACAGCCTTATATACTACCACAAACCAATCAAGATAATATGTAATTAATTTATTCATTGAATACATTGATACAATAGGGGAATTAGTAATACTCAACTGAATCACTATATATTAATTGTTTCTATACCTTGTATGGAATTTCATTTTGAGTATATCCCCCTTGAAAACCTTCAATTGATGATATCTAAAATGAAGGTCAATATTGATTTTTTTAGATCCCTGAAGTTGATCAAATAAGTCATAAATATAGGTCAGATGATACTTTTTTTATTATGACCTTGTTTCACTCCTGATAATCAATGAAGAGTCACATTGATCCATATTTCTTCTTAACAAAGAGAAAAATTTCACCCCAAGGTGACACATATTTCTAAATGAATCCCTTGTCAAGGTTTTCTTAGATTTACTCTATCAATTCCTGTAAATTAGTGAGGACCATTCTAAAGGATGTTTTCTAAATTGGTGTGGTACTTGGTATTAGTTATATTGAAAATTCAAGTTCATGTTTTTTGGAAGTCTAGGTAATTCATCTATAATGACATCAACAGAATCCCACAAAATATGAAAATCATTCAGGTCACGTTTATCCACAACCATTTGAGATAAAAAAACCTATCAAATTTAGAATTAAGACTCATACAATGGATGTTACATATATTTGAATATAATACTTATTGTCACATTTATATATGGTCGAATGCTTGTTCTAAATATGAAACATGACTTCCCCTTATCATGAATCACTTTCTTCAGGATGAGGGAAGGGATGCCAAAGTGACCTGCCCTTACTTTCTCAATATGAAAGAGAGATAATGACCCATGAGTCCCACCTTCAGTATGCCTTGGATTGGTGAATAAGAAAATGGTTTTATAATCTCACATAAATGGAAGGAATTCCCCTTTTTATTGAATAAGAATGGGAGATAAGATGGTAAATCCAAACAACACCAAGGAATGAAGGTAAAAGTAACTCCAAGAATCCATTCCCACATGTATGTTCTAATGTAAAACTTATACAAAGTGTAAATTCCCATGATTTTGAACCAGGTTCAAATATAAAGGTTACTTTTTCTCCTATTTATTGATGAATCTATTTAGAAACCGAGATTGAGAAAATTATTCCGAGTGTTGGAACACTTAAAGGTAATGTTTTTGGATATGGGTGAATACCCAATAATTTTCACAGGTGCCCTGATAAGTCTCAAGAGCACCGAATCTAAAAAGGTCCACTTTAATGGATGTGCATTGGCTGAACACGGTTGTAGTCCAACCCATGTAGCTTACACAGTATAATAATTTATTTATTTTAAATAAATAATATTAAATGGGATATTTTTTAAATATTTGAATGTGTTAATAATAATAATGTTATTTTTATTAATATGGTGTCATAAATTATTTTGATGTCAAAAGATTTTAACTAAATTATTAATGAGGTGTAATAGTTAAGTGACATCAATGAGGCCTTTGGGTATCATAGAGAACACATTTTTTTTAAATAAGAAGTTTCAAATTTAATAAAGATGCATTTAATTTGATAGGGAGTTTCATAATTAATAAATAAGTGTTATTATTTAATATAGGTGGTGAGTTTTATCAAAATTTTGATAATAACAATAATGTGATTATTATTATTCTATTTTTATGAGTATAATAATAATAATTAATTATTTGATTATTATTATTATGAAAAATAATAATATTAGAATTTGGGTTTTTTAATTAAATACATGGGAAAAGGATGATTTAATTAATTGTTGTGGAATATCAATTTCATTTAATTAAATAGAATTAAATGGAATTCAATTGAATGATGTGTAGTGGGGATTTTTGGGTTATATCAACAATGATTTTTATTAGATGATAATAAAACTGTTGGTTATTATTGTGGCGGTATCATTTATTTAAATTGAGGTTTAAATGAATTTAATTAAATGAGTTATTGGGGGGTTCTTTTCATTAAATTAATGTTATGATAATTTAATTAAATAACATTTAAATGTGGGGTTGGGTGTTATAAAAGTATGGTAATAATAAAAGGTAATATTAAAAGAGGAATAAATGTTGAATTGATTTTAATTTAATTAAATTCAATGTAACGATGAATTTCATTAATTAAGGAGAAATAGTGGGTTTTTTTAGTTAAATTGATGGTTAAAAGGAATTTAATTAATCTATGTGAAGTGGGGGTTTTATTTAATTAATTTTTTTTTGAGATAATTAATCAAATAAATGACTTAATGTTTTTTTTAATTACATTCCTTTAAGGAGAATTTATTAATTTTGATGTGTGAATAAAGTATTTGGTTTTACCAAATAGGGGTGTAAAATAATTAATGATAAATATAATATAATAATAAGAATAAGAATAATTATTATTATTGTTAAATTAAATCTTTTAGTTGAATAGGGTATTAATTAGATTATTGAGGGAGGTGATTGAAGGGAGGAGGCGCACTGCATGAGTAGCACGACCCACACCAAACCCCCTATGAGGCATGCTACACCCCATCAACATGGCTTCTCTCTACGTGTTGAATCCTTTTGATGTCTTCACCAGTATTGTACACCTTGTCATGGTTAGTCCATCTGCATATGATTCATGATTCACATAGACCTTTTGGCTCATCCATCGGCCTGTTTTCTCAACCGAACCCCTAAGGCCTAAAATTTATTAGTTTTTCTTATTTCTTTAGTTCTACGGTTGGGCAGTGGGCTTCTCTAGACCCGTTGGTCCATTTTCATAATACCACTGCCAAGGGTTAATCATTCCATCTTATTTTTTGGTTCATTGCTGCCATATAAGACTAAACGTTTAACCCCATTATTCGGTTTCACATCCCATGATTAGGATGCTTGTGGTGTTTTTGTGTTGTGGTTAATATTTTGGGTGTGTGTTGGTCCCCACCACACTATTTATGAGTGTCGATTAATATTGTGTATGTGAAACTGCGTGCCAATTGCAAATGTTTTCTTCCATGTAAATCCAAGGGTTGAGTATTCAATCTAGTTCCACCCCGAGGTAGGGTCCCTTTCCAAGTCATAAATTTTCTCCATTCATTAATAAATTTCTCACTTTACTTTTATAAGATATTAAATCCGTTTAGTAATGTTTTTATTTTGAAATCCACTTAATCTAAATTCAGCATGTTTAATAATTTAAAATGCTAAATTTTATTAGTGATTTGTTTAATAAGTAATATCATGTATTTGTAACAAAACCCCTCAATCAAAGAGAATATACTTCAAACCAAAAAGTAGTGGTTGTTTTATATCATATATGCATGTGGTTTGAGTTTTCATTATATATTTCTATTAGTACTGATATATGACGGGTTGATGCCAGAGAATTAATATTTGATTATTGAAATAATCATAGAATGACGAGGTTCTTCAATAGTGTGAATTGATTATTCAGTTAATTATGGGATGTTGACATCATTGAACCAAGTTAATTAATTGTGAATTGGAAATGATTTGTTAAATAAATTATGAATAGTTTATATTTAGAATGAGATAAGTAATTCTAGAAAATTAACTACAGGATGTGATTGGTTTTTTAGATTAATTAACTGCTTGATTAATTAATGGTAATTTGTACTTAGTTAATTGTTGTGTTAACTAATATATTTGGTAAATTTAATTAATCTATTAGATTGGTAAGGGAATAAGGATAATTTATTGGTGAATTAATTATCATAATTTTTCTTAAGGAATAAGGATAATCAAATGTTAAGTTAATAATATTGTTGACTTGCTTGTGGTTTAGAAAATTAATTTTTAGTTAATTATTAATTATTGATATGTTTAATGGTTTATTAATTGTTGAATTATTTGACGGGAAATTTATGTTTCTAATTAGTGTTTGAATTAATTAATGGTTTTGATTGATTAATTTATGAGTTAATTAATGGGTGGTGTTGGGATGTTAGATATGCAGTTCTACACCAATGATAAATATATATGTATGATTGATGAACATGTGGTGATAGAGGGACTGATGATCTAAATACTAACGGGGCCTTGGTTAAAAATAACTAATTGTTAATTTTGAGATGTGGAATGGTTAATTAATTGTAGAATTATTTGACTGGAAATTTATTTTTTTAATTAGTTGTTGAATTAATTAATGGATTCTATTAAATAATTTATGAGTAAATTAATGGATGGTTTTGGGGTGTTAGACATGGTGTTCTACACGAATGATAAATATATATGTATTATTGATAAAAAAAGTTGTGAGATAGGGACGTATGCTCTAAATACTCACGGGGTGCTAGACATGGAATTTTACAAACATATTTTATGTAAATATTATATTATTGGACATAGAATAATTCTCCAAATACTCATGGGTTGTGAGACATGGACTGATGCTTCAAATACTCACGAGCATGGTAGACATGTCGTTTTAAACCAACAAATTGACATTGTACTATCAGTTTAATTGGTCATACATAAACTGAAATAAATGGTAAATGTAAGCCAATGTGATGTAATGAATTGTAAATATAGTCTGGGAAATAGTTCAGACCCCAGCACAAGTGAGGAATATATTGAGATTTAGTTGTCTAGGGGAACCTAAGGATTTTTTAAGTTGAATAAAAATATTAATTAATGCATTAAGTAGTTTATTTATGCAATATATATGTATAGTTCATGTTTAGGCTCTATTTTTTGGCTATGAGCCGAAGCAGGTATCTCCGTCCGGTGTCCCTTTGGAACCTAGATAGGTTGTAGTTTATTTATTCAATTTAGTTGATACTTAGTTATACATGCACACTATTTATATTTCACTGTCTGGATAGGGCTAGACACTAGTGGTGCCGACATAATGAGGTGTATATCTCACACCATACTCGGGCCGCCATTGCACTGGGGTACCTGAGTAGACTTTTCTGGTTCATAGGACTGCAGACCATGGACCATTCTGGTTTCTCTATAATAGTACTTAGAGATAGGAGAAAAGGACTGAGCGAGAGCTCAGGATGCTCATGGATTTTTCCTTTGTGGCTTTGATTCATTTCTTTATTTCTGTACTGAGATGTAAAGCATGTTGTTTTTTTTTACTTTTTTCAAATATATATCATTAACATTTCATGCATTCATATGTTTTATGAAATCTTTCATCCGCTTATTTGTTAATTATTTATTACATCTTCCACTATTGATTGTTTTTTAATCTGATATAACTCTATAAAACTATTATAATAGGGTATAGTCTTCCCACTATTACCTCCTAAGACCCTCACTACTAGTTGGAAGCCTCTGGCGTACGTGGAGACGTGATTGAGGTCATGTGGAATCCGGTTCGGCCACTGGTTTAGGGATGATCTGGGCCGGGATGTGACAAAGTTGTATTATAGGATTAGGTTTTCATCTTTTATCCTTTGTCTATCTATTTTGGGTGGGTAGACTTGAGACTAGGAAAGTGTCGAAACTCGGTTTAGAGCGGTTATTGGGACTGATCACCCTATGTATGGGAAATGACCAAGTGTCCAGGGATGAGAATTGATGTTTATACTATTCATGGTTAGAGTAGATATGATATCACTTTGAGTGACTGGTATATTTTCCGCTTCTTATTGATTTTTCATAATTTTGAAAATTTTCTTTCGATTTATATGGAAATGAATTTTTATACATAAATCGTCTTAGGTAATTATATATTCACATGTCATCCATATAACATGCTAGTGGTTGAATTGGTAGATGCCTTCAAATTTGGATTTTGTTCCTCGGGTGCAATGCCATGTTTTGATCTACTTTAGCATGAATATGTAGATACCACATTTTGGTGATAAATTTAATATTCTTGAATGATTATATGACATACTTTCTCTTTTATTATCATTTTTTATTATTGTTCCAAGATTTTGTGTTATAACATGATGTTGTGTTACTGCTTATGATTACATGCTTGAGATGTTTTGATGTGTGAAAGGGATGCAGAAGATAAAATCTCAAATGAATCCTGATTATTATAAATGGGATCCAAATGCTAGAGATAAGGTGTATGGGTTCCTTATCGATTTGTTTATGTAAACCCATGTGTTTGACCATTATATAACCATAGTATGTATAAAAATGGTTATAAATGTAAAACTGCTAAGTTTTAGTTTAAATGAATTGTTGTTGGGTTACTTTTCAAAGAACCCAGATCAAATAAATGGGACTGTTAGAGGTCATATTTTTTGTGAAAGGAATTTAGATGATAAATTGCCTATTTATATTTGGATAACAATTTAGGTGAATTGTTTAAAGAGGATGTTTGTTATAGAATGTCTATTTTTTCTGTGGAGAGTTGATTGAAAACAAAGTGACTTGTTTTGAAAAAGTACTTGTGGGTTTGTTGAAATTCATTCAAATGTTAAAAGGTTGAAAGTAATTTATTAAAATGGATAAAATAAAAAAAGGGGCTTTTGAACCTCTTGATTTTTGTTTTTTATGACCAGGAGGGAGGGTCAACGTTTCTGTTTTGTAAGGGGCTAAGCCATCGTAGGTAGTACCCATAGAATGTTTTGGGTGTTAAGGTAAGTTCGTCCCACTACCCAAGAAGACTTTTTGGGACTCCAGTGTTTTGACATGCCGATAGGTTTAAGTTACGGCTTTTATGATCAATATTTGATGTGGTGATCTGGTTCGAGGAACGTCAACAGAATGCATTAAGGTGTTCTAAAATTTCATGTCGGTGAGATGCTGATCTTTTCTTGAAATTAAATGGACCATCCTAAGGTGGGTAGTGGAGAACCGGTATGCTTTGGATAAAAATGACTATTATTGATGATATAGGCATGATGTTTTGCTTGATGATGCGTCAGAAGAAGAAAATGAGATGTTTTTTTAAAGAGTCAACCAATGGTAGTAAGAATGATATTTTAGAGACTTGGGTTTTCTCTTAGTGTGCTCATTCAAATGAGATGAACATGTCCCCTATCTTGACCTCATCACGGGGACACTAAGATAGCTTTGGTCTTATACCATACTAAAGTTTTAAATATTTTTGGGATTGATAAGTGGTTGTTATCTGGGTTGTACCCAGGATGCGTGGTTTCTTTGGGCTATTTCTTCATTCATATTGGGGCACATTAGTTTTTTTTAAAAACCATGTTATGTCTTGATTTAGGAATATCACCAGAGTTATGGTAAGGTCTTCAGTGTATATAAAGTTGGTGATATAATAATTTTAAAACGAATGTTGCCAGTTTTAGGGTGGGGGGTCTTGGGGTCGTAATGTCTTTCTAGGAAATCATGTACAACCAGTTTCTATTGGTCGATTGAGATTCAAAAATTTTCTTCAATGTGGTCCTTTTAATGGACTTAGATGTAATCTCAGTTTTGGTGATATTTGGATCGGCTTTTTTAAAGAATTTAGCGATTGGACTTATGTTTTAGTTAGTAGTGAGTTTGGTATTTAGAGACGTAATGTCTTTTTTCAAATATAACTTCTCAAATATGGTTGGCCATAATCAATTTTAGTAGTTTCTGATGACTTATCAGGGACAAGATGTCTTTAATGTGGGTAGATTAAAAGGTCTTGTGTTATTGAATCGAGTTTAAATATGAAGGTTTAAAATTTTTCCATTTATTGATGGATAGGTTTTTAAAGAGATCCCAGGAACATTATTACTAGTGTTGGAACACTTAAATGTGTTGTTTTTGGATATTTGTGAATACCCAATAATTTTTACGGGTTTCCCGATAAGTATTGGGAGCACCAAATCCGAAAAAGTCCATTTTAATGGATCTTCACGGGCCACGCACAGTTGTTGTCCAACCCATGTAGCATTACAAGTTTAATAATTTATTTATTTTAAATAAATAATATTAAATGAGATATTTTTTTAAATATAAGAATGTGTTAATAATAATAATTTTGTTATTATTAATATGGTTTTATAAATTATTTTGATGCTAAAAATTTTTAACTGGATGATTAATGAGTTTTAATAGTTATGTGAAATTAATGGGGCCTTTTGGTATCACAAAGAAATATTTTTTTTAAATGTCTTAGAGTTTTTTAATTACATTCCTTTTGAAAGAATTTAAATATTTTTTTGTGTTAATGATGTATTTGGTTTTACCTAATAGGGTGTAAAATAATTACTTATAATGATAATATTATTTTTTTTATTTTTTTTATTATATTAAATCTATTATTTTCATAGGGTATTAATTAGATGATTGAGGGAGTTCCTTGAAAGGAGGTGGTGTACTACAAGAGAAGCATGACATGAGCCAGTCCCCATATGAGGCGTGCTACACACCTTCAACTTGGATCCTCTTTGCGTGTTTAATCTATTTGATGTACTAACGAGTCCTGTCCACCTCGTTATGGTGAGTCTGTTTGTGTATGTTTCACAATTCGCATTGACCTTTGGATCCTCCCTCACTCTATTTCCTTTTCTAAAACCCTAAGGCTTGAGATTAATTGGGTTTCCTTATTTTTCTGGTCTCTAGGGTTGTCCAATGGGATTCTCTAGACTTGTTGGTCCATTTTATGACTACTGACAACAATGGAGAAGTGTTTCAGTTCATCGCCACCATATTTGGGTAAAGGGTTAGACCTGTTATTTAGTTTCACACCCCATTATTTGGATTCTTATGATGTTTTTGTGTTGAAGTTAATATTTTGGGTGTGTGTTGGTCCCCACCACACTATTTATGGGTTCCGATTAATGGTGTGTTTGTGTGAATGCATTGCAATTTCAAATGTTTGCCGCAAACTAAATCAAAGTGCTGCATATTCAATCCGATTCCATGCCAAGGTAGGGGCCCATTCCAAGTGCTAAATTTTATAAAGGAATTAATAAATTTCCCACTACACTTTTATAAGAAATTAAATCAATTCAATAAAGTATTTATATTTAAAGCCTCTTAATCAAAATTTATCATGTTTAATAATTTAAAATGATAAGTTTCATAAGTGATTTGTGTGATAATTAATATCATGTTTTTGTAATAAAACCCCTCAATCGAGGTACGTTGTCTTCAAACAAAAAAGTAGCTGTAGTGTTATATAATGTTTCCTTCTGGTTTGAGTTTTCTATATATCTTTGTGTTAGTACTGATATATGATAGGTTCATGCCATAGAATGAATATTTGATTTTTGAATGAATCATGGGATAATGTGCTTCTGGAATAGTGTGAATTAATTATTTAATTAATTAAGGGATGTTGACCTGGTTGAACCAAGTAAATTAATTTTTGAGTTAGAAATGATGTGATAAATTAATTATGAAGAGATGATATTTAGAATGAGATAATTAATTCTGGAAAATTAAATATGGGATGTGATTTTTTTTGTAGATTAATTAATTGATGGATTAATTAATAGTAATGTGTAATTTGTTAATTGTTGTGTTAACTAATAGATTTCGTATATTTAACTAATATATTGGATTAGTACGGAATAAAGATAATAGATTGGTGAATTAATTATCTTGTTTTTTGTTAAGAAATTAGAAAAAATTAAATGTCAAGTTAATTATCTAGTTGAATGTCTTGTTGTTAAGAAAATTAATAATTAATTAGTTATTAACTATTGAGATGTTGAATGGTTAATTAATTGTAGAATTATTTGACATAAAATTTATGTTTTTAATTGGTTTTTGAATTAATTAACAAATTTGATTAATTAATTTATATGTTAATTATTGGATGGTTTTGGGCTATTAGAAATTGATTTCAATACCAATGATAAATATATATATATATGATTGATAAACAGGTTTTGAGATAGGGACTGATGCTCCAAATACTCAAGTGGTACTGGTTAAGAATAATTATTTGGTAATTTTGAGACGTTGAATGGTTAATTAATTGTTGAATTATTTGACAGGGGATTTATATTTTTAATTAGTTTTTGAATTAATTTAAATATTTGATTAATTAATTTATGAGTTAATTAATGGATGGTTATGGGGTGTTAGATATGGTGTTCTACACCAATGATAAATATATATGTATGATTGATAAATGACTTATGAGATAGGCACTTATGCTCCAAATACTCACAGGGTGATAGACATGGAATTCTACACACATCTTGAATGAAAATATTTCTTATGGGATAAGGAATCAGGATCCAAATACCCATGGGTTTTGAGATAAGGACTGGTCCTCCAAATACTCACGAGCATGGCAGACATGGCGTTTTACACACACTAATAGACATTGGAATCTGAGTCTGATTTTCCATACATAATCTAAAATAAATCGATAATGTAAGCCGATGTGATATAATGAATTCTAAATTCAATGTGGGAAATATTTCATACCCTAACACAGTTGAGGCATGTGTTGAGATTCGGGTGTCTAGGGGAACCCGTGGATTTATGCGTTTAAATAAAGAATATAAATTAATGTGTTAAATAGTTTATTTATGAAAATATATATGTATATTTCATGTTTAGACTGTTATTTCTGTCAATGAGATGAAGAAGGTATCTCTATCAGATATCCCTTTGGATCATGGTCATGTTGTAGTTTATTTATTCAATTCAATTTTTTACTTCATTATACATGAACACTATTTATATTTCACTATCTAGATAGGGCTAGACACTAGTGGTGCCGACCTACTGAGATATATATCTCACAACCTACTCGAGACACCATTGCACTCGGGTACCCATGTAGACCTTTCTTGTTCCTAGGACTAAGAACCATAGAACTTCCTTGTTGTTGTATGCTTGTACATAAAGATAAGAGAAAAGTACTGAGCTGGAGCTCAGGATGCTCATGGCATTTTCCCTTGGGGATTTGAGTAGTTTCTTTATTTCTGAATAGATATTTAAATCATGTTTGTTTTTTTGCTACATCAAAATATGTATCAATAACATTTCATTCATTCACATGTTATATGAAATCTTTCTTCTGTTTCTTTTTCAATTATGTATTATTGATTCCTCTATTGATTGTTATTTACTCTGATATACTACAATGAAATGATGATAATAGGGTATAGTCTTCACACTATAACCTCCTAATACCCTCTATGCTAGTTGTTAGCATTTGGTGTATGTGGAGACATGATTGAGTTCATGTGGTGATAGGTTTAGCCACCGGTTCAGGGGTGAGTTGGTTCAGAACATTATAAAGTGGTATGAGAGGCTTAGGTTTTCATTTTTCCTTTGTCTTTTTGTTTTGGGACGGTGAACTGGAAACTATGAAAGTTAAGGCACTTGGTTAATAGTTCTGATTGGGACTGATCTCCCCATGTATGAAAATGAAGAAGTAACCAGGGTTGGGAATTGATGTTTATACTATTCGTGGTTATAGTTGATATGAGTTCAAGTTGAGTGATTGGTATATTTTCCACTACTTATTTACCTTGAAAATTTTGAAATATTTATTTTCCCTGATATGGAAATGAATTTTCTTACATAAATCATCTTATGCACTTATATATTAACATTCCATGCATATAACAAGCCATGCAGTTTCATTAGTAGAAGACTGCTAATTTGGATTTTGTGCCTTAGGTGTAATGCCATGTTTTGATCTTCTTTAGCATGCCTCTTTAGATAGAATGTTTCAGTGATATATTTAACATTATTGAGTGATTATATTCCAGATATCCTCAACTATTATCATGTTATGTTGTTGTCACATGCTTCTATGTTATAGGATGTTGTTGTGTTACTGCTTATGATAACATGCTATAGATGTTTTGATGTGTGAAAGGGCTGATAATGTTAAAATCCTAAATGAATATTGATTATTATAAATAAGATCCAAATTCCAATGATAAGGTGTATGAGTTATTTATCGATAGGTAGATGAAAACCCATGTGTTTGAACCTTATACAACCATAGTATGTTTGAAAATGGATAGAAATGTAAAACTGATGAGTTTTGATTGAACTGAACTATTATTTGGTTGCCTTCTAAAGAACTCAGATTGAATAAATGGGACCCTCAGGGGTCACCTTTTTGGTAAAAGTAATTTTGATACTAATTTTCCTATTTTTATTTGGATAACACTATATGTGAAATGTTTAAAGAGGATGTTTGTTATAGAATGTTTTTTTCTCATATGGGCATTGATTGAAAACCATGTGATTTATTGTAAAAAATTACTTGTGTATCTGTTGAAATTCATTCAAATATTAAAAGAATGAAACGTATTAATTAAAATGGATAAGATGAAAAAGGGGATTTTGAACCTCATGATTTTGGTTTTGCATGACAAAGTGAGAGGGTTGACGTTTATGTTAGGTAAGGGAATAAAACGTGGTAGGAAGTACCCATAGAATGTTTTGGGTGTTAAGGTATGTTCGTCCCACTACTCGGGATGACTTTATGGGACTCTAGTGTTTTGACACACTGATAGGTTTAAGTTATGGATTTTATGATCAAAGTTTGACGTGGTGATCATGGCTCAAGGAAAGTCCCAAGAATGCGTTAACATGTTCTGAAATAGCATTTTGGTGAGCTATTGATATTTTCTTGCGATAACATAGACAATCCTAAGGTGGGTAGTGGTGCACCGGTAATATTTGAATGAACAAGAATACTGTTGATTATATAGGCATTGAGGTTTGGTTAATGATGCATTGGTTTGAGAAATTGAGCTTTTGTGTTATTATTTAACCGGTGATAAGAAGAATGATCTATTAGAGACATGGGTCTTCTCTTATTTTGATATTTCAAATGAGACGATATTTTCCCCTATCTTGACCTCGCCATGGAGACACTATGATAGCATCGGTCATACGACATGGTAATGTTTTAAATGTTGTTGGAGTGATAAGTGGGTGTTATCTGGGTCGTACGTGGGATGCATGGTTTCTTTGGGTTATAAATTCACTCATATTTGGGGACATTAGTTTTTTTTAAATAGCCTTCTGATGGCTTGATTTGGAAATTTCAGTAGAGGTCCTGTAAAGAATTTGATGTACATACAATTGGTGATGTAATAATTTTAAAAGTCAAGTATCCAGTTTAAGGGTGAGTGTTGGTTTTGGGACCATAATGTATTTCCTAGAAATCATGTATAACTAGATTCTATTGGTTGATTGAGGTTAAAAAAATTCATTAATTAAGTCCATGTAATGGACTCAAATGTAAGATCCATTTCGATGAGCTTTGGATTGGGTTTTTTTAAAGAATTAAGTGTTTGGACTTATGATTTAGACAGTAGTGAATTTGGAATTTGGAAACGTTACATCTTTGTTCAAACTCAACTTCTCAACCTTGGTGGGTCAGAAGTTATTATAGTAGTTTCTGATGATTTCTCTGGGACGATATGTTTTAAAGGTGGGTAAATTTTAAAGTTCGATGTTTTTGAACAGTGTTTAAATATGAAGGTTTAAATTTTTTTCTGTTCATTGAAGAGTATGTTTTTAAACTGAGATCCTGAAAATTATTCAGAGTGTTAGAACTGTTACGGGTGTTGTTTCTGGACATGGGTGAATACCCAATAATTTTCACAGGAGTCCCGATAGGTCTTGGGAGCACCGAATCCAAAAAAGTCCACTTTAATTAATCTGCAAGGTTTGTGCATGGTTGCGGTCTCGCCTATGCAGCTTACCCAATTTAATAATTTATTTATTTTAAATAAATAATATTAAATGAGAGAGTGGTGTTTAAATATAAGAATGTGTTAATAATAATAATGTTATTATTATTAATATGATGTCATTAATTATTTTGATGTTATACAATTTTAATTGGATTATTAATAAGTTGTAATAGTAATGTAAAATTAATGAGGGCATTGGGTATCTCAAGAAAAAAAATTTAAACGAGGAGTTTCATATTTAATTAAGATGTGTTTAATTAAATAAGGAGTTTCAGAATTAATAAATAAGCCTTATAATTTAATAGAGGTGTTGGATTATATCTAAAGCTGAATAATAAAAATAATTCTATTATTATTATTATAGTTTTTTGAGTATAATAAATATTATTAATTAAGGTAGTTATTATTATTATGAAGAATAATAAGTATTAAATTAAGGGTTATTAATTAATTCCATGGAAAAAGGGATATTTAAATAATTTTTGAAAATAGTGGTTTCATTTGATTAAATTGAGTAAAATGGAATTTAATTGGATGATGTGTAATGTGGATTTTTGGGTTTTATCAAAGAACTATTTTATCAGATGATAATAAAATGACGGTTATTATTATAGAGGTTTTATTTATTTGAATGGAGGTTGAAATTAATTTAATTAAATGAGTTGTTGGGGTTTTTTTAATTAAATTAATATTGTGATAATTTAATAAAATCACATGTAAATGAAGAGTTGGGTGTTATCAAAGTATGGTAATATTAAATGTTAATATAAAATGAGGAATAAATATGGAATTGAGTTTAATTTAATTAAATTCATGGTAATGAGGAATTTAATAAATAAAGGAAAACTGATGGTTAAATATAATTTAATTAATCTCTGTGAAGTAGGTGTTTATTTAATTAATTCATGTTGAGATAATTAATTAAATATATGACTTATAGTTTTTTATTTAATTACATTTCTTTAGAGAGAATTTAATTATTTTAATGCATTAATGAAGTATTTGGTTTTACCAAATAGGGGTGTAAAATAATTAATGACAAGTATAATATAATTTATTTTATTATTATTATTATATTAAATCTATTAGTTTAACATGGTCTTAATTAGATGTTTGAGGGAGTTGATTGAATGGAGTAGGTGCACTGTTTGAGTAGCACAACCAGCACTAGACCCCTTATGAGGCATGCTACACACCTTCAACCAGGCTTCACTCCACACATCAAATCCTTTTTATGTCTTCACGAGTCTTCTATACATAGTCAAAGGCGAGTCCTTGTGCGTATGTTTCAGGATTCACATCAACCGTTTGAGTACTCCCTCTCCCCGTTTGCTCCCCCAAAACCCTAAGTCTTTAGGCTAATTGGGGATACTTATTTCAGCAGTTTTAGGGTTGTGCAATGGGTTCTTCTAGACCCGTTGGTTCATTTTCCTACTACTACTACCAAGGGAGAATCATTTTGGCTCAGTTTTGGATCATTGCCTCCATAATTGGCAAAGGAATTAAACCCTTTATTTATTTTCACAACACAAGATTTGGATGTTTATGGTGTTTTTGTGTTGTGGTTAATAGTTTGGGTGTGCGTTGGTCCCAACGACACTATTTAAGGGAGTCGATTAACGGTGTGTATGTTCCATTGCGTTCGAATTGGAAATTGTTGCGGCCAAGTAAATCAAAGGGATGTGTATTCAATCTACTTCCATCCTGAGGTAGGGTCACATTCCAAGTCCTAAATGTTATAAATTTATTAATAAATTATTCAGTGAACTTTTATAAAAATTAAATCCAAGCAGGGAAGTATTTATATTAAAGGCTTCTTAATCTGAATTTATCATGTTTAATAATTTAAAATGATAAATGTCATAAGCGATTTGTGTGATATGTAATACCATGTTTTTGTAATAAAACCCATCAATCGAGGTGTGTTTCCTTCAAAACATAAAGTAGTTGTAGTGTTATATCATGTTTTCTTGTGGGTTATGTTTTCTATATATCTTTCTGTTAGTACTGATATATGATGGGTTTATGCAACAAAATTTATATTTTATTATTGAATTAATCATTGGATGATGAGGTTCTTGAATAGTGTGAATTAGTTATTGAAATAATTAAGGGAAGATGACAGGGTTGAACCAACTTAATTAATTGTGAATTGGAAATGATGTGATAAATTAATTATGAAGAGTTTAGATTTAGAATGAGATAATTAATTCTGGAAAATAAATTATGGGATGTGATTTGTTTTGTAGATTAAATAATTTATGGATTAATTAAAGGTAATGTGTACTTAGTTAATATTTCATTATCTAATAGATTTGGAATATTTATCTAATCTATTGGATTAGTAAGGGAATAAGGATAATTGATTGGTGAATTAATTACCGTGTTTTGGGTTAAGGAATTAGGATAATTAAATGTTATGTTAATTAACTAGTTTAATTTATTGTACTTATGAAAATTAATTGTTAATTAACTATTAACTATTGAGAAGTTTAATAGTTAATTAGTTGTATAATTATTTGAGGATAAATTTTATTTTGTTACTTATTTGTTTAATTAATTTATGAATTTGAATAATTAATTTATGAGTTAACTAATGGATGGTTTTGGATGTAAGACAATGTGTTATACACCAATGCTAAATTTATAGGTATGATTGATAAAATAGTGGTGATACATGGACTGATGCTCCAAATACTCATGGGGCACTGGTTAAGAATAATTAATGGTTAATTTAGAGATGATGAATGGTAAATTAATTGTAGAATTATTTCACATGAGAGTTATATTGTTAATTAGTTGTTTAATTAAGTAACATTTTTGATTAATTAATTTATGAGTTAGTTTATGGATGGTTTGAGGGTGTTAGAGATGGTGTTCTATACCAATGATAATTATATATGTATGATTAATAAATGGGTTGTGAAATATGGACAAATTCTCCAAATACTCATGGGATGCTATACATGGTGTTATACACACATATTGCTTGTAAATATTTTTTATGGGACATTGAGTGATTCTACAAATACCCATGGGTTATGAAACAGGGACGAAAACTCCAAATACTAACCAGCATGCCAGACATGGTGTTCTATACCCATTAATAGACATTGGACCATGGGTATAATTAGTCATTCATAAACTGAAATAAAGGGTTAATCTAAGCTAATGTTATGTAGTTATTTGTGAATTGAATACGGGAAATATTTCAAACCCTGACACAACTGAGGCATGTATTTATATTTGGGTTTCAAGGGGAACCTGGGGATCTATGTGGTTAAATAACGAAAAATAATTAATGTGTTAAAAAGTTTATTTCTGAAATATATATGTATAGTTCTTATTTAGACTCTTATTTCTAGATATAAGTTGAAGAAGGTGTATTTGTCCGGTGTCCCTTAGGATCATTGACATGTTGTAGTTTAATTTCTCAATTAGATTTTTACTTTATTATTCATGCACACGATATAAATTTCACTATCTGAATCGGGCTAGGCACTAGTGTTGCTGGCCCATAGAGATGTATATCTCACACCCTACTCGGGATGACATTACACTAGGGTACTCAAGTAGACATTTCTTATTCGCAGGACTGTAGACCGTGGACCATTCTTATTGTAGTATGCTAGTACCTAGTGATAAAAGAAAATGACTAATTTAGAGCTTAGGATGCTCATAGGGTTTTCCCTTGGGGCTTTGAGTCATTTCAATTTTTTTACTGAGATTTAAGTCATGTTGTATTGTTTTCTGATTTCAAATATGTATCAATAACATTTCTAGCATTCATATGTCATAGGAAATCTATCTTCCACAACATTGTCAATTATGTATTACCGATTCCTCAATTGATTGTTATTTACTCTGATATACTGCTTTGAAACTTTAATAAGAGGGTATAGTCTTCCCACTATCACCTCTTAAGATCCACTCTTCTAGTTGGAAGCCTCTGGTGTATTGGGGGATGCACTTGATGTCATGTGGCGACCGGTTCGACCACCAGTTCAAGGGAGATCTGGGTCGAGACGCTACACAAAGTAAGGAAAAACTCAAAAATAATGTATTACATGAAAGAGACTAAACAACAAAAACAACTATCATGAAGCCTGAGCTAGTAAATTAAAATGCGATCCTAAAGGTCCTCTTGGAAACCTGAAAATAGTTTTAACTACATAGGGTGACCATACAAGTATAATCAATAGGGAAACTAAACAAACTCAAGCACAAGTGAGGGAACATACTAATTACCCTATGAGAAAATAGTAGAACCTCAAGTACAAACCAAGGAATACTAATCTGCTGATCCTCACAAAGGCACACTCACCCATGTAATTAAAGTCATGTAAAGTAATAATATAACCACATCAACATTTAGGTACCCCCCACCACATTACCAATGGTTAACAACCCATTCCAAAGGATCTGACATCTTGATGTTGTCACTCTTCCCACACGTAGCCCCACTACCGCAACCTTCCCGCATACACCTGGGAATCAACCTGCACACAACCATGCCCACATACACCTAGGCCGGAATAACCACCAGCATGCCGGAAGAGACTTAGGCTAAAACAACCACCACTATGCCCAAAGACACATGGGACTCATCCCAAATATTCTTGGGAAAACATACCTGTCCCTAGAACACATGATCCCCTGGTCTAGAAAAACCCTTGCCCAAATAATCTTGGTCTAGGGTAAGCTAGATGACAGTATAGCCCACCCAGATATGCATGTGTGGCAATATCCAGAAGAGGGTGTGGGGAAGAAAACCAGTCACCAGCCATCCATCCTCCCACAGGGATGTTGGGAAGGAAACCTTCCACCATGAAATTGAGGTGTTCAAAACATAGTTATCAAAAAGGGTGGGGTGCATATAGAAATCACAAGGAACTACAAAATATATATATTTATAGGTTAAAAAACACTCATTCCCAACCTACGGGTTTCACACAAATAGACAACAAGACCACACCATCACGACTTTCACCACTACTCCTATATGAACAACCATACACCAACCACTGCCATGCAGAAACCCAACTCCCCTTTTGTTCAATTTCATTTAATTTATTTAAGATGATTCACTTTAAATTATTTTGTCACAACCAGGAAACTTAAAACCATAGCCACACAATGAAATGGAGAAAATCAAATTGTAGTCCCCCTACACAACATCACAAAACTACACTTTCAACCCCACTACACATTCCCTTTCAACTACTATCATTTTTATTTCTTCAAAATGATACCACCCATTCTTTCTCTCATAACCCAGCCATGCAACCCTACTGGCCAAAAAATTTCCCATTTTAGTGCCACTCTATTAAGAGTTAGTAACCACACAATATTCCAACTGCTCAATGACACTTCACGACCATAACACAACATAAAGGCGTTTTAGCTGTTTATAAGTTCATCCATTCCAAAATCAATCAATCTCTTGGACTGAGACACCAACACCCCTTGTACCACCTCACATACCAAGCCCATAGAACTACAACCAGAACACACAACACATAATCACAACCAACAAACCAAACTTATTCAAATTTAACTGATAAGGGTTCTTTAATTTTCCCTCGAATATAATTGTGGTGATCATAGAATAGGTCTGATCCAAGGGTATCTTTTTATTTTACTGATTATATGAGATTTATAAGATTTCATCTTAAATATGTACCTAAAAACACTAGAACTAAATAGAACAACACAAGTGAACAAGAATGGACCACAGACAAAAATTATTTTCAGAAGTTATACAACTACCACAGCTATAAAAGAATCAAAGATAACAAAATAAAACTGGCGACCAACATCAAACAACTCCCTTCCCATTATTTTTTTTCATGTTATCCTTTGATTATATTAAATCCTTGTTTAATTCTATTTTTAAGAATAGTATCCACCCTTTCCTTAAAAGGAACCATTAACATACCCACCCCACATGATGCACAATGAAGGAAAGAAAATTCGTACTTGGATGATCAAAGATTTGAGTTCCTTCTTGCACCAAGTAGGAATATTTGATTTTTGAATGAATCATGGGATGATGAGCTTCTGGAATAGTGTGAATTAATTATTTAATTAACTAAGGGATGTTGACCTGGTTGACCAATGTAAATTAATTTTTGAATCAGAAACGATGTGATAAATTAATTATGAAGAGATGATATTTAGAATGAGATAATTAATTCTGGAAAATTAAACATGGGATGTGATTTGTTTTGTAGATTAATTAATTGATGGATTAATTAATGGTAATGTGTAATTAGTTAATTGTTGTGTTATCTAATAGATTTGGTATATTTAACTAACTTTTTGGATTAGTAAGGAATAAATATAATTGATTGGTGAATTAATTATCATGTTTTTTTGTTAAGAAATTGGGATAATTAAATGTTAAGTTAATTATCTAGTTGAATTGCTTGTGGTTAAGAAAATTAATTATTAATTAGTTATTATCTATTGAGATATTGAAGGGTTAATTAATTATAGAATTATTTGACATAAAATTTATGTTGTTAATTGGTTTTTGAATTAATTAACAAATTTGATTAATTATTTTATAAGTTAATTATTGGATGGTTTCGGGGTGTTAGAAATGGATTTCAATACCAATTATAAATATATATCTATGATTGATAAACGAGTTTTGAGATAGGGAATGATGCTCCAAATACTCAAGTGGTACTGGTTAAGAATAATTAATTATTAATTTTGAGACAATGAATGGTTAATTAATTTTTGAATTATTTGACATGAGATTTTTATTTTTAATTTGTTTTTGAATTAATTTAAAGATTTTATTAATTAATTTATGAGTTAATTAATGGATGGTTATGGGGTGTTATATATGGTGTTCTACACCAATGATAAATATATACGTATGATTGATAAATGACTTATGAGATAGGCACTTATGCACCAAAATTCACGGGGTGCTAGACAAGGCATTATACACACATCTTGAATGTAAATATTTTTTATGGGATAAGGAATCATGATCCAAATACCCATGGGTTGTGAGATAAGGACTGATCCTCCAAACACTCACGATCATGCAAGAAATGGCATTCTACACACACTAATAGACATTGGACTCTGAGTCTGATTTTCTATACATAAAATGAAATAAATGGTTAATGTAAGACGATTTGATATAATGAATTGTGAATTGAATATGGGAAATAGTTCATACCCTAACACAGTTGAGCCATGTATTGAGATTCGGGTGTCTAGGGGAACCCGTGGATTTATGCGGTTAAATAAAGAATATAAATTAATGCGTTAAAAAGATTATTTATGAAAATATATATGTATATTTTATGTTTAGACTCTTATTTCCAGCAATGAGATGAAGAAGGTATCTCTGCCAGGTATCCCTTTGGAATATGGACATGTTGTAGCTTATTTAATCAGTTCAATTCTTACTTTGTTATACATGCACACTATTTATATTTAACTATCTAGATAGGGATAAACACTAGTGGTGCCGACCTATTAATATATATATATCTCACAACCTACTCGAGATACCATTGCACCCGGGTACCCAAGTATACCTTTCTTGTTCGTAGGACTATGAACCATAGAACATTCTTGTTTCTGTATGATTGTACATGAAGATAAGTGAAAAGGACTGAGCTGGAGCTCAGGATTCTCATGGCGTTTTCCCGTGGGGCTTTGAGTAGTTTCTTTATTTCTGAACGGAGATGCAAATCATGTTTATCTTTTACTACATAAAAATATGTATCAATAACATTTCATGCATTCACATGTTATATGAAATTTTTCTTCTACAGCTTTGTCAATTATGTATTATTGATTCCTCTATTGATTACTATTTATTCGGATATACTGCAATGAAATGATGATAAGAGGGTATAGTCTTCCCAAAATAACCTCCTAATACCCTCTATGCTAGTTTTCGGAATTTGGTGTATCTGGAGACATGATTGAGTTCATGTGGTGACAGGTTTAGCAACCGGTTCAGGGGTGAGCTGGGTCAGGATGTTACAAAGTGGAATGAGAGGCTTAGGTTTTCATCTTTTCCTTTGTCTTTTTGTTTTGGGTGGGTGAATTGGAAAATATGAAAGTTAAGGTACTTGGTTAATAGTTGTGATTGGGTCTAATCTCCCCATGTATGAAAATGACAATGTAACCAGGGAAGGTAATTGATGTTTATACTATTCGTGGTTATAGTTGATATGAGTTGACCTTGAGTGACTGGTATATTTTCCACAACTTATTTACCTTGAGAATTTTGAAAATTTTCTTTTTCCAAATATGGAATGTAATTTTTATACATAAATCATCTTAGGCACTTAGATATTCACATTACATGCATATAACAAGCTATTTAGTTTCGTTAGTAGAAGACTGCTAATTTGGATTTTCTGTCTTAGTTGCAATGCCATGTTTTGATCTTCTTTAGCATGCCTCTTTAGATAGAATGTTTCAGTGATATATGTAACATTATTGAGTGATTATATTCCATATATCCTCTATTATTATCTTGCTCTGTTGTTGTTCCATGATTCTATGTTGTAGGATGTTGTTGTGTTACTGCTTAAGATAACATGCTAGAGATGTTTTGATGTGTGAATGGGCTGCTAATGATAAAATACTAAATGATTATTGATTATGATAAATAGGATCCAAATTCCAATGATAAGGTGTATGGGTTCCTTATCAATTGGTAGATGAAAAACCATGTGTTTGAACCTTATATAACCATAGTATGTTTGAAAATGGTTAGAAATGTAAAACTGATGAGTTTTGATTGAACTGAACTATTATTGGGGTGCCTTCTGAAGAACTCGGATTGAATAAATGGGACCCTCGGTGGTCACCTATTTGTTAAAAGGAATTTTGATACTAAATTGCCTATTTTTATTTAGATAACAATATATGTGAAATTTTTAAAGAGGACGTTTGTTATAGCATGTTTGTTTTTCTTATGGGTATTGATTGAAAACCAAGTGGCATATTGTAAAAAATTACTTGTGTGTCTGTTGAAATTCATTCAAATGTAAAAATGATGAAATGTATTAATTAAAATGGATAAGATAAAAAGGGGATTTTGAACCTCGTGATTTTGGTTTTTCATGACCAAGTGAGATGTTCGACGTTTATGTTAGGTAAGGGAATAAAACGTGGTCATAAGTACCCTTAGAATGTTTTGGGTGTTAAGGTATGTCCGTCCCCCTACTCGGGATGACTTTTTGGGACTTTAGTGTCTTAACACACCGATAGGTTTAAGTTATGGATTTTATGATCAATGTTTTACGTGGTGATCATGGTTCAAGGAATTTCCCAAGTATTCGTTAACACGTTCTGAAATAGAATTTTGGTGATCTATTGATATTTTCTTGCGATGACATAGACAATCCTAAGGTGGGTAGTGGTGCACTGGTAATCTTTGAATGAACATGAATACTATTGATGATATAGGCATTGAGGTTTGGTTGATTATGCGTTGGTATGAGAAATTGAGCTTTTGTGTTAAGATTTAACCGGTGATAAGAAGACTTCTCTTTTAGAGACATGGGTCTTCTCTTAGTGTGATCTTTCAAATGAGACGAAATTTTCCCCTATCTTGACCTCGCCATGGAGACACTATGATAGCATCTATCTTACGCCATGGTAATGTGTTAAATGTTGTTGGTGTTGATAAGTAGGTTTTATATGGGATGTACGCGGGATGCGTGGTTTCTATGGGTTATAAATCCACTCATTTTGGGGGACATTAGTTTTTTTTAAATAGCCTTGTGATGGATTGATTTGGGAATTTCACTAGAGGTCTGGTAAAGACTTTGATGTACATGCAATTGGTGATGTAATAATTTTAAAAGGCATGTATCCAGTTTAAGGGTGAGTATTGGTTTTGGGACCGTAATTTCTTTCCTAGAAATCATGCATAACCAGTTTATATTGGCTGATTGAGATTAAAAAATATCATTAATGAAGCCCATGTAATGGAATCATTTGTAAGCTCCATTTCAACGAGCTTTAGATTGGGTTTTTTATAGAATTAAGTGATTGGACTTATGGTATAGACCGTAGTGCGTTTGGAATTGGGAAACATTACGTCTTTGTTCAAACTAATCTTCTCAACCTTGGTGGGTCAGAATTTATTGTAGTAGTTTCTCATGATTTCTCATGGAAGATATGTTTTAAAGGTGGGTATATTTTAAAGTTCTAGGTTTTTGAATAGTGTTTAAATATGGAGGTTTAAATTTTGTTCTGTTCATTAAAGAGTAAGTTTTTATATCGAGCTCCATAAAATTATTCAGAGTGTTATAACACTTAAGGGTGTTGTTTGTAGACATGGGTGAATACCCAATAATTTTCACAGGTGTCCCGATAGGTCTTGGGAGCACCGAATCCAAAACAAATCACTTTAATTAATCTGCAAGGTCTGCGCACGGTTGCAGTCTAGCCTGTGCAGCTTACCCAATTTAATAATTAATTTATTTTAAATAAATAATATTAAATGAGAGAGTTGTGTTTAAATATAAGAATGTTTTAATAATAATAATTTTATTATTATTAATATGGTGTCATTAATTATTTTGATGTTATACAATTTTAATTGGATTATTAATAAGGTGTAATAGTTATGTAAAATTAATGAGTCCTTTGGGTTTCTCAAGAAACATTTTTTTAAATGAGGAGTTTCATATTTAATGAAGATGTGTTTAATTACATAATGAGATTTAGAATTAATAAATAAACCTTATTATTTAATAGAGGTGTTGGATTATATCTAAAGTTGAATAATAAAAATAATTCTATTATTATTATTATAGTTTTATGAGTATACTAATTATTATTAATTAAGGTAGTTATTATTATTATGAAGAATAATAAGAATGGAATTCAGGGTTTTTAATTAATTCCACGGAAAAAGGGATATTTAATTATTTTTTGCAAAATAGTGGTCTCATTTGATTAAATTGAGTAAAATGGAATTTAATTCAATGATGTGTAATAGGGATTTTTGGGTTTTATCAAAGAATTTTTTTATCAGATGATAATAAAATTATGGTTATTATTATAGAGGTTTCATTTATTTGAATAGAGGTTGAAATTAATTTAATTAAAAGAGTTGTTGGGGTTTTTTAATTAAATTAATATTGTGATAATTTAATAAAATCACATGTAAATGAAGATTTTGGTCTTATCAATGTATGGGCATATTAAATGTTAATATAAAGTGAGGAATAAATATGGAATTGAGTTTAATTTAATTATATTCATGGTAATGAGGAATTTAATAAATAAAGGAAAACTAATGGTTAAATATAATTTAATTAATCTCTGTGAAGTATGTTTTTATTTAAGTAATTCATGTTGGGATAATTAATTAAATAAATAACTTATATTTTTTATTTAATTACATTTTGTTAGAGAGAATTTAATTATTTTAATGCATTAAGGGAGTTTTTGGTTTTACCTAATAGGGGTGTAAAATAATTAATGACAAGGATAATATATTTATTTTATTATTATTATTATATTAAATCTATTAGTTTAACTTGGTATTAATTAGATGATTGAGGGAGGTGATTGAATGGAGTAGGTGCACTGTTTGAGCAACATGACCATCACCAGACCCCTTATGATGCACGCTACACACCTTCAACCGGGATCCACTCCACACATCAAATCCTTTTGATGTCATCACAAGTCTTTTCTACATCGTTAAAGGCGAGTCCTTCTGTGTATGTTACGGGATTCACATCAACCCTTTGAGTAATCCCTCACACCGTTTGCTCCCCCAAAACCCTAAGGCTTTGGGATAATTGGGGATACTTATTTAATTAGTTTTAGGGTTGTGAAATGGGTTCTTCTAGACCTGTTGGTTCATTTATCAACTAATACTGCCATGGGAGAAGCATTTTGGCTCAATTTTGGTCCATTTCCACCATAATTGGGAAAGGGTTTAAACACTTTATTTAGTTTCACAACACAAGATTTGGATGCTTATGGTGTTTTTGTATTGTGGTTAATAGTTCGTGTGTGCATTGGTCCCCACAATACTATTTAAGGGAGTCGATTAATGGTGTGTATGTGTGACTGCTTGCGAATTGGAAATTGTTGTGGCCAAGTAAATCAAAGGGTTGCATATTCAATCTACTGCCATCCCGAGGCAGGGTCACATTCCAAGTCCTAAATGTTATAAATTCATTTATAAATTGTTTAGTGAACTTTTATAAAAATTAAATCCATGCAGTGAAGTATTTATATTAAAGGCCTCTTAATCTAAATTTATTATGTTTAATAATTTAAAATTCTAAATATCATAAGCGATTTGTGTGATAAGTAATACCGTGTTTTTGTAATAAAACCCATCAATCGAGGTGTGTTTCCTTCAGAACATAAATTAGTTGTAGTGTTATATCATTTTTTCTTGTGGGTTGAGTTTTCTATATATCTTTCTGTTAGTACTGATATATGACGGGTTTATGCCACAAAATGAATATTTTATTATTGAATTAATCATTAGATGATGATGCTATTGAATAGTGTAAATTAGTTATTGAATTAATTAAGGGAAGTTGACATGGTTGAACCAATTTAATTAATTGTAAATTTGAAATGATGTGATAAATTAATTATGAAGAGTTGAGATTTCGAATGAGATAATTAATTCTGGAAAATAAATTATGGGATGTGATTTTCTTTGTAGATTAAATAATTTATGGATCAATTAATGGTAATTTGTACTTATTTAATTATTTCATTAACTAATAGATTTGGAATATTTAACTAATCTATTGAATTAGTAAGGGAATAAGGATAATTTATTGTTGAATTAATTACCATGTTTTGGGTTAAGGAATTGGGATAATTAAATGTTATTTTAATTATCTAGTTGAATTTCGTGTAGTTAAGAAAATTAATTGTTAATTAATTATTGACTATTGAGTTGTTGAATGGTTAATTAATTGTATAATTATTTAAGGAGAAATTTTATGTTGTCATTTATTTGTTGAATTAATTTCCGAATTTGATTAATTAATTTATGAGTTAACTAATAGATGGTTTTGGATGTAAGACAAGGCGTTCTACAACAATGCTAAATATATAAGTATAATTGATAAAATAGTTGTGATACAGGGACTGATGCACCAAATACTCATGGGGCACTGGTTAATAATAATTAATTGTTAATTTATAGATGATAAATGGTAAATTAACTGTAGAATTTTTTTCACATGAGAGTTATATTGTTAATTATTTGTTTAATTAAGTAACAGTTTTGATTAATTAATTTATGAGTTAATTTATGGATGGTTTGAGGGTGTTAGACATGGTATTCTACACCAATTATAAATATATATGTATGGTTGATAAATGGGTTGTGAAATAGGGAAAAATGCTCCAAATACTCATGGGATTCTAGACATGGAGTTATACACACATATTGCTTGTAAATATTTTTTACGGGACATGGACTAATGCTCCAAATACCCATGGGTTATGAGAAAGGGAAGGACACTCCAAATACTCACGAGCGTGCTAAACATGGTGTTCTACACCCATTAATAGACATTGGACTGTGGGTCTAATTAGTCATACATAAACTGAAATAAAGGGTTAATCTAAACTAATGTTATGTAATTAATTGTGAATTGAATATGGGAAATATTTCAAACCATGACATAACTGAGGCATGTTTTTAGATTTGGGTTTCAAGGGGAACCTGGGAATTTATGTGTGTTAAATAAAGAAAAACAATTAATGTGTTAAATAGTTTATTTATGAAATATATATGTACAGTTCTTGTTTAGACTCTTATTTCTGGCTACAAGTTGAAGAAGGTATCTTCTTCAGGTGTCCCTTAGGAACATTGACATGTTGTAGTTTATTTTTTCCATTAGGTTGTTACTTTATTATACATGGACACTATTTAAATTTCACTGTTTGGATAGGGCTAGAAACTAGTGTTGCTGGCCCGTAGAGATGTATATCTCACACCCTACTCGAGATGACATTACACTGGGGTATGCAAGTAGACATTTCTTATTCACAAGACTGCAGACTGTGGATCTTTCTGGTTGTAGTATGCTAGTACCTGGAGATAAAAGAAAAGGACAAATTTGGAGCTTAGGATGCTCATAGAGTTTTCCCATGGGTCTTTGAGTCTTTTCATTATTTTTTTTACTGAGATGTAAATCATGTCGTTTTGTTTTCTGATTTCAAATATGCATCAATAAAATTTCATGCATTCATATGTCATAGGAAATCTATCTTCCACAACTTCGTTAATTATGTATTACTGATTTTTTAATTGATTGTTATTTACCTTGATATACTGCTTTGAAACTTTAATAAGAGGGTATAGTCTTCCCACTATCACCTCTTAAGACCCACTCTTCTAGTTGTAAGCCTCTGGTGTATTGGGAGATGCACTTGATGTCATGTGGCGACCGGTTCGACCACCTGTTCAAGGGCGATCTGGGTTGAGATGCTACACAAAGTAAGGAAAAACTCCCAAATGATGTACTAAAAGAAAGAGACTAAACAAAAATAACAACTATCTTGATGCCTGAGCTAGTAAATTATAGCATGATCCTCAAGGTCCTCTTGGAAACCTGAAAACAGTTTTACCTACATAGGGTGACCATACATGTATAATCAGTAGGGAAACTAAAGAAACTCCGGAACATGTGAGGGAACGTACTAATTAACCTGTGAGAAAATAGTAGAACCTCAATTACAAACCATGGAATACTAACATGCCCATCCTTAGAACGACACACTCAACCATGAAATTAAATTCAATTAATGTAATAATATACGAACATCAACATTTAGGTACCCCACACCACTTTACCAATGGTTAACAACCCATTCTTACGGATCCGACGTCTTGATGTTGTCACTCTTCCCACATGTAGCCCCACTACTGAAACCTTCCCGCACACACCTGGGCATCAACCCGTACACTACCACGCCCACAGACACCTGGGCTGGAATAACCACCACCACACCGAAAGAGACTTGGGCTAGAACAACCACCACCATGCCCAAAGGCACATGGGCCTCATCCCAAAGATTCTTGGGAAAACATTCCTGGCCCGAGAACACCTGATCCCATGGTCTAGAAAAACCCTTTCCCAAATAATCTTGGTCTAATGTAAGCTAGAAGACTGTATAGCCCACCTAGATATGCCTGTGTGGCAATATCTAGAAGAGGGTGCGATGAAGAAAACCAGTAACCAACCATCCATCCTCCCACAAGGATGTTGGGGAGGAAACCTTCCACCATGAAATGGATGTAACACCCGAGACTTTTTTGTTATATAAATTATCAAAGGAATCTTTTTCTACACAACACTTGCTTGGATTGCTTTACACGAAATCGTGACCTTCCTCGATAGCTTGCGTCGTACGCAATACTGAGTTTCACTAAACAACGATATGCTATTGAAATATTATTAAAACTAGCCGTTATGAAAAGTAATAACCACTTTTTGAAATTTTATAAATTTTATCTTTCAAAATGGACTTCATTTTTGGATTCGGAATACCGAAATTAGCCTAGGGTAAAATTTTGGTATTTTTCTGAAAACTTTCAATTTTTGATGAATAGTGAAACCACTAAGTGGTAGGTTAAAAACTGAATTTTGCATAAAACTTAATTTTACCGCTTTTGTGAATGGAATTTCGAAAATCCGAGAGACATGGTTAATATCAAGGACTAAAATGTGGTTCAATGAGATGGAAATAATTTTTTGGTGAATAGTAACTTTTTACTTTTTTTTACCACGGTTAAAAGTAAATAGGGTAATTAAGGGTAAAAATGATATTATTATTACCCTAACACATGTACTAATTCTATTGGACAAGTTTAATTCGACCAAAAACAAACTTAGGAATAAAATATGACCATTTAGGTCCACTTGGATTAGATTAGGACATTTATTATTAATTTATTTAAAGAAGGGTTAAAATAGTTAAAATCAACGTTTAATAAGTAAATAATTTTTAATATGGGGTTGTACATACGATAAATTCGACTATAAATATTCATTAGAAAGATAAAAAGATTTCCTACATGATGGTATTTTATTTATAATTTTTAGACATTAAATAATTTAATTTAGTTATGACACAATGATGATGGAGTAATTATCTTATTAATGAAATATTGACATAATTGATGTTATAAACACCAAAATAAATATAATTTTAGACTTTTTATGAATTCCACTAATTTTATAGGTTACTATGATATATTAGTGTTGATTTAATCAACTTGGTTAGAACATATAATTCTGTTATGACTTTCACAAAAATCATATATCAAATAGTGTCAAAATTGACACAAAATAGTTTTTAAATCAAATATTATATTATTAATTGTTATTTTATTCCTAAAAATCTAAGGTTCAGCCAAATGACTTAGATAAAATATATATATTAATAATAAACAATTTGGGGTTCTTTTGGCATGTTATAGTAAGTGTATTAACCATATAGTGTAAGAAAACAAAAAGACACGGTAAAAGTTAAATTATTTAACTTAGAGTTAAATCTAGTTAATAAGGTTAAAATAATAACATAAACTTGTCTAAATCCTATTGGTTGATAGGATTTCGACCTATCCTCACTTTATCTTCGAAATAAGACCCTTTGGAACCATTATAAACCTATTTTGACTTTAATATAAAATAATATTTTGAGATATTCTTAAGGTGCCCCTCTCCTCCCTTATAAAAGGGAACCTCCTCCCCCTCCTCCTCACACAAATTTGAGCACTCAAGATCGGCCAACCCCTGCCATTTTCTCCTCTCCACTTCCCTAGAATAATCCTAGAGGTCCTGGTCTTCTTCAAAGACCAATCTTAGTTCCCTAAGTGGAGGATTCAAAGAAGCGTTCTAAAGAAGAGGTAATATCCATTACCGATCTTTTCAATTTCTTTCTTCTTCAACTTCTTCTTCTTTAGTTGTTTCATGATAAAGTAATAACATCAGTATTAATTACATTCTGATATGTTATTATAAATATGAAACCACC
Source organism: Viscum album (assembly GCA_963277665.1). Taxonomy (NCBI): domain Eukaryota; kingdom Viridiplantae; phylum Streptophyta; class Magnoliopsida; order Santalales; family Viscaceae; genus Viscum; species Viscum album. Next base: position 1,597,762,524 of record OY728130.1, on the reverse strand, counting down.
CTAATTAACCTTCTATCCATCCTACGGAAAAATGAAATCACCGCGCGTGCGTACGTACGGAATACCGTCTCCACGCCGTGGTGTAATCTATTTTCCACCATCACCTTACAAGGATGGGTATAATGGTGTAATGAGTAACTATTTATGATTATTATAAAGTAATATTGATACTGAAATAATATACATATACTCCAATACAATTCCATGATCATAGGAACGATATCATCACTCGTGCGTACGTACGGAATACCGTCTCCACGATGTGATGCGACTCGTTCTACATGATCATCATTACATAGTAATTATATAAATGAATTTAATGAATAAATATGATATATGTTACACTAATAACATTCTGGATATAAGGTATCTATAACCTTAAAATAAGAATAAGAATTTATTCGGAAAAACACGGATAAGAACAAAAGGCAATAAAGACCCGAGTAACAAGTAACAATGAAATTTTACTAACAAGAAGCTAAGAATATGACCATATATGATATCATATCAATATGTATGATTCTGGAATAAGTCAATAACATTATTTAAACCATTATACAGGAGATTCGGACACGTACAAAGCAGATCGAACCTAAGGTAAGGGAAATATCACAATCTCATTTTTATCCGAGATTGTTTATTCGTAAGTATTTACTGGGGTGTATTTTATCATCCACATCCATGTTTCATCAATATGTAATATTATTTCTACCCACCTACAATTTTTTAAATCCATTTTTACCCTTCGGTGAGTTTTTAGTAATATGTATGAAAGGAATCTTTTGTCGTTTTTCGTACGAGGTACTTTTTGACTTTTCCGACAAAAGTACGAAGAATGTTTTTTTTAACTTATACGGAATGAATGGATTTTTAAAAACATTATTTCCAAGAAACATCCTTTACAAGTTTTCAAGTTTATTTTTAATCAACTTCTTTTATTTTAAAGTCGTATGACATGTTATGAATGGGAAAATGTTTTTGATGTAGAAAGGATATTTTCCTCAAGAATGGAGTTCAAGTATTTTATCAAAATTATTTTCCAGCTAAGATAATAAAAGGGTTCTGTTTTTATCCCTATTATTACATTGGATTAATTATGTTGTGATGGAAATATTTTTATGAATTCCTTTATCTTATATGAATTTTTTTATGATGTCATGTTGTTTAAGAATCCCATTTTTATTACATGGGTTACGCTATGATGTATGGTTTATGATTATGTGGCACACATAAGAAAGGATTCATTATAAGATGGGTGGGACCTATATCTCCCTCCAATGCATTGGGTAAAGATTTTATATCTCATGAGATAGACAGGGCTAGAATGGTAGGTTATACCGGTTCAGTGAAACAGGACTGAAACGAGGGTGACTCGGTTCAGAAAGGGACTTTGTCCACTAAGATAGTCTTGGCAATGAGTCTTGACTAACAAGAAATGATTCTCTATGATTATGTGTGTATGCCACAAAGTTTCATGTTTTAAGTTATGATTATTGTGATTACATTTCACTGCCATGATTTATCCCATGTTATGAAATTTTGATCTCTTTTGCAGGTTAAGATTTCCAAAAGTTATGTGCTTGTGTATACGATGAGATTTATATTTCTTTTGTTTACCCTTACTGAGCATTTGAGCTCACCCTTTTATGTTTTCTTTTCCCCAGGATATAAAGAATGGTTTTAGGTAAAAAAAAGTAGATCTTTATGGGAGATATTGGAGATCTTTCACCACGATTAGAAGATTACGTTCCGAGTTTCCAAAGACACTATACTATTACGATCCTTGTGTGTGTATTTTTTGTTACGTACTAAGTATTCCGCAAAAGTAATGTAATGTTCATGTACGTCAGGCTTCAGGTCTCTACAGTTGGTATCAGAGGAAAGGTATAGTTAACCTTTTGAAACTAGGATGTGAAAGCCTTAGTAAGAACTCTAAGGATACGTCTAAGCATAGAACACAATATTAGTGTTTTAGAAATGGCCATGAATAACCTAGGATAAGACCTTAAGCGTGAAAATTTTATTCTTGAATTATGTGGTATTCCTATTATAATTAGTGTTGCTCACACTATTCTTTTTGGTTTTAGTCAATGGCTAGAACCCGAAGGAACCGTGTTAATGCGGAATGAGATGGGCAATGCAATGATTGTCCCCCTGAGCAACCAAACAATATGGGAGCTGGAATGCAAAATCTTGTAGCCATGCTCACACAACTTTCTCAAGCTATGAATCATGCAGGACTTCTAAACGAGCAAAGGAAGGAGCAACATTCTGTTGAATCCTTCATGATGCAGCGTCCACCTTCTTTCAGTGGGTCTACAGATCCATTAGTTGCTAAACAATGGATTAGTACTACTGAAAAGATATTTTCAGTTCTTCAATGTTTTGAACATGATAAAGTCATCCTAGCAGTGTATCGTTTGGAAGGAGATGCTGATCAATGGTGGAATCTTATTTAGAATACGAGGAAAAGGGATGAAATTGAGTCCATGGAATGGGAGGAGTTCAAGAACTTATTTTTCAATAAGTACTTCCCTCGTATTCTCCAAAAAAAGATGGAGAAAGAGTTTCTTGAACTGAAGCAAAGGGATGATGAATCTGTTGGTACCTATGAAGCAAATTTTACAAGACTTGCAAGGTACGCTTCTGGTATTATTATCCAACCTGAGAGTAAGATCGATCGATTCTTTAGTGGCTTAAAACCAAGTCTTCAAAGGGCCTTATCCAAAAGGGACTTTAATAGCTACGAGGAAATCGTTCGATGTGCTCTCAAAGTCGAGATGGAGATTGGAGTAACCCATCAGTCGTATGGGTTTGATAATAACAGGAAAATGGAATTCAAAGGAAAATCTAAAGAGCACACTGAAAAGAAGATGAGCATTCCCTTATGATCAAAGTGTGGAAAGAAACATGGAGGGAGTTGTCTTAAAGGGACAAGTAAATGTTTCAAATGTGGAAAGGAAGGTCATCGGGCATTTGAATGCCGCGATAATGGGAAGAAGATGTCTAATGATGAAAACAAAGGAAGGGATACCCAGAATGAACCTACTACACATCAATGTTTCAAGTGCAAGGAGATGGGGCATTATGCCAATCAATGCCCAAATCCAAGGGTTGATGATGATGGTTGACGTCAACAAAATCTTAAGGCTAAAGACAAAGGAAAGTCACATGCAATTTCTATCAGCGATGTGGAGTACGATAACGAAGTGGTGAAAGGTACACTTACCATCCACTCTAAAGTAGCAAATGTTTTATTTGATTCTGGATCCACCTACTATTTTATTTCTGAAGAATTTTCTAAGGGTATCACCGTATTACCTCAACAATTAGATGTTGAGTTATCTGTGACAACACCTAATGGCACATCAATCGCATCAAAAGTTTATAATTCTTCTCCGATCGAAGTTTGTGGGAATGTGCTTCCTGCAAATCTTGTGATCCTTCCTATAGTGGAATTTGATGTGATTCTTGGCATGGATTGGCTTTCTTTATACAGAGCTCATATCAATTTCCAAAGAAGGGAATTCACATTTCATATTCCAGATCAATCTATGATCGTCTATCAATGCAAGGATGAACATAACCTTCCAGTGGAAATTTCAACCATTTTATGGGTATTGATTCCACTAAATGAAGGTTATTTATCTCAAATGGTTGGTGAGAAACTCACGATTAAGAATATGCCCATCGTACATGAGTTTGATGATGTCTTTCCGGAGGAATTACCAGGTCTTCCACCAAATCGTGAAGTTGAGTTTTCAATAGAACTCGTATCGGGTGCTTTGCCTATTTCAAAGACACCTTATAGAATGGACCCAATTGAGTTGCAGGAATTGAAGAAGCAACTCCAAGAGAATCTTGATAAGGGATTCATACGCCCTAGTGCGTCACCTTGGGGAGCACCTGTTCTATTTGTTAATAAGAAAGATGGATCAATGAGACTCTGCATTGATTATCGAGAACTTAACAAGATCACTATCAAGAACAAATATCCTCTCCCACGCATTGATGACTTATTTGACCAACTACGCGGAGCTCAATACTTTTCCAAGATTGATCTTCGTTCAGGGTATCATCAATTAAGGGTCAAAAGGGATGATATACCAAAGACAGCTTTCCGTACAAGGTATGGACACTATGAATTTATAGTGATTCCATTTGGTCTTACTAATTCCCCTGCTATCTTCATGGATCTAATGAATAGAGTCTTTAGAGACTATCTTGATCAATTTGTGGTAGTCTTTATAGACAATATTCTTGTCTATTCAAAGAGCAAGGAAGATCATGATGATCACATGAGAATTATATTGAAGACCTTGAGAAAGGAGAAGCTTTATGCCAAATTTACCAAGTGTGAATTTTGGCTTCAAAAAGTTGCATTTTTGGGTCACATAATCTCAAAAGAGGGGATATCTGTGGATCCAGCAAAAACAGAGGTTATCGAAAGATGGTCGAGACCAACAACAGTAACTGAGATCCGATGTTTTCTTGGTTTGGCTGGATATTATCGACGTTTTGTAAAGTATTTTTCACGATTATCTAATCCACTCACCAAGTTGACTCGGAAAGGAGTTAAGTTTGTTTGGACAGAGGAATGTGAGGAGAATTTCAAGGAGTTGAAAAGAAGGTTATCCAGTGCACCTGTGCTCACACTGCCTTGTAGTGGAGAAATGTTTGTGATCTACAGTGATGCATCCAAGAAGGGATTGGGGTGTTTTCTTATGCAAAATGATATGGTGATAGCTTATGCCTCACGACAGTTGAAAATCCATGAGTAAAATTACCCAACACATGATTTTGAGTTGGCTGCGGTAATCTTTGCATTAAAGATTTGGAGGCATTACCTTTATGGTGAAAGGTGTGATATTTATACTAATAATAAAAGTTTAAAGTATATTTTCACACAAAAGGAGTTGAATATGCGTCAAAGAAGATGGTTGGAGCTGATTAAGGATTATGACTGCTCAATCCATTACCACCCTGGGAAAGCAAACAAGGTGGCAGATGCATTAAGTCGACAAGACCATGCTAGTTTATCCATGATGAGGATCACAAAAGATCCAATATTTATGGATTTACAAAGGATGGATCTTGGTATTATAATGGAAGGGGAAAAATCTTATCTTTCTCAAATGAATGTTCAACCATCTATACATGTGAAGATTAAAGAGGCACAGAAAGAAGATGTCGAGTTACAAAAGAAGGTGAGAAATGTTCCTTAATTCAACCTTGATTGTGATGGGATAATAAAGTTTAGGATTCGGGTTTGTGTTCCTCCCATCCCCGAATTAAAGAAGGAGCTGCTGGATGAGGCTCATAGTTCTTCATTCTCTATTCATCCTGGAAGCACGAAGATGTATAGGGACCTGAAAGAATACTTCTGGTGGGATGGCATGAAAAGAGATGTTGTTGAATATGTCTCTCGATGCTTGGTTTGTAAACAAGTTAAAGCTGAGAGACAAAAGTCTAAGGGGATGTTACAACCATTACCCATACCCGAATGGAAATGGGAAAACATCACTATGGACTTTGTCACAGGACTTCCTAAAACATCCAAAGGCAATAATGCTATTTGGGTCATAGTTGATCGTCTTACAAAGTCTGCACACTTCATTTCTATTAGAGAGGATTTCTCTCTGGATCAGCTTGCTAGGATATATGTAAAGGAAGTGGTAAGATTGCATGGAGAACCACTTTCTATTATATCTGATCGGGAACCGAGATTTACCTCGAAGTTCTGGCGAAGTCTTCAGCATACTCTGGATACAGAGTTGAGTTTCAGCACTGCTTATCATCCCCAGACAGACGGTCAGTCTGAGAGAACAATTCAAACCCTAGAAGATATGTTGAGAGCTTGCTCTATAGATTTCAAAGGAGGTTGGGATCAACACCTACCTTTGGTGGAATTTTCTTATAATAATAGCTTTCACTCCAGTATTCAGATGGCTCCTTATGAAGCTCTCTATGGAAAGAAAAGCAGGACTCCAACTTGCTGGGATGAAGTTGGGGAAAGAAAGCTATTAGAACCTGATCTCGTTGATGAAATGGCAGAAAAGGTCAGATCTATTCAACAACACATAAGAGCAGCTCAGAGTCGACAGAAAAGTTATGCCGACAACCGAAGAAAAGACATAGAGTTTGAAGTGGGTGATAAAGTGTTCTTACGAATATCTCCCTGGAAGAGAGTTATGAGATTTGGAAAGAAGGGGAAGTTGAGCCCTAGATATATCGGTCCTTTCGAAATACTGGATCGTGTTGGAAAGGTAGCTTACCGATTGGCGCTTCCACCGAATCTCTCTCAAGTTCATGATGTGTTCCATGTATCTCTCCTGAGAAAGTACATACCTGATCCTTCACATGTACTCAGCTCAGAAGTTGTACCGCTGGAGCAAGATCTTTCTTATGAAGAACAACCGATAGAGATTCTAGATCGTAGCGAAAAAGTCCTACGAAACAAGACCACTCGATTGGTGAAAGTTTTATGGAGGAACCACCAATTAGAAGAAGCTACATGGGAGCTTGAGGATATGATGAGGGAGAAGTATCCTCATCTGTTTGTTACAAAGTGACGAATTTCGAGGGCGAAATTCTTTTTACGGGGGGTAGAATGTAACACCCGAGACTTTTTTGTTATATAAATTATCAAAGGAATCGTTTTCTACACAACACTTGCTTGGCTTGCTTTACACGAAATCGTGACCTTCCTCGATAGCTTGCGTCGTACGCAATACTGAGTTTTACTAAACAACGATATGCTATTAAAATATTATTAAAACTAGCCGTTATGAATAGTAATAACCAATTTTTGAAATTTTATAAATTTTATCTTTCAAAATGGACTTCATTTTTGGATTCGGAATACCGAAATTAGCCTAGGGTAAAATTTTGGTATTTTTCTGAAAACTTTCAATTTTTGATGAATAGTGAAACCACTAAGTGGTAGGTTAAAAACTGAATTTTGCATAAAACTGAATTTTACCGCTTCTGTGAATGGAATTTCGAAAATCCGAGAGACACGGTTAATATCAAGGACTAAAATGTGGTTCAATGAGATGAAAATAATTTTTTTGGTGAATAGTAACTTTTTACTTTTTTTTACCACGGTTAAAAGTAAATAGGGTAATTAAGGGTAAAAATGATATTATTATTACCCTAAAACATGTCCTAATTCTATTGGACAAGTCTAATTCGACCAAAAACAAACTTAGGAATAAAATATGACCATTTAGGTCCACTTGGATTAGATTAGGACATTTATTATTAATTTATTTAAAGAAGGGTTAAAATAGTTAAAATCAAAGTTTAATAAGTAAATAATTTTTAATATGGGGTTGTACATAAGATAAATTCGACTATAAATATTCATTCGAAAGATAAAAAAATTTGCTACATGATGGTATATTATTTATAATTTTTAGACATTAAATAATTTAATTTATTTATGACACAATGATGATGCAGTAATTATCTTATTAATGAAATATTGACATAATTGATGTTATAAACACCAAAATAAATATAATTTGAGACTTTTTATGAATTACACTAATTTTCTAGGTTACTATGATATATTAGTGTTGATTTAATCAACTTGGTTCGAACATATAATTCTGTTATGACTTTCACAAAAATCATATATTAAATAGTGTCAAAATTGACACAAAATAGTTTTTAAATCAAATATTATATTATTAATTTTTATTTTATTCCTAAAAATCTAAGGTTCGGCCAAATGACTTAGATAAGGATATATATATTAATAATAAACAATTTGGGGTTCTTTTGGCATGTTATAGTAAGTGTATTAACCATATAGTGTAAGAAAACAAAAAGACACGGTTAAAGTTAAATTATTTAACTTAGAGTTAAATCTAGTTGATAAGGTTAAAATAATAACATAAACTTGTCTAAATCCTATTGGTTGATAGGATTTCGACCCATCCCCACTTTAGCTTCGAAATAAGACCCTTTGGAACCATTATAAACCGATTTTGACTTTAATATAAAATAATATTTTGAGATATTCCTAAGGTGCCTCTCTCCTCCCTTATAAAAGGGCACCTCCTCCCCCTCCTCCTCACACCAATTTGAGCACTCAAGCTCGGCCAACCCCTGCCATTTTCTCCTCTCCACTTCCCTAGAATAATCCTAGAGGTCCTGGTCTTCTTCAAAGACCAATCTTAGTTCCCTAAGTGGAGGATTCAAAGAAGCGTTCCAAAGAAGAGGTAATATCCATTACCGATCTTTTCAATTTCTTTCTTCTTCAACTTCTTCTTCTTTAGTTGTTTCATGATAAAGTAATAACATCAGTATTACTTACATACTGATATGTTATTATAAATATGAAACAACCCTAATTCACCTTCTATCCATCCTACAGAAAAATGAAATCACCGCGCGTGCGTACTTACGGAATACCGTCTCCACGCCGTGGTGTAATCTATTTTCCACCATCACCTTACAAGGATGGGTATAATGGTGTAATGAGTAACTATTTATTATTATTATAATGTAATATTGATACTGAAATAATATACATATACTCCAATACAATTCCATGATCATAGGAACGATATCATCACTCGTGCGTACGTACGGAATACCGTCTCCACGATGTGATGCGACTCGTTCTACATGATCTTCATTACATAGTAATTATATAAATGAATTTAATGAATAAATATGATATATGTTACACTAATACCATTATGGATATAAGTTATCTATAACCTTAAAAGAAGAATAAGAATTTATTCGGCAAAACACGCATAAGAACAAAAGGCAATAAAGACACGAGTAACAAGTAACAATGAAATATTACTAACAAGAAGCTAAGAATATGACCATATATGATATCATATCAATATGTATGATTCTGGAATAAGTCAATAACATTATTTAAACCATTATACAGGAGGTTCGGACACGTACAAAGCAGATCGGACCTAAGGTAAGGGAAATATCACAATCTCATTTTTATCCGAGATTGTTTATTCATAAGTATTTACTGGGGTGTATTTTATCATCCACATCCATGTTTCATCAATATGTAATATTATTTCTATCCACCTAGAATTGTTTAAATCCATTTTTACCCTTCGGTGAGTTTTTAGTAGTATGTATGAAAGGAATCTTTTGTCGTTTTTCGTACGAGGTACTTTTTGACTTTTCCGACAAAAGTACGAAGGATGTTTTTTTTAAATTATACGGCATGAAAGGATTTTTAAAAACATTATTTCCAAGAAACATCCTTTACAAGTTTTCAAGTTTATTTTTAATCAACTTCTTTTATTTTAAAGTCGTATGACATGTTATGAAAGGAAAAATGTTTTTGATGTAGAAAGGATATTTTCCTCAAGAATGGAGTTCAAATATTTTATCAAAATTATTTTCCATCTAAGATAATAAAAGGGTTCTGTTTTTATCCCTATTATTACATTGGTTTAATTATTTTGTGATGGAAATATTTTTATGAATTCCTTTATCTTATATTAATTGTTTTATGATTTCATATTGTTTAAGAATCCCATTTTTATTACATGGGTTACGCTATGATGTATGGTTTATGATTATGTGACACACATAAGAAAGGATTCATTATAAGATGGGTGGGACCTATATCTCCCTCCAATGCATTGGGTAAAGATTTTATATCTCATGAGATAGACTGGGCTGGAACAGTAGGTTATACCGGTTCAGTGAAACAGGACTGAAACGAGGGTGACTCGGTTCAGAAAGGGACTTTGTCCACTAAGATAGTCTTGGCAATGAGTCTTGACTAACAAGAAATGATTCTCTATGATTATGTGTGTATGCCACAAAGTTTCATGTTTTAAGTTATGATTATTGTGATTACATTTCACTGCCATGATTTATCCCATGTTATGAAATTTTGATCTCTTTTGCAGGTTAAGATTTCCAAAAGTTATGTGCTTGTGTATACGATGAGATTTATATTTCTTTTGTTTACCCTTACTAAGCATTTGAGCTCACCCTTTTATGTTTTCATTTCCCCATGATATAAAGAAAGGTTTTAGGTAAAAAAAAGGATATCTTTATGGGAGATATTAGATATCTTTCACCATGATTAGAAGATTACGTTCCGAGTTTCCAAAGACACTAAACTATTACGATCCTTGTGTGTGTATTTTTTGTTACGTACTAAGTATTCCGCAAAAGTAATGTAATGTTCATGTACATCAGGCTTCGGGTCTCTACAATGGAGGTGTTCAAAACATAGTTATCAACAACGGTGGGGTGCATATAGAAATCAAAAAGAACTATAATATATATATAGGTTGAAAAACACTCATACCCAACCAACGGGTTTCATACAAAAAGAAAATAGGCCCACACCATCACTGCTTTCACCACTATTCCTATATGAACAACCATACACCAACCACTACCATGCATAAACCCCACACCCCTTTTATTCAATTTCATTTCATTTATTTAAGATGATTCACTTTAAATTATTCTATCACAGCCATGAAACTTAAAACCATAGCCACACAAAGAAATGAACAAAATCAAATTGTAGACCCCCTACACAACATCACAAAACTACACTTTCAATCCCACCACACATCCACTTTCAACTACTATAAATTTTATTTCTTCAAAATGATGCCACCCATTCTTTCTCTCACAACCTAGCCATGCAGCCCCACTGCCCAAACAATTTCCCATTTTAGTGCTACTATATGAAGAGCTAGTAACCACACAATAGTCCCACTGCTCAATGTCACTTCACGACCACAACACAACATAAAGTAATTTTAGCTGCCTACACATTCATCCATTCCAAAATCAATCAATATCTTGGACTGAGACACCAACACCCCTTGTACCACCACACATACCAAGCCCATAAAAACAAAACCTAAACACACAACACATAATCAAAACCATCAAACCAAACTTATTCGAATTTAACTGATAAGGGTTCTTTAATTTCCCCTCGAATATAATCGGGGTGATTATAGAATAGGTCTGATCCTAGGGTATCTTTTTATTTAACTGATTATATGCGATTTATAAGATTTCATGTTACATATGTACATAAAAACACCACAACTAAAAAGATCACCACTAGTGCACAAAAAAGTACCACAGAAAACAATGATTTTTAGAAGTCATACAGCTACCACAACTATAAAAGAATCAAAGATAACAAAATAAAACTGGCGACCAACATCAAACAACTCCCTGCCCATTATTTTTTTTTCAAGTTATCCTTTGATTATATTAAATCATTGTTTAATTCTATTTTCAAGAAGAGTGTCCAGACCCTCATTACAAGGAACCATTAACATACCCACCCCACATGATGCATAATGAAGCAAAGAAAATCTCTACTTGGATTATAAAAGATCCGAGTTACTTCATGACCCAAGAATATGGGATGACACAAATTGCATGAATAACTCCAAGGCTAAGCGGGAAGGGATCCAGAATGGGTGTGCGAATCATATCAGGAGGATGTATCTAGGAACATCAAGACAAATTAAAAGGATGAAAGAAGAGAGGATCTCAGATTAATAATAGGCCTGATCCTAAAATAAGGGAGACCATTTTGAATTAAACAAAAGTTGGATCATGGTTCGACCACATGGATGGGTGGTTTCAAACATTGGAATTAATTATGAGTAAATATTCCCCTCATAAATCATGAACATAGGCCATCATATGATTGTAAGTTGAAAGATTAACTTTAAACAGAGAAAAACACGTAACATGGGAGAAACTAGAAAAACTGGGAAAAATGGAATTGAGCCACTGATGGTTGAGTCACCAAAGATGAGATACTGATGTTGAGATACCGAAGATGATCTACCGATGCCATGACCTATTGATTCCTTGAACTACGAATTCCCTGACCCACCGACGCACTGTCCTATGGATGTCGATGCCCTTGTTTCACTTATTCCAATGCCCCTGAATCACCAATTCCAACACCCCTGACTCACCGATGATGATGCCCCTGACTCATCGATGCCAACACCCATGGAATGCCAACACACTAACATGCTGACACACTGACATGTCAATTCACTGACATGCCGTTGCACTAACATGTCAATGGAAAAATTAGAAATTTAGAAAACTCTTGAAATGAGCCACTGAGAGCCCCTAGAACACCTCAACACTGGATTTTCATAAAAGAAGGTCCTGGGGAAAATCCAGGTTATTACATCAGATACCTCTCAAATTATTCTCATCCTCAATAATTAAAAACTAACCCAAAAGATAAGAGGTGTGAAAAAATCATCCCCTAAGATACCTCTAAGGATTAAACCACCTTGTGTTGTCTTAATGTTGGTGAAAAAACCTCAATATACAAGGACACCTCTTTGAAATATATCTCCTAAACAACTGCACAAAACTAAGGCCCCATAATACCCAAAATAAATCACACATAAACCTAGGTAACGATGTCTATACATATAGATTAGAGATCTTATTCTTCTAAATCATGATATTATCCACTTTTGGTGGCATTGAATTTCCTTCATGGGTTTAATCACATAAAAATTAATGCATCTTGATTGGGGATCTAGTTCTACCCTCCTAATAGTTTTCAATCTTCATATAAAATTAGAGAATATGGAAATAACTTATCATATATCTTGTAGGGTCAAAAGTTAAATCATATGAAAGGCACAAAACAAACAAAAGGAAGAAACATAGAAAATCTCTGGGTATTAGGAACACATCTATTCCTACAGTTCCCAGGTACTCTCCTCGAGGCCACCATGCCTCCATATATGACATGATCCAAATAAATGGCCCATCCATGAAGCACCTTATCCTTACTATCCTTAAATCTTATTAGTCGCTCTGTGATTGTCACATCGTCCTTGATATCCAACTCTCCCCATTCTAGGAATTGGGAGTCATCATGTAGATACCCATGGAGCTAAGAGACATGGAAGACCTTATGGATCATCTCTAGTTGTGGTGGTAATTCTAGCTGATATGCAACCTCACCGACTCACCCCAACACCATTAAGGTTATGATGAAACTCAATGAAAGATTACTCCCACTAACAAACCTCTACTGTCTATGCTGAGGGGAGACCTTTACGAAAACATGGTACCTAACCATGAACCCCAAAGGTATCCTCCTATGATCGGCATACAAGCTGGTCCTGAGCTTCCTTCATTATTTTATACAGAAGCTGAACCTTCTCCGTTGTGCTCTGCACCACCTCTAGGAAAAGAAAACCTCCCTCCCCAACCTCTATTCAACACATAGGTGAATGAAACAATCTTCCATACATGGATTAGAATAGTTCCAATCCAATGGTGGGGTGATAGTTATTATTCTAGGAAAACTCTTCCAGGGGAAAGTTTCATACCCACGATACTCCGAAGTCCAGAACACATGCTCACAACATATCCTCAAATGTCTGGATGGTCCTATCTGTCTACCCATCTATCTAACAATGGAAATTAATGTTGAGCCGTAATTGGGTTCCAAAATATTGTTTCAATCCCTTCTAGACTCATATAGTAAAGCATGCATCCTGGTCTGAAATGTTAGATCTTGTAACTCTATGTATCCAAACCACTTATATAATGACCCATAGTTTATAAACATTTTTAATAATTCATAATTTAATCATTCATATTATAAAATATAACAAAACCATGATAGGATCTTATAGGTAGAGTGTCTTTAGAAAAGGGGAAGCATGAACAATCAGTTCATAAATGAACTTCATTGTCTCCCGTTTATTTCATCATATCTAGAGTCCCTTTTTGGAATATCCTACTTAATATCCTTCTTCCTGACCTAGGGAAAAGAAAAGAAACAAAGGGTGATCTTAAATTCTTATTAAGGGAAAACGAAAGAAATATCAATAATATCATATTCATATGAACATAACATTTTGAAAATCTTATCTTCAAAAGAGATCATAATTTCATGACATGGGATCAATCATAGCAGTGAAATGAAATCCCAATATTTGTAACATAAGACATGAAACATTGTGGCATACACACATAATCATAGAAACTCATTTCATATTAGTCATGACTCATTTCCTAGACCATCATAGCAGACAAAGTCCATTACTAAACCGAGTTCACTCCTTGTTCCATTTTTGTATCACTAAACCAGATTAACTTGCCATTCCTACCATGTCTATATCATGAGATATAAATCCTTACCAATGCATTGGAGGGAGATATAGGTCCCACCCATCTCATAAATGAAACCTTTCTTATGTCTGCCACAAAATCATAAATCATACATCATAGCATAACCCATGTAATAAAAATGGGATTCATAAACATCATGCCATCATAACATAATCCATATAAGATAAAAGGACTTTATAAAAATAATTCCATCATAACATAATCAAATAAATATAATAATAGGGATAGAAATAGAACCCTATATTATCTTATATGGAAAATAATTTTGATAAAACACTTGAACTCCATTCTTGAGGAAAATATCCTTTCTACTTCCAATTTTTTTTTTCTTTTCTCAACACGTCATCAAATTTGAAACTAAAAGTAGTTAATTGAAGATAAACTTGAAAACATATAATGTAATATTCATGAAAATAATCTATTCATGTCATATAAGTTAAAAAAAAATTCTTCTCATACATTGGTCAGAAAAGTCAAAATGTATATTGTACTGAAAATGACAAAAGATTCCTATAATATCTTTTACTAAAAATTCACCAATAGGTAAAATTGATTTTAAAAAATTGTAGGAGGATAGAAATAATTTTATATATTGAGTAAACATGGATGCTGATGATAAATATTCCCCATTAAATTCTGATGTATAAACAATCTTGGATAAAAATGATATTTTGATATTTTCTTTTACCTTAGGTCTGATATGATTTGTACATATCCGAACCTCATCTATAATGATTTAAATAATGTCATTGACTTATTCTGGAGTCATTATCATTTTTAGGATATCAGATATGGTCATATTCTTATCTTCTTATTAGTAATATTTCATTGCTACTTGTTATTCGGGTGTTCATTGCTTTATATTCTTATGCATGTTTTGTCAAATAAATTCGTATTCCACTGTTTAGGTTATAGATACATAATTTACAGAACGGTAGTAGTATAATACATATCAGATTTATCATTAATTTTTTTGTATAATAATGGTTTAATGATGATCATGTAGAACAAATCACATCACATCGTGGAGATGGTAGTCCATACGTACGCACGAGCGACGATATCGTTCCCATAATTATTGAATGGTATTGGAGTGGATTATAGAATATATCAGAATTAGTTTCATGTTATAATAATCATATTTATTTATTTTTTACACCAATATACCCATCCATGTAAGGTGGTGGTGGAAAACATATTACAGCACGGTGTGGAGACGGTATTCCAAACGTTCGCACGCGCGGTGATTTTATTTTCTGTAGGATGGATAGAAGGTGAAATAGGGTTTTTTCATATTTATAATAACATATCAGTATATTGGAAATACTGATGTTATTAATTTATAATGAAACAAACAAATAAGAAGAAGTATAATAAGAAATAAATTTGAAGGGATCATTTGAGGATATTACTTCTTCTTCGACGAGCATCTTCTAAACCTCCTCTTAAGGCAATAAAGATGGCCTTTAAAGAAGACCATGACATCTAGTATGTTTATAGGGAAGTGGAGAAGAGAAATTGGTAGTGTTTGGATGAGATTTAAGGCTCAAAGTTGAGTTAGGAGGAGAGGGAGGAGGGGCCCTTTTATAAGGGGGTGAGGGGCACCTTTGGAAACATAGGAAATATTAATTTATAATAAATTCAAAACCACCTTAAAAACCTACAAAATCACTCAATTCGAGGATGAGATGAGAAATGTTGTAATATCAACAACCAATAGAATTTATACATGTTGGAAAATTATTTTAAACCTTATGAAATTGTTTTATCCTTATTTAATATATTTAATTTTATTTGTGGCAATACATTTCTAAATTTTAAATGGTTATAAATAATAACATATGTGTTATGAATTGTAAATAATTGGATACTTTATGAAATTTTAGACCATATAAATTTCAATTTATAATTTTTAAATACTTTTTGGATTTTTGAACAATTTTATAATATGTTATTTTTATAAAATAATAACAGTGTCAAATTGACACTATTCACTTATTTGAATTTAAATAAAATACACACAGAGGATATATTAGAATAAAAATATTTAATAGATTCCTAAAATGACATATTCGTCTAGAAAATTCATTGATCACATTAAATATTTCATATAATATTTATTTTAATATTTTTAAAATCCTTTATTTGATATTTCAATAAATAAAATAATTTCAACACCACTATTGTGTCATCATTAATGATAATTATTTAGTCCCTAAAAATCCAAAATAAAATAACATGGTGTATATAATGTTATTATATTTCTGGATACTATTCATGTTCGATGTTTTATGAAGTTTATCAGTAAATTAAAATTATTACACTTATAAGATATAAGAGAGTGACATGTTGTCACTTTCTTTAATTTTAATTATAATTATATCATTTTCAAGGTAAATAGCCCATGAAAAGAATATATTATAACCCTTAGGTGATATGGGTGGTCTTTTATTCATCCAATATAATTTTGGCAGGTGGTTGGGTAATAATATAATATTATTTTTACCCTTAATTACCCGATTTACCTTTAACTTTAGTAAATAAAATTTATAGTACTTTCTATTCATAATGTCAAACAAATAAAATTAACCTATTAAAATAATTTGGACCCACTGAATCCAAATATATAATCCATTTTTCATAATTCAAAACACATAATTTGTAGTAATTAATTTAAAATTAATCCCATTGTTAAGAAAATGGGTTTTAAAAGTTTAAACATTGTCAAAGATTGAAATGTTTTTACCTATTAATTCAATGTAATATTAATGGAAATGATATACATTATGATAAATGGTAAAACTATATTCTATTTATACATTAAAACAATTAAATTTTATCATTTATCCATATAAATTATCTTGATGAAAAAATTTATTTTCAGAAAAAATCATTTGCGTATTTTTACTATTCATCAAAATATAAAAGTCATCAGAAAAGTATAAAAAATTTATCCAATGTAAATTTTTATATCCTGATTCAAAATAAAATATTTATTTTGTAAAATTGAACTTATAAACGTTTCAAAAATTATATTTAAAATGGGTGTGCCATCAAAAGGCGGTAAAACTGTATTTTTCTGAAAAATAATTCTTTTAGCAAAAAATTGTTTTTGTTTTCATATCTCATTATAGAAAATGTGTAAGATGAATTATAATGTTATAAAATTTAAAATTCAGTTAATTATATTCATAATGGCTAGTTCATAATATTATAATAATATATCATTGTTTAGTGAAACTCGGTATTGCGTACAACGCAAGCTATTCATGAAGATTGCTCCTGTGTGTAACTCTTGCCAAGCCAGTGTCTGTGTAGTGAAAGATTCCTTTGGTGTTGCATATAACATAAGAAATTAAAAAAAATATTTCTCACAAAATCTTAGGGTGGTACATTCTACCCCCTTTAAAATGAATTTCGCCCTCGAAATTCATCACTTCATTACAAACAAATGAGGATACCTCTCCCTCATCATATCCTAAAGTTCCCATGTAGCTTCTACTAATTGGTGGTTACTCTATAAAACTTTAATGAAGCGAGTGGTATTGTTTCCTAGAACATTTTCTTTACGATCCAGAATCTATATCGGTTGTTCATCATAAGAAATATCTTGCTGCAGTAGTACAACTTCTGAGATTATTAAATGTGAAGGATGAGGTATGTACTTTCTCAGGAGAGATACACAGAATGCATCATGAACTTGAGAGAGATTCGGTGGAAGCGCCAACTGCTATGTTACCGTCCCAATATGATCCTGTATTTCAAAATGAACGATATACCTAGGGCACAACTTGCCCTTCTTACCAATTCTCATTACTCTCTTCCAAGGAGATATTCGTAAGAACACCTTATCACGCACTTCAAAATCTAGGTCTTTTCTTCGGTAGTTGGAATATCTTTTTTGTCGACTCTGAGTTTCTCTTATGTGTTGTTGAATAGATCTGACCTTTTTTGCCATTTCATCAACAAGATCATGTCCTAATAGCTTTCTTTCCCAAAATTCATCCCAACAAGTTAGATTTCTGAAATTATTTCCATAGAGAGCTTCATAAGGATCCATATAAATATTTGAGTGAAAGCTATTATTATAAGAAAATTCCACCAAAGGTAGGTGTTGATCTCAATCCCCTTTTAAATCCACAGAGTAAGATCTCGACATGTCTTATAGAGTTTGAATTGTCCTCTCAAACTGACCTTCTGTCTGAGGATGATAAGCAGTGCTGAAACTCAACTCTGTATCTAGAGTATGCTGAAGACTTCGCCAAAACATCAAGGTAAACCTCAGATCCCGATCAGATATAATGGAAATTGTTACTCCATTAAATCTTATAAATTCTTTTACATATATCTTGTCAAGCTAATCAAGATAGGAATCCTATCTAATAGTAATGAAGTGTGATGACTTCGTAAGACGATCAACTATAACCCATATAACATTATTGCCTTTGGATGTTTTAGGAATTCCGGTGACAAATTCCATAGTGATGTTTTCCCAATTCCATTATGGTATTGTTAATGGTTGTAACATCGCCTTATACTTCTGTATCTCAGCTTTAACTTACTGACAAACCAAGCATCGAGAGATATATTCAGCAACATCTCTTTTCATGCCATCCCTCCAGATGTACTCTTTCAGGTCCCTATACATATTTTTGCTTCTAGGGTGAATAGAGAATGAAGAACTATGAACCTCTTCCAATATTTACTTCTTTAATTATATTATGGGAGGGACACAAACCCGATTTTTGAACCTTATTATTTCATCACAATCAGTGTGGAATTCTGGAACATTTCTCACCTTCTTTTGTAAATCTACATATTCTTTCTGTGCCTCTTTATTCTACACATGTATAGATGGTTGAACATTCATTTGAGAAGGATAATATTTTTCCCCTTCCTTTATAATTCCATGATTCATCGTTTTAAATACACAAATATTGGATTTTTTGTGATCCTCATCATGGATAAGCTTGAATTGTCTTTTTGGCTTAATGTGTCTGCCACCTTGTTTGCTTTCCCAGGTTGATAATGAATTGAGTAGTCATAATCCTTAATAATCTCCAACCATATTCTTTGTCATATATTCAACTCCTTTTGTGTGAAAATATACTTTAAACTTTTATGATCAGTATATATATCACACCTTTCACCATAAAGATAAAACCTCAAAATATTTAATGTAAAGATTACCACATCTAACTATAAATCATGTGTTGGGTAATTTTGCTCTTGGATTTTCAACTGTCATGAAGAATAAGATATCACCATATCATTTTTTATGAGAACACACCCCGATCCCTTCTTGGATTCATCACTGTAGATCACAAACCATTCTCCACTACAAGGCAGTGTGAGTATAGGTTCACTGGAAAACCTTCTTTTTAGCTCCTTGAAATTCTCTTCACACTCCTCTAACCAAATGAAATAAACTCCTTTTCGAGTAAACCTGATGAGTGGATTAGATAATCATGAAAAATCTTTCACAAAATGTCAATAATAACCAGCCAAACCAAGAAAACTTTGGATCTCAGTTACTATTTTTGGTTTTGACCATCTTTCAATAACCTCTGTTTCTAATGGATCTACAGATATCCCCTCTTTTGATATTATGAGACTGCTTGTGTATGTTTCAAAATTCACATTGACCTTTGGATCCTCCCTCACTCTATTTCCTTTTATAAAACCCTAAGGCTCGAGATTAATTGGGTTTCCTTATTTGTTGGGATCTAGGGTTGTGCAATGGGATTCTCTAGACCTGTTGGTCCATTTTCAAACAACCGTTGGCAATGGCGAAGAGATTCGATTCATTGCCACCATATTTGGGTATGGGGTTAAACCTATTATTTGGTTTCACATACCATTATTTGGATTATTATAATGTTTTTGTATTGATGTTAATATTTTGGGTGTGTGTTGGTCCCCACCACACAATTTATGGGTTCCGATTAATGGTGTGTTTTTGCTTCTGCATGCCAATTTCAAATGTTTACTGCAAACTAAATCAAAGTGCTGCATATTAAATCTGATTCCACACCGAGGTATGGACCCATTCCATGTTCTAAATTTTATAAATGAATTAATAAATTGCTCACTACACTTTTATAAGAAATTAAATCAATTCAATAAAGTATTTATATTGAAAGCCTCTTAATCAAAATTTATCATGTTTAATAATTTAAAATGATTAATTTCATAAGTGATTTGTGTGATAAGTAATATAATGTTTTTGTAATAAAACCCCTCAATCGAGGTACGTTGTGTTCAAACCAAAAAGTAGCTGTAGTGTTATATCATGTTTCCTTGTGGTTTGAGTTTTTTATATATCTTTGTGTTAGTACTGATATATGATAGGTTCATGCCATAGATTGAATATTTGATTATTGGATGAATCATGGGATGATGAGCTTCTAGAATTGTGTGAATTAATTATTTAATTATTTAAGGGATGCTGACCTGGTTGAACCATGTAAATTAATTTTTGAATCAGAAATGATGTTATAAATTAATTATGAAGAGATGATATTTGGAATGAGATAATTAATTCTGGAAAATTAAACATAGGATGTTATTTGTTTTGTAGATTAATTAATTGATGGATTAATTAATGGTAATGTGTAATTAGTTAATTGTTTTGTTAATTAATAGATTTTGTATATTTAACTAATCTATTGGATTAGTAAGGAATAAAGATAATTGATTGGTGAATTAATTATCATGTTTTTTGTCAAGAAATTGGGATAATTAAATGTTAAGTTAATTATCTAGTTGAATTGCTTGTGGATAATATAATTAATTATTAATTAGTTGTTATCTATTGATATGTTGAATGGTCAATTAATTTTAGAATTATTTGACATAAAATTTATGTTGTTAATTGGTTTTTGAATTAATTAACAAATTGGAATAATTAATTTATATGTTAATTATTGGATGGTTTTGGGGTGTTAGAAATGGATTTCAATACCAATGATAAATATATATCTATGATTGATAAATGGGTTTTGAGATAGGGAATGATGCTCCAAATACTGAAGTGGTACTGGTTAAGAATAATTAGTTGTTAATTTTGAGACATTAAATGTTTAATTAATTGTTGAATTATTTGACAAGTGATTTATATTTTTAATTAGATTTTGAATTATTTTAATGATTTGATTAATTAATTTATGAGTTAATTAATTGACGGTTATGGGGTGTTAGATATGGTGTTCTACACCAATGATAAATATATATGTATGATTGATAAATGACTTATGAGATAGGCACTTATGCTCCAAATACTCATGGGGTGATAGAAATGGCATTATACAAACATCTTGAATGTAAATGTTTTTTATGGGATAAGGAATCATGATCCAAAGACCCGTGGGTTGTGAGATAAGGACTGATCCTCCAAATACTCATGATCATGCAAGAAATGTCATTCCACACACACTAAAACACATTGGACTCTGAGTCTGATTTTCCAAACATAAAATGAAATAAATGGTTAATGTTAGCCGATGTGATATAATGAATTGTTAATTGAATATGGGAAATAGTTCATACCATAAAACAGTTGAGGCATGTATTGAGATTCGAGTGTCTAGGGGAACCCGTGGAATTATGCGGTTAAATAAAGAATTTAAATTAATGCGTTAAAAAGTTTATTTATGAAAGTATATATGTATATTTAATTTTTAGACTCTTATTTACACCAATGAGATGAAGAAGGTATCTTTGCTAGGTATCCCTTTGGGACATGGACATGTGGTAGTTTATTTACTCAGTTCAACTCTTACTTCATTATACATGCACACTATTTAAATTTCCCTATCTATATTGGGATGGACACTAGTGGTACCGACCTACTGAGATATATATCTCACAACCTACTCGAGATACCATTGCACTCAGGTACCCAAGTAGACCTTTCTTGTTCCTAGGACTATGAACCATAGAACTTTCTTGTTGTTGTATGCTTGTACATGGAGATAAGAGAAAAGGATTGAGCTGGAGCTCAGGATGCTCATGGCGTTTTCCCGTGGGGCTTTGAGTAGTTTCTTTCTTTATGAATGGTAATGTAAATCATGTTTATTTTTTACTACATCAAAATATGTATCAATAACATTTCATGCATTCAAATGTTATATGAAATCTTTCTTCTGTGGCTTTGTCAATTATGTATTATTGATTCCTCTATTGATTGTTATTTACTCTGATATACTAAAATGAAACGATGATAAGAGGGTATAGTCTTCCCACAATGACCTCCTAATACCCTCTATGATAGTTTTCTACATTTGGTGTATGTGGAGACACGATTGAGTTCATGCTGTGACAGGTTTAGCCACCGGTTCAAGGGTGAGCTGGGTCAGGACGTTACAAAGTGGAATGAGAGGCTTAGGTTTTCATCTTTTCCATTGTATTTTTGTTTTGGGTTGGTTAACTAGAAAATATGAAAGTTAAGGAACTTGGTTAATAGTTGTGATTGGGTCCGTTCTCCCCATGTATGAAAATGACAAAGTAACCAGGGATGGGAATTGATGTTTATACTATTCGTGGTTATAGTTGATATGAGTTCACCTTGAGTGACTGGTATATTTTCCACTACCTATTTACCTTATAATTTTGAAATTTTTATTTTTCCTGATATGGAAAGGAATTTTCATACATAAAGATTCTTAAGCACTTAGATATTCACATGCCATGCATATAACAATCCATGTATTTTCGTTAGTAGAAGACTGCTAATTTGGATTTTGTGGCTTAGGTGTAATGCCATGTTTTGATCTTCTTTAGAATGCCTCTGTAGATAGAATGTTTCAGTGATATATTTAACATTATTGAGTGATTATATTCCATATATCCTCTATTAATATCATGTTCTATTGTTGTTCCATGATTCTATGTTATAGGATTTTGTTGTGTTACTGCTTAAGATAACATGCTAGAGATGTTTTGATGTGTAAAAGGGATGCTAATGTTAAAATACTAAATGATTATTGATTATGATAGATAGGATCAAAATTCCAATGATAAGGTGTATGGGTTTCTTATCAATTGTTAGATAAAAACCGATGTGTTTGAACCTTATATAACCATAGTATGTTTGAAAATGGTTAGAAATGTAAAACTGATGAGTTTTGATTGAACTAAACTATTATTGGGTTGCCTCTTGAAGAACTCAGATTGAATAAATGGGACCCTCAGGGGTCACCTTTTTGGTAAAAGGAATTTTGATACTAAATTGCCTATTTTTTTGGATAACACTATATGTGAAATGTTTAAAGAGGATGGCTGTTATAGCATGTTTGTTTTTCTTATGGGCATTGATTGAAAACCAAGTGACATATTGTAAAAAATTACTAGTGTGTCTATTGAAATTCATTCAAATATTAAAAGGTTGAAATGTATTAATTAAAATGGATAAAATAAAAAAAGTATTTTGAACCTCGTGATTTCGGTTTTGCGTGACCAAGTGAGAGGGTTGACGTTTATGTTAGGTAAGGGAATAAAACGTGGTAGGAAGTACCCTTAGAATTTTTTTGGGTGTTAAGGTATGTTCATCCCACTACTCGGGATGAATTTTTGGGACTCCAGTGTTTTGACACACCTATAGGTTTAAGTTATGGCTTTTATGATCAAAGTTTGACGTCATGATCATGGTTCAAGGAATGTCCCAAGTATGCGTTAACATGTTCTGAAATAGCATTTTCGTGATCTATTGATATTTTCTTGCGATGACATAGACAATCCTAAGGTTGGTAATGGTGCACCAGAAATCTTTGAATGAACATGAATATTGTTGATGATATAGGCATTGAGGTTTGGTTGATGATGCATTGGTATGAGAAATTGAGGTTTTGTGTTAAGATTTAACTGGTGATAAAAAGAATTATCTTTTAGAGAAATGGGTCTTCTCTTAGTGTTATCTTTCAAATGAGATGAGCTTTTCCCCTATCTTGACCTCACCATGGAGACACTATGATAGCATCTGTCTTAGGCCATGGTAAAGTTTTAAATTTTGTTGGGGTTGATAAGTGGGTGTTATCTGGGTTGTACGCGGGATGCATGGTTTCACTGGGTTATAAATTCACTCATATTGGGGGACATTAGTTTTTTTAAATAGACTTGTGATGGCTTGATTTGGGAATTTCACTAGAGGTCCGGTAAAGACTTTGATGTACATACAATTGGTGATGTAATAATTTTAAAAGGCATGTATCCAGTTTAAGGGTGATTGTTGGTTTTGGGACCGCAATGTATTTCGTAGAAATCATGTATAACCAGTTTCTATTGGTTGATTGAGATTAAAAAATTTCATTGATGAAGGCCAAGTAATGGACTCAGATGTAAGCTCCATTTCGATGAGCTTTGGATTGGGTTTTTTAAAGAATTAAGTGATTGGACTTATGGTTTAGACGATAGTGAGTTTGGAATTTGGAAATGTTACGTCTTTGTTGAAACTAAATGTCTCACCCTTGGTGGGTCAGACGTTATTGTAGTAGTTTCTGAGGATTTATCTGGGACGATATGTTTTAAAGGTGGGTATATTTTTTAGTGCCAGGTTTTTTAACAGTGTTTAAATATGAAGGTTTAAATTTTTTTCTGTTCATTGATGAGTAAGTTTTTAAACCGAGCTCCAGAAAATTATTCAGAGTGTTAGAACACTTAAGGGTGTTGTTTCTAGACATGGGTGAATACCCAATAATTTTCACAGGTGTCCCGATAGGTTTTGGGAGCACCGAATCCAAAAAATTCCACTTTAATTAATCTACAAGGTCTGTGCATGGTTCTGTTTTAGCCTGTACAGCTTACCCAATTTAATAATTTATTTATTTTAAATAAATAATATTAAATGAGATAGTTTTCTTTAAATATAAGAATGTGTTAATAATAATAATGTTATTATTATTAATATGATGTCATTAATTATTTTGATGTTATAAAATTATAATTGGATTTTTAATAAGGTGCAGTAGTTATGTAAAATTAATTAGGCCTTTGGGTATCTCAAGAATTTTTTTTCAATGAAGAGTTTCATATTTAATGAATATGTGTTCAATTAAAAAAGGAGTTTCAGAATTAATAAATAAGCCTTATTATTTAATAGAGGTGTTGGATTATATCTAAAGATGAATAATAAAAATAATTCTATTATTATTATTATAGTTTTATGAGTATAATAATTATTATTAATTAAGTTAGTTATTATTATTATAAAGAATAATAAGAATAGAATTCTGTGTTTTTAATTAATTCCATGGAAAAAGGCATATTTAATTAATTGTTGAAAAATAGTGGTTTCAGTTGATTAAATTGAGTAAAATGAAATTTAATTGGATGATGTGTAATGTGGATTTTTGGGTTTTATCAAAGAACTGTTTTATCAGATGATAATAAAATGATGGTTATTATTATAGAGGTTTCATTTATTTGAATGGAGGTTGAAATTAATTTAATTAAATGAGTTGTTGGGGTTTTTTAATAAAATTAGTATTGTCATAATTTAATAAAATAACATGTAAATGAAGAGTTGGGTGTTATCAAAGTATGGAAATATTAAATGTTAATATAAAATGAGGAATAAATATGGAATTGAGTTTAATTTAATTAAATTCAGGGTAATAAGGAATTTAATAAATAAAAGAAAGATGATGGTTAAATATAATTTAATTAATCTCTGTGAAGTAGGTGTTTATTTAATTAATTCATGTTGAGATAATTAATTAAATAAATGACTTATATTTTTTATTTAATTACATTTCGTTAGAGAGAATTTAATTATTTTGATGCATTAATGAAATATTTGGTTTTACCTAATAGGGGTGTAAAATAATTAAGGACAAGGATAATATAATATAATTTATTATTATTATTATATTAAATCTATTAGTTTAACATGGTATTAATTAGATGATTGAGGGAGGTGATTGAATGGAGTAGGTGCACTGTTTGAGCAGCACGACCAGCACCAGACCCCTAATGAGGCACACTACACTCCTTCAACTGGGCTCCACTTCACACGTCACATCCTTTTGATGTCTTCACGAGTCTTGTCTACATCGTCCAAGGTGAGTCCTTCTGCGTATTTTTCAGGATTCACATCAACCGTTTGAGTACTCCCTCGCCCTGTTTGCTCCGCCAAAACCCTAAGGCTTTGGGCTAATTGGGGATACTTATTTCAACAGTTTTAGGGTTGTGCAATGGGTTCTTCTAGACCCGTTGGTTCATTTTCCGACTACTGCTACCAAGGGAGAAGCATTTTGGCTCAGTTTTGGTCCATTTCCACCATAATTGGGAAAGTGTTTAAACCCTTTATTTATTTTCACAACACAAGATTTGGATGCTTATGGTTTTTTTGTGTTGTGGTTAATAGTTTGGGTGTGCGTTAGTCCCCACGATACTGTTTAAGGGAGTCGATTAATGGTGTGTATGTACGACTGCGTGCGAATTGTAAATTGTTACGGCCAAGTAAATCAAAGGGATGCGTATTCAATCTACTTCCATCCTGAGGTAGGGTCACATTCCAAGTCCGAAATGTTATAAATTCATTAATAAATTATTCAGTAAACATTTATAAAAATTAAATCCATACAGTGAAGTATTTATATTAAAGGCCTCTAAATCTAAATTTATTATGTTTAATAATTTAAAATGATAAATGTCATAAGAGATTTGTGTGATAAGTAATACCATGTTTTTGTAATAAAACCCATCAATCGAGGTGTGTTGCCTTCAAAAAATAAAGTAGTTGTAGTGTTATATCATTTTTTCTTCTGGGTTGAGTTTTCTATATATCTTTCTATTAGTAGTGATATATGATGGGTTTATGCAACAAAATGAATATTTTATTATTGACTTAATCATTGGATGATGAGGTTCTTGAATAGTGTGAATTATTTATTGAATTAAATAAGGGAAGTTGACATGGTTGAACCAAGTAAATAAATTGTGAATTGGAAATGATGTGATAAATTAATTATGAAGAGTTGAGATTTAGAATGAGATAATTAATTATGGAAAATAAATTATGGGATGTCATTTGCTTTTTAGATTAAATAATTTATGGATTAATTAATGGTGTTGTGTAATTAGTTAATTATTTCATTAACTAATAGATTTGGAATATTTAACTAATCTAATGAATTTGTAAGGTAATAAGGAAAATTGATTGGTGAATTAATTACCATGTTTTGGGTTAAGGAATTGGGATAATTAAATGTTATTTTAATTATCTAGTTGAATTTCTTACATTTAAGAAAATTAATTGTTAATTAATTATTAACTAATGAGATGTTGAATGGTTAATTAATTGTATAATTATTTGAGGAGAAATTTTATGTTGTTATTTTTTTGTTGAATTAATTTACAAATTTGATTAATTAATTTATGAGTTAACCAATGGATGGTTTTGGATGTAAGACAATGCATCATACACCAATGCTAAATGTATAGGTATGATTGATAAAATAGTTTTGATACAGGGAATGATGCTCCAAATACTCATGGGGAACTGGTTAATAATAATTAATTGTTAATTTAGAGATGATGAATGGTAAATTAACTGTAGAATTATTTCACATGAGATTTATATTGTTAATTAGTTGTTTAATTAAGTAACAGTTTTGATTAATTAATTTATGATTTAATTTATGGATGGTTTTAGGGTGTTAGATATGGTCTTCTACACCAATGATAAATATATGTGTATGGTTGATAAATGGGTTGTGAAATAGGGACAAATGCTCCAAATACTCATGGGATTCTAGACATGGCGTTATACACACATATTGCTTCTAAATATTTTTTTGGGATATGGACTAATGCTCCAAATACCCATGGGTTATGAGACAGGGACGAACACTCCAAATACTCATGAGTGTGCTAAACATGGTGTTCTACACCCATTAATAGACATTGGACTGTGGGTCTAATTAGTCATACATAGACTGAAATAAAGGGTTAATCTAAGATAATGTTATGTAATTAATTCTGAATTGAATATGGAAAATATTTTAAACCTTGACACAACTGAGGCATGTATTTTGATTTGGGGTTCAAGGGGAACCTAGTGATTTTTGTGGTTAAATAAAGAAAAAAAATTAATGTGTTAAACAGTTTATTTATGAAATATATTTGTACAAGTCTTGTTTAGACTCTTATTTCTAGCTACAAGTTGAAGAAGGTGTCTCCATCAAGTGTCCCTTAAAGAACATTGACATGTTGTAGTTTATTTTTTCAATTAGGATGTTACTTTATTATACATGCACACTATTTAAATTTCACTATCTGGATAGGGCTAGGAACTAGTGTTGCTGGCCCATAGAGATGTATATCTCACACCCTAATCGAGATGACATTACACTGGGGTATGCAAATAGACATTTCTTATTTACAGGACTGCAGACCTCAGACCTTTCTTGGTGTAGTATGCTAGTTCCTGGAGATAAAAGAAAAGGACTAATTTGGAGCCCAAGATGCTCATAGAGTTTTCCCTTGGGTCTTTGAGTCTTTTCATTATTTTTTTACTAAGTTGTAAATCATATTGTTTTGTTTTCTGATTTCAAATATGTATCAATAACATTTCATGCATTCATATGTCATAGGAAATATATCTTCCACAGCTTTGTTAATTATGTATTAATGATTCCCCAATTGATTGTAATTTACTCTGATATACTGCTTTGAATCTTTAATAAGAGGGTATATTCTTCCCTCTATCACCTCTTAAGACCCACTCTTCTAGTTGGAAGCCTCTGGCGTATTGGGATATGCACTTGATGTCATGTGGCGACCGATTCGACCACCAGTTTAAGGGAGATCTGGGCCGAGATGCTACACAAAGTAAGGGAAAACTCCCAAATATTGTACTAAAGGAAAGAGACTAAACCACAATAACATCTATCCTGATGCCTGAGCTAGTAAATTACAGCGTGATCCTCAATGTCGACTTGGAAACCTGAAAACAGTTTTACCTACATAGGGTGACCATAGAAGTATAATCAGTAGGGAAACTAATGCAACTCTGGAACAAGTGAGGGAACATACTAATTACCCTGTGAAAAAATAGTAGAACCTTAATTACAAACCAAGGAATAATAACTTGCCCGTCCTCACAAAGGCACACTCACCCATTAAATGAAATTCAAGTAATGTAATAATATAAGCACATCAACATTTAGGTAGCCCACACCACTTTACCAATGCTTAACAACCCATTCCTAAGGATCTGACGTCTTGATGTTGTCACTCTTCCCAGATGTAGCCCCACTTCTGCAACCTTCCCCGCACACACCTGGGCATCAACCCTCACAAAACCACGCCCACAGACACCTGGTCCAGAATAACCCCCACCATGCCAGAAGAGACTTGGGCTAGAACAACCACCACCTTGCCCAAAGACACATGGGCCTCATCCCAAAGATAATTGGGGAAACATACCTAGCCCGAGAACACCTGATACCTTGGTCTGAAAAAACCCTTGGCTAAATAATCTTGGTCTACGGTAAGCTATAAGATAGTATAACCCACCAAGATATGCCTGTGAGGCAACATCTAAAAGAGGGTGCGATGAAGAAAACTAGTAACCGGCCATCCATCCTCCCTTAAGGATGTTGGGAAGGAATCCTTCCAACATGAAATAGAGGTGTTCAAAACATAGTTATCAACAAGGGTGGGGTGCCTATATAAATCAAAAAGAACTACAATATATATATATATATATAAGTTAAAAAACACTCATACCCAACCAATGGGTTTCACACAAATAGACAACAGGCCCACACCATCACTGCTTTCACCACTACTCCTATATGAATAACCATACACCAACCACTACCATGCATAAACCCCACACCCCTTTTTTTCAATTTCATTTCATATATTTAAGACGATTCACTTTAAATTATTCTATCACAACCAGGAAACTTAAAACCATAGCCACACAATGAAATTGAAAAAATCAAATTGCAGACCACCTACACAACATCACAAAAGTACACTTTCAATCACACCACACATCCCCTTTCAACTACTATTAGTTTTATTTATTCGAAATGATACCACCCGTTCTTTCTCTCACAACCCAGCCATGCAACTCCACTGCCCAAACAATTTCCCATTTTCGTGCCACTATATGAAGAGTTAGTAACCACACAATAATCCCACTGCTCAATGTCACTTCACGAACACAACACAACATAAAGGCATTTTAGCTGCCTACATGTTCATCCATTCCAAAATCAATCAATCTCTTATACTGAGACACCAACACCCCTTGTACCACCCCACATACCAAGCCCATAGAACCACAACCAGAACACACAACACATAATCACAACCATGAAACCAAACTTATTAAAATTTAACTGATAAGGGTTCTTTAATTTCCCTTCAAATATAATCAGGGAGATCATAGAATAGGTCTAATCCTGCAGTATCTTATTATTTAATCGATTATATGAGTTTTATAATATTTCATGATACATATGTACATAAAAACACCACAACTAAAAAGAACAAAACCAGTGCACAAGAAAGGACCACAGAAAATAATGATTTTCAGAAGTCATACAGCTACCACAGCTCTAAAAGAATCAATGATAACAAAATAAAACTGGCGACCAACATCAAACAACTCCCTGCCCATTTTTTTTCAAGTTATCCTTTGATTATATTAAATCCTTGTTTAATTCTATTTTCAATAAGAGTATCCAGCCTCTCCTTAAAAGGAACCATTAACATACCCACCCCACATAATGAACAATGAAGTAAAGAAAATCCCTACTTGGATGATCAAAGATCGGAGTTACTTCTTGCACCAAGAACATGGGATGACACGAATTGCAATAAGAACACCAAGGTTGAGTGGGAAGGGATCCATAATGGGTGTGAGACTCATATCGGGAGGAATTATCTAGGAACATCAAGATAAATTAAAAGGATGAAATAAGAGAGTATCTCAGAATAATAATAGGCATGATCCTAAAATTAGTGAGACCATTTTGAATTAAACAAAAGTTGAATCATGGTTTGACCACATGGATGGGTGGTTTCACACATTGGAATTAATTATGATTAAATAATTCCCCTCATAAATAATGGAGATAGACCATCATATTATTGTAAGTTGATAGATTAACTTTAAACAGAGAAAAACACGTAACATGAGAGAAACTAGAAAAACTTGGAAAAATAGAATTGAGTCACTGATGGTTGAGTCACCAAAGCTCAGATACCGATGTTGAGATATCGAAGGTGAGCTATCGATGAAATGACCTATTGATTCCCTAACCTACCAATTCCCTGACCTACCGACGCACTATCCTATGGATGTCGATGCCCTTATTTCACTGATGCCAATGCCCCTGAATCAGTAATTCCAAAACCCCTGACTCATCGATGATGATGCCCCTAAATTGTTGATGACAAAACCCATGACAAGCCAACACACTAACATGATGACACACTGAAATGTCAATTCACTGAAATGCCATTGCACTAACATGTCAATGGAAAAATTATAAAATTTAGAAAACTCTTGAAATGAGCCACTGAGAGCCCCCAGAACACCTCAACAATGGATTTTTATAAAGGAAGGTCCTAGGGAAAATCTAGGTTATTACATTAGATACCTCTCAAATTATTCTCATCCTCAATATTTAAAAACTAACCCAAAAGATAAGAGGTCCAAAAAAATAATCCCTTAAGATACCTCTAAGGATTAAACCACCTTGTGTTGAACCACAACATACAAGGAAACCTCTTTGAAATATATCTCCTAAACAACTGCACAAAACTGAGGCCCCATACTACCCAAAATAAATCACATATTAACCTAGGTAATGGGGTCTAGACATATAGATTAGAGATATTCTTCTCTTAAATAATGATATTATCAACTTTTGGTGGCATTGAATTTCCTTCATGGGTTTAATCACATAAAAATTATTGCATCTTGATTGGGGATCTAGTTTTACCCTCCCAATAGTTTTCAATTTTCAAATAAAATTAGAGAATATAGAAACAAATTATCATATATCATGTAGGGTCAAAAGTTACAACATATGCAAGGCACAAAGAAAACAAATGAAAAAAACATAGAAAAGCTCTGGGTATTAGGAGCACATCTATTCCTACAGTTCCTAGGTACTCTCCTCGAGGCCACCATGCCTCCATATAAGACATGCTCCAAATGAATGGTCCATCCATGAAGCACCTTATCCTTACTATCCTTAAATCTTATTAGTCACTCCATGATTATCACATTGTCCTTGATATCCATCTCACCCTAGTCTAGGAATTGGGAGTCATCATTTAGATACCCATGGAGCTAGGAGACATGGAAGATGTTGTGGACCATCTCTAGTTGTGGTGGTAATTATAGCTGATATGCAACCTCACCGACTCACCCCAACAACTTGAAGGTTATGATGAACCTCAAAGAAAGATTAATCCCACTAGAAAACCTCCACTGTCTATTCTGAGTGGAGACCATTATGAAAACATGGTACCGAACCACGAACCCCAAGGGTATCCTCCTATGATTAGCATACAAGCTGGTACTGAGCTTCCTTAATTATTTCATACAGAAGCTGAACCTTCTCCGCTGTGCTCTGCACCACCTCTAGGACAAGAACACCTCCCTACCCAACCTCTATTAAGCACATAGGTGAACGAAACAGTCTTCCATACATGGATTATAATGGTTCCAAGCCAATGGTGGGGTGATAGTTATTATTCTAGGAAAACATTTCCAGGGGAAAGGGTCATACCCATGAAACTCCGAAGTCCAGAACACATGCTCAAAACATATCCTCAAACGTCTGGATGGTCCTATCTATCTACACATCTGTCTAAGAGTAGAAAGTATTGTTGAGGCGTAACTGGGTTCCAAAATATTGTTTCAATCCCTTCCAGACTCATGAAGTAAAGAGTGCATCCTAGTCTGAAATGTTGGATATTGTAACTCTATATATCCAAACCACATATAAAATGACCCATACATTACATACATTGTTATTAATTTATAATTGAAGCATTAATATGATAAAATATAACAAAACCATGATAGGATTGTATAGGTATATTGTCTTTAGAAACTGGGAAGCATGGACAATTGGTTCATAAATCAACTTCATTGTCTCCCGTTTATTTCATCATATCTTGAGTCCCTTTTTGGAATATCCTTCTTAATATCCTTCTTCCTGACCTAGGGAAAAGAAAACAAAAAAAGGGTGAGCTCAAATTCTTATTAAGGGAAAACAAAATAAAATCAACCATATCATATTCATATGAACATAACATTTTGAAAATCTTATCCTCAAAAGAGATCATAATATCATGACATAGGATACATCATAGTAGTGAAATGAAATCCAAATATTCATAAAATAAGACATGAAACTTTGTGGCATACCCACATAATCATAGAAAATAATTTCATATTAGTCAATACTCATTTCCAAGACCATCATAGCGGACAAAGTCTATTACTGAATTGAGTTCACTCCTTGTTCCATTCCTGTATCACTAAACCAGATTAACTTGGCATTCCTACCATGTCTATATAATGATATATAAATCTTTAACCAATTAATTGGAGGGAGATATAGGTCCCACCCATCTCATAAATGAAACCTTTCTTATGTTTTCCCCAAAATCATAAATCATACATCATAGCATAACCCATGTAATAAAAATGGGATTCATAAACATCATGCCATCATAACATAATCCATATAAGATAAAAGGACTTAATAAAAATAATTCCATCATAATATAATCCAATCAATGTAATAATAGGGATATAAATAGAACACTATATTATCTTATATGGAAAATAATTTTGATAAAACACTTGAACTCCATTCTTGAGGAAAATATCTTTTCTACTTCGAAAACATTTTTCCTTTCTCAACATGTCATACAATTTTAAACTAAAAGAAATTAATTGAAAATAAACATGAAAAATAATAAATAAATCTTCATGGAAATAGTCCATTCATGCAATATAAGTTAAAAAACGATCTTCTCATACTTTGGCTGGAAAAGTCAAAAATTATATCGTACTGAAAACGACAAAATATTCCTTTGATATCTTTTACTAAAAATTCCCCAATAGGTAAAATTGGATTTAAACAATTGTAGGAGGATATAAATAATATTACATTTTTAGGAAACATGAATGTTGATGATAAATATTCCCCATTAAATTCTAAAGTATAAACAATCTCGGATAAAAATGAGATTTCGAGATTTTCCCTTACCTTAGGTCTGATATGCTTTGTACATATCCAAACCTCATCTATAATTATTTTAATACTGTCATTGACTTATTCTGGAATCATACTCATTGTTATGATACCATATATGGTCATATTCTTATCTTCTTATTAGTAATATTTCATTGCTACTTGTTATTCAAGTGTTCATTGCTCTATATTCTTAT
Organism: Viscum album; assembly: GCA_963277665.1. Lineage (NCBI taxonomy): Eukaryota > Viridiplantae > Streptophyta > Magnoliopsida > Santalales > Viscaceae > Viscum > Viscum album. The sequence goes on along the minus strand of OY728130.1, from coordinate 1,597,727,915 downwards.
GCGTGTTTTGTCAAATAAATTCTTATTCCTTTGTTTAGATTATAGCTACATAATTTACATAATGGTATTAGTATAATAAATATAATATTTATCATGCATTTTGTTTATATAATCATTGTTTAATGATGATCATGTAGAACGAATCACATCACATCCTGGAGACGGTAATCTGTACGTACGCACGAGCGACGATATCGTTCCCATAATTATTGAATGGTATTGGAGTGGATTATAGAATATCTCAGAATTAGTATCATGTTATAATAATCATATATAGTTATTTTTTACACCATTATACCCATCCAAGTAAGGTGGTGGTGGAAAACAGATTACAGCACGGCGTGGAGACGGTATTCCAAATGTTCGCACGCGTGGTGATTTCGTTTTCTGTAGGATGGATAGAAGGTGAAATAGGGTTTTTTTATATTTATAATAACATATCAGTATATTTTTGATACTGATGTTATTAATTTATAATGAAACAAATAAATATGAAGAAGTATAAGAAGAAATAAATTTGAAGGGATCAGTAGAGGATATTCCCTCTTTTTCGATGAGCATCTTCTAAACCTCCTCTTAGGGCACTAAAGTTTGCCTTTGAAGAAGACCATGACATCTAGTATGTTTATAGGGAAGTGGAGAAGAGAAATTTGTAGTTTTTGGATGATATTTAAGGCTCAAACTGGAGTGAGGAGGAGAGGGTGGAGGGGCCCTTTTATAATGGAGGAGAGGGGTACCTTTGGAAACATAGGAAATATTAATTTATAATAAATTCAAAACCCCTTTAAAAACCTCCAAAAATGACTCAATTCGAGGATTATATGATAAGTTGTTGTAATCTAATCAACCAATACAATTTATACATGTTGGAAAATTATTTTAAACCTTATCAAATTGATTTATCCTTATTTAATCTATTTAATTTTGTTTGTGGTAATATAATTCTAAATTTTAAATTGTTATAAATAATAACTTATGTGTTATGAAATCTCCATAATATGATACTTTATTACATTTTAGACCATATATATTTCAATTTATAATGTTTAAATACTTTTTGGATTTTTGAACATTTTTATAATATGTTATTTTTATAAAATAACTACAGTGTCAATTTTGACAGTATTCATTTATTGGAATTTAAATAAAATACACATAGAGGATATATTCCAAACAAAATACTTAATAGATTCCTAAAATGTCATATTAATCCAGGAAATTCATTGATCACATTAAATATTTCATATAATATTTATTTTAATATTTTTAAAACCATTTATTTGATATTTAAATCAATAAAATAATTTCAACAGCACTATTGTGTCATTATTAATGATAATTATTTAGTCCCTAAAAATCCTAAATAAATTCACCAGATTTATATAATGTTATTATATTTCTATATACTATTCATGTTTTATGTTTTATGAAGTTTATCACTAAATTAAAATTATTACAGTTATAAGATATAAGAGAGTGACATGTTGTAACTTTCTTTGATTTTAATTACAATTATATCATTTTCAGGGTCAATAGCCCATGACACGAATATATTATGACCCTTAGGTGATATGGGTTGACGTTTATTCATCCAATATAATTTTTTCAGGTGGTTGGGTAATTTTATAATATTATTTTTACCCTTAATTACCCGATTTACCTTTAAATGTAGTAAATAAAAATTACCGTAGTTACTAATCATAATGTCAAAAAAAATAAAAGAAACTTATTAACATAATTTGGACCCACTGAATCGAAATATGGAATCCATTTTATAAAATTCAAAACACATAATTTTTAGTAATTAATTTAAAATTAATCTCGTTGTTAAAAAAATGGGTTTTACATGTTAAAACATTGTCAAAGATTGAAATGTTTTTAACTATTAATTCAATGTAAAATTAATGGAAATGATATAAATTATGTTAAATGGTAAAAATATATTCTATTTATACTTTATAACCATTAAATTTTATCATTTATCCATATACATTATCTTGATGAAAAATGTTTATTTTAAGAAGAAAACATTGGCGTATTTTTCCTATTCATCAAAATAGGAAAGTCATCAGAAAAGTATAAAAAATTTATCTAATGTAAATTTTAATATCCTAATTCAAAATAAGAAGTTTCTTTTGTAAAATTTAACTTATATACTTTTCAAAAATTATATTTAAAATGGGTGCGCCATCAAAAGGCGGTAAAATGACATTTTTAAAAAAATACTTCTTTTATCGAAAAATTGTTTTTGTTTTCATATCTCATTATAGAAAATGTGTAAGATGAATTATAATGTTATAAAATTAAAAATTTAGTTAATAATATTCATAATGTCTAGTTTATAATATTATAATAATATATCATTGTTTAGTAGAAACTCGGTATTGCGTACAACGCAAGCTATCAACGAAGGTTGCTCTTGCGTGTAACGCAAGCCAAGCCAGTGTTGTGTGTAGTGAAAGATTCCTTTGGTGTTGTGTATAACATAAGAAATTAAAAAAATATATTTCTCATAAAATCTCAGGGTGTTACATTCTACCCCCCTTAAAATGAATTTCTCCCTTGAAATTCATCACTTCGTAACAAACAGATGAGGATATGTCTCCCTCATCATATCCTAAAGTTCCCATGTAGCTTATTTTAATTGGTGGTTACTCCATAAAACTTTAACGAAGAGAGTGGTATTGTTTCATAGAACTTTTTCCCTACGATCCAGAATCTATATCGGCTATTCTTGATAAGAAATATCTTGCTACAGTGGTACAACTTTTGAGCTTATTACATGTAAAGGATCGGGTATGTACTTTCTCAGGAGAGATACACATAACACATCATGAACTTGAGAGAGATTCGGAGGAAGGACCAATTGGTATGTTACCTACCCAACATGATCCAGTATTTCAAAAGGACTGATATACCAAGGGCACAACTTTCCCTTCTTTCCAAATCTCATCACTCTCTTCCAAGGAGATATTCATAAGAACACTTTAACCCCCACTTCAAACTCTAGGTATTTTCATTGGTTGTTAGCATAACTTTTTTGTCGACTCTGAGTTGCTCTTATGTGTTGTTGAATTGATCTGACATTTTCTACCATTTCATCAACAAGATCAGGTCCTAATAGTTTTCTTTCCCCAACTTCATCCCAACAAGTTGGAGTTCTGCATATCTTTCCATAGAGAGATTCATAAGGAGACATATAAATACTAGAGTGAAAGCTATTATTATAAGAAAATTCCACCAAAGGTAGGTGTTGTTCCGAACCCCCTTTGAAATCTATAGAGAAAGATCTCGACATGTCCTATAGAGTTTGAATTGTCCTCTCAAACTGACAATCTGTCTGAGGATGATAAGCTGTGCTGAAACTCAACTCTATATCTAGAGTATTCTGAAGACTTCGCCAAAACAACATGGTAAACCTCAGATCCCGATCAGATATAATGGAAAGTGGTACTCCATGAAATCTTACCACTTCCATTACATATATCTTGGAAAGATGATCAAAAGTGGAATCCTCTCTAACAGCAATGAAGTGTGCCAACTTCATAAGATGATCAAATAAAACCCAGATAACATTATTTCATTTGTATGTTTTTGGAGGTCTGGTGACAAAGTCCATAGTGATGTTTTCCCAATTCCATTCTGGTATGGGTAATGGTTGTAACAACCCCATAGACTTCTTTCACTCAGCTTTAACTTACTGAAAAACCAAGCATCAAGAGATATATTCGGCAACATTTCTCTTCATGCCTTCCCTCTAGAAGTACTCTTTCAGGTCCCTATACATATTAGTGCTTCTAGGGTGAAGAGAGAATGAAGAACAATGAGCCTCATCCAATATTTACTTCATTAATTCTGTTATTGGGGGAACACAAACCCAATTCCTGAACCTTATTATTTCATCACAATCAGTGTGGAATTCAGGAACATTTCTCACCTGCTTTTGTAAATCTACATCTTTTTTTCTGTGCCTCTTTAATCTTTACATGTATAGATGGTTGAACATTCATTTGAGAAAGATAATATTTTTCCCCTTCCTTTATAATTCCATGATTCATCCTTTTTAAATCCATAAATATTGGATTTTTTGTGATCCTCACCATGTATAAGCTAGCATGGTCTTATCGACTTAATGCGTCTGCCACCTTGTTTGATTTCCCAGGGTGATAATGAATTGAGCAGTCGTAATCCTTAATCATCTCCAACCATCTTCTTTGGAACATATTCATCTCCTTTTGTGTGAAAATATACTTTAAACTTCTATGATCAGTATAAATATCACACCTTTCACCATACAGATAATGCCTCAAAATATTTAATGTAAAGATTATTGCATCTAACTCCAAATCATGAGTTAGGTAATTTTCCTCTTGGATTTTCAACTTTCGTGAGGCATAAGATATGACCATATCATTTTTCACGAGAACACACCCCAATACCTTCTTGGATGCATCAATGTATATCACAAACCATTCTCCACTACAAGGTAGTGTGAGAATAGGTTCACTGGATAAACTTCTTTTTAGCTCCTTTAAATTCTCTTCACAGTCCTCCGTCCAAATGAACATAACTCTTTTTTGAGTCAACCTGGTGAGTGGATTAGATAATCATGATAAATCTTTCACAAAATGTCTATAATATCCATCCAAACCAAGAAAGTTTTTGATCTCAGTTACTGTATTCGGTCTTGACCATCTTTCAATAACCTCTGTTTCTGATGGATCTACAGATATCCCCTCTTTTTAGATTATGTGACCCCGAAATGAATTTTTTTGAAGCCAAAATTCACAGTTGGTAAATTTTTCATAAAGCTTCTCCTTTCTTAGGGTCTTTAATACAATTATTAAGTGATCTTCATGTTCTTCGTTTATCTTTGAATAGAAAACAATATCGTCTATAAAGACTACCACAAACTAATCAAGATAGTCTCTAATGACTCTATTCATCAAGTCCATGATGATTGCAGGGGCATTAGTAAGACCAAATGGAATCCCTCTAAATTCATAGGGTCCATACCTTGTACGAAAAGTCATCTTTGGTATATCCTCCCTTTTGAACCTTAATTGATGATACCCTGAAAGAAGATCAATCTTGGAAAAGTATTGAGCTCCGCATATTTGGTCAAATAAGTCATAAATGCATGGGAGAGGATATTTTTTCTTGATAGTGATCTTGTTATATTATCGATAATCAATGAAGTGTCTCATTGATCCATATTACTTCATAAAATATATAATTGGGGCTCCCCAAGGTGATGAACTAGGGCGTTTGAATCCATTATCAAGATTCTCTTGGAGTTTATTCTTCAATTATTGCAACTAAAATGGGGCCATTCTATAAGGTGTCTTTGAAATGGGCATAACAACTGGTATGACTTCTATGGAAAACTCAACTTTACAATTTGCCGGAAGACCTGGAAATTCATCTGGAAAGACATCATAAAACTCACATACAATGGTCATATTCTGAATCGTGAGTTTATCTCCAAAAATTTGAGATAAATAACCTTCATTTATTGAAATCAAGACCCATAAGATGGAAGAAATTTCCATTGGAAGGTTATGTTTATCCTTGCATCGATAGATGATCATGGATTGTCCAGGAATATGAAATGTGACTTCCCTTAATTGGAAATTGATATGAGCTCTATATAAAGAATTCAAATCCATGCCAAGAATTACATAAAATTCCACTATAGGAAGGATCACAATATTTTCAAGATACACTTTGCCACAAACTACAATTAGAGAAGAATTATAAACTTTTGATGTGACTGTAGTGCCATTAAGAGTTGTCACAGCTAACTCAATAGCCAATCTTTGGGGTAGTATGGTGATATCCTAAGAAACGTTTTCAGAAATAAAAGAGTGGGTGGATCCAGAATCAAATAAAACATTTTCTACTTTAGATTGGATGGTAAGTGTACCTTTCAACACTTTGTTATCGTACTCCACATCACCGATAGAAATTGCATGTGACATTCCTTTAATCTTTCAACTTAAGAGTTTGTTGATGTCTATCATCATCAACAACCATTGGATTAGGGAATTGATTGGCATAATGCCCCATTTACTTGAACTAGTAACATTTAAGTGTAGGAGGTGCATTCTGTGTATCCTTTTCTTTGTTCGTATCATTAGATATCTTTTTCCCATCACTGTGGCATTCAATTTCCCGATGCCATTCTTTTCCACAATTAAAACTTTTTCTTATACCTTTAGGACAATTCCCTCCATTTTTCTTTCCACACATTGAGAATAAGGAAAAACTCATCTTCTTTTAAATGTGGTTTTCAGATTTTCCTTTGAATTTCATTTTCCTCTTCTTATCAAACCTATATGACTGATGGGTTACTCCAACCTCCATCTCAACCTTGAGATCACATAGAACAATTTCCTCCTATATATTGAATTCCCTTATAGCTAATTACCTTTGGAGATTTTTTTTAAGCCACTAAAGAATCGATCGATCTTACTCTCATGTTAGATAATAATCCAAGAAGCATATGTTTCAAGTCTTATAAAATTCTCTTTATAGGTACTAATAGATTCATCATTATTTTTCTTCAGTTCAGGAAACTCCTTCTCTATCTTTGTTCGAAGAATACGAGGGAGTTACTTATTGAAAAATAATGTCTTGAACTCAAACCATTCCATGGACTCAATTTCATCCCTTTTCCTTGTATTTTTGACAAGATTACAACATTGATCTGCTTCACCTTCCAAATGATATACTGCTAAGATGAATTTATCATGTTCAAAACATTGAATGACTGAAAATATCTTTTCAGTGGTACTGATCCATTGTTCAGACACTAATGGATCATAAGAACTACTGAATGAAGGTGGGCGCTACCTCAAGAAGGATTTAACAGAATGTTTCTCTCTCATTTTCTCATTTGGAAGACCTGCATGATTCCTATATTGAGAAAGTAATGTGATCTTGGATAGAATATTTTTTATTCCAACTCCCATAACATTTGGTTGACCTGGGGTACAATCATTTCATTGCCCATCGCATTCAACATTAACACAGTTCCATCAGGGTTCCAACCATTGAATAAAACCAAGAATCATAGTGTGAGAAACACTAATCATGACAGGAAAACCAAACAATCAGGAATACAATTTAACACTATAGGTCTTATCATAGGTTTTTATGGCCATTTCTAAAACAATAATATTGGGTTCTATACTTAGACATATCCTTAGGGTTCTTACTAAGGCTTTCACATCCTAGTTTCTAAAGTTCGACTATACCTTTCCTCTGATACCAACTATAACGACCCATACTTTACATAATTTGTTATTAATTCATAATTAAAGCATTATTATTATAACATATAACAAATCTGTGATAGGACCGTATAAGTATAGTGTCTTTAGAAACTGGGAATCATGAACAACTGTTTCATAAATCAACTTCATTGTCTCCCATTTATTTCATTATATCTAGAGTCCATTTTTGGAATATCAAACTTAATACCCTTATTCCTAACCAGGGGAAAAGAAAACATACAAAGGGTGATCCCAAAGGCTCACTAAGGGAAAACAAAGGAAATATCAATCATATCATATTCATAAGAACATAACATTTTGAAAATCTTATCCTACAAAAGATGTCATAATATCATGATATTTGATAAATCATAGTAGGGAAAAGAGATCGAAAATATTCATAACATAAGACATGAAACTTTTTGGCATACACACATAATCATAGAAAATCATTTCATATTAGTCAAGAAAAATTTCCAAGACCATCATAGCAGACAAAGTACATTACTGAACTGAGTTCAATCATCGTTGTAGTCCTGTATCACTAAAGCAGATTAACGGACCATTCCAGCCATGTCAATCTCATGAGATATAAATCTTTACCCAACACATTGGAGTGATATATAGGTCCCACCAATCTCATAATGAAACCATTTTTATGTGTGCCACAATATCATAAATCATACATAATAACATAACCCATGTAATAAAAATGGGATTCTTAAACATCATTCCATCATAACATAATCTATATAAGATAAAAGGACCTCATAAAAATAATTACATCATAACATAATAAAATCAATGTAATAATAGGGATCGAAACAAAACCCTATATTATCTTAGATGGAAAGTAATTTTTATAAAACACTTGAACTCCATTCTTGAGAAAAATATCATTTATACTTAATTTTTTTTTCCTTTCTCAAAATTTCATACAGTTTTAAACTAAATGAAGTTAATTGAAAATAAAATTTAAATCTTGTAAAGGAATATTCATAGAAATAATCCATTCGTTCTGTACAAGTTAAAAAAACATTCTTCTTGTACTTTGGTTGGAAAATTCAAAAAGTATCTCATACTGAAAACGACCAAAGATTCCTTTCATATATTTTATTAAAAATTAACCAATAGGTAAAATTGTATTTAAAATTTTTTTGGTGGATAGAAATAAAATTATATATTGAGTAAACATGGATGTGGATGATAAATATGCCCCATTAAATTCTGAAGTATAAACAATCTCGGATAAAAATGAGATTTTGAGATTTTCTCATACCTTAGGTCTGATATGCTTTGTACATTTCCGAACCTCCTATATAATGATTTAAATAATGTCATTGACTTATTCCAGAATCATACTAATTGTTATGATATCATATATGGTCATATTCTAACCTTATTATTAGTAATATTTCATTGTTACTTGTTATTCGGGTGTTCATTGCTTTATATTCTTATACGTGTTTTGTCGAATAAATTCTTATTACACTTTTTAGGTTATAGCTACATCATTTACAGAATGGTAGTAGTATAATATATATCATATTTATTCATTCAATTTATTTATATAGTCAAGGCTTAATGAGGATCGTGTAGAACAAATAACATCGCATCGTGGAGACGGTAAGCTGTACATACGCACGAGTGACGATATCGTTCCCATAACAATTGAATGGTATTGGAGTGGATGATAGAATACCTCAGAATTAGTATCATTTATAGTAATCTTATATAGTTATTTTTTACACCATTATACCCATCCAAGTATGGTGGTGGTGGAAAAAAATTACACCATGGCATGGAGACGGTATTACGTACGTACGGACGCGCGGTGATTTTGTTTTCCATTGGATGTATAGAAGGTGAAACAGGGTTGTTTCATATTTATAATGACATATCAGTATATGAGTGATAATGATGTTATTAATTTATGATGAAAAAAATAAAGAAGAAGAAGATGTAGAAGAAGATATAATTTTGAAAGGATCAGTAAAGGATATTACCTCTTCTTCGACGGGCCTCTTCTAAACCTCCTCTTAGGGCACTCAAGTTGGTCTTTGTAGAAGACCGGGACCTCAAGTATGTTTCTAGGGAAGTAGTGAAGAAAAATTGGTAGAGTTTTTTCGAGCATGAAGGCCCAATTTAGAGTGAGGAGGAGAGGGAGGAGGTGCCCTTTTATAAGGGAGGAGAGGGGCACCTTTGGAAATAGAAGAAATATTAAATTATAATAAATTTAAACCCCACATAAAAACCTACAAAATCGACTCAATTCGAATATTATATTAGAGAAGGTTGTAATATCATCAAACCATAAAATTTAGACACGTTTGGAATTTATTTTAAACCTTATCAAATTGATATATACTTATTTAATCTATTTAATTTTATTTTTGGTAATACAAATATAAATTATGAATTGTTATAAATAATTACTTATGTGTTACGAATTTTATTTAATTATATAATTTATGACATTTTCGACCATATAAATTTCAATTTATAATTTTTTAATTCTTTCTAGATTTTTAAACAATTTTATAATATGTTATTTTTATAAAATAACAATAGTTTCAATTTTGAAACTATTAATTTATATGAATTTAAATAAAATACACACAGATGATATATTAAAAAAAAATTTAATATATTCCTAAAATTTAATATGAATATAGAAAATTTTTGGATCACATTAAATAGTTCATATGATATTTATTTTAATATTTTTAAAACCATTTATTTGATATTTCAATCAATAAAATAATTTCAACATCACTACTGTGTCATCAATAATGATAATTATTTAGTCCCTAAAACTACAAAATAAATTCACATGATGTAGATAATTTTATTTTATTCTTGGTCACTATTCATGTTTGATGTTTTATGATGTTTATCACTAAATTAAAATTATTACACTTATAAGATATAAGGGAGTGACATGTTGTAACTTTCGTTGGTTTTAATTATAATTATATCATTTTCATTGTCAATTGGAGATGAAACGAATCTATTCTGACCCTTAGGTTATATGGGTCAACTTTTATAAATCCAATAGAAATTTGGTAGGTAGTTGGGTAATTTTATAATCTTTTTTTTACCCTCAATTACCTGATTTACCTTTAACTGTAGTAAAAAAAATTACCATAGTTACTATTCATAATGTGAAAAAAATAAAAGTAACCTATTAGCATAATTTGGACCCACTGAATCCAAATATGGAATCCATTTCTCAAAATTCAAAACACATAAGTTGTAGTAATAAATTTAAAATTAATCCCGTTGTTAAGAAAATGAGTTTTAAAAGTTAAACCTTGTCAAAGATTGAATTGATTTTACCTATGAAATCAATGTAAAATTAATGTAAATGATATAAATTATGTTAAAGGGTAAAAATATATTCTATTTATACTTTATCACCTTTAAATTTTATCATTTATCCATATAAATTATCTTGATGAAAAAATTTTATTTTATGAAAAAACATTTGCGTATTTTTACTATTCATCAAAATATGAAAGTCAACAGAAAAGTAAAAAAAATATCCAATTTAATATTTTTTATACTGATTCAAAATAATATGTTTATTTAGTAACTTACAAACTTGTCAAAAATTATATTTAAAATGGATGGGCCCTCAAAAGGCAGTAAAACTGCATTTTTTTGAAAAAAAACTTCTTTTATCGAAAAATTAATTTTGTTTTCATATCTCATTGTAGAAAATTTGTAAGTTGAATTATAATGTTATAAAATTCAGAATTCAGTTAATACTACTCATAATAGCTAGTTCATAATATTATAATAATATATCACTGTTTAGTGAAACTCGGTATTGTGTACAACACATGCTATCGAGAAAGTTTTCTCTTGCATGTAACGCAAGCCAAGCCAGTGTTGTGTGTAGTGAAAGATTCCTTTGTTGTTGTGTATAACATATGAAATTATAAAAATATATTTCTCATAAAATCTCAGGGTGTTACAACTTCACCCACATACCTCTGTGCTAAGGCATCCATAGTTCCCGACTCCTTAACCACTAATATGTGATCCATTTTTTCAATCAATCCACCACTACCCATATGGCATCAAAACCACTCTCAGACAAGGGTAGTACTATGATGAAATCCATCGATACATCATCCCACGTCCACATGGGAATGTCTAAGTGCTGTAGAAGTCCTCCCAGAACATGGTGCCCAGACTTCACCCGCTAACACATGAGGCTCCTTGTCACAAACCCCACCATTTCCTACTTCACCTTGGGCCACCAGAACAAACCATTCAAGCCTTGTTATAGCTTAGAGACTCATGTATGTACCTCCAGGGGTGATTTATGGAACTCACTGAGAAATCCCTCATGCATCTCCATCGGTTCAAACAACTTCACCTAGAACAACATCTGATTCCAACTATCCTCTGACCATCCATCCAGGGCATAACCTTGGCTAATGCAATCACACATCACTTTTGCCTCTGAGTCTCCCCACCGAGACTCCTTAGCTTTTCGTACCAAGGAAGATTTCAATTTCATATGAAACCAACATCCTCTACCATCCTCTACTCTCAAACCCAGATGTAAAGCAACCAACACCTCTATTTCCTTCTAGGAATCTGTGGACACTCGAACAACATCTTTTAGTAAATTTCAACTAATGGTATCAACAACCACATTCACCTTTCCTGAGGTGTATTATATTTTGAAGTGTTAGTCTTGAAGGAACCCCATCCAACCCCACTTATGCATGTTTAGGTCTTACTGGGATAAGATATACCTCAATATTTAGTGATCTGTGAAGTCCAAAAAACGTTCCCTGATGAGGTAATGCCTCCAAAACATCAACACAAAAAAACTGATATAATTTCCAAGTTGTGGGTGGCATAGATACATTCATGGGGAAGAAACTACCTATACCCCTAAGAGATTATTCCTCACTGCTACATAAACACACATCCCATGCCTAGCACCAATGCATCACATAACACCTTGAACATCACCCCTTATTTAGGAATCCATAGCACCGGGGCACTGACAAAATTACCATTTAGATAGCTGAATGCAGTATGGAACTACTCAATCCATACGAAAGCCTAGTATTTTTTGGCCAAAGCTATCAAATAGGCCAAAACTCAAGAGAAGCGAGATATGGACCTCAGTTAGTAACATGCAAGACCCGGGAAACTACAAAACTATGCCACATTCTTGGGTACTTTCGATGAAACAAAGTCTTTGACATTTGATGGGTCCATTTCTATTCCTTGTTGGGAAACCTAATGTATAAGGAAGTTCACCTCTCATGTCCAAAACATTCACTTGGAAAACTTCTCATAGAGACAATGGAATCAGAGGACATCTATGACTATCCCATGATTCTCGGTGTTATCATCATATGATCCTGAGTAGATCAGGATTTCGTCGATGAACAGAACCACAAACCGGTCCTGATACTCGCAAAAAACAGAGTTCACGATTCCCATGAACACATGTGTTCCATTCGTAATGCTGAATGACATGACCAAGAAATCAAAGATCCCATACATGAATCTAAACGAAGTCTTCAAAATGTCACCCTTCTTTACCCTCAGCTGGTTATATCCATAACACAGGTCAATCTTACAGAACAAACATGCTCCCTTCATCTGGTCAAAAAGGTCATTGATCCTCGGGAGGGGGTAACTATTCTACACTGTCACCTGATTCAATATCCCTAGTCCATGTATAGCCTGAGACCACCGTCTACCTTCTTTGAAAACAAGACATGTGCACTGCACGATGACACACTTGGTCGGATAAAACCCTTCTTCATCAGGTCATCAACCTAGAACTACAACTTCCACAACTCAAAAGGCAACATCCGATAGGGGGACATTGAAATTGGATGGGAACCAATTTGTAAGTCTATCCTAAAATAAACATTTGGTCAAGGGGGTAGAGTCACAACCTCTCCGGGGAATATTTAAAGGAACTCACTGACAACCCCCATAACTTCTATCATCACTAATTATGTTGATTCCACTAACCTCTTGGATATTAAATAAATAAGGGTCTCCACATGTTGGCTTCCCTCCTTGCGTCTCTACATTCCAATGAAAGCTACATGATGTCTTCCCATATATAAGAACATGACTCTTCTCCAAAATTAGTATATACTAGCATGCCTGAAAAATAACTATTTGAGGCCTAGGATGACCTCGTTTGGCTGCATTTGTAGAAAAAGAAGATCCCAACTGGGATAATCCATCCCCAACATCACTCTACACCCTCGACAGACATCAAACTGGTTGGTATAACCTCCAAAAAGATTACTCAACACCAGGGGCATGGAAAGTCTCTCTTTGTCTATACCCAAGGCATGAGATAGACTGGGTGCTACAATGGAGTGTGAAGTTCCTAAATCAAACAAGGTTCATGGAATAAAAACTAAGCTGATTGATCATACCTCGAAAAACATCTGGGCTCGCTAGAACTTCAGCCTCTGTGTCATTCAACTGCACACTTACAATCCCTTCACCCCTCGGTTTTCGACCACCTCCCCTAACATTCCCTATTAAAGGTCCGTAAAGAGATCCCTGAGGTCGGCCTCCTCTGGCAGCATCAACCCCCAGTGGAGTGAGATCTTGTACCCCTACTACTGGCAGGGAACAGCTGGAAATTGCTGCTGCTGAGTTAGGAATTGAACCTTCCCACCCCCACTGCACTGCACTTATACAGGAAACTGATTCCAAATATTCCAATGAATTCTATAGATAAGTCATCTTGGTCCTAGGACCCTGGGGAAATGGTGAGGTCTGGGAGATCATAACTAGAACTACTAAGGCTCACTCCTTACTGGTCGAAACTTGGAAGGCCCTGATGCTGGAGACCTATTACTGATAGCCTTCCCCTTTGACGAACTCAGCTAGATCCCTTCTCATAAAATGCCTCCAAGCGTCTTCATCCTATTCACCACTACAACCTTTTTTTGAACATCCAAGTACGTTGATAGAGTAAAGGTATTAACAACATACTAAAGAGAAGGACGGAGCACCTCCTCCAAGAATATTTTCCGCAACTCCTCATCCGGAAAAAGGTCTGGAGATAAATAAAGGTGATCATTGAACTTGATCCATAGTTCCCTTACAAACATACTTCCTTTCTTGAGAGATATTATCTTTTGCCTCTCTTTGGAATTCATTGTGGAAGAAAGGAATTACACCTGAAACTCCTCCTCAAATTTAGTCCATGATACCTCAGTTTCTTTCTTCTCCTAAGGTAAATCATCCACCACTGACATGCCACTCCTCACATCTGTCTCACTTCTAGAGGAACCTAGTACTATATCGGAGCCCAGATTTAGCTAAAAAAAATCACCAGCTCCGTGAGCCAGCTCTCTATCCCCATGTATGAGACATTTCCCCCGTACATTCCCAGATTCTTCTTCTAGAAGGCACACAACATCATCTGTCATTGGTCATCCTCCTCCTCTCGATCTACCATCTTTTGATCAGCTAGATGATCCTTCTGTGTCTCAAATTCTCATACCACACATGGACGACATCCATGTTCCCTAGATGAAAATAGAAATGAAGAAAACCTAATCTCTTGTATTGTAGAAATTTCATTTTAAATTTTTGTTTGAAGTTATTATTTTTTTTAAATTCCCAAAACATGAAAGTCACACAAGAACACAAGTCATTATGATTAATGTACCATTGCTAAGGTCTCTATCTTGCAATCAATGAAGCCTCGCCTAGTAATTCATTAGGTCCAGAGTCCTTGCATCAGATCACAGTGGGGCCCTAAAATCTCATGTCCTAGTCAGTCTTTACTGGTCCATTTTAGACACCAATATTTCCAAACACTGTTTCTCTACCATCCTATGCAATATTCACTCTGCCTAACCCCAAACTACATCCTATCTCTCAACCATCACCTATAATACCATTCAATCATGACTCGCCTTATCCAAGATGTGGTAATTCATGACAAAGTGCCAAGCCCTTCCTTCATCAAGATAATAGAGAGATAATTCCCCCCCCCCCACCCCGAGTCCCTCCTTCAGTAGGCCTCAGAGTGGATACCAGCCCTAAGGGAATAGAATCTCACATAAATAGAGGGAATTACCATTTTTATATAAAAAGATCAAGCGATAAGATAGTAAATCCTAGAAAATCCATGGACTAAAGGTACAATTATTGCCATGAATCCAATCCCACATGCATGTTCAAAAGTAAAAATGATACAATGTAAGAAAAAACTCCCAAATAATGTACCAAAGAAAAGATACCAAATAGCAATAAAAACTATCCCGATTCTTGAGCTAGTAAATTCCAACAGAGTCCTCAAGGTACTCCTAGAAATTGAAAATAGTTTTACATATGTAGGGTTAGCATACAAGTATACTCAGTAGGGAAACTAAAGCTACTCATACACATGTAAGGGAACATAAAAATGCACCTGTGAGAAAATTTTAGAACATCAAGCACCTACCAAAGAGTACTAAGCATCCCAATCTCACCAAGGCACACTCACCCAAGTAAGACATTTCATGTTAAGTAATAATATAATTAATTCAATTTGTGGGTACCCTACACCGCTTTCCCTCTAGTTAACTACTCATTCCAAATGATATGATGTCTTGAGGCTGCCACTCTTCTCACACATAGTCCCACTACCTCAACCTTCCTTTATACACATAGGATTGAAACAGCACACAACTATTCCCATAGACACCTAGTCCAGAACAATCACTACTACACCCAAAGAGACCTGCTCCAGAACAACCACTGCCATGCCCGAAGACACATGGGCCTCATCTTGAAGATGCTTTGGAAAACATACCTGTCCCTCAAGAACCTGATCCCTAGTCAAAAAAAACCTTTCCCAAAGAATCTTGGACTATGTTAAACCATTATCCATTACATCTTGACCAAATATTCCAAAGCGCTATGATACAGAAGAGGGTGTGAGGAAAAAAATCAGTAATTAGCCATCCATCCTTCCACTGGGATGTTGGGAAAGGCACCCACCCCCATGATATGAAGGTGTTCAGGACATAGTTCTCCAAAATGGTGGGGTGAATGTACAAATCACAAGGAACTATAATATATATAGGTTAACCAAAAATCCACCCTAACCTACAAGTTTCACACAAACAAACAACAAGCACGTAGAAGAACCACTTTCACTGCAACTTCTATATGAAAAACCATACAACATCAACTACCAAGAATAAAACAAACCCAATTTTTGTTCAATTTCCATTTATTAGTTTTAGAGGATTAACTTAAAATTATTCTATGACTACCGGGAAAGTAACTAACGTAACCCCACTAAGAAATTAACAAAACAAAACTACAGTCCCACTACACAACAACACAAAACTAGACATGCAGTCCCACTACACATCCATGTTCAACTACTATCGAATATCTTTCTTCATTATGATACGACACATTCCTTTTCTCAAATTCCAACCCTAAATCCCAGATACTCGAAAAATTCCCCATTTTATTCCCACCACAAAAAAAGTTCATAACCGCACTATAGTCTCACTTCTCAACATCACTTTGTGACCATAACACATCATAAAGTAGTTCAAATACCTACAAATTCATCCATTCCACAGTCAATCAATCCCTTGGACTGAGACATCAACACCCCCTGTACCACACCATATAAAAATCCCACAGAACCCAAACAAGAAGACCTCGAGGTGGAGGATCCAGAGTAATCGATCAGAACTCTCCCAGAAGAAGGATCTAGTAGGTACATCCCTAATTGAGAAAATATTACAACTAACTTTACCAATTTATTATAATTCCCCAAAGAGTAAGACCTAGAGTTGTGGATCAAAATTTCTCGTATTGGTGGAACTGAGTGGTGAGTCCCTAGGAGGTAAGATGTCACACATGAGTTTACCAATAGATCAGAATACCCCGTATAGGTGGACCCAAAGTCGTGGATCAGAAATCCCAAACGGTGAAAGATTTGGGAGGTGCATCCTTAGTTGGGAAGATACCATCCCTGAGTTTAATAATGTTGATATTAAACATCAATGAGGTGTTAAAAGTACCTTATTTTAGAGACATGGATCAATTGCAACATACTTTAGTCCTAAAGTTTAATGTTGTGTGACATGATCGATCAGGGGAGTTTAACTTTATGCAGTATGAATCCTAAGGTTTAAAAAGGTGTATCAACTTGGGATGGTGTTAGGGTTACACATTGATTCTTCCCATCACAAGATGATTTATCTTTGTTGGTGTGTTTTTGGAATTATGTATTCAGCTGCCCAAGGAATAGTTTTCATGCCATGGTGGGGAAAAGGTGGAATCCTATGATTATCATACTTAGTTCATCCCTTGTTCATCAACCGAGGTAAGAAAATAGTTGTACATAATGTGTTGAGGACGTTTTTTTGCAGTTTAACATCATATGAATTGTATGTGTATTTAGGATATTTTATTTCATGCATTTTGGATGTGATAAGACTCAATCATCATACATTTGGGATTACATGTCCATATCTCATAAACCTTTGGCCATGGAATCGAGTTGGAACTACTATAGTAGAGTGGTCAATCATGATGTACTTGTTACAATCTATAATATTAGAATAAAAAGGTTATATGGTACTTATTATTTGATGAAAGAGTCTGGGAAATAGGTAAACTAGAGAAATAGGGGATGTCAAGTTGGAGAAAAAAAAATTTATGCATAACTTCGATTGGTTGCATGAAGGAGTTGCATGATCAGTGTTCTCTATAACAAAGAGCATAGATGAAATAAAGGGGAATATGTAAGAATAATTTATGGGGTTGTGCATGTCATAGGGATAGTGTGCATTCATGTTCTTTTCACACACGGGAATAGCCTTCAGGGGTGTTGCACAAGGATCACTCCAAAGTAGTACAAGTAATATTTGGACACACATGAGGTCTATTGCGTTGGATTTTATGCCTTGGGTGGTCCATGTTTCATGCTATTAGAGAAGAGTCATGTTTGTATTCCTTGGTGATAAATTTCATATTATGGGGAGCCTCTTGTAGAGGGGGGGGGGGTGAGCTTATATTTATAGCCAAAATCCCCATTCATTAGATCACAATACCTTGGGTGAAGTGTATGTCTTATTTATGGTTCCTTCCTTTGTTGTTGGAGGGCAGCCTCGCAACTATCATTTATTGACCTAGCCTTTTCCATGCAAAGGTATGGTTTCATGGTGAGGTTTCACATAAGGCATCATAGTTTTTCACTTCAAGGATATTTTTTCATGAATCAACCTTTTCTATTTTTCCATCATGTCGAGTATCCATAAAACAATAATTAACCATTATAATATAGATTGGTTGTGCAAAAAAATTACATTTTTGTGTTCACACATGGGAACTTTCATGCACCTAGTTTATCAGCCTCCGAATAGAACTATAGGGTGGGTGCCTGTGTTTTTTTACACAAATTTGTCCCTTTGAGTCATTTAATGAGATTTTAAATGTAATAAATATTCACTTGAGACTTGTCTAGATCTAACTATAGTAGATATATTGATTGAGATTCATGCGGATGAAGTTCATATACAATATTGGTATAGAGAATTGAATCATTAAATTGGGGATGTTACTACTGTATATAAATACATTGAGGTATTTTTGGATGAATTTCATGAACATATACCAGAGTTTGTAGTTAAATATTCCATTTATTTAATCCCTAATGTAAGACGAATATCATAATACCCCTATAGAATGACAATTGCAGAATTATTGTAGATGAAGAAAAATTGGGATAGTTTTCTGAGAATGTATTAACTCACCCTAGTGATTCCTAATGGGGAGCCCCAATTATCCTCAAGAAGAATAAAGATATATCCAACAGGTTGTGTATTTATTATAGCGAAATCAAAGAGATTATGAACATGAACATGTATATGATTCCTTGCATCGTTGACTTATTAAATTAACTTCACAGAGCCTAATATTTTTTTTAAAATGATCTACATTTTGGATATCATCCAATTCTAGAAAAGAAGGAAGTCATTCGAAAGATATCTTTATTAATGAGGTATAGAAATTATGAAGTAATAATAATTCCATTTGGATTGAAAAATGAACTGTATGTTTTTATTGATTTAATGAACAATGTATTTAAAGAATATCTTGATGATTTTGTCACAGAATTCATTAATGATATATTGGTTAATTCTTAAGGCTATTAGGTCCTTGATAATCACTTGAAAAACATTCTCGAGACTCTTATAAACATTTTTTATAGGAGATATTTAGTAAATGTGTTTTTGGATTTAATATGTTTATTTTCATAGCTGTATTGTCTCCATAGATAGAATCTCAGTTGATTCTATAAAAAATATTGAAAATAGTTAATGGAACACAATAGTTAAAATAAATAAGATTCATGTTTCATTAGTTTGTCTGGTTACTATCAATGATTTATTCTTAATTTTTCCTTCTTAACTATCTCGTTAACCAATATTACACGTAAATGGGATACATTCATAAGATAATGGATCATTAATAATGTTTTTATAGACTGAGGAGGATATTAGTCAATACTCTAGTTTTTAATCCACCATATCAAATTGATTGGTTAGTGATATATGGTGATGCATCATAGAAGAGACCTGGTTTTTTCCAAATACAAACTGATAAAAATATTTCATAAACATAATGGAAAATGAAGACTCGTGAATAGAACTATCCAACTGATGATCATGATTTAGAAGTTGTAATATTTTCCTTAGTGATATAGAGAAATTGTATCAATGATAAATTATGTGATATAAAAACCAATCATAAAATTCTAACATACATCATTTCAAAAAAAAGATATCGGTCTGAGATAAATTCGATGGCCTGAGCTACTCAAGAATAATGATTGATCGACACATTACCTCTTAGGGGATGGAAACAGAGTATAAAATGAATTGGGTAATAAATATCATGGACTTCTAAATTAATGAGGATTAATATGGTTCCTATGTTCAATGATATAGTAAGTATAGAGATGGGAATTATTATAGAAGATGAGACATTGCACCATTTTCAAATTATTGACAAACCGTCATTATTAGAAAATGAAAAATTTATCAATTTTTTGATGAGAACAATCAAAAAAATTAAATATATGAATGATGGTAAATTAGATGTCTTATTTTATTAATATAGTGTTCTGAATTTAAGAAAGAGACTATGTTATCCATCTATAAATTAGATAAAATGGTAATTGTTTGATGATCTTCGTAGATTGAATTTATATATACACCCAGGTAGAAAAATGATGCATAGGGATTTGAGGGAACATATTTAGTGCGATAACATTATGTGGGGAATTTCTTATTATGTGTCTAGATATTTTTTACTCAATAAGTTAAATAAACGGGACATTATCATAGAGGATTCATTAAACCCTTTCCCATTCCTATGTATAAATGAGAAGAAATTCTTATAAATATTATCACATGAATACCAAAGACTGAAAAGTTGAATGTTGAAATATGGGTTATCATTGATATCATTACCAAATATAAACATTTCCTAACTATATTTAATAGTTTCCTCTCGGGTGCCTTGTAATGCTCTAAATTCATAATATTTTAAGATAACATAGTTCACCTCCTTCAATAATATCTAAATGTAATCCCCATTTACATCAAAATTATAGAAGAGTATTTAGAAGATTATAGATAGTGAGATTAATTTGAACACTTCCTATCATCCTAAAACCAATGGAACATCAAAAAGAACAATTTGTAAAATGGGATACATTTGGAGGTCAAGATTACTTGAATTTCAAGGTATGTGGGTTCTACATTTAACTTCGATAGATTTTTTGTATAGAAATATTTTCTATTCATGTACTAAAATAGATTATTATGAAGCATTATATCGAAATAGATGTGATACTGCTAATTTTTTTTATGAATTTGGTTAAATTAATCTTGATGAACCAAAACATTTCTAAGAGAGAACAAAAAATGTAATGGCTATTCCGGATCATATTAAATTATCAAAAAGTAGGAAAAAAATTTATAAAAAAAATTAGAAGAAGGATTTAAAATATCAAGTTGGAGATATTGTTTTACTGAGAGTTTATCCAAGGAAGGGTGTAACAAGGTTCAGTAAAAAAGGGAAACTGGGCCCCATGTTCATTTGATCCTTTGAAATCCTTGAAATAATTGACGTTTTTTCTTACCATTTACAATTCCAAAATTCCCTAAAAAGAAAATGAAGTGTTCGATATATCATTGTTAAGGAATTGAATTACATGGACAACAAATGTCATCACCTATGAATAAATTGGATTGGAACCAGATATATTGTAATGCAAAGAACTCATCCAGATACTAGATACTAGAGAGAATATATTGAGGCATATAATGAATCATTTGGTAAAGTTAATTTGGATAAATCAAAAAATGGAGGAAGCAATGTGGGAACCATAGGATGTTATAAAGAATAACTATAATCATTTATTTAGTGGGTAATATCCATAATTTGTTTATAAATAAATTATTTTATGTGGAAAAAATGTAATACCGTAAGACTTAATGATTAAAATCCTTTAGAATAAATTCAATCTTATCAATTCCTCATGATGAACACAACACTGAGTTTAAACGATATGTGATACACAATTAAGATATTATTTAAAAATGACCATAAAATATTATCCATTAAGTTATAGGGTATTAATATTACTAAATAAATTATTAAAATTGTACTTATCTATTAATTAGGAATAAAATAAGAATCATTTGTATCGAAAAATTGTTTAAAAAAACTATTTTTTAAGGAAAATTGTTTTCTCACTTCTAGTACACTTACAATTAAATTTTGAACATTTTATAAAATATATTAGATAACATGAACTAAATTTTTTAAATCATGATATCAAAATTATCATAGGGCGATTTTTTGTGATTTTCTAGAAATGTTTCATTTTTCGATTAATAAGTAACATAATATTTTTTTATTTAGACTTTCCTTTTTACATAAATAATTAACAAGGTGAAATTTGATTTTAAATTTCATTTATAGTAAAATTATTTAAATTATATAAAAATTTATGTAATTAAGTTCATTAGAATTAATTTCAAATTTAAAATTTTATTATTGAAACCTTCTACACCTTAGAGAATTTTATTTTCGGAAAACATTTTTTTGGTCGCACCTTAAGGTATAATTTTGAGTTGAATTCTGCCAATTATATGTATTTAATTTTTAAAAATGGATTACATATTTTAATTCCAAATAATTTATATTATCTAACATGGTAAATTTATTTTTTCCCATTATGAAAAGTGAAATTAGAAAATTTAATTATCGCGGTTGAAGTAGAAACTGATTTACAGGTGGTTAAACTAAAAAGATAAAGGTTAAAATGTCCTACTGATTTTTACAAAAAAAAACGTTTTTGGAAATATATAGACCTTTTCACCTATTATGTTCTGTAATGGTATATATTGGAGTCATTTGTAATGATAAAAATATGTGTGTAATTTATTGTTTTTAGAAAATCCATTTGTGTCCTCTCCCCCACTTACAAACATCTACACCATCACCTATATTAAAAATTAAAAACCCATTTGTTTCAAAAATACATTCCTATATAAATTTATTATTCTATTATAAATATCCTAGAGACATTGTAATGATCCTAATTACTACAACAAAAATAATTTGGTGAAAAAACTATTGAAGTTGTCTAGGAAAGAGGTAACCTTCCTTGACATGATTTTTTATTTATTTTTTATTTTACAAAATCATCAAAATATTATTAAACTATGATTATATAGTAACCTAAAAATATTACTTATAATTATATTTTATTATTAAAATTTCATGACCTATATCTACATTCTCTTTTATAAAAGGGGAATTGAAATCATTGATTGCGTGTACGATAGACTACCACCTCAGGAACCGATGTAATTCATTTTCCATCACCACCTCTCAAGGAATGATAAAATGATGGATTTTAAAAATTTATATTACATTTATGATATTATTATACTTTCACATTTATTATATCACATATACCTTATTATTTTCCTTATCGTTTGAAATACAACAACGTTGATCTTGTGTACGGGGGACTACTGCCTCATGAGGTAATGAGATTCATTCTTCTTAACTTACCCTAAACATGGAAGGTAATAAAAAATATTTAACGAAAATATTATATATATTTATATATAATTATTTAAAATCATTATCATTAAGACATAATACACTCCCTTACCCTTTTACCCATTATGTGAATGATATCATCGCTCGTATGTTCATATAACCTACCATCTTGGCAAAGTGATGCGACTCATCTTCCATCCACATTTTTTTTGAAAATATCTAAAAATTTATCTAATTAGTAAATATTATGTTTTCAAATATTATTATTTATTATATTATTTTTTTATATCATATTTACCAGAAAATGAACTTTCATTACAAAACAAAAAAGTGGCAACATGAAAATTAACACCTAAAGCATTGAAAATAATGAAAAATTATTGACAAGCCAGTGGTAAAAGGATATAATATGATAATATATGATATTATAAATAATATTATTGTTATTTTATAAAATAATAACATAACTGAATTATTATAAAGGAGTTTAAATAATATTAAACTAAAGATAAGTATGAGGTAAGAGTTTCATCTTAATTTCAATTTCATTGAGGAATACTTGTTAGAAGGACTTTGTTGTAAATAATGACCCTCTGATTTATTTAAAGTGAATAAATATTTATTAATAATTACTAATGATTAATTTCAAGTTTATTATTCAAGGGGGTATGTTTTAAATGTTTCCAAATTGGTTATGAAGTTATTGTACAATCACACTTTCATTTGTGATCGTTTATTTTCTCTTGAAACTGTCTCTATCATGTTACCATTTGTCCTTAGAAATTACATTTATCATAAATATAAATATTATTTTAAGATTTATATGATTGTTTAATAAAGAATATATCATTTTTACATATTTTTTTTACTTGTAAAATATTTTATTTATTGGGTAAATATAGATATATCTATATCATTTACTGAATATAGAAATTTTGAGAATAAATAATATACATTCATGAATTAAATTGATTATTTGTTATATGAGTAATGATTTGGATATATAGTTATGAGTGTTACCCAATTAAAGATATATATTTGATGAAATGATAGTTCTAATTAGACAAATCAGTTGTTGAAACCAGATGGGTATTTACCTGTAGTTTTAAACAATCTATAGAATAGTCTTGATATTAGATGTATCATGATGTCTATGATAATTAAGTCGGACTGACTAAAACTTATTTTTTTAAAGATTTTTCAAAAAATTCACTTTTTGGATTAGTGAGAACCGAAAAATCAATGAGAACGATAGGCGAGTGGGATTTGGAACCAGTTTCAAATGCAGACCCACCCGAAAGAAAAACCAAAAAACAACCAAAGCCTCCCAAAACACGTAAACCAAAAAAACGAGCACTCGAAAAGTTCAATCATATCCATGACCACCAGAACAATCAAAAGAATCATGGGATCCATCTAACCCAACCAAATTGGGGTTGTGCGCAAATGGAGCATGATGCAATGGCAGAGGGAACCAATGAATGATGAACCATCCAGGTGCAAAACCCCACGACATCCGCAACATCAACAACCAGGTCCTAGGATGAATGGCCGGTGTCCATGGAAGAACCTGCATGCGTCCCGCACCATGGCTTCCCATGTAAACACTAGGCAACAATCATTCACCAGGAAACACCACCATCGCACTGAGAGAATCCTGCAAAGGCCTCGACTCCAGCAAAACCACACCAGAACCACAATGGTGGATGACTGATGGGAAGAGCTTCCTCGACAACACATGAGAACCAAAAATCATCCCAAACCAAGCCAAAATTGGAGAGAAGACCAAACCATCGCACCACAAAGAAAGCCATAAGAGAGGGAACAATGCAAGAGCAGGGATGCAGATAAACCAGAACTCGGATCCCTTCAAACACTAAACCGATGAACCGAGAAACCTGCAAGCCACACGCTACTGGGCCCAAAAAGCCAACACAAATACCGCAAAGAAAACCTAAAAGATCGGAAGGAGAAATCGGAATGGGAAGTCACCAAATCTAGGATTTCTTGAGTCTGCCACCTGTGGCCTCATAGTGACCTGAGAAGAAGACGATGGCCCTTTCGCATTCTGACTCCATCGAATCTAGTCAGTCGAACACCTGATCACTAACCACAACCACAACTAAACAGAAGAGTGGGGCAATGATGGGGAAATCGGTCGAGGCCGTCGCGTTAATAGGGGTGTAGATCTATAAACCAGATCACCGGAGGAGGTTGAAAAACTCTGTATCCACGAAACCATGGGGCAATCGATACCCTCACGCCACACCGCATGGCCCAACCCTCGATGGTGTTCCTAGTAGTGGAAGAAAGGGGGAGAGAGGGGGAGACAGCGGTGAAACCCTAAACAAGAGCTCCCACGAGGCGTCACCCTTTATGGGCCCATCGATGTTGAATCATAATTAAGTCTAATAATTAATAATTTCCTTTATTTAGAATATAGTTATTATTATTATCAATGATTTTTTTTGAAATGATTTTATCTGGGAATGAATTTTATCTGTAGTTTTTTAATTAAATTGAATGTATTTTTAGTTATTTACATTGCTATATTGATTATGACTTATCCAATTATGATAGTCATGTTATTGATTATGTTTAATGTGGGTTTATTTATTTTCCCATAGATAATGATTATATTTTATTGATTCATGATAAATTACGTAGTATTTCCTTAATATGTATTTGATATCACCCTTATTTTGTTTCATTCCCCCTATATGTGAAGATGTATTCTTGGAATGAGTTTGATGATGCAAGATATTTTCCATTAATATGGGGCTTATTATATTTCCCAATATAAAACGGGTATCTTGTTTGTATCTTGTTATCCAAAAGTATTAATCTTATCGTTACGTCAATATTTTACCCTTTTAATCTATGCCAATGTAATAAACTAGGCACCGACTATTGGATAATAATGTTGAGGTCATTACACTAAATGACCTCAAATGTCTAAAAGAATGTTTTTTGGTAAAATGAAATTTATTATTCATGAACTCATGAATATTTTTTTCCAAATCCATTTTTTCATTAATTTTTATATTGAATGTTTTTAATATTATCTATTCATTTATTAGAGTCAATTTTTCATATTTTAATTTTTATATGAAATGGTTTAAATGGAATAATATTGTCGTTTTCTAAAGGATGAACTTTTTATTGATGGATTTAATAGAATTTTTGTTTTAGTTTACACCACATGAAAGAAATTTACCATCATCATGACTTCTCATTGATTCAAGAATCTATAATTTTTTTCCATGTTTCATTCCAAAGAATATGGTTTCATATTATTATGTAATTTTTTAGATTTTAAATAAGTGATTTTATAATGAAATGGGTACTTTTTTCAGGAATTATATGATTGACATTTAAAAAGTATTTTAATATATGAAAAAATAATATAGTGAATCTTATGTTTTACTTATGATGTAATCTAATAGTAGAATTACACATGTTTCTATAGATGGATTATGATATTTCTTAGTAGGGATAATATTGAAATTTTGTAAGTCACTAATTATGATATAGAAAATTGTTGATTACAATGGTATGTTAATTAAGTATTATTGTTTATCCATATGATGAATGAATTGGACATATTGTGTTATGGGTGGGGATCATAATTATATATCCTCTTGTTCCATTTATAAGTCTCATGAGAGAATACACCATGGGTATTTGGAAATGTCTTTACCCATTTATATAATATTTCATAGAATGGGTATTAAAAGGTATGTTTTATATGTTCAACATTATGCATTCCATAAATATTAAATCATTTCTTGATGTACTTGTGAATATTTGAATATATATGTTATTAATTAATATTTTCATGTTCATGTGACAATTTATCTATCTTTATTTGATCATTATTTACACCGTCATATTATTCATTACTTGTTTATTCATTGATATCTTCTACTGTACCCATTTCCTTTTTGAGAATATGAGGACCCCCTTTATTTGGCTTCCATTACCAAGGATTATAGGCAGTGTAAAAAAATTATATACAAGTTTATAAAAAAGTTAATAATAATGTTCTAATTGAAAATACTATGAAATGGTTTATGTTTTCAAATGTAATGTAAAAACCAAGAATGTATCTTGTTTTCCATGTCTACAAAACAGATCTATTTCGGTGGTACAATCCATTGTATCTAGTTAACATGTAATAAGGGCCAATAGAGTCAGGGTTTTAATATTGTTGTCAGAGATGGTTTCATTTAAATTATGGGAACTGTATTTTTGGAAACATAGATTAGGGAACAAAAACCTATGACTGTCCCTGAATATATGATTAATTATATTATAATATCATAATGTTTTTGGTAATTTAATTATTATGTGTTTTCCTAGAAATGAATCCCTGTATATATGCAAGGGGGAAGTGGTTTTGGTATATATTATTATAGGTTTAAGAAACATAAAAAGACTCAATCAATTATATCTCATCCATCATTCTGGGGTATGTTGAATGTGCCCTTACTACGCACCTAGTGTGACACTCCCAAAAGAATTTATTTTGATAATTCACATTTTATGTGGGACCTAATATGAAGTATTTGAATATATAATTTCCATTGATATAGTCAGAAGGAAATAAGGATTTGTTTATATATAATATAATTTCATGATGTAGAAATCCTATAAATGATTTTCATGATTAGATTATTTCCCACTATGATTACTTTTTCACATATAATTATTTTATATTTTTATTAATGGATGAAACCAGAAGGATCCACGTTAATGTTTCTGTGATAAAGAATGAATTTATTATCCTCTTAAGAAATATAAAATTGAGGGAGATGATGAAAAAAACGTTGGGTTATCACTAACATTATATCTTGATATTTGACTATCAAATTAGACATTAGTGAGTTTTGGAATGAACCAAATAAGATAAATATTGATTTTCCTGAATTCTATTGAGGGAATATGATTCAAAATAATTTATTTAAATAATGACTGAATAATAACTGAAGACAATCTATCAAAGGAAGTGGAAGATATTTAATATTCCTAAAAAATGAATGTAGAGAAAAAAATCACCAAGGAATTTGATTCCTTATGTGTGGGGAATTAGGGTTTTATTCATGTAAATTCAATAATACAAGAGTTAAATCTTAGACAAAGGTAGTGCTTATGTTATTATAATATTTGAAGTGTAATTATTGAAGTGTTTAGGCATTGAAATTCTGGAATTTTGTTTTATAATTGTTTTATCAATGATATCGGGATAATAATAATCCTCAAACATCTAAGAATGATTCTAATGTAAATTTTTAAAGGAAGTTAATGTGAATATTGAATGATAACGATAATATTGAAATGTGATTTAGTGGAAAGGTTTTAATTTTTTCAAAATTACATGGATGAGGGATATATTGAGGCCAATATGTTTCTAATGTTGAGATAATAACATATAAATTAGATGAAGAGAATATTGATATTAATCAAGTATGTATCATGGTATCTTAGACATTGTAAATGATATGTAATTTGATGAAAAACATATTTATGATGAAGTATATAGAATTTATGGATTTATTGAATATATTTTTTAGTTTTTTATGTGAGGAATAAGGATAGAGTTTATTTCTGGATGTGTAAATTTTCTCATTGAGGTTTTATGGTAATTTGGGTTATCATCTTGTTTTTCGGATAATATATACTCATGGTGTTCATGTGTTTGGTATATGAAATTATGAGCTATATAATCTGGTTTGGGGATATATGGTAAAAATTAAATTAGAAAAAAATCAGATATTTTATATTTTTGAGTTTTTAAAATTTTAGGCATTTTTTTGATGAGTCATATGGTTAACTATTTATGGAAGAGATTAATTTAATCTTTGGATATTATTGTTTTTGTTTTCGATATTAATGATTTTTGTTTTCCATATTGGATAACTGGTTCTAGAAATTTGGGTTTTGATAAATATTTAGAGACGAAATAAATGAATTATCATTTTTTACAGATCGTATAGTAAATTAAAATTTTATAATAGTACATGAGGTATACAAAATTAATCATGAATATTCATATATTAGAGTATAGTATTATGTGGAAATTGTTCAAAGATTGACCAAAATATTAAATTTTTCTTATGAAATTGAATGAAATCATTTATATAGAGTTTCTCATTTTATTAATCATGATAATAAAATAATACTACTTCTTTAGGAAAAATATATATAAATAAAAATGTAATTATTTTACCTTCATTTCTAATGAATTTATGATCTTTTAAGCCCTCATTAATTTAAGGTTTTTGGCCATTAAAATTATCATGATTGTGTTCTATATCAATATTTTTTAGTCCATGGTTTTATTTTTCTCAGGCATGTTCATATTTATTATTCCTTTAAAATTTCCCGTTTTTTTGAGAACCCGAATATATTCTATTTCTCATAAACATTAGATTTCCCACTTCATCATTTTAAATAAAGGTCTATTATCACATTTAAATGAATGGGTTTTAAAATATGGTATTGTAAAATATTAATCCTTTGATTAAAAACATAAAATTTAGAGTAAATAGATTATATAGGGGGGATTAAAACCATAAAAATATAATTTTAACTAACATTATGCTTTATTTATTTTTTGATATGCAACACTGAACTTTAGAGAATTTTTTGATATACTATAAAGATATTTTTATTTAAATGAAACCATTATAACATAGCCATTAAATTGATAGGTATTATTTTGGGTAAATAAATTTCAATATATATGTATAGTTTTCATATTCAATTAATTTTTAATTTTTAATTCCTAAGAAATTAATACACAATTCACTCTCAAGTAATCTCTTTCTTCAAAAATATGATTTCCTTATAAATAGTTTATATAGAATTTTTTCTATGGATATTATAATGGTTAATTGAAAAATTTTATATTTAATTTCATAAAAAGGAAATAATTTTTTATATGACTATATCATAATTATTTTAAGGCGATTTTTTTGGAATATTTTGAAATGTTTGATTTTTTTCTGACTAAAGAAAATAATTATTTTTAATAAATTATATATCCTATTTTATAGTATTTGGAAATACCCAATATTAATTAGTTGTTTTATAAAATTTCATTTGTTTATTTTTTGTAAGAAAAGTATTATTTATGCCATTTTTATCAATAATATACTCATTTATGGAAACAAATTATACTTAAAGGGATTTTTTGAGAAATTAATTTCCCTGTATTTATATATTAAATAAATTTATTACATTTATATATATTTAATCCTAAAATATAGTTTCTATATTTGGGAAAATAATTTCACAATTCATTAATTAGTTTTATTTTTTTCGCTATTATGAATAATAACTATGGTAAATAGTTATGACAACAATAAATAAAAAATCATGTTAATTAATGTTAATCCTAATTTGAAAATGATTTAAAATACCATTATAACATACCTTTACCTATTTCATAGGTGTAATTATTCCATAATTATATATCTTTAGAATTTGTGGCCACATGGATCCCTTTATATGTGATAATGACATATATAATATGAAAAGTTAAAAAATATCACTCTCTTTCTTTTACAGTTCACTTATATATTCATATATAGATATCATTAAGTTATTAATGAATTCTAAATTTCACCAAGATAATAATGAAATTATTTTCCTGATGGTAATTTATTTCTAGTTTTTAGTGATTATATAATTACCTTATACACTTACACAATGCTAACACAATACTTGTTGAAGCAGTGGAAAACCTAAGTAATTAAATTTAAAAACATTAAAAGTAAAATATTTAGGATTAATTATGATAAAAAATAATTTTTTTATTATTATAATGTATTATTTTAATTTAAATGGATTATATTTTAATTTAATTTCTATCTTGATGATATTAATGTCAAAATATGAGAATAATTCTGAAAATGAATTTAATAATATTTTATATTAAATAATATTTTCTTAAATTATGTAAAAGTCATAAAAATATTAAAAGAGGGCTTGTATGGTTAATAATGTCTAAATATTCATCAATTTTCTATTTATGATCAAATTGAAAACATGTATTTAAAATTATAACTCTATGATATTGAAATAGGTTTTATGAGAATTATTGTTCAAATCAGTTAACAAAGGGGCAAAAAAGAAAATTTTTAAAATACCACTTAAAACATGAAACATTTTAATTATTATATTAATTTCAACTATATAAATATTATAATTTAAATTATCTACACACAATTTTATATTTACATAAAAATGAATTTTTTAAATTTAAATATATTACTTAATTCCTTGTGTGTCTATTCCATTAGAGTGAAAGAACACCACTCCTGTCTCTTCATTACACCACCATGAGACACCTAGATTGAAAATTACCCTCCCAATTTACTTATAAATTTCCCTAGAAACATATTATAGGTTTTGGTATTCTTAATATATAATTAAATTTTTCATTAACAAGGGATCTAAAACATGTCAACCAAAGAAGAGGAAGTCGTGTTTATATAATATTTCATATTAATTTATTCTTATAATTCCTATAAATATATTTTACCCATCGTAAAATAAAAAATATAGTATAAAAGATATATTAAATGTTATTATTTTTATACTACAACCATTTACACCTCTTTTCCATCATACTAAAAGTAAAAAATAGCTCTCATGCACATGTATGTCTTACCATATCCACATATCAATGTAATTCATTTTTGACTATATTTTACATGGATGGTTATAATGATTAAAATAGGGAATATATATGATTATTATGAAATAATTATAATCATATAAATATAATATATCATTTTTCATCATACCCTTCCACCCATTAATGAATGAAAACAACGCTCAAGCATACGTGTGGACTACCACCTCCATAAATTGATGTGATTCATCTCTCATATTTGTAACTCACATATTATAATAGAGTTTTATATAATTACTATATATGTAGTTAATATCATTATTAAAAATTTTCAGATTATGTATCCATGATAATTATACATGTATGGAAACCAATAAACCAAAAATTACATGAAAAATGAAATCGTTAACACTCAAAAATGATAATTTTATTAAAGAGTTTTAAATAAATGGGTGTTAAAATATTATATGTGGATCATGTATAATATAAAATGTATGAATACAGTTATGGTATAGAAGTATAATTGATTAACTTTTATTATATTGGAAGTTAAAATTAATTATGATTGATGTTAGATTGATGTTAAGGGTTCTTCATATCAACATTGTTCAAATGAGACAAGATTGATGTTGTGAACCTATTAATGTTTATACCTCATAAATTTTATATCATGGATCCATCTTAATTCCTGGTATTAAATGGAAAAGATAAAATTATTTCATGCAATGGGATTAAATGTAAAACTTTATAATGTGGGAAGAGTTTATTTCACAATTTCATCAATATCCAGGCTTGTTTATGTTTTATTTTTTATTAATGGATTTTAATGATATTTATATTCTAAACCCTATATATTTATTTCCATATAATTAGATATTTAAATTATAAGTATTTATTTAACGTCCCACCTTTAGTTACTCAATAGTCTGTATGATACTTTTTTAAATAAAAACGACTTTCTGTTTCTTTTTGCCGGGAATATTTTTCTTCCTTGTACATGTTTTCATTAAAATGGTTTTATGAATGTATTTAATATTTTGAAATGATTTGTTCAATTTTTTACTCATGTTTCAATTTTTATAATATTTATAAATGTAATATAGTTATGATATTCCAAAATAGGTTGTTTTTGCTATGTTTTCAAAAGAATCATTATTTTAATTTACAACACACAAATGACTTCCCAAACTACCACAACAATATATTTCATTGAAAAATAATTTAATAGATTCAAATTTTAATTATGATGAAAATTTATTTCCTAATATTCTTTAATTTTTATATTTTAAATGTGTTATTTAAAAACAAATAGAGTATTTTTCTCAAAAAATATTCGACTGACCTCTTTAAAATATTTTCATCTATTACAACATCGATTTATGAATATTAGGATTATCTAAAGATATCTAATAATGATTCCATTTAATATATTTATATGGATGTATTATGACCAATTTTAATGGGGAAATTACTAAAATTTCATATTATAGTTCTTCCAATACAGATAGTTATTAATCATTATGTCAGGTTGATAAATTTGGATTGTTAATTAATAATATGAATTCATTGGACACATTAAGTGATAGGTGAGACTAAAAATCACTTGTCTTCCCCTAATTCATCGATTGATCTCTTAAGGAAAACTAATTTGGGTATTTGGAAATAGCCTTAACAGTTTATTTAATATTTCTTACTATGAGGCCTCAACTGTATGTTTTAGATTTTCTGGATTATACATTCCATCATTTTGATTTTTTTTGTGGTTTATGTGAATATTCTAATAGTTAAGATATTCATGGATACATTTCAACACTATGCGATTGTTTATTTGGAATTATTTGATCTTCTTTTATTCTTATCATATTATTCATTTTGTATTTATTATATGACAACTTCCACTATATACATTCCCTTATTGAGTCTAACAACCCAGAGTTTATTAAATTATATTTGTTTGTTGAAATAAATGTGTATTATATGACAAAATATTATACACATAAAACACATAGTGGAACAAAAAACATGTTATTCACTAATAAATTTTTTTATATTATTCGTACACTAAGCCCACTAAAATTACATTTGTTATAGGGGAAAAATAGAAAATGGAAAAACTATAGTGAGGAAATATGGATCACCTCAAACTACTAGAATCACCCCTACCGTGAACAATAATGTACAAAAGAAACAAATTATTAGTAAACTAATCGACATTATAGAAAATGGTAATATATATTCTTAGTATAAATTAAGTTTAATAATTAATAAAGGAATATAAATGTTTTGTAGTAGCTAATTTGTCCATTAGAATAGTAATTTACTATTAGAATAGTAATGTGATAATTGGAATAATAACCTGACAATAGGAAATAGTAAAAAGACTATTAGAATTGTAATTATACCTCATAATAATAAATATATACATAAATAATTTTCAAAACAAGTATATAAATAAAATATTAATACTATAATTCCAAAATTAAATTAAAAATTTAAAAGTATCCAAGAAAATATAAGTATATTTTTAATAAAAAATATTTTAGAGAATTTTATAAAAACCATAATTTTTTATATTAAAAATTAAAAATAAATATGATAGAAATATATTTTTAAAAACTAAATATATATTTTGAAATTATCATGCTGAAACTATCCAAGAGTATGTTTTCTTGGTAATTATTTGAGATAATTCAATATTTAGGTGAATAGTAGAAATATAATTTTCACATAATTGGTGAATCTTAAATTACATCATTCATGATGTAATAATGAACTATTAACTTCTAGAACCTGATTTTAGGATTTTAATTAATTTTATAAATGATTCAGTAAAATAAAATAAACTTAATTTCCAAACCTTAAATGTGTTTTCCAAAACCTAAAGTCAAAAGTTGTCCCTTAAAAAATCAATTTCTATATTTTTACTCTTTCTATTTTAAAAAAACATAGGGGATTATATAAAAATATGTTCAATGTTCTAAAACCATTATATATTATTTATATATGATTTATATTATCATAAATTCACAATTACTTGTTTTAAATTTGATATAATATTTTATTCCGAAAATACACATCTCCTCTTGTAGAAATAACCTCTAGCCCACCCCATGGAAAACCACTCATACCTTACATTCCAAATCCAAATTTATGCACAAATAATCCATCTCAATACACTTATAATACCTTCAGGCATTTTGGGGTAAACTAATTCCAAACATCAATGGAATTTTAGTGTCATATGGGAGTCGCTACATCGATGAAAGTGTAAGTCTATCAAATTTTATCTCATTTTTCTCTTCTCTTTATTTTTTTTTCCAAATTTCATTGAAATAAATCATAATAAATTAATTAGGTAGTATTTTAACATTATATTAATGATTTTAACATACTATAGGTATCATAATTATGATATATAAAAATTTAAATCTTCCCTTTCCCACACATTCAATAATATAACACCAATAGTCAGTTAATCACCAAAGTGGTCATTTCCGACCCTTTTTTATTATTAAAACTATGTTTGGTAACAATAAATTATTTTTTATATATAAATTTATGTTTTTTAATCTTATGGAATTAATTTTACTAATTTATAAATCCCCTCTAACAAATATAGAGACATGTAAACAATTCAGGAAAATTCAATGAAAACATGATTTCAAAACAATTCACATATACCAAAGAGTGTTATATATTAGAATCCAATAATTATAATGTAATAATAGTGTAAAAATGAACATAAATAATTTCTTTAACTATGTTTAAATAATCCTAAGTATTTTATTTAAGAGGATGAAAAGTGATGAAATATAGCAGGATTTAATGTTAAGGGATTCTCAAAACCAAATCATTTTCTTCTAGTTATCCTCTATTCATATCATTATTGATATGGATATTCCTAAAATGTTTCAGAAATATCCTTTAACTATTTTTTAATTTTCTTTAGTGGATGTACACATTAGCATGTTTATTTATAATCCAAATAGAAATATATTCCAAAAACACTTTTCTTCCTAAAACATATCTTTTAGACTTATTGAGTTGTTCCATATTCACTCAAGAGTGATGGTTTCTATACCAAAGATGTTTTCAATCATTCTTTTAGAAATCCCATTTTTATTAATTAAATAACTATTTATTAAATCATAGTGAAACACATTCCATACTATGGGTTATTTTTGGATTATGATTCTTATACATTCAATGTGTGATACATGATTATGATAATTTTATGATGTGATGATTGAGATCATATTTAAATATACCTCCAATGTATTGGGTAATGTGACGTATCTCATGATATTTTGTGTAATATATGTAAAAAACATTATATAATTTCTCACTGTGATGATGTTATGATTTACGAACATTATTATATCATTTTTTGAAATTATTTGTGGTATTTAACAACTAGGACGCGATGTTCCATTTTTATGCATTGCCAATTTCCATGAATTTATCACATTATACATTAATGATTATTACGATGATATTATTATTATGATATTATGATGATGGATATTCTCACCCATGCGCTATTGATTCATGTTTCTTATCCTCCATGTTATCATTCCCCTAACATGTATTTTAGTCTACCCCTTTCTTTTATGAACATCCTTAGGTGACTACATGTAAAAAATGAGAACATGCGAATTTAGAATGAGAAATAATAAGGATTTAACTAAATTTTTATGATTTATTATGTATTTGTGATGTATGGTCATAATTTTACCATGATACTAAATATTTTGATCCTTTAATGTATAAATATTTTATTCTCTATATTTAAAATGTTGTAATAGTCATTTAAATGAAAAATTTTGGCCACAATATTTTTTATTAGAGTCATCATTTAGTTAATTTGGGAATGAGGATTAGAAATCATTAGTGAAAATCATATGTAGAAGTCAATGTAAACATCCAAGAAGATTTGTTTTCAAAAAAAGTTAAACATATAGATCACATAATATATTATTATATAGTAAATTATGAAAATAAATAAATTATTTATTCATATTTGATGAAATATATATTTTTTATCAAAGAATTAAATTTTAGAAAATAGTGGGATCCTGGTAAATGAGTCCAAAAACCCATGTGAGGGGTAATGCAACAATTTTTGGAATGAAATCCCCAATTCAATGAGATGTGGAGATAAAAATATTGTGGTGATTCTAACCCAGTTATCACTGGATATTAATAACAACACAGACCATGTGGAGTGTCTTCTTTAACCTAAGAAGGGGAAACAAGACATTGAGACTTTTATGAACTACAGAATTCTAGTATTTTATTGATCTTTAGATATACATGTCATTAAAAAGTGGGTTATTATAATGTAGAATATATATTTTCTACTCTATCATTATAAATAGAGAAGGTTACTATAGACATCTATTATTTTGATGGATAAGAAGAACAATTGTTGGAATTGATAAATAACACCATTAAAATAAATGAAATGGAAGAGATATATTGGTAAAAGATTAAGAAAATATTTTTTAAAAAGTATTTCCTTGGAAATATTCAATTAATTATATAGTGGAAATTATTTGAGATGAAAAAAATGAAGGAGAATATGTACAAAATTACGTGGAAAACATCACAAGGCATGTAGGATATACGTTGTATTTTTTTAATCAATAATGATTGAAAAATATATATATTATGAAGTGGATTAAAACAAAATATTCAAAAGGATCTAGAAATATAATAATTCTACTATTATAAATATGTGGTTAGATGTTCTCTAAAGGTAGAGATGTAGTTTAGAGAATGGTATCTTGGTTACAGTGATATGAAGAGAATATAAATGTTTCAATTTGGTGTGTCAAATGGAAGTGGGGAAAATTGGATCCAACAACCCAGATTTTTAAAAGTTGGGTACACTCATAATGGAAATTTCACCAAAGGAAAGGTAATTATTTCAAGTGTGGGAGATAAGGATTCAAAGCACATGACAGTCAAATAGACATGATAAAACTGACAAACCTAATAGAGTAATTAAAGGAACCTACTATTTCATCACCCATGGTTTTATACTTAATATTTATGGGTAATGGAAACTATGTAAGCCATTGAACTAAACCCTATGTCTTTGAGGGAAATAAATATCAGAAACCACCAATGAAAAACGAGCAAGGTAAATATTATTCCATCACGACTGAAGATGTGAAGGGTGATAATGATGTCATAAAAGGTGCAATTACTATTCAATCAGGAATAGAATAATTTTTATTTTATTATTTTTCTAAATATTCCTTTATATATTGAAATTTTCCTAGACCTATTTAATCAATAACCCCTAAAACATGAGGTAGATATATCTATACAAATTCCTAGTTGTTCGATCATTGCAACCCAAGTGAGATAGGTTTTAATCACCACTACCTCCCCATGTGAATTCTATGGTTCACAAGACATCATTATTTTTAGTTAAAAGATTCGGTAATTTGATTTTTGGAACATATTTTTTGATCAAATGGAAATCCTTGGCATTGGAAAATGATTTAGCGATTAAGTTATAAATGTTATTTTAGAAGGAGTTCCCTATTTTGAAAACTTTATATGATTATGATAAATAGAATACTATGTGATTTTTTGAGGAATAATTGTTGAATTTTATTTTTATGAATATATGTTTTTATTTTTGAATTATGGGAATTAGGTTATTTAGGGAAACAATTAACCTATATTTGAGAATATGGGATTAGGAAATCAATATCTGGAATGAGACAATAAGAGTGAATTGTGGTATTCAGAGATAAATGTTAGAACTTATCATTGATATTATCTGGTAAAATAATATTAATTTTTTTGTATAAATATTAGTCTAGAATATTTTTGATGAATTTTGAGGATATATATTTGTTTAATTTCCCATATTGAACTTTGGTTATGACAACTAAATTTTGGAGATTAAAAATAGTTTTTCATCGTCCCATTTTTTATTATTTTTGGAAAACTATTTTGTCTTATCCAAACCATATTGGTTTTGGTTAATGTGTCATGATAGGAAAAATATATAGATAATATTTTTTCTGTATTATGATATTCCATAGAGTTTTATTCATCTTCAATACTAATCATTTGGAGAAAAGATGAGTCTCTGGTTGAAATTGATTAAAGGATGAAACTCTATTTTTCATGTAAGTATATTTATTTATGTCCTTGGTATTGGAAGTAAATGAATACATCAAAATTATGAAAATGGTCATATAAAAAAAATCCTCCATTCACATTTCATATAAATAAATAAAATACCATTTAAACCATCACAAATTTATGATTTTATGTTTGCTAACATTCACTAGAGAGTGATTTCTGTCACTCTCCATCAGAACTTGATGATAGGTTTTCTCTTCCATATATATGTTATCCTTAATAGAACCCTTGTATTTGTTATATCTGGAGACCGTTGTACTTAAATTTCTTTCATTTAATTTCAAGTATTTATTGACTCTTTTTTTATGTGGGATATCTATGAAGTAATTTTGAAAAGTAAAAACTTATTTACAAATCCCAAAATTTAATTTGCGAGGATAAAATTTCAAAAAGTGGGGAAGGATAAAACATCCCAAGTAATTATAGAATTATTATTTTTGTATTTATTAATTTTTATTAAATAGATAGTAATTTTACTTTAAATGGGATGCTATGTTTGATAGACCACCCAATATACAACAATGGGTTTCTCAAAAATCTTACATTGCACACAAGATTGAGTTATATTGGGAAATAATATATTATTAATATTAATATTTTAATTTTTAGTTATCTCATAGTAATTATAATATAGGGAATGAAATATATTAACAAAATTATGAAAAAATGGTTTACAAATGTTTATATAATGATTCTTTGGTTAGAATATAAAAAACAATTGAATATAAAGGATTTTATTTTATGAATTTTTTTTAAGTGTGAATAATTATTTTTATAAAATAATAAAATCACACTTTTTGGATTATATTAATTAAATATAAATTAAATATGATGTCCAAAATACACCTTATATGTTTTCTAGACATTATATTGGATGAAATACAATTTTAAGGATAAAATGATAGTTTTTCTAAAAAATTTGTTTTACCGACATTTGATGGTGAACACTTTTTAAATATAGTTTTTTCACTTTTATATTTTCTATTTGATAAATATATATTTATTATATTTATTAGATACATATAAATTCATTTTTATTGATGTTTTTGTATTATTTATATAAAATTCATTTTAATGAATAGTGAAAAATACTACATTTAACTCAAAAATGACTTTTTGTATTATTTAATTATATTTCAAGATAATTATTTTATATGATATTAACGAGTAATTATGTTATTTGTTTACCATTTAATTCAATTTTTTCCATTGGAAGAAATTTCACAATTAAATTGGATATAAACACATGTCAATCTTTTGATGGTTTTTACTTTTTAAAAACTTATTTCCTAAATCTGTCAATGGGATTAATATTAAATTAATTTATGTCACTTTTGCGAATTTAATTTTTTAAAATAGACATATATGGTTATAATTAGAATGAATAATTTGATGTAACAGGATCAGAATAACTTTTTCTGAATAGTAACTTTATTATTTTATTTACCATGGTTAATGGTAAATCACATAATTAAAGGTATAAATAATATTATAATAAGATAAAACTACCCTAACACTTGTCATAATGTTATTGGAAGAGTTATGGGTGAGAAATACAACCCTTGTGTCGAAATGGTGGCCTTTGAAATCAAATTGGGAGTGATTATGACAGTTATAACATTTAATTTAAAGTAGATCAATAATGTCATAATCTTGTCTATTCTTACTAAAAAAATTTTAATAGGGGATTTTATAAATGTTATCTTAGACTATAAATATTATATAAAAATATAAAAATATTACCTACATCATCATAATATATTTATATTTTTTAAAAAATAAATAATTAAATTTAATTATGCCACAATGATGCAACAATAATATATTAATTAATTAATTAATATAATAAATGATATTATAAATTTTAAAATAAATATTTTATGAAATAATTAATGCCATTAATTAATTATATAAGTTAATTTGGCATTTCATAAGTCCATTAAATGGTTTTTATAGTTTTTCTCTCTGTTTGGATTTTATTTAAATTCAATGAAATTAATACTATAAAAATTGACATAATTCAAATTTTATAAAAATAATAGTTGATAAAATTATTTTAAAATACTGAAAATATTTGATAATTGAAAATTGAAAACATTAAGGTCTAAAAGTTCCTTAATTTTATAATTATGGGATATTCACCCGATATAAGTAAAATTTATAGACTATTAATATTTAAAATGTTGTTACCAAATTTTAAATTGAAAAAGAAAAATTATGGGGAAATCGAAAAGTTAAAGTTTCAAATAAAATCAATACATGTTTAAAAATTATTGGATGATATTATTTTGAACTATCCCCATATTATATTTTATGAATCTCATGTTGGAGCCTTTTTGTTTAGAAAATTAATTTATATTAATTTAATATTTTTAGAGTTTCCAAGGGTGTCCCTCCCCTCTCATATAAAACGCTACACACTATTCTCTAATATTCACACTTAAATACCATTTGGATCAACCGATATATTCCCAAAAATATTCCTAGAATCCCTGCCCACTTTATTGAGGCCTTATTTTTGGAAGAACACCTTCTTTAGAGGTGTTATAGTGTTCTTTAGCGGTGATTAACCAAGGAAGAGGTAACATTTTTAATTAAGAGATTCAATTTTAGTTCTTCTTACACATCATTGAAGTATTATTCATCCAAAATGAAATAATAACTCTATTATCCTCAATATATTGAGATTTTTTATGTTAATATCATCACTTAAATCCATCTCCACTTCCATTAAATGGGAATGATTTAATCGTTCGTGTGCAGGGGTGAACTATAACCTCCATGAAACGATCTAATTCTTTTTCCATAACCATGTATCAAGATTAGTTATAATAATGTAATTAAGGTTCATATGCGATATTCATGACATATTACTAATTTTAAACTATAACATATCAATTATGTTATTACTTTTCATAAATATAAAAATGATAACACCATTCGTGTGTACGTGTGAACTATCACCTCCATGAAATGATATGATTAATTTCTAATCTCCACATCACTTGTATGATATATATAATTATATTTTAATTATAATTATGATGTTAATTATAAAATTTTCATTCTGGAAAAATATAATAATTACTCCATTTCCGTAATGATCAATGAAAAATAGAATCTTTTTTCATCTTTACGTAAGACGCACTATCTACATTATTATAAAATTGTTCATTTTTCATAAACTACATGAATGGTTTTATTTAAAAAGTATAATTGGTGAATAAAATCGACTAGTATTTCATTAATGTTATTCTGGATAAGATGGACATATGACTTCATGGACAAGTGACATCATACAATGTTCATTTTCGACTCAAGTATCGAATGACAACAAAACATCTGATATAAAGTAAAATAATTATGTAATTTAATTTTTATAACATAGTAATAAGT
Organism: Viscum album; assembly: GCA_963277665.1. NCBI lineage: Eukaryota > Viridiplantae > Streptophyta > Magnoliopsida > Santalales > Viscaceae > Viscum > Viscum album. The sequence continues at coordinate 1,597,685,312 of OY728130.1, read as the reverse complement.
GTTATAAAAGGAATAATAAACTTGAACAGGGTTCTCGAGAAATTATAAATGAACCTTTGTTTATTATTTAAGAATATATATTGTCTGTGATGATTCATACTTAAGGTAAGGGACTTCATCTCAATCTCCATTAATTGAGGAATATTTTGATATTATACACCACCTTCATTTATACAATTTATAATAAACCCCTTTGAATTTTAATTTCATTAAAAAAATTTCAAAAGGAATCATTTTCTATAAAGTGTTTTACTCAAATTCAAAAGTAATGTTTTTTGATGTTTTTGGTGACACCAACTTTTCCGTCACCATGACTTTTATTTGATTGTTAGCTTCCTCTAAAAGCTGTAATGGTTTTAAAAAATATTCCCTTTTTCATTTATTTTGGTATTGAAAATGGGTTTGAGAAGGGATTGATTATGGAAATATCATGAAATTATATATTTTGACTGTAATGTAAAAATTCTATTTTTTACATTATTCTTGTTTTATGTGTTATGATTATATTAAAGTTCATGGGAATTTATTTTGTATATGGGTGGTTCCAGGACTAAATGAGGGAAGGTGAGCCTGTGATAGATTTTGAACTCATTGGGTAATGAGATGTAGTTAAACAAAAAATATTTTCCCATGAGATTTACGAAATATACTATGATGGGTATTCCAAACGTTACCATGAAGGTTACTCCCTATGTAGCTTTGAAAGCTATAATGTAAGTATGATATGGATTTCATAAGTAAACTTTATGATTTATGATTTCTATGAGTGTTTATTTAATCTAATGATTTCATGAGTTATGTTAATGATCTTATGTTTTGTGGGTGAGAAGTATGATTTCATGGGTTTATAAGTATTAATGGAATACCATTTTATTTCTTTATCTTATTTCCCTTACTGAGATTTTTGTGCACATCCAAAGTGTTTTTAAAATGTTTTGAATAGGGTTTAAGTTTTGGTAAGAGAAAGTTGGGTGTCAAGATGAATTATAAGAAGAGTTTTATTATAAAAAGAAATCATTTTTTCATTTAAGTAGTTTTATTTTGTGAAAACATTGATAGTGAGTAGAAGTGTCTACATTGTAATATTTTTACTTGATATGTAATATTGATGGCCTAAATATATAAAACACTAAAATTGAAAAGATCTTAAATGTGAATTCTTGACCTAACTCAATATTATGTAACATTTAAGGTAGAGAGCCTTATACCTTTACATGATGTGTAAATGTTCAATAGATAGGTTTTCATCCCATTTTCTATTTAAAAAACATGGACCCTATTAAAGTTTTTCAACTCACAAGGAACCCTTATTAGTGCATAACCCATTTTTACTTGGACTCCATTAAATCAAACAAGTATACATCCCTATAAATTTTCTCATTTTCTAAAACAAATCTCTCTATGTGGAACTGCTCTAGTTTTCTAAATTTTTCTTCACAACCTTAGAATAAATTTATTCAAATCATATAAAAACATGATGAAAAAAACTAATATAAAAATTATCGAAAGACCTAGTGAGTGAAAACCTAAAAATAGATGATATCTTAAAACCTCCCAAAATTATAAAATTCCATCCCTATGATACTCCAAGCATCAATGTGAGGTCTCATCAAAATATTATGGCTAATGTTTTCACATATTATAATCCCTCTACAAGGTATCCTCTTAAACATTCCCATGATTCCACTATACTCGAACTAATGATAATGTCCTAGCACGAAGATATTTCAAACTAAGTCCCACAACCTATATCGGATGATCCTCAAAGGATGAATTAATGCAATTCTAGATGTATTCTTTTTCTATCTTCTAGGAAGGTTTAGGGTGATATCATTGTACTTAAGGAACATTGAGAAAATCATTCATGGAACTGTAGCATTGAGGAAGGGCTAAATAGTACACCACTGGACCAATCCTTACCACAATCTCGAACGTTTTGAAAAATTAGGGTGTTATCATTACATGTTTACTGATATGACATTTCCCCAATCTAGGAACCACCCAAAAGAAAAAAAGATGAAAAAACATTGAATTCCAAATTTTATATTTGATGGTTAGTATGAGATTTCTTCATTATCAGTGTGGTCACCAACCATTATCAGATAAACTGAACCTGCTTAGATGTATCCTACATGAGAATAGGATCCATCAGTGCAGAATCAACTACCTCCATCCGTCAATGAGGTGAAAACATGACCTTCTATACATTAACATTAAATTTTTCATTTAGATCAATTCATGGAAGCTATTCATATATGAGAACTCAACGGGTTCCATATGTTTCTCCCTTGATCCACCAAAATCCAAAACACATGCTCGTAAAAAAATTTATAGAACCAAAATAGTACACTAAGAAATAACATCAATTTATGAATGATATATTGTCCCCATAAGATAATGTGATCCTAGATCCATTTGAATTCCCTACAAGAAACATGATGTAAAACAAGTGTCTCTATATGAAACGATAATCCTAGGAACATTGTGAAATTTATCAACCTCACACATGTAATGACTTCCTAGAACATCATCTATGTTGATTTCTCTATTAGGTAAGAAGTGGGATACCATAGTCTATATGTCCAAAAAAACCCAAAAAATGTCATTCTTATGGGTATTCTAGAGTAATCTTGTCACAAAATCCATCATGGAATCATCCCATTTCCACTCAAGAATATTCAAAGGCTGTAAAATCCCATCCTACCTTTGATTCTTTGTATTCACCTGCTGACAAGTAGAACATCTAGCCATGAGTAAATCTACCTCCTTCTTTATTCATGAACAACTTTACTATCCATAGAGGTCATAATACGTATTTGATAATCCAGTATACATCAATTATATAGAACCATGAAACTCCCTCATTATCTCCTCACATAAGACCGTAGGAACCCACACTTAGATGTGGTAAAGAAGAGAGTTTCTATAGTTGAGAGTCCATACTGATTATATCTCCCAACCATATAATTTTTTCCTAGAATTGAGCCCTCTGAACAAAAAAATACTCTCTGTTAATCTGGTTGAAAAGGACTAGTATAAAATATGTTGAAGTCCTAGTTACCCAACCCAAATAATTATAAACATCTAGATGAATGTCTAAAAAATTGAAATTAACCCCCATTAGTCACAAGACTCACCTACTATCTCTATCATTCTCTTTTCGCCTTAATTAGTTGGTAGAAATGTTTCCAATTCTTTATGTGCAACAAAATTCAAAGTAAAAAACAAAAGATACTCAACTCACATCCTCTATAGGAGTTTTAGTTCTCATAGAGAAAAGATGTACCTGAGGCTCTTATGGTCTTTGCATACAATGAAAATCTAACCCATAAGATATTTTCTCTAACATATTAAGTTATGTACCACAACTAGTAACTCAAGATCATGATTTGGATAATTCCTCTCAGGAAGTCTTAGCTACCTATATCTATACAAAAATATTCGACCCTCCTGCATTAGAAATGCTTTAATTCCAACACTTTATATGTCAATGTACACAGTATATTCTTTATCTAGCTTTGGAAACATGATGATAGATACTGATTTCATATAATATTTCATCTCCTTAAATGATATCTTACAGGTATCAAACCAAATATAATTCAAAATTTTCATAGTTAGCCTAGAAATTAGTCCCAAAAAATGGGAGAAATCCTGGATAAAGCACTGATAAAAACCTTCTAAACATATAAATATCAGAATATCAAAGCTGTTTTTGGGCTATTTCGAAGATACCAGGGCTCGAAATTTCTCTAGGTCCACTAAAAGTCTTACCTTTGAGATGTCATGGCCCATTAAGTTCACTTTATTTATCCAAAAAATATATTTTGTTAGGTTATAATAAATCTAATGTTGTCTCAGTGTACTAAAAAAGATGTCAAGTTGTTTTTAATGAATGTATACTAAATACGAGTATACAAATATATCTTTGAATAAAATCACCACAATTTGGTCTATAAAAGGATGAAATATCCTCTTTATTAAGGCCATGAATACCGATGTCGCGTTATTCAACCCAAACAACATCACTACGAATTCATAAAATCCATACATGATCTTAAGAGTATTTTGAGGTATGTCTGATGGTCTCATCCTCAATTTCTTATAATCTGATCTCAAATAAATCTTGAAGAAGATATTATCACCACTAAACTAGTCAAAAATATCATCAATTCATGGAATATGAAACAAGTTCTTGAACATCATTACTTTTAACCTCCAATAATCAATAAACATGTAAAAATTCTCATAAGTCTTATTGGTGAAGATAATTGAATAACCCCAATGATATATAGTATGCCTTATGAATCCTTTAGATTTTGGATATTCTAACTAAAAATTCAACTCCAAAATCTATAATGGAATCATTCTATATGGTGGGATAGGAACTGGATCATCTCTTGGCACCAATTCGTCTATGAAAACAATCTATCTCTCCGGCGGTGAACCATATAAATCATCAAGAAAGAAATATTAAAATTATTCTACCACTATAGGATAATATTTTTTTAAACTCCCCCATTATCCAGAGAAATAAATTCTATATTATCCATGAGACAATACAATTTTCACTGAATTGTTCCTGAATGACAAGCTTAAATATCCCACTAACCCTGGTGAGAATAGCTACCACCTTTTACATATAGAAGGGTAACATTCCTCCTATAATAGTCAATATGATCCTGGTATATAAATAACCAATTAATACTAAAAATAAAGTGGAGTATTTTTTATTTCTAGTATTTATGGTTCCCAAAAAGAATTAGTAACCCCTAATCTCTAGATTACATGCCTTGAAACATTTTATATTATCTGACCACACACCCAAGTGTTTGTTGATGGTCAAAACACTATCAAAGCTTTCCAAATCCATGACCATTCTGTTTTCAAATCGTGAAGATAAAAACTAATACAATGATCCAATATAAAAAAATCATAATCTAAGGTACATGATACAAGAATTGTACATCAGACCATAGATGAACTTACATCCATGGTAGTTGGAGTACTCTGCATAACAAGAAATTGTCTTGTTCCTATTCCTTATGATTTGTTCTGGCTAACCTGGGCTATTTACATTTCATGGTATTTCTTCTCATGAACCAGGGTACCTTATCTCATAACTCATCTTGAACGACTAGTGGAACTATAGTAACCTACATAATTAGTGATAACTAAGACCTTTCCTAACTAAGGTGGTAGTTCAAATCCCTTTACACTAGACTACTGTGGAAATTTCTAATAGAACCTCTAGATATGACCCAGATTTACATAGATAAAATATTCAACTTTTTGTTATAGATATTGGGGGATCATGTGGGAAAACATGCAACAATGATATCTCTAGAATATAACACATTTTTGAGATAAAATTCTACTACCCTGACGACTCTTTCCATTATTAACATGGTGGAAACATTAAAAAAGTCCTTCCTTGTTCTAAAATAAGATCTTCTCGATTTCCCTAATGGAACATTTTGTCCAAAACATTGGGGATCTATCAAATTCTCTTTTTTGGTGAGTGCCTGGTTCATAACATCCTCAAATATTCCCAAATAAAAAATGTTTACAAAAGACCTGATCTCATAGTGTAAATATAGAGACCAAAAGCTTGACATACATTGACATTACATTACTTTTTTGGAATACTTAATACATAACAAAAACAGACACACAAAGACCGTAATAGTTTAGTGTATTGGGAAACTCGGAACAAAATATTCTAATCGTTGTGGAAGATCTTCAATATCTCCCAAAAAGATTTTCCCCTTTGGTTTTCTTACCTAAAACCTTTCTTTATATCTTGGGGAAAATAAAATATAAAAAGGGTGAGCCCAAATTCTCAGTAAGGGAAAACATAGATAACATAAAACAATCCATAAACATTTGGAAGCCAAAACTTGAACATAAAGTTTAAAAATCAAAATATTGAGCAAAGACATAAATCGTGGAAGTACGTAAGGCATATATCATAATGGAACATAAACCATGATAAAATATAATTGGAATAAAACATGTAATTGTGGAAACTATTCAGCACATGTTATGATTTCCATAGTAGCCAAGGCATTGCTGCCAAGACCATCTTAGTGGACAAAGTCCCTTTCTGAATCGAGTTCACTCCTCATTTCAGTCCTGTAACACTGAACCGGATTAACTTACCATTCCATCCATGTCTATATTAGGATATATAAATCTTTACCAAATTCATTTGAGGGAGATATAGGTCCCACCCATCTCATAATGAAATCATTCTTACTTGTGCCACAAAATCATATATCATACATCATAGCATAACCCATGTAATTAATTGGGATTCTTAAACATGATGCCATCATAACATAATCCATATAAAAAATGGATACCATTTAATCATAAGAAGATTCATACCATGTAAATAATAGAGACATTACACTTGAAACATACACATATAAAATAATGTCATCTTAGATGGAAAATAGTTTTGATAAAACACTTGAAATGAATTCTTAAGGAAAATATCCTTTCTTCCGCAAAATAATTTTTTTAATGAAATTTTCATTCAATTTTAAAAGAAAATTATTTTGCTGAAAATAATCATGAAATCTTGTAGAGTAAGATTCATGATAATAAGGCTTTATAAAACCGTAAAAATTTGTTCGTGCCGTATACGTTAAAAAACCATTCTTCTCGTACTTTTGTCAGAAAAGTAAAAAAGTAGATCGTAAAAGAAAGATTCCATACATACCATGTAGTAAAAGTCAAAAATGGGTAAAAAGAACATTAAAAATACATGAAACCATTTTTAGGAAACATGGACATGGATGAGAACAGTAACCCCATTAAATACTTATGGATAAACAATCTCGGATAAAAACGAGATTAGAAAAGTTATCCCTTACCTTAGGTCCAATATGCTTCGTATAGATCAGAACCTCCTGTATAATGATTTAAATAATGTCATTGACTTATTACATAATCATATCCATTGTTATTATATCATATATGGTTCATTTATGACTTTATATTACCCGTTCTTTTGTAAATTCATGTTACTTTAGTGTTTTGGGTAAAATCGTATCATTTATGGTTTGTGATTTGACTTGTAATTATTCATATGATTACATAGATCATGATTAATTAATTCCATAATATAAAACATGATTTATATATAATATATATTCAGAATATACATATATATAATAGATCAATAAATGGAAAGAAATACACCGTTCATGGAGACGGTAGACCGTACATACGCATGAACACTATTTTCGTTTCCTTATTGAGTTGAATAGAATTATGTAGATGACATACATATATATATCCAGATATCCAGTAGCTTTATAATGTCATATATTTCATTATTATTTCTTATATATACTTTATAATCATTCTTTAATGGTTAACATGGAGAATAAATCTCATCGCGTCGTGGAGACGGTAGTCCGTACGTACGCACGAGCGATGATATCGTTTCCATAATTATTGAATTGAATTGGAGTGGATGATACAATATATCAGAATCATTATGATGTTATAATAACTATGTATTGTTATTCTTTACACCATTATACCCATCCAAGAAAGGTGGTGTTGGAAAAACAGATTACACCACGACGTGGAGATGGTATTCCGTACGTATGCACGCGCGGTGATTTCTTTTTCTATAGGATGGATAGAAGGTGAAATGGGTTTGTTTCATACTTATAATAAAATATCAGTATATGAGTGATACTGATGTTATTAATTCATAATGAAACAACTAAATAAGAAGAAGTGGAAGAAGAAATAAATTTGAAAGAATCAGTAACAGACTTTACCACTTCTTTGAAGCGCCTATTTGAGACCTCCTCTTAGGGCACTAAAATTGGTCTTTGAAGAAGACCAGGACCTCTAGGATATTTCTAGGGAAGTGTAGAAAAGAATGTATCAGGGGTTGGCCGAGCTTGAAGGCTCAATGTGGTGTGAGGAAGAGAGGGAGGATGTGCCCTTTTATAAGGGAGGAGAGGGGCACCTTTAGAAAAAAAAAATATTATTTTATTATAAAGTCATATTCGGTTATTAATAGCTCCAAATTGATTTATTTCTAATATAAGGTAGGGATGGGTCGAAATAATCTCATACAATATAATTTGGACAAGTTTAGGTAATTATTTCAACCTTATCATTTATATTTAACTTTAAGTTAAATAATTTAACTTTTGCCGTGTCTTCTTGTTTTCTTACACTATAAGGTTATGAAACTTACTATAACAACCCAAACGAACCCCAAGTTGTATATTATTAATATATATAACCTTAGCTAAGTCATTTAGAGAAATCTTAGATTTTTAGGAATAAAATAACAATTAATAATATAATATTTGTTTTAAAAACTATTTTAAGTCAATTTTGACACTATTTGGTAATTGATTTTTTTTTAAAATCATAACAGAATGATTTGTTAGAAAAAAGTAAATTAAATCAATACTAAAATTTCATATTAAACTAGAAAATTTGTGTAATTCATAAAAAGTCTCAAATTACATTTATTTTGGTATTTATAACATCAATTATTTTAATATTTCATTAATTAGATAATTACTCCATCATCATTGTATCATAAATAAATTAAATTATTTAATGTCTAAAAATTACAAATAAAATATAATTACGTAAGAAATAGTTTTATCTTTCTAATGAATATTTATAGTCTAATTTATCTTATGTATAACCTTATAATAAAAATGATTTACTTATTAAACATTGATTTTAACTATTTTAACCCTTCTTTAAATAAATTAATATTAAATGTTCTAATCTAATCCAAGTGGGCCTAAATGGTCATATGTTATTCCTAAGGTTGTTTTAGGTCGAATTACACTTATCCAATAGAATTAGTACATGTGTTAGGGTAATAATAATATCATTTGTACCCTTAATTACCCTATTTTACTTTTAACCGTGGTAAAAAAAAGTAAAAAGTTACTATTCACAAAAAATTAGTTTCATCTCATTGAACCACATTTTACATACTAACATCAACTGTGTCTCTTGGATTTTTGAAATTCCATTCACACAATTGGTAAAATTAAGTTTCATGTAAATTTTCCAATTCTCCTAGGAGGTGGGTAAAAGACGGTGAAAACTTCAATAAAATTTTTATATATCTAAAATTATTATAAAATGACTCCAATGAATTACATTGAACCTATATAGGTATTATGTATCAATTTTGACCTAAAATGAAATACAATAAAATAAATAATTATTTAAATAAAAAGTCTGTTTTTAAATAGTAACTCAGTTTTTTCACTATTCATCAAAAATTAAAAGTTTTCAGAAAAATACCAAAATTTCACCCTAGGATAATTTCAATATTACGAATCCAAAAATGAAGTCCATTTTGATTGATAAAATTAATAAAATTTCAAAAAGTGGGTATTACTATTCATAACGGCTAGTTCTAATAATATTTTAATAATATATCGTTGTTTAGTAAAACCCGATATTGTGTACAACACACGCTATCGAGGAAGGTGACGATTGTGTGTAATGCAAGCCAAGCCAGGGTTGCATGTTGTGGAAGAATCCTTTGTTGTTTTGTTATAATAGAATCCAACCATTTTTCATTTATACATTGAATATATATATATATATATATATATATATATACTCAATGTTGCGTAGAGTGACTGTTATCAAACGAACTTGAAATTGTGTGTAACACAATCTAAGAATAGTTTTGCGTATACTGCAAGGTAATACGATGTTGCGTATAGCACAAGATAATCTTGTTGTAGCATAAAACACATGACATCAAATAAATTAAAAAGAATACATATAATAAAATACAGGGTTCTTACATTATACCCCCTTAAAATGAATTTCGCCCTCGAAATTCGTCGGGGTTATACATGGTTTTCTACATGAAAGTTTCTTTAATTGAAACCCACATCGTAAAATGAAATACCAAAACTTAACTTTAAAAACTAAAGTAGAAACGTAATGGTTACCCAAATTAACTCATCATTGGGTTTCCACGTAGGAGAACATAGTTGAAAATATGGATATGGAAGAGAAATCTTACCATCAAATTCTGACGGAGAGTGGTAGAGAACATGGCTATGAAAACACCAACAATCACAAAGCCATTAATTTGTGATGATCTAAGGTAGCATCTGATTCATCAGATATAAGGGCACTAGGACACCATTTTGGGTTTTCAAGTTCATTTCTCTAAAGTTGAAGAATTTTAATTAGGAGAAATACATAATTTATTTTCATATAATCTCACCGTTGTTCGTGCCTTGAACAATTTCCACTTCATCTCTTAAAGAAATGAAGTTCAATTTGTCATTCGTGAAGTGTTATCAGATCATGTGATAGAATGATGGGTCATTCCATCTATCTTAATCAAAAGGTTAGCAATAGTTATATACATATGTCCATCTATTGTATATCATTCCAAAAATGGACTTATACTTCATCTATCATACCACTTAATAAAATAAAACTAGTTTATACTAACCAGGGACTTCCTGTAGGCTAGTGGTAGGTGATAAAGGCCAGTCACACTTCAGTTGTGGGATTAATTCCCACAACCTTATCCGACGTGATGGGTTGTCGCCCGTCCTGTAGGTTGTCCGTTTTCTAAAACTACATTACTATAACATCCCATCAATAATATCGAAAAATGTTCTATTCTTAAACAATAATAACTTACGTCTAACATAATTAATTCAAATCTTTAGGAATATCTAAAATACTTCGGTCCAAGATCATAGTATAAAGAAAATGATTACCTGAAATGTCACATAACAATAATGTGAATGCCATCATTTATCCCCCATATATCATAAGATACATCTTGTTGGTCAAATTACAAACATGTGAATAACATAATCATGTATTCTCTTGAAGAATGAATACCCATTGAACTATAGTGAAAACATGAATGCAGTTAAAAGTTAACACTTTCCACATACCAAAACCTCAAAATTATATATACTCAAACCATGATATCGCTTAGTCCTTATATCAATCATGAGCTCATGAATACAATCAAACATCTCATTATCTTCTTATCCCTTCATTACGCACATATTATCTGCTTTCCAAAATATTTGAATCACTTTTCATGGTTACCGGTACCATTCAACATATACTTTCAAATAATTTAGGAAAAACGATAGCGTAACAATCCTTAGATGATTCTTTATTCCATAATACCATACATTATTATTTATAAACATACAATCATTCCACTAACTTCTTAAACCACTGACTGAGCTTCATCATTTCATTCATCTCATATTTCATTTGTAGTCTCTTTATTATCATCCACATAAATACTACTCATATGACCATGCTGATTCTCTTCATGAGATTTTCCTTTAGGGCATTGGTTTGCATAATACCCATTCATTCCACATTTAAAACATCTAATCATTATTGATGTCATAGCAGTACAATTATCCTTGTCCATGGTGTTAACTGAACCTTTTCTTTTGCACTTACTGGCTTTGTGTCCTTCTTTTCCACACCCAAAGCATCTTCTAGATCCTTTGAAACAGTCTCCCTAATGCCTCTTCCCACATGATTTACATGAGGGAAATTGAACTTTCTTTCCTCTATGATCATCATGAATCTTCATCTTTCTCTTATTATTTGATTCGGGAAACTTACCAAAGTTGAGATTATTGATCATATTATGAGATTGCTGATTAGGCATAATAACGATGTTTGGACTTCCAGATCTCATTTCACTTGGTTTCTCATGAAGAATATCATTCCATTGTCCTCTATATCCTCTATTATCATGAATCTTCTAGTTTCCAACCATTTTCTAAAACCCAAAAAGAATAGTGTGAGGGGTAAAAATCATGCTAGGGAAAACAACATTGTAAAGGTGTAGTACCCTCAATATCTAACATCTAAGGTTAAATTATAAAATAGTTACCGTAGTTCTAGGACTATATCCTATACGTATACTTATCCTTAGGGACATCCCTAGACATACCTTAGAAATATCTCTAGGGATCTCAATAACGTTTTCGCATCCTAGTCTCCAAAGGTTGACTAAAGCTTTCCTATGATACCAACTGTAGAGACCCGAAGCTTGACGTACATGGAAATTACATTACTTTTGTGGAATACTTAATACATAACAAAAACAGACACATAAGGACCGTAATAGTTTAGTGTCTTTGGAAACTCGGAACAAACTCTTCTAATCATTGTGGAAGATCTTCAACATCTCCCATAAAGATCTTCCCCTTTTGTATTCTTACCTAAAACCTTTCTTTATATACTGGGGAAAATAAAACATAAAAAGGGTGATCTCAAATGCTCAGTAAGGGAAAACATAGATAACATAAAACAATCCACAAACATTTGGAAGAAAAAACTTGAACATGAAGTTTAAACATCAAAATATTGATCAAAGACATAAATCGTGGAAGTATGTAAGGGATATATCATTATGGAACATCAACCATGATAAAATACAATGGGAATAAAACATGTAATTGTGGAAACCATTCATCACATATTATGATTTCCATAGTAGTCAAGGCATTGCTACCAAGACCATCATAGTGGACAATGTCCCTTTCTGAATCGAGTTCACTCCTCGTTTCAGTCCTGTAACACTAAACCGAATTTACTTACCGTTCCAGCCATGTCTAACTTATGAGATATAAATCATTACCCAATGCATTGGATGGGGATATAGGTCCCACCCATCTCATAATGAAATCATTCTTACGTGTGCCACAAAATCATAAATCATACATCATAGTATAACCCATGTATTAAATTGGGATTCTTAAACATCATGCCATCATAACATAATCCATATAAAAAAATGGATATCATTTCATCATAAGAAGAATCATACCAGGTAAATAATAGAGACATTACTTTTGAAACATACACATATGAAATAATGTCATCTTAGATGAAAAATATTTTTGATAAAACACTTGAAATGAATTCGTAAGGAAAATATCCTTTCTTCCGCAAAATAGTTTTCTTTTCTGAAATTGCCATTCAATTTAAAAAGTAAATGTTTTTTTTGAAAATAATCATAAAGAATTTTAGAGGAAGCTTCATGAAAATAAGGCTTCATAAAACCGTAAAAATCCATTGGTGTCGTATACGTTAAAAAACATTTTTCTCATACTTTTGTCATAAAAGTCAAAAAGTACCTTCTAAAAGAGAGATTGCATACATACCATGTAGTAAAAGTCAAAATGGGTAAAAAGGACATTAAACATACATAAAACCATTTTTATGAAACATGGACATGGATGAGAATAATAACCCCAGAAAATACTTACGAATAAACAATCTCGGATAAGAACGAGATTGGAAAAGTTATCCCTTACCTTAGGTCCAATATGCTTCATATGGAGCCGAAACTCTTGTATAATGATTTAAATAAGGTCATTGACTTATTACATAATCATCTTCATTGTTATGATATCATATATGGTTCATTTATGACTTTATATCACCTGTTCTTTTGTAAATTCATGTTAATGTAGCGTTTTGGGTAAAATCGTTTCATTTATGGTCTGCGATTTGACTTGTAATTATTCATATGATTACTTAGATCATGATTAATTAATTATAGAATATAAAACACGATTTATATATTATATATATTCAGAATATACATATATATATAATAGATCAATAAATGGAAAGAAATACACCGTTCATGGAGACAGTAGGTCGTGCGTACGCATGAATGCTGTTTCCATTTCCTTATTGAGTTGAATGGAATTAAGTAGATGACATACATATATATTTATATACATATATCTAGTAGCTTTATAATGTCATATATTTCATTATTATTGCTTATATATACTTTATAATCATTCTTTAATGGTTAACATGGAGAATGATTCTCATCGCGTCGTGGAGACGGTAGTCCGTATGTATGCACGAGCGATGATATCGTTTCCATAATTATTAAATTTAATTAGAGTGGATGATACAATATATCAGATTCAATATGATGTTATAATAACTATTTATAGTTATTCTTTACACCATTATAGCCATCCAAGTAAGGTGGTGTTGGAAAAACAGATTACACCACGGCGTGGAGACGGTATTCCATACGTACGCATGTGTGGTGATTTCGTTTTCCGTAGGATGGATAGAAGGTGAAATGGCGTTATTTAATACATATAATAACATATCAGTATATGAGTGATACTGATATTATTACCTCATAATGAAACAACTAAATAAGAAGTGGAAGAAGAAACAAAGTTGAAAGAATCGGTAATGGACTTTACCTCTTCTTAGAAGCGCCTCTTTGAGACCTCCTCTTAGGGCACTAAAATTGGTCTTTGAAGAAGACCAGGACCTATAGGATGTTTCTAGTGTAGTGGATAAGATAATTGGGTAGGGTTTGGCCGAGCTTGAAGGCTCAATGTTGTGTGAGGAAGAGAGGTAGGAGGTGCCCTTTTATAAGGGAGGAGAGGGGCACCTTTGGAAAAACAAAAAATATTATTTTATTATAAAGTCATATTTGATTTTTAATAGCTCCAAATTGATTTATTTCGAAGATAAGGTGAGGATGGGTCGAAATAATCTCATCCAATAGAATTTGGACAAGTTTAGGTAAATATTTTAACCTTATCATTTAGATTTATCATTAATTTAAATAATTTAACTTTTACCATGTCTTCTTGTTTTCTTACACTATAAGGTTAGCATCTTACTATAACAAGACAAACTAATCAAAAGTTGTTTATTATTAATATATATAACTTTATCTAAGTCATTTTTCCTAATCTTAGATTATTAGGAATAAAATAACAATTAATAATATAATATTTGTTTTAAAAACTATTTTATGTCAATTTTGACACTATTTGGTAATTGATTTTTTTTGAAACTCATAACAGAATTATTAGTTAGAAAAAAGTTAATTAAATCAATAATAACATGTCATATTAACCTAAAAAATTATTGTAATTCATAAAAAGTCTCAAATTACATTTATTTGAGTATTTATAACATCAATTATTTCAATATTTCCTTAATAAGATAATTAATGCATCATCATTGTGTCATAAATAAATTAAATTATTTAATGTGTAAAAATTATAAATAAACTACCATTACGTAGGAAATCGTTTTATATTTCTAATGAATATTTATAGTCTAATTTATCTTATGTATTACCCTATATTAAAAATTATTTACTTTTTAAACATTGATTTTAACTATTTTAACCCTTCATTAAATAAATCAATATTAAATGTCCTAATCAAATCCAAGTGGACCTAAATGGTCATATTTTATTCTTAAGGTTGTTTTTGGTCGAATTACACTTATCCAATAGAATTATGACATGTGTTAGGGTAATAATAATATCATTTTTACCCTTAATTACCCTATTTACTTTTAACCTTGGTAAAAAAAGTAAATATTTACTATTCACCAAAAATTATTTTCATCTCATTGAACCACATTTTACTTGCTAACATCAACCGTGTCTCTCATATTTTTGAAATTCCATTCACAGAAGCGGTAAAATTAAGTTTCATGTAAATTTGCAAATTCTCCAAGGAGGTGGGTAAAAGACGGTGAAAAGTTCATTAAAATTTTTATATATCTAAAATTATTATAAAATGACTCCAATGAATTACATTGATCTTATATAGGTATTATGTATCAATTTTGACCTAAAATGAAATTAAATAAAATAAATAATTATTTATATAAAAAGTCGGTTTTTAAATAGTAACCCAGTGTTTTCCCTATTCATCAAAAATTGAAAGTTTTCTGAAAAATACCAAAACATCACCCTAGGCTAATTTCGATATTCCGAATCCGAAAAAGAAGTCCATTTTGAAAGATAAAATTTATAAAATTTCAAAAAGTAGGTATTACTATTCATAACGGATAGTTCTAATAATATTTTAATAATATATCGTTGTTTAGTAAAACCCGGTATTGCGTAAAACACACGCTATCGAGGAAGGTCGCAATTGCGTGTAATGAAAGACAAGTCAGGTTTGCGTGTTGTGGAAGACTCCTTTGTTGTTTTGTTATAACAGAATCCAACCATTTTTCATTTATACATTGAATATATATATATGTACTCAATGTTGCGTAGAATGACTGTTATCAAACGAACTTGAATTTGTGTGTAACACAATATAATAATAGTGTTGCGTGTACTGCAAGCTAATACGGTGTTGCATATAGCACAAGACAATATTGTTGTAGCAATAAAAACATGACATCAAATAAATTAAAAATAATACTTATCATAAAATATCGGGTTGTTACAGTAAACCATCCTAAAAATTTCTCCCCCGGAGATCTCATCAGCTTCCAAAGATGATGTAATGTCCTATAGGTTGGTAAAACTTCTAGAATAGTCTAGTAATGACATTCCCTTATACGTCAGATACATTAACTAAAGATATTTTCAATCCATAATTTCTCAAGATAAAATGGTTCGTGAACTTCATCACAAAGTTCTTCTGTGATAGCTTATCTTGATTCCCATCTTCCTATAGAATATCCTACCAATTCTTTGAAGGTCCAAGATGTATATATGAGGTAAGATTAAATATTTTATTCACTGTTGTCTAAATATTATTAATGATTGTATGGGATAAATCAATCTAAGACTCAACTACCTATCCCCCCTTCACCAATAAACACTGGAAGATACTGTTGGTGAAACGATTTTTTTAGCTCAGACATCAAAGGAATTGTGTGAACACTCTCCCCTTCATTTGATCACATTACCCTCAAGAATCTATCATGATTCTAATCTTCCATATTCTCCTTAGGAACTATAAAAAGATCTGGTTTAGCTACGTTAGGATCATGTTTATTTCTACTCTCTTGAATCATAAGTCAAAGAATAAGAGGAAGAATTTTTTCTACAAGAAAAACATACACCTTAGTGAAGTAACTAGTAATGATGTCAAACTCAACAGGTTACTACAAATGATAACCATTGATTCATAGTCTCCCTAAACATAAATTTTATGTGTTTTATCTAAATACATAAACTTATTTTATTTATTTTATAGTTGAAGAGGAAACTATTTATCACATTCAAATAAATTTGATATGCTCATATCATGAACAGTTCGTGCCAATATATCCCTATGTTTCCATTACTATGTAGGTATTCTCATCTCACACCACACCGGGCCACAATTAAAAATTTCAATAAAGTAGTAAAATAATTAAAAAACTCACATAACATGTGAATAAACCATTGGTAAATAATATCAATGGTAATAATCACACACCAAAAACAACAATATCATCCCTATGTACTCGGATTTCCCCCACAAATAGGTTAGTTACTCACATGAAAAATCTCATTATCAAGTCTTGACACATCCTTGTCTCATTTTTACCATTCCCAATTTGTAAAATAGTAGACAAAATAATATGCTCATTTGATACCACTTTATAAAATCCCCCAATCAATAAATCTTTCACATAGCCAAAATGGGTTGTTAACGAGACCCTAAACCCACCACCTCATAAGCTAAAGGCTACCAAATAAAATTAGTCATGTGAAAAGAATAGTGGGAAAAATAAACCCCATATTAGAAAGTGTCATAGTAGTAGAAAATAATCCATATAAACAAAATAAAATCCATGTATAGACATAAGAGAAGAAAATAATCCAACAAATAACCCAATAAATAATAAGAAATAATTTAATGAAAAGATGGATGATAACTAAATTTCATGCTAGAAAAAATGAAATTAAAAAACTAGTTGACTCATATAAGGACTAAAAATTCCCATGTTTAGAACCCCATGTGAGTCCCCTCACCAAAATCTATCCCATCAGAAAGAAAACAATCAGCATTTGGGTAATTTTACCATTTTCAAAAATTCATCCATGTAATCTTCTTAGGTACCAAATGGTGTCCCAAATTGGGTGTGAGTATTACTCTATAGGTCAACACTACCATATTTAAAAAAACCAATATTATATTAAGTGTATGAAAATAATTGATAAATAAGTGTATTTATATAATATAAAAATTAATAAAATACAATAACCATATTCTTCAAACCCATTCTTAAATATCTCATAGAATGTATTACGACCATTCTAACCAAAAAAATATATCCAAGGTAAAATAACCTACTTTGGTTCCATGTCAAAATATCTCTGAGCATGTCATACGATAATTCCAAAAACCACAATATAACCATGATATAGTCAAAACAGTCAAAGTCAAATTCATATAAGCATTACAACATCCAGTTTAAAACCCTAAAATCATTACAATATGTGACTAATAATTGCCTCATATCTATAAGAATTATTGCATGGGACTAGGATGAGCCTACCTAATATCATCATTTTGACATATAAGTGTGAATGTTCTATGGAGGACCCCAATATATTTCCATTTCATCATATAACACAATTCTTATCATGCAAAATGAATATCAAAATATCACATCATATATATTAGTGGTCAATTATATAAATAATCATTTATCATTCAAATAACTCTTTCAATTTAAATCACAATTTATTAAATGTTTTATCAGTAGTAAATATGTTATGGTTTAGGGATTCTATAAAAATAAATCACCTATGGTTAAATTTCATGCTAAAAACACATCAAACAATTATCCAATTCAGTTATCATCAATATATTCCCACCCAAAAAGTAGCCATAAGCCTAGTCAGAAGCCAATTGAAACCAACAGTCTCTAAGGAATAATCCCATTCATTTATTTAATTGATTTATCAGAAGATAAACTAGTGAAATTAAAATATCTCATAAAATTAGTAATAATCAAACCATAGGGTTAGGATTTATTCCACAGAACATTAACTGATGATCCAACAAAACATCCAATAGAATAAGACCACTAGGAAGATGGTGAAGATGATTACAAATTGGTTCTTAGATCAAAAGAGATCCATATCAAAACAAATAATGAAATCAGTTAATGTATTTCACCATATATATAGAAGAAGTAGGAGATAATTAAGAAACATAACAAAAAATACATAATTAGGATTGATCATGCCAACAGAACATTTAGAAGGGAGGTCAAGACTCTTAGGAAGATTAATTATGACCAGGAGGAGAGGAGCTGTAACTGATTAAAATAAAAATAACATGCACCACATGTTTAATATAATAGGTCTGGGGATTACAAAATGTTTAATGTATTTTCACATCTTGTAAATATTTTCAATGGAATGTACTGGGAAACCCATCACCCCATATTTATTTTATTAAAAATTATTCAATGATTACATGATGTATAATCCCTTTACACGTCATATAAATGTTCTCTACATGAGTTTTTATTTCATTTTCCCATTAGATGGCCTGAAACCCATTTAAATATTCTTAACATACCATGAAACTGTGTTAATAGTCAACCCATATATACCAAAAATCTATCAACTCAAAGAAGCATACATCCTCAAACATTAGGTCATTTTCTAGAAAAATTTTCTTCACATGGATCCTCTTTGGTTTTCTCAAATTTCCTTATAGCCTTAGACATCATTTTTTCAAATGACAGACATGAAAAATGAAGTAAAAAATTAATCTTATCAAAAAACCAATACAGAGGAATACCTAAAAAATGTGGGATCTTATATTCCCATTATAAGTGAATACACATGTTTATTTCCCAAAGGGTTAAGAATACTTCCCCATAACCATGAGGGAGAGTTCTAAATTGAATTTATACATGGACTGGCTCTTATCTCTAAATTCCCCTACCATATTTCCATGATTGAACTAGAGGAGTTAAGGAAGTAACTGGAAGAGCATTTGGAAAATGGGTTCATAGTCCCTAGTGCATCACCTTGGGGTGTTCAAGTTCAATTTTTTTTAGAATATAGATGGATTAATATAGATATATATTGATTACTAATAATTTAACAAGATCACAATAAATAAAATATATTCATTACTATGTAATTATGAGTTGTTCGATAAACTACGAGGAGTTTAGTACTTATCAAAGATTGGTATTCATTCTAGATATCACCAACTGAAGGTAAAGAAGAAATATATTTGAAATATAGAATTATATACAATTGATGAACACTATGAGTTCATAGTGATTCACTTCAGACTTACTAATTACTCTAAAAAATCATGGATTTTAGGAATATTTATTTATAGACTATTCCAAAAAAATTGTGGTAGTGTTTATCGGTGATATTTTCATTTACTTCAAGATAAATGTGGAAAACATAGACCATATAAGGACCATGCTAGAAATATTATGGAAGGATCAAATGTATACTATTTTTATAAAGTGTGAATTTTGGTTTCATTAATTCATAATCACAGGGAACATTATCACAAGTGAGTGAATTTCTATAGACCCATGAAGGACAAATACTTCTGAAGAATGGACTGGACACACTGGTTTCAACAAAATCCTTAGTTATCTTAGCATATCATTGGTCTATCAATGTTTTTTGAGAAATATCTTAGGTTATTTTTTCCCTATAACTATGTCAACATCAAAAGGGGTGAATTATTTCTGAATATAAGAATTTTAGGAGAGCTTTGGGGAGCTTCGGAAGAGGTTAATCACTTCTCCTCTACGTACACTACCAAAATGTATAAAATGATTTTTCATATAAAATGAGGATTTGAATAGAGTCTTAGGTTGTGTAGTCATATAGAATAATATATTGATGGAATATCCCTCCCTGAAATTGAGGATACATTAAAAAATACCCCATAATTGATCTGGAGTGAGAATCTATGATCTTATTATTAATGATTTAGTAACATTAAATATTTGGTGAGAAGTGTGGAAGATATATTGGTTATAAGATTCTAAACTGTAGATTCACCCAAATTAGGGTCAACATGTATCAAATAATTTTTTTAAAATCTAATCAAGGAAAACTATTTCTCTACTCTATACATTCCAAGAATGGAGAAGAAG
The DNA here is from genome assembly GCA_963277665.1 of Viscum album. Taxonomy (NCBI): domain Eukaryota; kingdom Viridiplantae; phylum Streptophyta; class Magnoliopsida; order Santalales; family Viscaceae; genus Viscum; species Viscum album. The sequence goes on along the minus strand of OY728130.1, from coordinate 1,597,664,384 downwards.
CTATCAGATTCTTGGAACAGAAAAGAACATACAAATTTATTTGTGATGTGTATTGAGAAAGGCCTAGTCTTCATGGATATAAAAATGATTGATTTGGAAATCATAATGGAAGTGAATACATGATACCATTCCCAAAATATTTCCCAATCACCTATCCAAGAGATGATCAAAGAGGCACAAAGGGATGACCTGGAGCAACAAAATAAGGTGAAAGAAGTAATGAAATGGAAGTTACATGGATTCCACATTGGAGTGGATGGTGTAATTAAATTTGTAACTAGATGTTTTGAACCTTCATCACCAATGATAAATATGGATCTATTAGATAATTCACATAGCTCAAATTTATATATCTGTCTTAGAAGTAAAAAAATATGCATTGTTATCATAGGGAGAACTTTTATTGGGAGAACATGAAAATGGATATTGAAACATATATTAAAAGTTTCATAGTATATCTGAAACTCAAATCAGATTGAAATAAGTCCAAAGGGATGATGCAATAATTTTCTATAACCACATTGAAATAGGAGAATATCAAAATAAAATTTTCCACTCGTGTATCAAAGATATCCAAATGAATACAATTATTCACGTTTTGTGGTGGATCTAATCATGAATACACCCACATTATATCCATTATAGAATAATTATTGTTGAAAAAACTAACAAGATATACATAATATATTTGAATAGGAAACATGGGGTTCTACTTTTGATTGTCATGATCATGATCTCATGTTTACATTTAAATTCTAGTGAAGTTGTCGACATGATTTTAAAACTGAATTGAATTTCATCACATCCTATCACCCTAAAAATAATGGCCTAACTGAATGGACATTTTAGACTCTTAAGGACATGTTAAGAGAATTATTAATGAAATTTAAAATATGTGATCAACATTTAACATTAGAAGAGTGATCATACAATAACAACTTCCACTATATAATGAAAATGGATCTATTTGATGATCTATATGGGAAGAGATGTATTAAGAAAACCTTTTGGAATGAGGTTGGAAAACCAAATCTATAATACATAATCTTATGATAGAGATTTATGAGAAAGTTAAATCCATGTGACACTATATAAAAGCTTCTTAGTGTTAAAAAAAGGATTATGAGGAAAACTATTAAACAAACCTAGAGTTTCATGTTAGAGTAAATATTTTACTTTCAAATATCACTATGGAAGAGATTCATGAGGTTTGGACAGAAGGGGAAGCTTATCCCTAGTAACATTTCCCCCTTTTATATCCATCATCTTGTAGGATCATTGGTCCACTGACTTGCACATACACCAAATATCTATCATATTTATAACATGTTCCACATATCTATCTTGTTTATGTACTTACCTGACCCCTCACATATACTGAATCCAGAGGTGGTACAAATAGATTATGATCTCCCATATTATGAGAATCCATTAAATATCTCAGACCAAAATGATAAGTCCCCCAAACAAAAATACAACTTCTCTTTTCACAGAGTTGTTAAGGAACCATAATCCGCAAGAAGAGACATGGGAACTCGATGAAGCAATAAAAAATTTGTACCCTCACCGATTATCAATAGAGAACATGTGTTGAAATTGTGTGGATGAAATTTTTAAATGTGGAAATAATGAACAAACCATTATTTATAAAAAATAGCTATTTCTTGAAATAAATGTGTATTATATTATACAATATTATACATATAAAACACATAGTGATCCCAAATACACATTATTTAAATAATGAAAATCATTAAATTATTAAATTAATAAACACATTAAAATGAATTATATTACAATTATATATAAAATAGAAATATTTAAAGCTATAATGGGAAAATATAGATCGCCCAATATACTAAAATCATCCATCCTATGAACAACACTTTAGAAAAGAAACAAAATATTAGTAATGAAATAAATATTATATAAAATGGAAATATAGAACCTTGAGAGGAATTGAGTTGAGTAATGAAATAATAAATGTATCGTTATTTATAGGAGTTAATGTGATAGTTTGAATAGTAATTTCACTATTGGAATATTAACTTTATCATTGGGAATAATAACCTTTACCATTGGGAACAGTAACCCGACTGTTGAAAAAATAATTTAACCTAAATATAATAAAGTTTTCTATAAATAATAATTACAATTTGTATATAAAGTAAATATAATTATTATAATTCTCAAAAATATATATCATTATTCAAAAACGTAAAGAAAATATATTCACATTCGTAAAAAAATTGTATTTTAATGTATTTTATTAAAAATACTACTTTTGATTATAAAACTTAAATCACCTATGATTGAAATATATTATGATATAATTAATATCATTTTTGATATTAGTATGTCACATTTTCATAAGGGGTTTCTTTGGGTAATTTTTAGAGATACATTAATTTTTAAGTGGATAATAAAAATATATTTTTCACATAACCGATGTATCTTAAATTAAACCATTTATGTTTTAATAGTGAAAAAAAAATTATAGAACATTATGTTTATCCAAAATATATTCAAATTCTTAAATTATTTATTAATTTACAATAAACATAATTTCAAAATGAGAAAATTATTTTTAAAAACCTAATCTCAAAAGTGATCCCCTAAAATAACAAATTCTCTAGTTCTCCACATTCCTTTTTAATAAAATATTTTAATTCATATTATTAAAGGTTTTAAAGTACAAAAACCAATATTTGTTACTGATATATTTCCAAAAATTCAATATTACATGTTTTACCATTAATAAAATATTTTATTTTATATTTAATTTAATAAACTCATATCGTCCTATATAAATAACCACTCTCACTCTATTTGTAAAACCTCTCCTACCACACTTGAAATACAATTTTTAAATTAAATATTTCCTCTGTACATTTTAATACCTGGGGATGTTTTCGAGTAAATAATCCCAAACATTAAATGTGTTTTAGTGTCATCAAAGAGGAACTACAACTAAGAGAGAGTATGTTTCCAAAAACTACTCTCTCTTTTTCTTATTCTCTCTATATTTTTCCCAATTATAGTCAAAACCAAATGTTTTAAAATTAAATCATAAGTATTTAAACATTATATTAATTATTTAAACCTAGTATAAGTATTATAATTATGACAAATAAAAAATTTAAACATCTCTTTCCTGCTCTTTCGGTAATGTCCAATCAATGGTTGGTTAATCACCAATGAGGACATTGCCAATACTTTTGTTATCACCAATACTATGGTTGGTTAAAATAAATTATTTATGATATATTAACATATAAATATATATTTTTACACCCATGGAATTAATCATACTAATGTATAAAACACTTTTAAAAAATAGCAACATCAAAATAAACAAACCAATTTAATGAAAACATGATATCAAATTAATTAAAATTTAACAAAGTGTATTATAAATTAGAATTAAATTGTTAAAATGGATTAATTGTGAAAAAAATTAAAATAATTCACCTATGGAACTATTATTTGATAATCCTATGTTTATTATTTTGGAGGTAGAATAGTGAAAAAATAATGTGGTATTTAAGGTTAGGTGATTCTCAAACCCAACACATTTTATTTGAGATATCCCATTTCACATAATTATTGTTATGGATATTACCCTAAATTTTATTAAATATTATTTCACTAATATTCCCTTTTCTTTTAAGGATATAAATGTTACCTCTTTGATTTATAATTCATATACAAATATTTTACAAAAAAAAAATTCCATCCAAAACACATATTTTACTCATCTAAAATTTTTTCTTCATCACTAAAGAATGATGATGTCTATGAAAATATGTTTTCATTATTAATTTGTATACACTAGTTTTATTTATGAAATCAATATTTATTAAATTCTTATTAAACTCGTTATGTTCCCTATGTAATTTTCTGGTTACAATTATTGTACATTCCATGGGAGATACATGATTATATAAATATTATGATGTGAAGGGTGTGCCTATAATTAAATTGGGTAATGTGATGTATATGATTCTTTTATGTATATTAAGTGTGAACATTTTTCTATCCTTGTTCATAATTATTATGTTCTGATTTATGAACCTATGTTTTGCGTAAACATGATCCTAGATTTCTTCAAAACATTGTGTGTAATTTGACCACTATGATATGATTATTCATTTTTATACATATCCACATTCAATGAATTTATAAAATTATTCCCTCTTGATTACTATGACGATAAAAGTCTTATGATATGATTACAATGACTATTATCAACCATGTTCTATTTATTAATGTTTATTTTTTCATCCATGTTAGCCTTACCCTTACTTGGATTTTCACTCACCATTTTTTTGATGTGTTTCCTTAGGTTACTATATGTAATGAGGATAATGCGATCATTCAGAAGGTCAAATACTAAGGATTTGAATATATATTTATGATTTATTAAGTATAATTAATGTATGATCCTAATTTTCTCATGATACTAAACCTTCCAATCCTTGAATTTATAACTATTTTGTTGTTTATATTTTAAATGATTTAATAGTAATGTAAATGAAAATTTATGGTCTCTATATTGATAATCATATCACACATATTATTTTTTATCCTTACTCAAGTTGTTAGAATGTGTACTATGACTGATATGAAAGGTTATTCTAGAGGGAATAATAATGCTATCAAATAAAATAATTTGAATTATTTTATGTTTTAAAATATAATGTGAGAATCAAGATTCGTTATTTTTTTCCAAGACTAAAATATAAATTGATCTTGGGTGGTGTTATAACATACCGCCCCTGATTATTGGATTTATTTGGGGAGTAATTTCTCCTAGGACTCAGCTAACATCCCCAATACACGAAAGGATAATAATAATATGACAACCCTGGTTTTATTACAAACTAAAACATGATTTATTACATAAAAATTCACTTGACATAGAAAAGAAGATCAAGAGGTTTAGTGTCTTTGGGGATTAAGATCATTACATAAAAACATGAACCAATAAATACAACATCTTTATTTAAAACTTTTTTTACATGACCACTACATTCCCTCGTACTTAACATTGCATGGGATAACCTAAGGACATGAATAAGAAAAGGGTGAGCTATAATGCTCAGTAAGGGAATGCACATGGAATAACATGAGGAGTTCAATACATGTTAGACATTAGGCATATCAAAATATCACAAGAGAAACATGAACATAATGGCATGATAAAGCATGATAATCATAACATAGAAATGTTGCAACAACACTTAACATAGAATTAGCATGAGCCAAGGCTCATTGCACATAGAGCATGAGTAAATCCTCATTGCACATGAAGCATGAGTAAACCATCGTTTCAATTGAATTATCATGAGTCAACACTCATTTCACATGACGTATCATGATACTATACTTTACCCAATGCATTGGAGCGCTATAAGGCGCACCCTTCTTAAACATTTCATTTCATGCATAAGTGTGCCACATGGATCATAAAAAATTAATTCATAAAACATAATAATTTATTCCACGATAAAGGAATGTGGAATTAATACAAGAAAAATTATAATAAATAAGTAAATGTGCATAAAGGTGAATACCCTTGATGGAGAAATGGGAATGGTATTCACAACATAATGGCATTGGCTTAGAAAATCGGTACGATTTCGGCAGCGTAAGGGCGTGACATTAGAATTCATAAAAATGATTGATGAGAGAGAAAGGGGTTCCTCATCATATTTACATGAAATGTACAGTAATGGGGTCATATAAATACATGTCCAAACAATTTTAATGGAATTTAGATTCATGATACAAAAGTATTGATTGAATGTAAAAGAGGAGAGAGAAGTTTCTTTCAGAATTTAGACATAGTAACGGGTGTACATGGGAGGCATTTAATGAGAGATAAAGGGGTATCCCATCATTAAAACAATAAGAGGGAAGTATGGGGGAGGTTCGAAACCATAACCTAGAATTTATAATTGAGATTAAAAGGGCATAACAATATGAAGAAAATTGGACAAAATGAGAAAGGACGAAAAAAACCCTTACCTGGAAGTGTGCATCCAAAGGCTAGAGAGAGGCTTGTGAGAGGCTTCTTGAGAGCTTGGGGACCCTTGGGAAGATTATAGAGGGAGTAGGGAAGAGGTTTTACAAACTGAAAAGGTTTTGAGTGAGGAGGAAGTGGGGGCTTGGGTGGGTTTATATAGGAAAGGTGGGGGAATTCTTTATTATTTAGGTTTGGGACCCCTTATATTAAATTAATCCAAACCACAAACTATCCCATGGTTTTTGACCATGGTTTTTGGAAAAAGGAAGAGGAAAACAATATTTTATAAGGACAAATTCAGAACTTCTTAAATTAACGAGGTTGCTTATGTGGAGGTGAGTCACACTCCCATGGAAAATAATTTAAAAAGACAAGATGTTTAATAAGTCTTGAGGGGTCCATTAATGATTTTAAAAGTAATTCAAACAATCCCAAAATCACATTATTTTAATTTTAATACATATATTGGCCGAACATAAAGCTTATAATATTTTATTAAATCACTATTAGGTCATTATGATGTCATAAAACACATTATATATTTAAACAGTATTTATTTTTTTACCCAAAAATTTGACTGCGTCGGAAAATTATGAAAAATTCACCATTGGATAATTTCGATGTCCTAATTCCATAAATATAATTTATTTTATCTAAATAATTTTCTAAATATGTTAATTTTCAATGTTAAAATAAAAACCGCCATTTATCAAAAATTCACGGGTTTTGACAGAAATGGCTTTCAAACCTCAATAAAAATTATAATTGCATTCATAAAATTATAAGATCATTTATATTTAATAAAAATTAATTTAATAATAATAATAATATTTTATTAAAATATTATTTTATTCAAAAATCCCTTAATTTAATAAAATAGAATTCTTAATTACATAATAACTAAAAACACTATTTGTACTTTGAAAACTATTTACAATGTATCAAAAATGAGAATGGGGTATATTCATTATTATATACAAAAATAATATAAATGAACATAGTACACGCGATTTGTTACATAACCCCTTAAAATAGCCGCATAAGTCCTAAGGGTAAGGTGTGCGATGGTGACAGACTCTTGGGGTGACTCGGATAACATCCCTCGAGTGGTAATTTCTATCAACTTACACTTATCCCATAGACGGTCTCGTTCGACCTTGACATGATGAAGCTCATCTTGGGCTTGGTCAAGAGCGAAGCCCAAGGATGCCACCTCTTTTCCAAGCTCTGACAAATGGGCTTCGTATGGAGCAATTCTACTGGATGAGGCCGTCGCTTCTTTTGTCTGAGTAAATTGGGTTTCTTAAAGCCTTATATTTATACTAATCATGTGATCACTGTTCAACGACTATAAAAGAAACGATCACAATTCATAACATAAAACCAAAAAAGTTGACATTTTATATAAACATTTTACATAACGAGACATTTTAATTAGATCAAGAGGGATTTCCATTAATGAAACTTTATGTCATTACAATATTCCCCCCTTAAGAAATTTCTCCCTCAAAATTTTCCTTTTCCCACACTAAAACAGATGTGGGTAACTCAGCTTCATCATTTCCTCCGATTCCCAAGTCACTTATTCAGACTTGTTGTTTCCCTACAACACCTTGTCAAGGGGCATTGTCATATTTCGTAAAACTTTTTCTATAAAATCTAAGATCATCATGGTTTTCTCCTCATAAGAAAGATCATCATCAAACTATAGCACCTCATAAGAGAGTATATGTGAAGGGTCCAGTATGTACTTCCTTAAGAGGGATACATGAAACACATCATGCACTTTGGCCATGGTAGGTGGAAGTGCTAGTCGATAGGCCACAACCCCGACACGATCAAGAATCTCAAAGGGGCCGATGTACCTTAGAATTAACTTCCATTTCTTTCCAAACCTCATGACCTTCTTCCATAGAGATATGCGTATAAAAACCATGTCTCCAAATTTAAACTCAAGGCCTTGTCGACGATTATCTGAATAACTCTTCTGTCGACTTTGTGCTGCCTTGATATGCTGCTGGATGGTTTTCACCTTCTCCACCATTTCCTCAACCATTTCTAGTCCAAGAAGCTTACGTTCACTATCCTCATCCCAACATGCTGGTGTTCTTCACCTTTTCCCATATAGGGCTTTATATAGTGCCATTTGGATGCTCGAGTGGAAACTGTTATTATAAGAGAACTCAACCAGTGGAATATGTTGATACCATCCTCTTTTAAAGTCCATTGAACACGCTCTCAACATGTCCTCAAGTGTTTGGATAGTCTGCTCGGATTGGCCATCAGTTTGAGGATGATAGGCTGTACTGAAGTTTAGTTCAGTATTCAGAGCATGTTGAAGAATCTTCCAAAACGTACAGATGAATCTCGGATCTTAGTCAGACACAATAGATAGTGGAACTCCATGCAGCCTTAGCACTTCTCTGATATATATCCATGCCAGTTTATCCAATGAGAAATCCTCCTGAATAGAAATGAAGTGGGTAGTCTTTGTAAGATGATCCACCACAACCCAGATCACATTGCTGCCTCTAGATGTCCTCATAAGTCTAGTGACAAAGTCCATGGTGATGTTCTCCTATTTCCATTCTGGTATGGGAAATGGTTGCATCATCCCCTTAGACTTCTACCTCTATACCTTCACTTGCTGGAACACCAGGCACTTTGATATATATTCAGCGATCTCCTTCTTCATATTATCCCACCAAAGTTTTTCTCAGATATCTCGATACATCTTTGTGTTCCATGGCTGAACAGAGAAATTTAAACTATGTTCATCACCCAAAAGTTCCTTCTTCAGCTCCGGACTCAATGGAACACATAGTCTTTTCCTAAATCACACAATTCCTTCTTCATTAACATTAAACTCTGAGGATTTCCCATTTTTGATAGCTTCCACTTTTTCCTGAATTCCCATATCATCCTTTTGAGCATCCTTTAGCCTTTCCAAAAGAGACAGTTGAGCAATCATTTGTGAAAGGATTAATGATGTTCCATTCTTTATGATTCTCATGTCCATCTTCATCAACTCTAAGAAGATTGGATCATTCTCTATTCTCATCATTGATAGAATCGCTGGGTCCTTTCTACTTAGGGCATCTTCCACCCTGTTCACTTTCCCAGGGTGGTAATGTGATGATCAATCATAATCCTTGATGAGCTCTATCCATATTCTCTGGCGTATATTAAGCTCTTTCTGTGTGAATATATATTTAAGACTCTTGTGGTCAGTATATATCTCACATTTCTCCCCATCTAGATAATGCCGCTAGATATTCAATGGAAAGATCACCGCCGCTAACTCCAGATCATGTATTGGATAGTTTCGCTCATGTATTTTCAACTTCCTTGAGGCATAGGATAACACTTTATCATTCTTCATCAGCACACATCCTAATCCCTTCTTCGAAGCATCACTGAATTCCACAAAAGTTCCCCACTTATGGGTAAAGTGATCACGGGCATAGTGATAAGCCTCCTTTTCAACTCCTTGAAGCTTTCTTCACATTCATCACTCCATGAAAACATTACTCCCTTTCGAGTTAGCTTGGTAAGAGGGTTGGACAATCGTGGGAAATTCCTCAAAAATCGTCGATAATATCCAACTAACCCCAAGAAGCTACTGATATACGTTACCGATGTTGGCCTCATCCATCCCTCAATTGCATCTTTTTTAGAGGGATCTATAGATATCCCATTGATTGTGATGATATGTCCAAGGAATGACACCTCCTTCAACCAAAACTCACACTTTCTGTACTTTTCATAGAGCTTATCCTTGAGAAAAGTCTCTAGTACAGTTCTTAAATGCTCCTCATGATCCTCCTTGGTTTTGGAGTATATTAGAATATCATCTATAAATACTACCAAAAATTTGTCAAGGTAATCTCTAAAGACTCTATTCATTAAGTCCATGAAGATTTCTGGAGCATTCGTGAGTCCGAAAGGCATTACTATGAATTCATAGTGCCCATATATTGTACGAAAAGCAGTCTTGGGGACATCTTCTTTCTTCACCCTTACTTGATAATATCCCGACCAAAAATCTACATTGGATAATTATTGTGCTCTACGCAGATGATCGAAAAAGTCATCGATCTGTGGAAGAGGATACTTGTTCTTTATCGTGATTTTGTTAATTTCACGATAATCAATGCAAAGCCGCATTGACCCATCCTTCTTCTTGATGAAGAGGACTGGTGCACCCCATGGTGAAGCACTTGGGCGTATAAACCCTTTATCCAGATTCTTCTTTAGTTGTTTCTTCAGCTCTTCAAGCTCTACAACAACCATTCTATATGGAGTCTTGGATATTGGTAATGCCCCGGGTATAGGTTCAATTGAGAATTCAACATGTCTTCTAGGAGGAAGACCATGCTGTTTCTCAGGAAACACTTCCGTGAATTCCCTCACAATAGGCATTTCGTCAAGGATGGATTTTTCCTTTAACTCAATCATCTGAGCCAGATACGCATGCTCATAGGGCAGTAATATCCATGCTTGAGATGATGGATCTAAAGGAGATTCATCTTACTCCTTACACTTGTAATGAATCAGGGGTCGATTCTCCATATAGAGTGTGATTTCCCTCTCCTGAAAATTTATGTTGGCTCTATATAAGGAAATATAATCCATGCCAAGAATTACATCAAATTCCACCAGAGGGAGTATGATGAGGTTTGCCGAGAAATTCAATCCCCAGATTATAACAGGGGAGGACTTATATTCATGGGATGCAATGATTTCCCCATTTGTCATACTCACCGACATCTTCACTTCCAGGATTTGTGGTGGTTTTGGGATTGTTCTACTAAACTTTTGAGATATAAAAGAATGCGTAGAACCTGAATCAAAATGTACGTTCGCTATTATTGAATGAATAAATAGAGTACCTATCACCACTTCGTTGTCGGGGTTCACTTCTGCAAAAGTGATGGAAAAATCTCTTCCTTTCTGCCATGGAGGTTGTTGGTTGCCTCCGAAAACCCTTGGATTAGGGCACTGATTTGCAAAATTCCCCAGTTCATTTCATTTGTAGCATTGAACAACACATTGAGGTTCGAACAGAGTGTTCCTCTCCTCTATCGCAACTGCGGGTCTTTCTTTCCCATAGTTAACAGCTAGGTTCCCTTCTCTTCTACACATGAAGCATTTCCTTGTCCCCTTAAGGCAATTTCCAGGGTACTCCTTTCCGCACTTTTGGAAATTGGGGTGCTAGATCTTCTTTGCGCCGTTGGATTAATCCATAGGACCACTAGCATTGAATTCCACCTTACGATTCTTATCCCCATGATACCCATGTGATTCTCCAATCTCCATTTTGACCTTGAGGGAACATCAGACCACTTACTTAAAGCTGTCAAAGTCATTGATTGCCAATGCCTTCCGTAGGCTAGGCTTCATCCCACCAAAGAAGCGGTCAAACTTGCATTCAGGGGTAACGAAAAAGCCAAAAGCATTTTGTGAAAGCCTTTTGAAGTTTTCCTTGTACGCTCCAACAGATTCTTTTTCTTTTTTCTTGAGGTAAAGGAAGTCCCTTTCCATCTTAAGCCAGAGGGTGCGTGGAAAATATTTATCAAAAAACAACTTCTGGAAATCCTTTCATTCCAATGCCTCGATCTCCTCCTCAGGGTTCTTATTTTTGATCAACATCCACCATTGATCAGTTACACCCTCCATACGATAAGATGCCAGCAGAACATTCTCTTGTACAGAACATTGAAGGATAGAGAAGATCTTTTCAATGGAGTTGATCCATTGTTCAATGATCGTGGGATCAGATGATCCACTAAAAGTAGGAGGCCTTTGTCTCATGAATCTCTCGATAGTGACTTGTTCTTTCTTAGGGGGGTTGAATGTTCCTCTTGACTCGTGTTTCTATTCAAAACATGAGTTATCTGAGAGAGAAGTGTGAAAAAGTTTGTGATTCCTGCTCCCATTAGATTGGGCATCTCATTAGTACAGTCATCAGACCGATCTTCACAATGGTTGTTAGCCTGAGTCCTCATATTACCGGCCATTAGTAGGAATAAAATGAATGTTAGGGGTAACACATAAAGGGTAATCTAAAGAGCAAATTTGATGAATTATAAAGAAACTTTTATTTCTTTAACTCATGAGCTTATAGACTTCAATCTTGGTTTTTCATGATCTACTTTCTAACATATATTCTAAGGGGAATTTTTTTAATTCCCTTAATAAGGTTTCATACTAACCTTTTGAATTTATAAAAACATATCCACCGGGAGTGTCTTAACCAAGAGTGAAGCAAGGCCCATTTTTATGCACCAGTTCCTGTTCGAGTCTAGCTCAAATAGGTGTTTTCGGGTTTTACCCCTAGGATACATCTATACAAGAGCCGCCTCTACCTGCTCCTATCTAGACATAGATTTATTTTCTTGATAAACCAATTACTCAGTAGTTACTAAAACCTAGGGATGTTTTTATTATACTTATTCTTGTCTCTAAGGCTTTACGTGGTTTTTATAATCCTAATCTCAAAAATAACTAAACCTCTCCTCTGATACCAACTATGGCAACCCTGCTTTTTTTTTCAAACATAAACATTTTTTATTAAATAAAACATCACTTGATACAACAAATAATATCAAGAGGATTAGTGTATTTGGGGCTTAGTATCATTACATAAAAACATGAAACATGAATTACAACATCTTTATTGAAAACATCCTTTACATGACCACTACATTCCCTCGTACTTGGCATTGCATGGGATAACCTGAGGACATGCATAAGAAAAGCGTGAGCTATAAAGCCCAATAAGGGAATACACTTGAAATAAAATGATGAGTAAAATAAATTTTAGACATTAGGCATATCAAAATATCACAATAGAAACATTAACATAAATGCATGATAAATCATGATAATCATAACATGGAAATGTGGCAACAACACTTAACATGGAATTAGCATGAGCCAATGCTCATTGCACATAGAGTATGAGTAAATCCTCATTGAACATGAAGCATGAGTAAACCCTCATTGCAATTGAATTATCATGAGTAAAAACTAATTTCCCATGATTTATCATGATACTATACTTTACCCAATGCATTGGAGAACTATAAGGGGGCACCCTTCTTAAACATTTCATTTCATGCATAAATGTGCCACATGGATCATAAAACATTGATTCATAAAACATAATAATTTATTCCACGATAAAGGAATGTGGAATTTTTACATTTAACATTAAAATCAATAATAAAATGTGCATAAAGGTGAATACCCTTGATGGAGAAAAGGGCATGGTATTCACTACACAATGGCATTGGCCTAGAAAATCGGTGCGATTTCGGCAGCGTAACAGCGTGACATAAGAATTCATAAAAATGGATGTTGAGAGAGAAAGGGGTTCCTCATCATATTTAAATGTAATGGATAGTAAGGTTGTCATATATATACATGTCCAAACAATTGTACTGGAATTTAGATTCATGATACAAAATTATTTCTTGAATGTAAAAGAGGAGAGAGAAGTTCCTTTCAGAATTTCGGCATAGTAACGGGTGTAAATGGGAAGCATTTAATGAGAGAGAAATGGGTCTCCCATAATTAAAACAATAAGAGGGAAGTATGGGGGAGGTGAAAAACCATACCCCAACATTTATAATTGAGATTAAAAGGGCATAACAATGTGATGAAAATTGGACAAAAATGAGAAAGGAAGAGAAAACCCTTACTTGGAAGTGTGCTTCAAAAGGCTAGAGAGAGGCTTGTGAGAGGCTTCATGGGAGCTTGGGAAACCTTGGGAGGATTCTTGGGAGAGTATAGTAGAGGTTGGATGAACTCCACAACTTTTGAGTGAGGAGGAAGTGGGAGATTGGGTGGGTTTATATAGGAAAGGTGATTGAATTCTTTATTATTTATGATTGGGACCCCTTATATTAAATTAATCCAAACCACAAACCATCCCATGGTTTTTTCCCATGTTGTTTGGAAAAAGGAAGAGGAAAGGAATATTTTATATGGGCAAAGTCCGAATTTCTTAAAATAATGAGGTTGTTTATGTGGAGGTGAGTCACACTCCCATGGAAAATAATTTAAAAAGACAAGATGTATAATAAGTCTTTAGGGGTCCATTAATGCTTTCAGAAGTAAGTAAACAAACCCATATTCACATTATTTTAATGGTATAACATATATTGGCCGAACATAAAGCTTATATTATTTTATTTCATAACTATTGGGTCATTATGATGTCATAAAACACATTATATATTTAAACGGTATTTAATTTTTTACCCAAAAATTTGACTATCTCATAAAATTATGAAAAATTCACCGTTGGATAATTTCAACATCCTGTTCCAGAAATATCATTTATTTTATCTAAATAAGTTTCTAAATAGTTTATTTTTCAATTTTAAAATAAAAACAGTCATTTATCGAAAATTCACAGCTTTTGACAGAAATGGCTTTCAAACCTAAATAAAAATTAAAATTGCATTCATAAAATTATAAGATCATTTATATTTAATATATATTAATTTAATAATAATAATATTTTATTAAAATATTATTTAATTAAAAAATCTCTTAGTTTAATAAAATAGAATTCTTAATTAAATAATAACTAAAAACACTATTTGTACTTTAAAAACAATTTACAATGTATCAAAAATGACAAGGATGTATATTCATTATTATATACAAAAAATAATATATATGAACATAGTACTAGCGATTTGTTACATAACCCCTTAAAATAGCTGCATAAGACCAGGTGTGCGATGGTGACAGACTCTTGGGGTGGCTCGGATAACATCGCTCGAGTGGTAATTTCTATCAACTTCCACTTCTCCCGTAGACGGTCCCGTTAGAGCTTGACATGATAAAGCTCAGCTTGGGCTTGGTCAAGAGCGAAGCCCAAGGATGCCACCTCTTTTCTGAACTCTGACAAATGGGCTTCGTATGGAGAAATTCTACAAGATGAGGCCATCGCTTATTTTGTCTGAGTAAATTGGGTTTGTTAAATCCTTATATTTACACTAATCATGTGATCACTGTTCACCGACTATAAAAGCAACTGTCCCAATTATTAACATAAAACGAAAGAAGTTGACATTTTATATAAACATTTTACATAACGAGACATTTTAATTACATCAATAAGGATTTCCATTAATGAAACTTTGGGTCTTTACAAATAAATTCCATGGGATTCAACACAATTGGGGTATGATTTCCCCTTTGATTGTAAAAACAACGACACAAAATAATTCCATAAAAATCAAATATATGATGCATTATAGTAATGAAATAAAGCTTAATTTTTTTTTAAATACAATAACACCCAACAACACTAAGATTAATATCAGAGTACCAAAGAAGAATACTAAAACATATAGATCAAAGACTACAAAGGCATAACTTTGAAACTCCTAACATGATCCATGATCCAACTACACAAACCAAAAAAAGTATCATGATAAATCACTATTGAAATGTGATAGTTTTAACATACCCATTTCTCAGTGTACAATATATTCAAAATCACCAAAGATAAAATGTAGGGAGTGAGTAATGAAAATCGGTAGGTTTTACCCATATGACAACCCTACTAATGTCACCAGGATATAATAAGTTTTCACATTTTTGTTAAATTATTTATATTAAACTATTTAGTTAATTTCATCAATTCTTATCAAATAAAAATAAATTTCATCCCAAAATATTTTTCCAAAAAATATTATCCAATGATAGGAAACAAGAAATGAATTTAACCATTTAAAATTCCATTTTGGTATACATAGTAATATTTTATATATCCACATATCCAAACATGCATTCCCAGGTGATAGTTCCATACTAATGACTGGCATCTCATTGATCTAAAAATTCATTACCAGGTTACCTTATACATATTCCCTAAGGGAACACACCCCTTTACAAAGGCACAACAATGAAAATGAACACACAACAACATTATGCCGAAAACCAATGTTAAACAAGTTGTTCCCAGAAATTTGAATAAAACAATATTTTTATTGAAAAACATTCAATTAATCCTTTTTCTATGAATCAAATGAAAAATATTTTAAAATGATTATTTTAAAATCTTTTAACAAATAACATTTCATAACAACTTCCACAATTTCAAAAACCATCAGTAAAGATGTTTTCTACCACGATTTGCAAGAAAATGTCACAATAAGTACAATGAAAATTAAACAATTTGAAATATATACTTCATTTTCTAATAATATGTGTTGAGGAGTAATCCACCTACCCAATTAATTATGAGGAAAATAATGAACGACATAAACTCTTCAAAAAAAACTGTGTTGAATCTCCAAATGCATTCCTTATATATTCTTCTCTAATAGTAACACAACCATATCTCATCATTCTTAGCATAAAATAGCATATATTTATCCCCAATAGACTATATATATGAAAATAATATAGCAATGAAGAATATATATATAAGTAAAAGTACCTAGAATAGAGACGTATCATGAAATATGACCTTTAACACATTAATATTTTCTAATGAATCGCTCTATGTTTGAAGGAGAAAGTCCTTATAGAACTTTGGAGATGAAAATACCATGTTAGTGTTGAATCAAGTGAAACAATATTGGTCTAGTAGTAATTCCTTGTTAGATAAATTTTTTAGGATCAAAAAATTAACTATGCATGGTTGGGTCTCATGGTTAGGGAAACTATATGCCAACCATGTTCCAACAACTGCCTCTCAACACCTTATTATTGGTTAGAAAAATCATGCGCCAACCATGTTTTCCATCATTTTTCAAAAATTATGTTTACTCTTAGGTGTATGCACAATTTTTCTAATATGTGTGCCTTATCATGATACTGAACAATATCCAATGTCTCACATTTCACAGTTTCATATAGGAGTTTCATGGTTTCTAAAAACCATGGTCAAACCGTTCAATAGAATGAAAGAAAAATAATAATTAAAAAGTCCACTATGCCCTCCTAAAAATCAACCAAACACATTATATACTTAATAAAATAAAATAAATGGATACTTAATTAAAATAGGGGGTGTTAATTTCACCCCACCATTGGACTTTCCATTCCCAGAATGTAGGAAACCACCATTAGCGTGAAAGAGGATAGGCCATTTCTCTTTCATTTCATTCTCCTATTCCCAACTCTTATGTTGAATCTGATCATGTTTCCACTAATCCCACACTAGAATTATTATTTTACCATGAAATACATTCTCTTTTCTATCCATAATACATAATGCTATTTGAACCAACAATGAATTTGACTCGAGGTTAACATGATACCATCAAATCACATTATTAGGATCATGCTGATACATTTTCCACTCTGATACAGGAAACCCATTGTTTATTGCACTGAACCATGGGGAAAGAAAACCAATATTCTACCATAGAAACCCATTAATGTATCTAAAATGGAATATGTATCAAAGATATGACATTCCTTTCCTTCCAAAATAATGATTACCAAGCCATGGAGATGTTTTTAAGAATTCATGACCAGTCATCTCAAATGAATGTGTTCGTAGAAAATGAACCACACTCATTTTATGATGACTCTATGCTATCTTCAATTATTTCCCAGTCAACTGAATCATATCCACTATATCATATACATGGATCGGCCTAAGTAATGAAGTTTTACTTGTTTCCTTCCAATAAAATTTAGAAAAAAGGATTCCTATAAAATTATTCAAAATGATCCATATTCATCTGTTGACACTCAATTCCATCACAGAGTCTAA
This sequence comes from Viscum album, assembly GCA_963277665.1. Lineage (NCBI taxonomy): Eukaryota > Viridiplantae > Streptophyta > Magnoliopsida > Santalales > Viscaceae > Viscum > Viscum album. The sequence goes on along the minus strand of OY728130.1, from coordinate 1,597,646,604 downwards.
AAATGAAAAATAGAAATACCATAGAAAAAATAAGAGAAAAGACATGAAAAAATAATGGTTTGCAAAGGCAGGAACATTGGGTCGACTTATTCAAGACAAACACCTTCGACATGAAAGGTATTGGCCCGCCACAATTTGGCACGCAAGCCACTTTCATGACCAGTCTCTTTACACATAGGGTCCTATTTTTCCTCGAAATAGATCCTTGGGGCCTTCATTTGGATGGACAGATTACCCTAAAGCCTAATTACTACTATGGTTTCCCTAGTGCTTCACCCATGTCTTCTGAAACGTTCAAGGTAGTTCTTTAACACCTAAAGTAGATGAATTGAAGGAGGATCATTGGACTTAAGTCATTTTAGGGATTAAAATCCCTAACACTTGCGTGCATAAATCACCCAAACTCCCTACATTAGAAACACTTGTGTTCCTCCTATTCCACTCACAGGAACATGAGCACACCACTTTTGGGAAAACCTATGAATACTCTTGAATTCTTGAGTCAATTATCACCGATGTATTTAAATACAAGTTGTTCGTCACTTAAGTGAACCTCAAGTCACCCAATTATTCTGGAATGCCCATACTTATGCACTAGTATCTACTTGGGCACCCCACATTGATTCACCTACTCTCTTCAGTCTACAATCCATCAATCCAACCACAAATCCATTTATGAAAATGATTCTTCTTCATTGGATCCCCTATTTGAAAGGGATTTAGTTAAGACCTCCAACAAAACCTCCTGACTTATCAATCCTTTGGGAAAGGCACATCAACATGTCTCCTATTTGGGTTTGTATATCCGCAGTCTGAGTTTTACAACATTTCTTCACAATGGGTTTAGGATTCATGGGGTGTATGTGGGTTGGTATATCCACCATCACATGAATCTTTCTCCAATGAATAGAGTGGAAAAGTTCTCAGTTTGTAGGATTTGGGGTTGGGTTCGGACCTCCCCCTCTCTTCTCTAAGACCTGGAACCTCAAGTCTCTAGTATGGAAGGTACAGTTCACACTTACCTTTACTTTTGAACAAAGGATATATCGCCCTCCCCTATCAGGACAAATGTTAGGGTAGCCATCCTTGTGTAATCCCCTAACCATTCATGTAGGAGGTTATAGTCTCGCTCAACTCTACCTCCGTCCCCTTAAATCCTTCCTTAGTGTACCCCTATCCAATGTAAAGAGAATGTAGGGAAGGATCATCACCTCTCCCTCTTCCCAGTCACCTCGCCCCCATCCACCATCACTATCATAGGCGCACCCTCTTCCACTTGCGGAGGAGGAAATGTGTGGGTGCTGTTGTCGAATCATTCAAATCGTCTTGTTTCTCACACCGAGAATGACTCACGTGGGAATAGATATTCGAGACTATTACAATATTTTCACAAACACCCCCATGGAATGAACTAAGAGAACTCTGATACCCACCATAATTGGTATACATAGGAAGCCTTCATCTGGGCTCGAGATCATTGGATATCCTCTTAAGGAATACAACCCTAATTCCCTTAATCTGGGCATCTTCCTTTGGAGTAATCCCAAAATTAAACTCTCAAATCACTAAGTCATCCTTTTTAGGAAGTAAGCCCAAACTCATTTCTCTCAAAGGGATATACTCTCTTATGAGACTTATCGAACTACATTATCTTTGATTCTCACCACATGGGATACATATGAAGCGTCAATGAGGTTTAAAACCAACACATCAAGTCAACCATGTTCTTCTTGGGCCATATTCCCAGCATGGTCTAATATTACATGGAAAACCATATTCTTTCCAAGTTCCTTGGGCAACTTCGACATAAGTCCCACACCAAACTTTGATTAAGCACCTTTCTCTTATATATCCTTACCACATGACATTAAACTGTATTGCTAGGTCTTTATCACACAAATATAAAAGGGATGATGTGTCCCATAATAGGAATTGAACTACGAGGGTTCTACTTATTTTCACAAGGATACATAGGTGTCTCATTTTATGGGTATGATACCAAAATCATATGAAACCATCTTCTCCTTGGATGATAAAAAATTCTACAGTGCCCAACTAAGTGGATTAAAAACTAGAATCATCATAATAATTTTTAAAAGAATATCTAAATAGTATATGAGACGTTACCATTGATGGAGAATGTCAAATACATACAGATATCTCCATTAATAAAGAACCTCAAATATATAAAAATGATTCTAAATTTCACACATGTTAATAAGTGAATGAAAATTCCAAGGGAAAACCATTTTGTACTTGGTAAATTAATAAGGATTCATGAAAATATCTTAAATTTTTAAATAGAGTCCTATAGTAGACAATAATTCCCCACAAAAGGGTGCGAGGAGTCCAATCTCCCATCCTCTTGAACATTTCATGTTCTTATGTATCATATTGTTCAAACATAATGAATGCATGACATTGGAAAGTAGGTCCATTTTGGATAAATAACTATTGGATGTTTCTGGTTCCCTGAATTAATCTAATGGAAACTTCCTGGAAGGAGTTATTCATAAACAATAACAAATGTTCCAAATGACTTACAAAACAAAAATGGTGAACCCACTGTGAATCCTTAACCATGTTAATAATGTTATACAACTGTCATGCAACTATCGATTGACAAAAGGAGGCCATACTAAAGAATAAATCACACATATATCCATTTAAAAGATGTTTCTTTATTGGATTTCATTGTTGTTTTTGAGTTTTTTCATAACTCTATTCACTCCAAATGGCTTCCTTCATGTTTACACCCGTGAATGTCCCAGCTGTTGTTCAAGCTGGATCGTCCTTGACGGGAAGGATTCCATTACCCTATCCGAGTCTTCAATTCTAGGTCTCCAATGTGATGGTAAGAGAATACTATCTGCACAATACTATCCCAACCTTGGAGGCTGTTGGATAGGCTCAACAGTTTAATAATAACCCTCGATTGTCTGGTCAGCGATGATAGATGGTCAAGAAGCAAATGGTGCCAACAACCATCATTAACCGTTCCAGGTCCTTATCACTAGAACAAAACAAACAATACCTACCATACTATAGGGATGTGGATCAGGAGGTCACTCCTGACCTCAAATTTAAGATTCTAGGGTCCTTCCTGAGGACTCCCAGCAACAATCATCACCGATAGGATTGTGTGGAATTGAACCCCTAACTTGGTGCAGGTGTTGCTGCTGGAGGTTCGGCCTCATTCCTATAGAACTGGGCATGAAAGAAGATCCTCTAAGGACAAAATCTGTTCAATAGGGAGTAGGTTCATACCTTTTACCCCTCTGGAGAAGCCCATCAACTTAACTTGATGGAAAACAATGAGCGGGCACATACACTAGTCCGTCCTAATTCTGCTACTTAGTCGATTCCTCTGGCAGGGACCCGCCAATCCTACCATTAATATCAAGTGGAGTAACATGAATAGGCACATAAACAATTTAAAAATTATCATCCCACCAGTAGGCTCATCTGACGTCATTTATGTAATCCCACCAGTCAAATGTGGTGGCAACTGGTAAACAGGGAACATACGCCTACTTACACTCATCAATTTTTCCAATAGTCCCGTCTTACAGTATTGAAAGAAGTATGTCAAAAAATATTGACAGAAAACAACCAGTAGGTGCATACACCTCACATTGTTATTCAGTAACACCAATAGTCTCATTTGGAAGAACCCTAAGAAGTCAGTTGGAAAGTTCCGATGATAAATCTGGGGTAGATTCCACTCTCTGCCCACATACAAGTGTACTGTCAGTAAAAATTTACAGGAAAAGGAGGATATGAGTAGGCACATACACCTACTCCAGATAAGTAATGGAATTATATTCTCATTACAGCTGCTAAAGTCACCAAACACATATTATAAATGGTGAAAGGACCGATACAAAATCCTACCCATATTCAGGAAGAATGCCAAAATATCATCACAACAACTTCAGCAGTACTAGTGGAAAAAGAACATAAATCTATCCCCACACCTGGAATGACACATCTAAATGAAATCCTGGAGAAGATACATACCACTTTTCCAGTTCAAGAGGGTTATGTGGCATACTCCGCCATATCATATGGACAAACGGATCAGGAAAATACACCCTTTCCAATTAGATATAATCACCCTATTCTAATGAAAAATCCAAGGCAAGCACATACACTTTCCCATGATAAAAAATTATCCTAGAAATTGGTACCAACTAAGTACAAGAGAGAGTCCAAGATGAATTCTCACCAAAAATAGTTAGAAAATCAAGATCTAGGCTGTGATCTGGCTCCTTGTAATAATGGAGTTCTTGAAGCCCTAAAAAATTTATCTTTTACAGTTTAGGATCCTACTCTCTCATAACCAATTTATGCGATTAGTAGAATTAATTATGAAGTTTACCATTAGACGATTCTTCATGTAGGATTGCTTCAAGAAAATTTAGTCAATCCAGAGTTCTTATATCCAGATGAGAGCCAGGTCAGCCCTCTGTGTGGCCAGACGACCAAGGAGCTAGGAGATTTATCCCTTGTTTTAAGACACCATGGTGGTCCTCCTTAAGATGGAATTTAATACGAAATTACTCTCTGCAATAGTATTTAACATTGGTAAGATAATTCCATAATTGACAATATAGTAATGATAAAGAGCTCTTATATCAAGGCACTTGCTAACACATGACCATTCATGTCTAATAAATTGTCATTAACGAGTGTAATACTTTTTTCACCAGAAGAAATCTTAAGGGAACAATCATTCTCTAAACCAACCTTGGCTCATTTGTATTCAAATAAAGTAGATGGAAAAAAGAACTAGTCCATTATTTTTAATAAAACAATCAAGAAGAATCCAATTTGGAATGACCAAGTGGAGAAACCTCTAGTGAAAGATGAAGAAGATATGTTAAACAGGAAAAAACTGTTGGGTAAAGGAGATGTACCAATCATGTTCGGGCCTTTGGAAAACTCTAAATATAACATTCTAGTATTGTTGGAAAAATATTGAATTCATGATGTCTACGTAAAATTAGGGAATACTCTTCATCATATGAAAAGAAAAGTATTACCATATGATGAATATCAAAATTAGGTAAAGGTAATATAATGGTCGGAACACCAAATTGACTTGTCATATCTCTTAGTTTCTTGTCTTCCAAAGGTTGAAAAGAAGAAGATAACCCTTCAGCATGCATGACTCAATGCTCCATAGAGGCTAAGCTAGTTAATTTCTGATACCCTATCTGGTGTTCGTATCAGAGGATGGGGAGCACAAAGGGCATTGAATTTCACTGCACTCTAGAATCAAAAAAGCCCGCCAAAAGTGGTCTCATGAAATGTTATTTCCCACAACTAGATATAATAAAAGGATTTTGTATGTATTCAATTATATGCTCAAAAACATGCCTCAACTAGCTCTCATTAGAGCTAGGCCGAAAGAATGAATTCTTTTGAGAAACTTTTGCACCAAACATATTAGAATCTTCAGTAGGCCTCCATCTTAAAAGATGTCAGCTGTCAGATGGTACAAATGTCTGAAATAGCACAACAATCATCCAAAATAGGTGAATTGAGTGGATGTTGGATAATGCACCCAGCTAATGTCCAAACAAAAATTCTAAAAATCAGAAGAGCATCTACATAAATCTCAGCTATAACAGTTCAAGATCCACTCTAGCCTGCAAGGCTGGGGGATTTTTTGATTTAACCATTGAATTCAATAGACGATGTTTGAAGGATTGAAGATGAATAATAGAAATAGAAGCAACCTATAGGGCTGTGGGATTTTCCACATCTATAATACCATCCCCCACAGAAGTTAGTATTATCCCAATTGGGGAAGAAGCCACGAAGAGAGTGCACAATAGAACTATCCAAGGATTCCCTTTGGGTAACTATATATCATACATTTCATGGTATTTCATCATATAGAAGAGCAGCATATCATTGAAGATATATAAGGAGATGATCTTACAAAGATACTGACAGGATTCCATCAATAAATTATGTGCTAGTAAATTTCATTAACACCAATGTAGAAGATCTGCCTAAAAATGAGTCTAGTTCAGGGGAATCAAAATATGGTGTTCTTATCTATATTATGGTAGACACTAAACAAAATGAAGGATGTGTGTGTACCCGATATCAGAGGCTTACCCAAAACTTAGGTAGGATATCAAATAATCAAATCCAACCCCTTTAAAAGGTATCTAACAAGGGTAAAGGTAAAAGTTAGATCATGTCGCACTTTTCCACTAGAGAAGGTCAATCTATTCCTCTTAAAGAAATATTTTCACTTCAAGAATAGGAGATGAAAGAGTTGAAAAGACTCAATATAGAGTTACTTAAAAGAAGCAATTTAGCTAAACATGCTCCCCAAGTAGATCATCCACTTGCACATCATGCAGGATCCCCTCAGCAAAGAGGATTTGTGGTAACTACAGAAGAATTTAATGAATTCCATCCATTAGGTACATAACAAGGAAGGGATCAAACACATACTTATATGCATGTCCTAGTGGGTTATCCAAGACAAATACTAGCACCACCACCAGTGGTTTTTTCAGTTGTTGCACCATTCCAAGCTCAAGCTACAGAACCTGTATGGGTCCTTGCTCATCCAGATGTGTCCCAAATGATTATGAACACAATCGAGGCATTAAAAACTAGATTGGAAGCTATGGAATAATAACATGCTCCAGTTTAGCTAGAAAATAGAGCTTACCTATAGTGGGTGGATCTGAACCCTCCCCCACTAATTTTTTTGAAAAATACATTACCAATCATTAATGGTTCAGGGGATATAGAATAATAATTAGCACATTTTATTTCTTGTTGTGATCCCAAAATAGGGACTCCTCAACAACAAGAAGTAGTAAAACTCAGATTCTTTGTGTAGAAATTACATGAAAAAACTTTTTTCTTGTATTCAAGTTTTCAATCATGATGAATTGCCGAATGGGAAGACCTTCATCAGAAATTCCTTATTCAATTCTTCTCAACACTGCTTATGAAAATATTTTTTGACCTTATAAATTTCAAAAAAAGGGAAAATGAATGAGTTTCATATTTCATCGATTGATGGAAAGGATTAACATATTAATTAAATCTGGGACTCCCTCAGTAAGAGTTACTACCAATTTTTGGGGTAAATATGCATGATGAGTCACACATACCATTGATCCCGATGAAATTAAATTGAGGGTTTCAAGACCTTGCTTCAATTTCCCAACAGGTGGAGGATTCCATTGTGGAAAATAAAGATAACTCTCTTATAATTCCATCAGATCTAGGAAGGAGGAGAGGAACAAAATAGGCTTTTACATCCACACACAAGAAAGAACCTTCACCTTCTTCCACTTAAAAACCTTCATCATATTGAACCGATTCACCTCCTGAGAATCAATATCCACGACCACCTCACTATTATGATCAAAGATATCAAAGGCGAAAACAGTTTCATGAGTTAAATAACAATGATTATTATTTTCAGAATTAATATGTTACTGGTTACTTCTTAACAGATGTGAAAAAAAATTCATTTATTTACCAAGGACAAAGAGACCAAACAAAAATGAGATTAAGATCTTCCAAATCATTTCCCCTTTCCATAGATGTTGGGGCATACCATTCATGATTGTTTTTTTTCAAAGACCTCATGAAAAAAATTATAGATTATGGAAAAGTGAAAGAAAAAAAGTTAGTTAGAGCAAGTAGCATGTGTTACTTCTAATGATCTAGAGGAAAAAGGTGAGTGGAAGGAAGTCAAAAGTAAAAAATTTGTATCAATAAAATGATTGGATGATCAGGAAAATGATAAATTGAACTCAAGACATTCTAAAGAAAAAAATTTAATAAAAGATTTTGTATTCTTCCACTAATGACACATTAAAACTACCTTAATCAAAAGATCATTCCTCTAAAGGTTAATCCTCAAAGAAGCGACGTGATCAAAAGGACAAAGAGCAGTCAGAAGAAGAATAGCTCATGTTAAGGCCAAAGTTTTCCTTGACTCTATTAGATTTCATGTCATAATTTCAAAAGCATGGGCACCACCCCAACAAATGGTATAACCAGAACCATCCTTTTAAGAGAAATCTTCATCAGATGAAGAATTGATATTTGGTTTTGTCACCATTATTCACATAACTGGTCCCTATGCCAATGGTGATTCAGGTTAAAATGAGATTGACTTCCCTGTACCTAAATAGGGAAATGGTGGATGAAGCCAAGGTCGAGGATATAGGAGAAGAAATGGGTTTTATAGAAGCTAATATTTCAACTCTACCACTGCTCGAACCGTATATGCATCGGAAACTCGTGGGAGAGACCTTTAGGGAGATAAACAAGAAAAAGGAGATTCCTCCATGCATTAAAGGTTTGATCTTGAAATTATTATTTTATAGTACCAATGAGATTTTACCCCAACATAATCTTAGCAAGTAAATTGACTTATTTAGTATAATATATAAAAACCTGTAGTATTTCCAACTTCTGCTCCGAAATAGGGTATATCTATATTAGAAGCGTCAACTTCAAAGGCACCTGTAAAACCGCATATCCATGTTGGGAAACATGGACCTCTAGACCAAAAGTTCAATGTTTTCAAACAGTTTTCCCAAGTACCTTCCATGTTGTTTATTTTTGAAGCCTTGAATCTATCAAAAGATCTCCAATATGAACTTATTGAGGCTTTGTCAAGTCCTCAAGAGTTTGAAACAGAAGTTACTACTGTTGAGGTCTACTGTATAGAGAATGATACTACAGAATGTCATGTAGCTATATCTTTTACAAATGAAGATAAAGACTTTGCTTTAAATGGACATAACATGCCATTGTATCTATCTGGAAGTGTCAAAGATATAGACATCCTACGATCCTTCATTGATAATGACTCATGAGTCAACCTCATTTCTATTCATACACATTATCGATTGGGCCTCACTAAATCTAACTTATCTCCTTCCACTATAATGTTGCAGGGTTAGAAAAACAATGAGAAAGAACCTTTAGGGATATTAAACTCAGAACTTAGTTTGGGGATCATATGTCTAATTTAGATTTTAAGGTTTCCATCAGGACATAGCCTTTAACATTTTTCTTGGAATGCCTTGGCTACATCAACATCCATCCATACCATCATCATACCACCAATGTATCAATTACTTCATAGTGGTAAAATTGAAACATATAATAGTGATAAGGCTTCATTCAAAATGTGTAAATTTCAATACATTGAGGTATAATTTTATCACATGAAGGGAACATGGTTTGTGATAAAGGAGGTAACCAGAATTAGTTCTATGAATGGCCTAGAAAATATATCAGTAAACACATATAAAAAATTTAAGTATTTATTATGTTATTCCAATCAATGAAATTGAAATGATCATCCCATATACAAAAACTCATCTGGTGACTTCCATAGTGTCAATTGTGGGAATTGATCTTGACATCATGGGTGAAATTGTGGATTTACTAAGCAGTGAAGGAAGCTTAAATGGAGATATCTTCATTTCATCCACCCAACATCAGGAAGCCTCTACATCACCAATCATATTAGAAGAAGTTGTAGCAAAAACTAGAGGAAGATAAGGATGTTTATTCCCAACCCATCATCTTCTATTTATTAATCCATGAAGACCCTTCATCGTTAGTAGGGTCAAAAAATGGTGGCCTATTCATCCGGATGCCTAAATACTGACTCCACCGCTAGCTCTAAATGTTCTACTTCGTCACCAACTATGAATGTAGAAATAGAAGAAGTGACACATAAGGAATAAGAAGAAGAATATCTTTGGGACACTCCTCTCGCATTTGAGGATGGTGTCTCTATCATTGTGGATGAGCTCAGAGAAATAAATCTTGGTTCAAAATAAGATCCATGACCCACTCTAATTAGTGTTTCCATGACTTCTGAAGAGCAAGATATGTATAACTCATTTATAGAGAAAAATCGAGATATATTTTCTAGGAATTATATATTAATGATGTGTATTAATCCCGATGTAGCCACTCATCAATTGTGTTTTCTAAAATAACGTTTAGGATTCAAGAAGGAAGCAAGAAGAAAACACCCAACTCATGACTCTAAAATTGATGCTAAAGATGATAAACTTATCAATGATAACTTTTTTAGTGAGGTTCAATATCCAAAATGGTTGGACAACATTTTCCCAGTGAAAAAGAATAACGTGAAAATTACTGTTTTCATTGATTTAACAGATCTTAATCAGCATTGTCCTAAAGATGACTTTCCAGTTATGATCACATTTCTTTTAATTGATGTAATATATGGCTATGAAGAACTTTCTTTCATTTATTGCTACTCCAGGTACAATCAAATCCTCATGGCCCTATAAGATGAAGAGTCTACAGCCTTCAGATCCACTAAAGGTATGTTTTTCAATCGAGTAATTCCCTTTGTCTTAAATAATGATGGTGAAACATATCAATACACCATGAACCATATATTCAAAAACTTATTAGTAATTTTTTCGAATGTTATATGGATTATTTAGTGGTTAAATCCAGAAAAACATCCAATAACTTGGCTAATTTGGAGACCGTATTCAATAAAATTTGACAACAAAATTTGAAGATGAACCCCTTGAAATGTGCTTTCAGGGTAACCTAAGGAATAGTCCTCAGCTTCGTTGTACACCATCATGGCATCGAATTTGATCTTGAAAACAAAAAATAAATCATTTGAATGTCACCTCCTCAAAATTTGAAATAATTATTAGGACTCCAATGTCACTTAGCCTATATTCGACCCTTTATTGTGAATTTGGTAGGAAATTGTTTTCCATTCACTGTATTAATGAAGAAGAGAGTCACCTATCAATGGACTGAAGACTGCCAATAGTCATTTGATATCGTCAATAAATATCTCTTGAGTCCACCAGTATTAATGCTACCTGTTGAAGGAAGACCACTAATTTTCTTAGTAACAACTTTGGAGCGATCAATAGGTGACTTCCTTTCCCAAAAGAACAATACTGGGAATGAAAACAGGCATTACTATCTCATTCAAACTATGCTTGATACATAAACATTTTAATTAAGTATCGAGAAGTTCTTCCTGGCATTAATCATTGCTTGTTTGAAATTGAGGCACTACCAGCAACATCCTGAGGGCCAATTGGTGTAACGCAATAACCCGCTCAAATTTATCTTCAGTAGTCTCATGCTTACTCGAAATTTGGCATGGTGGGTAGTTATTTTATAATTGTTTGATATCTATTTTTTCCTCAAAATAAAATAAAAGGCCTAGATTTGGTGGATTTCATAGTGGAACATCCATCTGTAGAAGATACAAAATTGAATACTGAACTTCCTAATGAAGAGGTCTTTTCTATTCAAGATAATCCCCAAACATGAGAAATGTAATTTGATGATTCCCCAAGAAATCCAACAGGGTAAAGAATAGAAAAACCCAAAATCAACAATGTTGGGTTAGGAATTGTATTTATCTCCCTAGAAATTGTAGTGGTGCCTTATTCCTTCCTGTTGTCAGAAGGTGGAACCAACATTGAGGTAGTATATCAAGATCTCATCGCATGCCTGGAATTTGAACTCTAGGTATAAGTGAGTCACCTAAAAGTTAAAAGTGATTCAGATTTGGTAAACCAAATAATAAATGGAGATTATGTTATAAGAAAATTAGAGTTAATACCTTAGTGTGACTAAGTTAGACGGTTAATGGCTGAATTTACCTTAGAGCTGACAATGTCCTATGTCCCGTAATCTCAAAATGCCCAAGTTGATGCACTTGATAATAATTCCACAACCCTGGAAGACCCAAATTGGGACTAGATAATCATCATTATTTCCCATCATTGTGTGGTCTCACCTTTCATTCAAACTATAATGGATGAAATTACTGAAATTAGCCCTATTTCTGAACCATATAGTCATACCATAGAATGGATAACACCCATCATGACATACCATCAAATAGAGTAATTCCACCATATAGAGCTGAAAACGAACAGATCTGATGATGAGTGGCCAATTTTACACATTATGATAGTCCTGATCCATATAATATCCTCTAAAGATGAGGCTTCGATAGAATCCAATTTAGGTGTATTGATGGAGAAGAAAATATAGTTGTCCTGAAAGAAGTACATTTAGGATATTTTGGTGCTCACCTGCTTGGGTATAGGCTTTATGTTCAAAACTAAAGGCCTATATACATTTATCCTTCAATGAAGCAAGATTGAACATATTTCACCAAGAAATGGCATCCATGACAAGTGAATCCCAACATCATTTATCAACCCCCAGAGTTTTTACATAAAACTAAATACTCTTGGAGATTTTTCACATGGGGAATGGATGACAAAGGACCTTATCATCCAGCTATAGCTAAGTAGTTCAAGTATATTCTTTTTGCTAATTAATTATTTTTCCAAATGGGATGAATAATTACCTATCAATTAAATCAGATCCATATTCATTGTTAGTTTTTTAAAAACTAAAAGGATCACAAGATTTGGTGTCCCTCATTCTATACTGATAGAAAATGACACCAATTTCTGTCCTGTTGAGATAAGGATGTTATATCAGGAGTATAATATCAAATCCAATCATCTATCTTGGTATCATGCGGTGGCCAATGGATAAATAGAGTCTTTTAATGAAACCCTATCAAACATACTCTTGAAGATGGTGGATAAAGATAATAAATCATGTCTTTATAATGTTTTATATTCATTATGGGATTATCAGACTACTACCTCTACTACTACTCAGGAAACTCCATACACAATAGTGTACAACACAGAAGTAGTGTCTCCAATTGAAATTAAATTTCCTTCACTCTGAGTTTTGATTTGTGATTGGATTTCTATAGATGAAATGTCTCAAAAATGATTTGATGAAATGGAATGATTGGATGAAAAAAGATTTCATACATTGCATCATTTAAAAGTCTACTGGAATAGAATAGCACAAGACTTTAACCAGAAAGTATGACTCCATTAATTTCTTCAAGTAGAATTGGTATTGGTCCTCCAGACTCTAATGAAACCAGTAAAATACATCCAAATCTTGAACCAATATGGGAAGGACCTTATTCCTAACCAAAGTTGTACTCAAATTGAGTTTATTCCATAATCTCAATGGATACAGAGCCTATTAAAACTCTAACTAATGTGATATTCTTTAAGAAATACATTGTGTAACTGAACAACATGTCCTTGTTGCATGAATCTAAACCAAACAACACATTCCATTCTTCATAAGAGATTAAACTACATAACGACCATAAGGGTCCATGCTGCATGACGATAAGATGTGTAGAATCTTTGTCCTTGTCGCACGATGTTAAACTACATGACATCATTTTTCCCCATTACATGTCATTAAACTATACAGTTTACATATTATCTATTTGACATTAAGAGCTTCCACATGGAAGCTTGATTAACATCATTGATACTCCTTAGTGGCACATGAGTTCCATTCCTCCCTATGTTTGAGTCAGATCTGCATAGGGGCCTCATTTCATGAATTATGCCTGGCTTGATTCTCATCCGTATAACATACGTAGAGACTCCTGGATCTCTAATATTGGTCCCTACCACAACCAACATTTTTATTTTCCTTTTCCTCCTCCTTTATATGATGCATATCTATACAGAGTTCTATTTTAAGATACATAGCTTGATTTTTATATCATCATGTGTCTTAAATTTAATCATTCTTCTAGAATGTATTTAAAGCTTCCGTCTCCCACATAAAACAGAATTGGCGTGAGAAATTATTGTTCAAGAACTACATTTGTCTTGATTCTCATCCATATGAGATACGTAGAGATGCCTAGATCTCTAATCTTGGCCCCAACCATGATAATAAAAACCCCTTTATTCCCTATGTAAGAATCAAACCTACATAGGGAATGTTTAAAGAGCTACGTATGGATTGATTCTCATCCATATGAGATACGTAGTGACACCTAAGTTTAATTCCTTGGTTTAGCCACAAAATTACCTTTTTATGTTGGAATCACATCATGTATTCACTACATGACTGTAAACTATAAAACATAATATTAATTCAAAGGAATAAAGGAACATCCCCATTTTACATTGGAGTCAGATCTATGTATAGGATTCAAAATTAATGGATAAAATTGATTCAAATATTTCTTATGTTCATTTAGAATTTCCCACCTTTCAAATTTGACACTCTTAATCTTGAATATTTTAGTATCATAATAATATTTCTTATGGATTTTGGTGAATGATTTTCAGATATATTAGATCTCTTTTTTCTGAATATGCAGATCGTTCCATTAAGTTTCCTTGCATAAGTTGCCTATATAATGGGCCTGTCAGTCAAAAGATTCCACTATTTGGCAATGCAGCACATGACCCAGTTGTCCCTACATAATAAAACCCCCATAACAGGTTTTTCAAAAAATGGTAACATCATTCTTGGTTTAATTTAATTTTTTACCCATAAATATTTGATGATAATATACAAGAATCTATATCTTAAATCAGTTATCCATTTAAATTTTTCCCATTTACATTATCTCTATCAAAATGTTTTTAAGATCATGGTTTACATATTTCCCTCTCCAAATGTTCAAAGCAATATGAAATAATCTGGGATAATTTGACCACATATCATCTATTATAGCCATTTTAGGTCCTAGTGGTATGAACTAATACTACAAAAATCTTACTCCATACATTTAGGTCAGACCTTCCTAGAAATATTATTCCTCCAATTCTTTGGAAATCATGATTGGGAATTCAATCTTTGTATTCAGATGCCTTTCATGATAAACCAAACTCTTTTCTATGGAAAATATGAATCTATATTAAATTTATTTGTATTTTAGAAATATAATGTCAAATTTATGAGAGCTCTTTTTCCTCACTATGCAGTATGCTCCCCCAGAGGCCTCTAATATAAATTTTCTACAAAACAGGATTGTTAATCAAAAGGTTCCACTATTTGGATATGAAGAATATTCCTTAGTTTTCCCTACATAATACAACCCCCATATTGGGTTTTTCAAATAATGGTAATTTTGTTCTTAATAATGATTTCCTCTAATGTTGTTATCCCTTTTCTCATATCATTCATCAGATCCAAAAATTCCTAAATCACACTTTAATATTCTTCCCTTCCATACCTGGAAAAGGTAATATGTTTCAAAACAAATTACCAAGATATTTAGAGAGTCTCAATCCTTTGGTCAAAGATAAAGACATTAAATTGAATCCACACAATGTCCTCACTGCATGACTTAAAAATACATAGTACAATGTCCTCACTACATGACATAAACTGCATAGTAAAATGTCCCCACTACAAGACTTAAAAATAAATAGTATGATATAAAAAATTACCATTTCTGATAAGCTTTAACCATCCCTAATACACCAAATTTGTGTAGAAATGTTTTTCCTATTCATGACATCTGTTGGAAGAGATAACCCTTTATTATTAAAATCCCTTTCCATAGAAAAACTATCTAATGCGTTCTGAAGTAACCCAATTATTATTTTATCTTATCTATCAATAGTAAAATGTTAAATTCCAAAGAGCTCATTTTCGTGACTATGCAGTATGTTCCCCAGCTTCATTGCATAAAATTTTCCTACATAACAAGCCTATCAGTCAAAAGATTGCACTATTTGGCTATGTTGTATATGCCCTAGTCAGCCCTACATAACACAACCCCCATAAAGGGTTTTTCAAATAATGATAACCTCATTCTTAGAAGAAAATTCATGTATTTTTATACAAGTTTTATTTTTGGTGATCATAAAAATCATGACTGAAGATTCCTCATGGATATATTTCAAGAATATTATAGAAATTCATAGCCATTGAGTCTTGTTTGGGATATAATTTAAAAAAATTATGGTCAAAGATGTTTATAAATACACACTATCCCTTTATAGTACAACTTGTATGACTCTAAACTGCTAATAACATGAGATGTGGTACTCACTATATTGGGAACCCGTAAAGGGAACTCATGAAAAAAGTAATGTCACATCTCAAGAAAGGTACATTGTTTATGGTTTAGGTAATATTGAGCAATAAAAAGTAAAAATATACAATGTTTTTGGGGTTTTCATTATAACCCTAGTAGAAATAATACTATGCTTACCATGGGCATTGGGTTAGGTAACAAATCTTGAAAGAATGAAAACCCAGATGATTAAATATGGATATCATTTCATTTGTGAGTAAAAAAATTCATAGAGGAGCATCCACAAACTAGAGTCTCTCTTCTTTGTGAAATAAAAAAAGGTTTTATACGTAAATTCTCATTTGGACAACAACCTCTTGAGCCCCACTATCTTCTTGTTTAAGTTCATTTAGCCAACCAACTTCGTTCTCTTCAACATGACTATGTGCTTTCTTAGCATCTTCAATGGATTTTTTACAATCCTTTTGGACTTATCCTATTGAGTTATGAAGCTAGTAAATCTCCCGTGGGATAATATCTAATTCTTGTTGAAGATGCATCTATTGAACATTCTTTTCATTAATCTTCTACTTCATCTATTTCGTCTTTTCAGTTTGATTGGCCTCATCTCTGGATAACACAACTTGGAATTCATCAGTGTTGACCAAATGTTTAGTTTTTATCAGATCTTTCCAAAATCTTCTTCTCTTTCTCCCTCTTTTAGATAATCTCTTTCAGTATAGTATCAATTTCATGACATTCTAAACCATCAAATCCCTGTGTGATAAACATAGATCAAATTCGTTGAATTCTTTAAGGAAATTCCCCATGGAGAATTTCAGATATTATTTTCCACATATTTTTACAGGCCTCGTGATGTGAAAAATGAAGTGCCTTTTATAGTTCTGGGTCTGATTCAAAATCCCTATAAAAAAGATAGACATATTCTAGGATTATTTCTCTTAAATAAGTTCCTTGGTCTACTCCTTTCTTGATAGTGGTTGCTTCACCTTAAAATATTGTTAGAGCTAATGAAATTTCTTCACCTCTAGATCTATCCATTGAAGTTGATAGCTCTATATAGTGAATTAAATTATGGTTATACTTAGTCTCAAGGGATAAAATTGTGAGTAAAACCACAATATCAATATCTCATACCTAATAGTATATTAGATGCTTGAGAATACACCTTCCCAATATTTTCAGTTTCTACAGTTTTGTTTGATGTGTCTAGGTGGGGAAGGATCTCTTTAATTTTCTCATGATCCTTGGAATGAATTTCATAAATAACCTATATCTAAAGATTCACCTGAGCCAATATATCTGCAATGGTACAATTAACATTAATGTCAACACTTCCCTTAGGCATTGTCGTGACATCAATTTCTTTAGGTGGAACTGCATATTTCAACCAATCATGGTTAGAAATTTAATCATAAGATGGAAAATAGAAAAAATAATGAAAAATTGCGTCCAGTTGATCCTATAAAAGGAAATTCAAAATCATATAAGGAATTTGGTATATTAATATGTTTTAATAATTTTTCAAAATACATTTCAAGGTTCATCATAGAATCCAATGATATTTCAGATCCCAGGTTATTCTCACCCATGGGAATACTCAGCATTTTTGCTTCACAACCTTATTCTGAAAAACATTGACCCTGATAAATTTCCTCAGAAGTAGTTTTAGGGTCAGCCTCAATTTTAACAGGATGTTCGGGTGCATGTGATTAACCTAAAGTATCACATGATGTAATTTTGTTGTTGTTACATTTGATGTCTTATAAAGCACTTTTGATTTACCAAAGGCCTTCTCTCTTTTAATAGCAGGAATATGAGTAGTTTTGGGATCAAATGTTGGTTCATTTGGCCTCAATAACTCTTCAAGATCCACTAGTTTAGAATGAAGTTTTTCCTATTCAGAAGCACTATCCATAGTTCCTCGATGCTAATCATTATTTTCTTTTAGATAAAAAATATAAGAATCTCATATAGTTCCAAGATGTTTAAACACTTCTTGATTAATAATGATAAAATTCACATTTTCAGGAAGTCTTATCACTACTAAGAAAGCATTTATCCATGTTATTATTTGTTCGATGCTTTTGTTTCTTCCCCTTCTTAGGAGTTGTTTCATCATCATCTCCAAAAATAGGTATTGAAGATTGCAATACCTCTTCTATCTCATCCTCCATGGCCTGTTGGGATGGAGATAATTGTCCTGATTCACAGGGTTATCCAATAGCTTCAAGTGTTGTGCCACCAGGTCTATATCATCGTGATGGAACTTAAATCATTTTTCTTCATCTAACTGCAAGTTAAGATGATAATTCCCCTACATAACAATACTTTGACTAAATTCAAATTTAAAATCTAGAGATAATGTGAGAAAAAGGAAACTTACATCTTCAGGATCCACAAAATCATTCTATTCTTCATCTAATGAAAGATCAATCTATTCAGTGGTCCCATAATTTATCATTTTCTTCACCATCTTTATGGTGGGAATTGATTCATCAGTTGTGTATATGAGAATTTATAGCTCTCGGATGTATGATATCACTTCATCAGGATTATTATTAAATAGAATATCATAAGAGTCTTGTAGATCAACTGTTCCTCAAATACATAGCCCTTCACAATGTTCTATCCATGTGGTTATAGAATCACAATATAAAAATTTATATTCTTGAATATCCTCTGGTTTTCTATATTTATAGTATATTCCATAGGGTTTTGAAGAGGATCATGTAGTCTTAGATTTTATTTTCTTCACAATTCCCATAGTCATAGATGGGGGATGAGAAAATGGGACTCATCGCTCTTCAGAATGATGGTGACTAGATCGCCTCGGTACAACCTCAGTAGGGATCAATGGGTGTCTCTCTTAACTCTGACAGGTGGATTATATCTTTCATGAGGTCACTTTAGTGAATTTGGAGCCTCATCACCTAAAACCTATGACTCAGTTGAGTCGGCCCCTGATGACAAATAATTACCATCCAAATGAAGGGGTTCCTTCCTACTACCTCTCTTAATCTCTATATAAGGGACACCATGGTTTAATACCCCTTCAGGAAAAGATGTGACCCACTTTTCAGCATACCAGATAGTCAACCTTCTTATTACATCAATGACTGGTAAATTCAATATTGCCCCAGTCTTCTCCAAATATTTCAGCATCTATAGTTGTTGGGAAACAATAGGATGTTTCTCTAATATTACATGCATAGGGGGGTTAAAATAATTTTTTTAAAGCAATTGAATTGATACACAAATCTATAATGAGAATAGGCCTCACATATGATTTGTCCATCAATGATGGTGGCCAAAACTTCATCTTTGCATGCTAACATGTATTCCATTAACTCTAAACTATCTATCCCACAATCAATGAATCTCCCTATAGGCGGATTCCCATAAGGGAAGATATGAAATTCCTAATGCATACTCATCCTTCCCTTGAAATCATAAGTGTTCAGAGTCAAAGGTGAAATACCAAAGAAATACTGAATAGATGGTCAAAAGGTGCTTTCAAAGACCTGTACCCCACTTCGCACAACATCAATTATGAAATGAGTGGTGATCCACCCCCATAACACTTGGAATGTTACCACTATTCTAAAAAATTCTTACCAATGTAAATATGTAGTATGGTCTTATAAATATTTTCCAAAATAGGTGTGGACAAACCTACCATCCTTCTCTCACCCAACATGGCCCCGATAACAAAAGTTCATGGCCTTACACCTCATTCAGAATCTAGGACTAGTAATAAATACACACTGATTCACATGTCTAGAAAACCTACGAGACGTGTCTTTGTAGGAATTTTGGAATTTTATTTATATCACCACTTTTCAAACTCTCCTTTCACTATTGTTGGCCAAAACGTTTTAGGTGTACCTATCTTCTCTACCTTTGGATAGTTGGTCAGACGAGTGAAGGTGGGACCTTTTTCCTCATTCTTTACCAGGAATATTTCCATCCACTCTTCTAGATGAATATCAATCCTCGTTTGGGGATTTGTGGTGGTTGCATTCTGGAGTTTATAAAATATTTTCATCAACTCACCAACCAAGGATGGTGTCTTTTCTGAGTCATTCAATGTAACCTTGGGGGGAATAAACTCATTATACATATCTCTAAGGATTGGATCTCCAATGATATTGTAGAAATCCCACAAAATGATGCCTACTAATCCATGTGTCTAATAGAATGTATTAGTTTCTAGACTCCATCGACGTAGAAACACTGGTAAAAAAACATCATTCCAATAAACATAGGATTTCCCAACCAATACATCCTCATAAATCCCAACACATTTTTAGTCATATGTAAATTCTTCACACATATTGCACACCCAATATTCCTACATCTTGGCAGGTTTACCCCACTCCTGGGCAAAAAACCCAACTTTTATTCTAGCCTTTGGATTTACCCATATGAGAATCTCCAAAGATGGATGGATAACAGCATGGGTGTAGCTCGGTTGTGTGTGTTTTCAAATCTGGAGCACACAGGATATGATGCATGATATATTCTTTATCTGTTGTCCCTACATTATAATAAGAGACCCAAAAAAATCATTAGAAGAAGACAATTTGGTATAGTCTTGAAACTAGTAAAGTGGAATATAGTTCTTTCAGGTTTTGAATATTAATATCCTATAGATTACCATAACTATACAGTGGAAAATAAGTGCTCGGGGGAAAATTGAAGTGATATTTCTTCATATATTTTTCCATGTCAGTGAGTGTGGTGTCAGAGATGTAAAAATAGTCATGACCTATAACATTCATCAGGTCATCAATTCTATTACTATCCAATTCATCAGTGGTTCTGATTATTTTGGGAACCACTGAAACTGCAAAAGAGAGCAAAAACTAACTTTAAAGAAAGATCATTTTTGATGTTTTGAAAAAAAATTGAGAAAAATTGACAAAGGCATTAAAGAATGCAAGTATTCACTTGGTGTTCAAGTATAAAAAATCTCATAAGTATGGTGTCCTAGTTCTGGCATAGAAATGAAATAAATAAAGAAGAATCATGATTAAAATAGGAGCATCAGAACAGAAGTACTTTCAGACCAAGAGTTGGATTTTCAGAAATCGTGAGAATTTTCATTGAAGTGAAGCTGATATATATAAGTGTTGAGAGTCAACTTGTGTCCCATAATCATGTGCGCAACCACTTGGTCACCCCATTTAACTTTCATACTAAAAATTGTGCACCACAATCCCATATTTTTTTATTATTCATTAATTTACCAGAGTATAAGATCCTTTTTTCATTCTAGATCCAATTATGTGGAGGGGATTTTTTTGACACATTATTCTATCATAGAGTCTAATAAATTGAAATTGGAAATACCTTAGAAAAAAGTGGAGAAAAGACATGAAAAAAATCATCATTTGAAAAGGCTTGAACATTGGATCGCCTTAGTCTATCCAAACACTGTCAGCACGCAAAGTACCTGCCCATCCCAATTTAGTGTGCATGTCACTTGTGAGCCCAATTTATTTTCGAAAATGGTCCTATTTTTTCATATAAATAGACCCTTGCGTCCATCACTTGGAAGTACAAATTTACCTATACCCAAATTACTACTCCAATCTCCCTAGTGCTTCACCCAAGTCTTCCAAAACATTCAAGGTAGTTACTTAACACCTAAAGAGGAGTAATTGAACTAGGATTATAGACCTTAAGTCATTTTAGTGTTTGAAATCCATAACACTTGTGATACTAAAGCACTCAACCTCACTAAATAATAAACAACTACACGCCACCTATTCCTCTCAGAGGAACATGATATATAAATGATTATAGGATTACTTCCTATAAACGATGCCTTAATGATTTGGGGGTTTAATTTCAGGCTTACTCCTCAAGAATATTCACATATTAAGGGTAATAGGGTTAGATTCTTGTAGAGGATATCCAATGAGATCAATCCCTTATAAAGGCTTCCTATGTATCAAAATTATGATGGGAATCAGAGTTCTCATAGTTCTTTCCCCAGGGATATTTGAAATTTTTTTATAATCATCAAGAATATCTAAGCCCACATGAGTCATGATCAGTGTGAGGAACAAGAGGATGTGAAAGATTCATCAAATGCACCCACACTTTCCCTCCTTTGCTGGTGGAAGTGGGCACTCCTATGGTGGAAATAGTAGATGAGGGAGAGGTGACCAGGGAAGAGGCAGAGGTAATGAGACTTCCCTCTATTCTCATTATATTGGAGAAGTGTCCAATTTAGGGAAGGAGTGAAGGAGAAGGAATTAAAGAGGTTCAAGATTGTAACCTCATACTGTAAAGGTTAGGGGCTTACACTTGGATGGCTGCCCTAAAATTGGTTATGGTAGGGGAGGGATACTTCTACTTTTTACAAAAGGAAAAACAAGTGTGACCCATACCTTCCCAACCAGATATTTGAGGTTCCAAATCATAGAGGTGATAATGGGAGTTTTGAACCCCAACCCCAATCCTCCAAACTAGGAACATCTCAATACTATTCCTGGTAGAAATGTCTATGTGACTTTGGATACACAAACCCACAAACACTCAATGATTCCAAAAAACATTGTGAAAAAAATGTGAGAATCCTATGGAATTGGATATAAAAACATAAATAGGAGACACGCTGATGTGACTTTCCCAATGGTTTGATAAGTTAGGAGGTTTTGGTGGAGGTCTCAATAGAATCTATTTTAGACAGGGGATCCAATGAAGAAGAAGTCTTTCCATTAATTTTTGGACAAGGGTTTGATGTCTTGTAGACCGAAGAGAGTAAGTGAATCAAAGAGGGGCGCCCAGGTAGATAATTGCATATTGTTATGGGCGCATAATCATGATTTGTTGAAATAATGTTTACTTATGTGAAAAACAACCAGGATTATAATACATGGGTGAGACCTAACTCAAACCATCAATAATAAGCACATGTATTCCCAGAAGTGGGGTGTTCAAGTTCCTTTGAGAGGAATAGGTGGTGTGCAAGTGTTTCTGATTTAGGGAGGTTGAGCAGTTTAGTCACGCAAGTGTTATGGATTTGAAACACTAAAATGACTTATGTTCTATGATCCTCATTCAATTACTCCTCTTTAGGTGTTAAATAATTACCTTTAATGTTTTGGAAGACTTGGTTGAAGCACTAGGGATACTGGAGCAACAATTAGGCTACAGGGAAGTTCGTACATCCAAATGATAGCCTCAAGGGTCTATTTATAGAAAAAAATAGGACCATGCGCGAAAAGAAACTGGGCTCACAAGTGGCATTCACACCAAATTGGGATAGGCATGTTCTTTGCATGCCAACAGTTTTTGGATAGACTTAGGGGATCTAATGTTCATTCCCTTTCAAACCATGGTTTCTTTCATATCTTATCTCCACTTTTTTCTAACGTATTTCCCATTGCAATTTTTTTTGACTCTGTGATAGAATAGTGTGTCAACAAAATCCCTTCCTCAGAATTGGATCTAGAATGAAAAGAGGAGCGTATACTGAGGTAAATTAATGAATAAGAAAAGATATGGGATAATGGTGTTCATGTTTTAGTATGAAATGTAAATGGGGTGCCCAAGTGGTAGCACACATGATTCTAGAACACAAGTTGACTCTCATTGCTTATATATATTGGATTCACTTCCACGAAAATTCTCACGACTTCTGAAAATGCAATTCTTCATGCAAAAGTCCTTTCGTTCTGATGGTCGTTTTGATATCATGATTCTTCTTTATTTTTTTCATTTGCATGTCAGAACAATGGCACCATACTTCTGAGATGTTGTATACTTAAACACCAAGTGAATACTTGCGTGCCTTAATGCCTTTGTCAATTTTTCTCAATTTTCTGTCAAAACATCAAAAATGAACTTTCATTAAAGATGGGTTTTATCTCTTTTGCAGGTTCAATGGCTCCCAAAAGAATTAGAACCACTGATGAATTGACTAGTAAGAGAATTGATGACATTATGAACGTTATCAATCATGCCTATTTTGATGTATGCGATACCACACTCTCAGAATTGGAAAAATATACGAAGAAATATCACATAAATTTTCCCTAGAGCACTTATTTTCCATTGTATAGTTATGGTCATCTATAGGATGTTAATATTCCAAACCCAATGAACTATATTCCACTTTTCTAGTTTCAAGACTATACAAACTTCTCATCTGCCAGTGATTCTGTTTGGGTATCATATGCTAATGTAGGGACAAAAGATTAAGCTTATATCATGCATCACAGGCTGTGTTATCCAGATTTGAAAACACACACAACTGAGCTACAACCATGCGATTATCCATCCATCTATTGAGATTCTCAGATGGGTCAATACAAAGGTTAGAAGAAAAGTTGGGATTTCCACCTAGGAGGGGGGTACAACCTACATAGATGTAGGAATATTGGGTGTGCAAGATGTGTGAAAAATTTACAGATGACTAAAAAGGTGTTGGAATTTATGAGGATGTATGGGTTGGGAAAACCTATGTGCATAGTAATGATGATTTTTTTCCCGAGTATCTAAGTTGATGGAATCCAAAAACTAGCTCATTCCATTAGATAGATGGAGAAGTAGGCATCATTTTTTGGTATCTCTACAAGCTCATTGGAGATCCAATCCTTAGTGATATGTATTATGAGTTTATTCCCCTCAAGGTTACATGGAATGACTCAGAAAAGACACCATCCTTGTTTGGTGAGTTGATGAAAATATTTTATAAACTCAATAATGCGACCACCATGAAGTCCCAATGGAGTATAGATATTCATCTAGAGGTGTGGATGGAAAAATTTATAGTAAATAATGAAGAAAAAGGTTGCACCTTCACTCGTCTGACCAGCTATCCAAAGGTAGAGAAGATAGGTACACGTAAACTGTTTGGACAATAGTAGTGAAAGGAGAGTTTGAAAAGTGGTGATATAAAGAAAATTCAAAAATTCCTACAAAGAAAAGTCTCACAGGTTTTCTGGAATTGTTAATCAACGTGTATTTATTACCAATCCTAGATTCCGAAGGAGGTGTGAGGCCATGAAATTATTTTATCGCGACCATGCTGGGTGAGAGAAGGATGGTAGGTTTTTCCACTCCTATTTTGGAAAATATTCATAGGAACTCACTACATATTTACATTAGAAAGTCTTCTTTTAGAATATAGGGACCATTCTAGGTGTTATGGGGGTGGATTATTACTCTTTTTAGAACTGATGTTGGGAGAATTGGGGTACAAGACTTTGGAATCTCTTTTTGACAACCTTTTTAGGATATATTTGGTATTTCACCTTTGACTCTGAACACTTATCATTTCAAGGGAAGAATGAGTATGCAAAAATAATTTCATCTCTTCCCTTATGGGAATCCTCCTATAGAGAGATTCATTGATTATGGGATAGTCAGTTTAGAGTTAATGGAATACATGTTAGCTTGCAGAGATGGAGTATTGGCCACCATCATTGATGGAGAAATCATATGTGAGGCCTATGATCATTATAGATATGCGCATCAATTCAAATGTTTTCAAAACATTATTTTATCCCCCATGTTCTTGTAATATTAGAGCAACATATGATGTTTTCCCAACAACATTGGTTACTGAAATCTATGGAGAAGACTGGGGAAATATTTAATTTACCTATCATTGATGCAATAAGAAGATTGATTATTCGTTATGCTGAAAACTGGGTCGCATCTTACCCTAATGGGGTATTAAACCATGTTGTCCCTTTTGTAGAGATTAAGAGAGGTGTTAGGAAGGAACCCCTTCATTTGGAAGTTAATTCGTCATTATCAGGGGCCGACTCACTAGAGTCAGAGGTTTTTGGTGATGAGGCTCCAAATTCACTAAAGCGACCTCATGCAAGATATAATCCACCTATCAGAGTTAAGAGAGACACCCATTGATACCTACTGAGGTTGTACCAAGGTGATATAGTCCCCATCATTTTTAAGAGCGATGAGTCCCATTTTCTCATCCCCTATATATGACTATAGGAATTGGGAAGAAACATAAATCCAAGACTACAGGATCCTCTTCAAAACTCTATGGAATGTACTATAAATATATACATCCAAAGGATATTCAAAAATATAAATGTTTTTATTTTGATTCTAAAACCACGTGGATAGATCTTTGTGAAGGGTCATGTATTCAAGGAATAGTAGATCTACAAGCCTCTTCTTATATTCTATTAAAGTATAATCCTGATGAAGTTATAACATACATTCGAGAGCTGTGAATTCTCATATACACAATTGATGAATCAATTCCCACCATGAATCTGGTGAAGTAAATGATAAATCATGGAAGAATTGAATGGATTGATCATTCATGAGATGGAAACTTGAATGATTTTGTGGATCCGGAAGATGTAATTTTCCTTTTTCTCACATTCTCTACAGCATTTAAATTTGAATTTAGTGAAATCATTGTTATGCAGGGGAAATATCATCTTAACAAGCAGCTAGCTAAAGAAAAACGATTAATGTTCCATCACCATTATATAGGCCTGGTGGCACAACTCTTGAAGCTATTGGATCACCCCATAAATTAGGAGAATTATCTCTAGGCCAACTGGTCAGGGAGGATGAGATAGAAGAGGTATTAAAATCTTTAATACCTATTTTTGGAGATGATGATGCAATTCCTCATAAGAAGGGGAAGAAACAAAATCATCAAAGAAATAAAAACATGGTTAAATGCTTTCTCAGTAGTGATAAGACTTCCTGATAACATGAATTTTATCATGTTTACTCAAGAAGTGTTTAAACTTCTTGAAATTACAGGTGATTCTTCTATTTCTTCTCTAATAGAAAATAATGATAAGCATCGAGGAACTATGGAGGGTGATTCTGAATAGGAAAAAATTATTTCTAAACCAGTGGTTCCTGAAGAGGTATTGAGGTCAAATGAAACAACATTTTTTCCTAAAACTACACATATTCCTGCTATCAGAAGAGATACGGCCTCTGGTAAATCAAAAGTGTTTTATAAGAAATAAATTTTAAGAACAAATGACTTCCATCATGTGATACTTTAGGTTCATCACATGCACCCATACATCCTGTGACAATTGAGGCTAAAACTAAATATATTTCCAAGGAAGCTGTTTGGGGTCAATTTTTTTCATAATAAGGTTGTGAAGAAAACATGTCGAGTGTTCCCATGGGTGAGACTAAAATCGGATCTGGGATATCATTGGATTCTATGATGAACCTTGGAATGTCTTTTGAATAAATTTTAAAACATTTTAATATAAAATATTCATTATATGATTTTGAATTTCTTTTTATAGTATCAACTAGATGTGAATTTTCATTATTTTTACTATTAATCATCTAGTGATTAAATTTCTAACCATGATTGATTGAAATATGCAGTTCCACCTAAAGAAATTGATGTCGCGACAATGCCTAAAGGAATTATTGACATTATTTTCAATCTTACCATTACAGAAACATTGGATCAGGTGAATCTTGATATATAAGTTCTTTATAAAATTCATTTCTAAGATCCTGAGAAAATTAAATACATCATTCCCCACCTAGACACATCAAACAAAACCATTGAAATTGAGAATATTGGGGAGGTGTCTTCTCAAGCATCCAACCTACTGTTAGGTAAGAGATACTGATATTGTGGTTGTACTAATAATTTTATCCCTTGAAACTATGTATAAACATAATTTAATTCACTATATAGAGCTATCAAATTCAATGGATAGATCCAGAGGTGAATAATTTGCATTAGCTCAAAAAATATTATAAGGTGAACCAACCACAGTCAAGAAAGGATCAGAACAAGGAACTTCTTTAAGTTCATTAATCTCGGAATATGTCTCTCTTTTTTACAGTGATTTTGAATCGTACCCAGAACTATAAAAGGCCCTTCAATTTTTCGTCGTGAGGTAGGGAAAAATATGTTGAAAATAATATATGAAATTACCCTTGAGGAATTTCCATCATGAATTACATGACTTTCATCAATGTTTATCACACAGGGAATTGGCGGTGTAGAATGTCGTGAAATTGATACTGTACTGAAAGAGATTATCTGAATGACAGATCAAGAGCATAATATTTGGCAAGATCTGATAAAAACTAAACTGTTGATCAACACTGATGAATTTGAAGTTGTTTTGTCCAGAGATGAGTCCAATCATACAGCATAGTTGAAATATATGAAGTAGAATATTAATTAAAATATTTTTCAACAGCTGTGTCATCAACATGAATTAGATATTATCACAAGTGAGCATTAATAGCTTCATAACTCAATAGGATATGTCCAGAAGGATGGTAAAAATCCCTTGAAGATGCTAATGAAGCACTTAGTCACATTGAAGAGAATGAAGCTGGTTGAATAAATGATCATAAACAAGATGATAATGGGGCTCAAGATGTAATTGACCAAATGAGAATTTTTGTATAAAACCTTTTTTTATTTCTCACAAAAGAGAGACTCTAGTTTGATGATGCTCCTTTGTGAATTTGTTTGCTCGAAAATGAAAAGTAGTCCATATATAATCATCTGTGTTTTCATTCATGTTATCTTTTTTACCTAACCCAGTGTCCCTAGTAAGAATAGTTTTATTTTTACTAGGGTTATAAATAAAACCCCAAAAAACATTGTATCTTTTGATATTTTATTGCTCCATATTACCTAAACCATAAACAATGTAATTTTGGTGAGCTGGGAATTAAATTTTTTCCAGAGTAACCTTTGCAGGTTCCCAATCTGGTGAGTACCACATATCATGTTGTTTGAAATTTAGATTCACACGTGTTATACTATAAAGGGATATTGTTTATTGAAAAACATCTTTGACCATAAATTTTTTAAATTATATCACAAAAAAGACTCAGTGGAAAATAATTTCACTAATATTCTTTAAATATATCCAAGGGGAATCTTGATTCATTATTTTTATGGTCACCAAATATAAAAATTGTATAAAAATACATGAATTATCTTCTAAGAATGAGTTTATCATTATTTGACAAACCCGTCATGGGGGTTGTGTTATGTAGGGCCGACTAGGGATTATGCATCATATCTATATAGTGAAATCTTTTGACTGAGAAGCTTGTTATGTAGGCAAATTTTATGCAAGGCCTCTAGGGAACGTACTACATAGTTAATAAAATGATCTCTTAGGAATTTAACATTTTACTATTGATAGAAAAGGTAAAATAATATTTGGGTGACTTAATATCACATTGTATAGTTTTTCCAAGGAATGTGATTTTAAGAAAAAAGGGTTATGTTTGCCGACATATGTCAGAATATGAAAACCATTTCTACACAAATTTTGTGTGTTAGGAATGGTTACATTTTATCAGAATGGGGAACTTTTTATATCATACTATACAGTTTTAGGTCTTGTAGTGAGGACATTTTACTGTGTAGTTTTAAGTCATGCAATGAGGACATTGTACTATGTAGTTTTAATCCATGAAGTGAGGACATTGTGTGGATTTAATTTAACGTCATTTTCTTTGACCAAAGGTTTTAGAATTTCAAAATTTCTTGGTAATTTGTTTTAAAAAATGATACCATGTCCAGGTATGGAAGGGAAGAATAGTAAACTGTGATTTAGGAATTTTTGGATCTGAAGAATGATATGAGAAAAGGGATAAAAGTATTAGAGGAAATAGTTATTAAGAAAAAATTACCATTATTTTAAAAACCTATCATGGGGGTTGTATTATGTAGGTAAAACTAGGGAATATGCTGCATAGCCAAATAGTGGCATCTTTTGACTGACATGCCTGTTATGTTGAAAATTTATATTCAAGGCCTCTGGGGGTGCATACTGCAAAGTGTGGAAAAAGAGCTCTCATAAGTTTGAAATTCTATTGCTAAAAGCCAAAGAATGATTATAGAGATTCATATTTTCAAATGAAAAGAGTTTGGTTTATGATGAAAGGCAGCTGAATATAAATATTTTATTTCCAATTATGATTTCCAATGAATTGGAGGAATAATATTTCTACGAAGGTCAAACCCAAATGTAGGGAGTAAAGTGTTTGTAGTTTTAGTTCATACCACTAGTACCTAAAATGGAAATAGTAGATGATATGTGGTCAAATTATCCAAGATTATTTCATATTTCTTTGAACATATGGAGAGGGAAATTTTTGAACCATGATCTTAAAAACATTCAGATAGAGAGAATGTTAATGGGGAAAATATACAAGGATGTCTTCTTTAAGATAAAGATTCTTGTATATTGTCATCAATGTTTTAAGGGTACAAAAGGATATTGAACCAAGAATGATGTTACCATTTTTTTGACAAACCTATTACGGGGGTTGTAGTATATAGTGACAATCAGGGCATGTGTTTCATAGAAAAATAGTGGCATATTTTGACTGACATACCCATTATATAGGCAACTTATGCAAGGAAACTTAAGGGAACATACTACATAGTCAGGAAAAAGAGTTTCAATATATTAAAAAATCATTCACCAAAATCCATAAGAAATATTATTGTGATATGAAAATATTAATGATTAAGTGTGTGAAATATGAAAGGTGGGAAATGAAAAATGCACAAAATAAATATTTGAATCAATTATATCCATGAATTTGAAATCCTATACATAGATCTGACTCCTATATAAAATGGGGACCTTCCTTTATTCCATTAAATCAATATTATGTTGTGTAGTATAGAGTCATTCAGTGAGGACATGATGTGATTCCACCATATAAAAGGAATACTATGGCTAAACCAAGGAATTAAACCTAGGTGTCACTACGTATCTCATATGGATGAGAATGAATCCATACGTAGTTCTTTAAATATTTCCTATGTTGGTTTGATTCTTATATAGGGAATAAATAGGTTATATTATCATGGTTGGGCCTAAGATAAGATATCTAGGCGTTTGTACATATCTTATAGGGATGAGAATCAAGGCAAAAGTAGTTCTTGAACAAAAATTTCTCACACCACTTCAGATTGATGTGGGAGACGGAGATTTAAAGACATTCTAGAAGAATGATTAAATTTAGGACACATGATGATATGAAAATCAAGCTATGTATCTTAATATAGAAATCTATATAGATATGATTCATATAAAATAGGAGGTAACGGTAAATAAAAATTTTGGTTCAGGTAGGGACCAATATTAGAGATCCAAGAGTCTCTAAGTATCTCATATTGATGAGAATCAAGCCACACATAGTTCTTGAAATGAGGCCCCTATGCAGATATGACTCAAACATAGGGAGGAATGGAACTCATGTTCCACTAAGGAGTATCAATGATGTTAATAAAGCTTGCATGTAAAAGCTCTTAATGAAAAATAGATAAGATGTTAACCGTATAGTTTAATGACATGTAATGGGGAAAAATGATGTCATTCAGTTTAACATCGTGCGACAAGGACAAAGATGATACACATCTTATCGTCATGTAGCATGGACGATTATGGTCATTATGCATTTTAATATCTTAGGAATAGGAAAATGTGTTGTTTAGGTTATATTCATGCAAGAAGGAGACGTTGTGCCATTACACAATGCTTTTTTCCAAGAATATTGCATTGGTTGGAGTATTAATAAGCTTTACATCCATTGAGATTATTTAATAAAATCCATTTGATTACAACTTATGTATATAATAAGATCCTTCCCACTTTGGTTCAAGATTTGGAGATTTTATCTTGGTTTCATTAGAGTCCTAAGGACTAATACCGATTCTCTGTAAATAAATGAATGGAGGAAAACTTTCTTGTTAAAGGCTTGTGTTATTCTGTTCTGATAGACTTTTAAATGTTGCAATGTATGAAATATTTTTTTGTCTAATAATTCCATCTCAACAAATCATTTATGAGACGTTTCATCAATAGAAAACTAATCACAGATTTCAACATGGAGTGAGGGAAATTTAATTTCAATTGGAAACACAACTTTTACGTTGTACACTGTTGTATATGGTGTTTCCTAAGTAGTAGTATAGGTAGTAGTCTGATAATCCCATAAAGAATGCAAAACATTATCAGGACATGATTTCTTATTTTTATCCACCATCTTCGAGAGTATGTTTTATGGGGTTTTATTAAAAGACTATATTTCTATTTTCCACCTCATAATAGATAGAGAATGATTAGATTTGATATTATACTCATGATATAACTTCCATAGCTCAACAGAATAGAAATTGGTGCCATTTTCTATCAATATAGTATGAGGGACACCAAATATAGTGATCATTTTAGTTTTGAGAAATCTAACAATGATTTTGGATCCTATTTAATTGAGAGGTATTTCATCAGCCCATTTGGAGAAGAATTTAGTAGAAATAAGAATATACTTGAACTACTTAGCCATAACTGGAAGATAATGTCCTACGACATCCATTCCCCATGTGGAAAATGGCCAGGAGTATTTAGTTGTATGTAACAACTTTAGGGGTTGATGAATGAAGTTGGAATTCACTTGGCATGGATGAAATTTCTTTGTGAAATCTGTTCAATCATGCTTCATTGAAGGATAAAAATATATAAGCATTTTGTTTTTAATAGAAAGAATATGCCCAAGTTGGTGAGCACCAAAATCTCCTAAATTTACTTATTTCATGAAATATATATTTTCTTCTCCATCAATAAACCTAAATAGGATTCCATCGAAGCCTTATATTTAGAGGATATTCTACGAATCTAGACTATCATAAAGTGTAAAATTTGCCACTCATCATCAGATCTGTTCTTTTCAGCTCTATATGGTGGAATTACTCCATTTAAAGGTATTTCAGGATGGGTTTTATCCATCATGTGGTATGAAAATGTGGTTCAGAAAGAGGGCTAATTTAAGTTATTTCCTCCATTATAGTTTGAATGAAAGGTGAGACCACATGATGATGGGAAATACTGATGATTATCTCACACCATTTTGGCTCTTCTAGGGCTATGGCAGCATTATCAAGTGCATCAACTTGGGCCTTTTGATATTATAGGAGATATGACAATGTCAACTCCGAGGGAAATTCCGCCATTAACCCTCTAACATAATCACACTAAGGTATTAAATCTTATTTTCTGATAGCATAATCCCCATTTCTTTGTGGGATTACCTAATCTGATTCACTTTTCACTTTCAGGTGACTCAGTTATACCTAGTGTTCCAATTCCAGGCCTACGATGGGATCTTGATGTTCTGCCTTATTGTTGGTTCCACCTTCTGACAATAGGAATTAATAAGGAACCACTTCCATTTCTAGGGAGATAACTACAATTCCTAACCCAACTTTGTTGAGTTTGGGGTTTTCTATTATCTTCCCTGTTGTATTTCTAGGTAAATCATCAAAGTACATTTCCCATTCTCTGGGTACAATCCCAATGTCAAAACAAACCTTCATCTCCATGGATGATAATAAATTTTAGAGTTCCCCACTGAGTGGCTTAAAAACTAGTATCATCATTACAATTACTAAAACATTCTATAAATATTATATGAGAGGATACAATTGATTGAGAACCTCAAATACATACGGATATCTCTATTAATGACGAACCTTGAATATATACGGATGATTCTAAATTTCACACATGTTAATAAGTGATTAAAAATTCCAAGGGAAACCCATGTCATAAATATTGAATTTAAAAATATTCCTAAAAATATCTTAAATTTATAAAGAGTGTTCGAGTATAGAAAACAATTCCCCCCCAAAAGGGTATGATGAGTCCGAACTCCCATCTTCTTGACCAATGAAAGTTATTATGTATCTTAAAGTTGAACCATAACAAACTCCTACCTTTGGAAAGTAGTTTCCTCTTTGATAATGATCAATTTTATGTTTCTAGTTCCATGAATAAATCTAATGGAAATAGTCTGGAAGCAGTGACTCTTAAACCAGAACACACATTTCAAAGGAACTAAAAAGCAACATAGAGGCATGATAATATTTGTTATATGAGAACTCATCTAAGGGTATGTCTTCCCACCCTATGGCACCAAAATCCACTATAGAATATAATAGCATATATTCCAACATTTCTAACAACCTTTACTATTTTACACCCATCTAAGGATGATACTCTATACTCATATTCAAATGAGTCCCAAGGGATTACTGTAAGGATTTATAGAAATAAGACTCAATCATCAAGTATTTTTATAATACTATCAAAACTGGTACTCCATTCCACTCTTCCACTTATTAGATATAAATTTTGTAAAATTCTTATACTATATGTGATTGACTAATATAGAAGAAATGGGAAAACATTGTGAGCCTATCCACAATCACAAATAAGGAATTGTGTTTCAAAAATGTTTTGAGAGACTTTTAAGAAAAATCCATGGATGCCTGCTCAAATTTCCAAAAACGAATAGAAAAATAATGCAACATACATGTTGGTCATTTGTTCTATATCCTAAATTTATAATTAGTTATGAATCTTGAAACAAACTCATCCACTTTCCTTTTAAAGAGACCCTCCCAAACTATTATTTTAACACCTTATAAATCATATATATTCAAGGATAAACATTCCAACATTAGTGGTGGTAAGCATAAAGAAGTTATTCCTAGAAAGGCATAGGTACGACCATCCAAATTTGAAACCACAAAACTGAACTCACTTCCAACATCTATCCCTCAATGGTCTCCCCACCATTTATTTTGGAACTCAATGAAAAATATTCTAAATCATATATATGTTCCTCTTTAACTATTTCAAAAAAAATTGGAACAAAAGAAACTAGAAATAGAACCACAACATTACCTTGGTCTTCATATTCCATGTACATATAGGCCATCACTACCATCAAGTTCCACTGATCTGAAGCCTCTTTTCCAAACTGATTATACGATTTTTTTCTCAATGCCTCTACCCCTAAATTTCAATTACATGGGTTATAAATAAAGTCAAATTTATACTTTTAGATATAATATATACATATGAATTATCTCATATTCAAATATCATTTTGAGATAATGTGTTTCAAGATCTTATAATTGGAAAACACTATAAATTTCTCACCAAAGTGGTATTGATGCTATATTTTTATAGCATAGAGAACAGTACAAAACTAAATATAATGTGTTGTGTAGTTATTCTCAAGAAAACATAAATTCCATGATCCATAAGAAACAGCCTGATCACCCTATATTATAATGCATCCCAACCCAAATCTTGAAGCATCACAATACACCACATACCCTTGTCATAATTCAAGAAAAATCAAGATTGGTGATGATGTATGGTGAAATATAATATCTTTAAATTGTTTATTATATTAATTATTACATTGGAATGGAACATTTTCCTTGTTAAATATGTAATTGGTGAAGACATTTGTAAAAAATAATAAGGAAAACATCTGTAATAACCAGATAGAATAAGGAAAATGTGTATCTCGAAGGCATTATTTTTTGGGTTCTATGATATAACAACCTCTATATTTTATGGATCCATATAAAGGCCTATTTTAGAGATTAGATGGCCCTAAAAATGTGCCCATTTTATCCAAAAAACACACTTTTAAATTTTTACATATAACTAATGATCATGAATAATACCCAACATTGACTCCAATTATTCATCATGCTCATCCCTTGTCCTTAAATACACCAATATTTCATCCACAAAGACCACCAAAACTGAATTCGGACACATTATATATATAATATTCGTTAATAAAATAAATAGTTTTGGTACATTATTAGGATTGAAAGGCATAACCACATACTAATAATAGCAATATCAACTTATAAAAGTTGTTTCAGAATATATACTTTCTACACCTACAACTTGTGATATCTTGAATATAGGTCAATTTTAGAGAACCAATGATATACCAAAAAAATATTGAAAATTTCATTAATGTGTGGAATTGGATACCGATTCATTTTCAATAACATTATTAATATAATAATAATCCAAACACATCCAAAGAGTTATATCCACATTTTGATAAACAAAATCACTGCTTCCCACAGAGATGTGCAAGGACGAATAAACCTATTTATTTCTAACTCCTCCAACCAAACATTAAATTCCATTAATTCTATTGGTTCTAACCAATATAAAGTAAGGGAAATAAGAATGGTCCTCAAAAGTATATGAATAATAAAATCCACTCCCCTTGTGAGTGCATTCCATGAGATATTTTCTAGAAAAACATCTGGAAACTAATAGATAACCAGTGGAAAACTTCTATTATATTTATATATATATATTACATCAATGGAAAAAGGAATTGTAGTAAGTGGTATAATGTTTTTCCATATTATGGTGCCAAAAATCCACTTACACCTACAATTAAATTCTCATGTTCTTTAAATATACACTTTATGCCACCATCCATCATGAAACATATGCTTCAAGTATAATAATTGATGTTATATTTGAGCAAAGTCAACCAATCCTTACCAAGGACTGTGTCATTGAAATCCATCTAAATCATAGATAAATCCCATACCAAATATTATTCATAATATGTTATATAACAATCTCTATACATAAAGGCTCAACATTATATTTAATGAAGTGGGGTTTGATGATTCAAAATAGAAGGTATCATTTAAAGATGAAAACCTAGAAAATCAATGAAACAAGAAGAAATAAAATAATAAGATGCAACCATATAAAAAACATGGTTAAGGGAAGATTTAAAAATAATTTTACCTCTCACCATAAAGAATCAAGATTAATATTTTAGAATCATTTTCTCACATACATATAACTATTTTATCACTACAATTTTTCTTTATTTACCTATTATGATTTCCCATGAATAGGAGTAATGGTACTCCTGGAATAACCATGGCTTGATATTTTCCTTAGATGATAATTATTATTCTTCTCTTATCATGTCAAATCATATAATGTCCATGACACATTATATATTTCCTAAACACTTGACTTGGAGAACTACAACAATAGTTCTAAATATTCCTTATCTGATTTAAATTGTGTCACGCTCTAGAGAGTGTTTTACAATCTCACTTAATGTGATCAAAAGGTCCAAATTGGAATCTTCCAATATTTCTATTGGGTTATGGAAAAAGATTATCTGATCCAAGAATCTCATTCTGAGTCATACCACTACCTTTGAAATGGTTTCTCCTATTTATCTTGTTCCATAATTAGAGCTACCATTATTTCCTATTTGTATCAACATCCTTCCTCCACCCATATTCATTAATATTTTTCTTTCTACCACCATCGCTCTATTAACCATTTCTGTATAATCTATTATACATAGCACACAAAGCTTCAATAGAATCTCATTTGTCTATCCTTATTAAAAAATTTGTTCATTCATGGACACACTAGCCATAACATCTTGTGAAAAGAACATTAAATTAATAATTTTATCCACTTACACATTCAGTGATTGTTTTTCATGATTTAAGCAGAAAACATATACCATTCTTGAAATTGTGAACATACGAGGATGTAAATTTTGGTTGAATAGTTTTTCAAAATCATCCCATTAAATTACATGTTCTAATTTATCCCAGACTTCTAAATCTCACCACTGGCATGACAGATCCTCCGAGATATACATCACTAACTTTAAATTCTTCTTTTCTGATGTGCTTTGGAAATCTAATATTTGATTCATCATATTCAGTGACACCACTTCCTTCTCGCATTCCAAATCACCCTAAATGATGACTTGATTCTGCTTCTGGAACTAAAGGAATGACCCACTTTACAAGCTACGTCCCCTATATTCCCTCTATCAATAGAAAAGAAAGACTATAAAATACTCTAAACTATCTATTGGTTCACCTAAAACTCAAGTGTAACCACATTCTCTACAGCAACTTCTAGTTGGCTTAGGCCTACATGGTTCCATTTTCTATAAAACAATTCCATAAGTATCACTCTCTAGAAACTAAAGTCATAATATTAAAAATTTACAACTTCAAAACTATCACAATAAGTCATTCCCAAAATTTTAAAATATTTGTTTTCATCCAATATATTGAAAACCACCATTAATTTGAAAATAAAATAATTTTCAAAATACCACAAACAAGCCATTTCCAGATTATCAAATTTGAAAACATTTTCAATACATTTAAAAAATAAATAGTTTTTCACTAATCATAAATATTTAATAAAAATAAAATATGCACTACTAGTGGTAATTCCATTATAACATGCATTTCATGCTCTGATAATTGGTTAAACCCTTAAAAATGAGATTACAACTCAAATAAGTTTTTTCAAAACACTTATGTACCTAAATCATTGGTAACATGATGTTTAATATAAAACAGTTAGCTATATCTGTTAATCCATTAAATTTCATGTCTGAATAATCCAACTCATTTCTACTATCCCAACTCAAGGATTAATAAATAATTAGTTTCCAAATCCAGGATTGACTAACTAATCCCATTTGTCCCAAAACGAATGATGAACCTGACTATGATGCAATTTATAACATCCCCTTCTTCATTTGTCTCCATCCAAGGAGGAATTACTACTAGGCCTTAGGAAGCATCCACAAGATGCAAAAGTCAGCAATAAATTCTAGGGGCTTCAATACGGCTGGGGATAATTTTCCCTTCGAAAGTAAATAAAATAAAAACCAATAACACCATGTCAAAAACAACTATATGATTTTAGATAATAATGTAATACAACTCAAATTAATACCAAAATATATTAAAACCAAGATACACCAATATAAATATCAGAGTACAAAAGTAGAATACTAAACCAAAATGGTCAAAGACTCAAAAGACATAGCTCAACAACTCTCAACATTCTCCATGCTCAAAAACCACAAACCAACACAAAGTATCAAGATACATCACTAAAGAAAAGGGATAGTTTTCATTTACCATTGTCTCACTAAATATTTATGAAAAAGAACCATTGTACCAAAGTAGATGGTGATTAATGAAACTTAATATATTTTCCCCATATTAATTACCTACTCACAACACTAGGATAGAAAACTTTAGCACAATTACATGATATAATTTACATAAAACTATTTAAAAATAGTTTATCATTATTTATCAAATCCAAATAAATTCCAACACAAAATAGTTTTCCAATAAATTTTTTTCCCATGTAATGAAATTAAAAAATGAATTTGACAATTTCACATTCCTTTTTGGGATACACATTTCATTCCAAATATTGACATATCCAAACATGAATGCCTAGATGAAAAATCCAAGATCATGATAAGTATCTGGTTGATATACCATGTTATCAAAAGGTTACCACATACCAGTGCACCAATGGAACACTCTCCTTCCATAGGGCCAAATCAATGAAAAATAAAACATTCCAAGATTATCCTGAAAACCAATTCCAAAATAATTGTGAAAAAAATTCAATAAAATAATATTTTTAACCAAAAAATGTCCACAAATAATTTTTCTATGAGTTAATAGAATATATAAATTTTAAAAAAATTCGACAAACCACTTCGTATAATAATTTCCACAATTTCAAAAATGATCATGAAGGATGGTTTCTACAAATCATTACAAAAAAATTTAAAAATTAATTCCAAGAAATTCAAAAAATATAAATACAAACATCATGTAATAAAAATACGTGTTGATAGTGAATCCCACTATCTAGGAAATTATTATGAAAATTATTAAGGTCACAAATGATTCAATAAAATTTGGTTGAATCATAAAAACCCCACCTTATATAATGTTTCCTAACAATTATATAGCCATATATCATCATGATTGTAATCAAAATTCATATAACTATCCCCAAGGGAACAGATCTATGAATATATTATAGAGAAGAAGAATAGATCTATGGAAACCCACCATGAATAGAGACTTACTAAGAAACCCAAACTTTAACACAATAATATTTTCCAAAAATCACTCTTGGTTCCAACATGAAATTTTCCAAAGCCTTTGGGAGAAGGAAAAACCAATTTTGGGCAAAAAAGTGAAAAATAGTTTTTTATGAGTATATCCAAATGAGATCATATTTTTTAGGATCTCAAAAATAATTGTGCATGATTGGGTCACAAAATTAGGCAAATCGCGCTTCACCCACTACCTCACAACACCCTTCACACAGTTTGATCACAATGATTGAAAAAACATGTTACAACCATGTTTTTATCTCTATTACAAAAATCACGCTTACCCCTAGGTAGCCTCCTGGTTTGGAAAAACCATGTTCTTAACTATGTTCCTACCCAATATCCAGTATATCACATTGAATTGTTTTTTTGAATGTTTCATGGTTTCTACTAACCATGCCCAAACCATGAAACTCCAGAAAATATCCCAAAACATTTAAAAATTCCTCCCAGATCAATTAGACTTCACCTAAAAATGTTATATACTAAGAATACATAAATAAAGGGTTACTATCTAGATAACTAAGGTGTTACAGTTTTGATCCATTTTATCAATTTCTAATGTAGTAACAAAACCACTAACTCTCGGTAACTGGAGTAAGGGAGTTACTATAAATATATATATAGTGTTATTCCTATGTTGATTTATATTAGCTCACATTAGAGGATAATGTTTTATTCAATTTTAATTGACTCCAAGTACAAGTTATATATACTTAACCTCATCTCATATTGAACATGTGTAACATAATGTGTTAATGATATTTTATAAACATCTCAAGATAATGGGTTTCATTTTACTATGTCTGTCACCTTGGGAAGATATAATTATTTTTAAAATAAGTAATATGGAATGTTCCACATCTATAATAATTATTAAAATCCCAATAAAAAACTCTAAATAATAACTTATCACTATTTCATGTTGGTAAACTCTTTTATTGGCTTAGTGGTGTAAAGTGGAACTCTAAAATTAATCTCATTCCAGGAATCTGAAAATTTAGTGTAAATGAATATGATATTAAAATGTTCTCCTTAATAGTTAATATATGAATTAGGAATATTTTTTTCCCTTTTGACCTATATATGTAATTATAATTTTATATTGATTAAATTAACTCTATCATTCATAGATTTCATTCCACCTTTCTTATCTTTCAATTTAATAACATTTTAGTTTTCTCTAAATCAATTGAAGAGAATTAAGGCCATAACACTTTTTTTAGAAATTTAAGGATACATAAAATTTATATAAATGTATATAAATTTTAATTCTGTGATAAAGAAGTAAATATTTTTGGTCATATTGTTTCGTAAAAAGGACTAGCAATAAATCATTAGTAGGATAAAGTTGTGATGTCTTGGAAAAATTAAAATAATATTTTAAAATTATAATTTTACAATATTTAGTAGGGTATTAAAAATAATTCATTAATTGTTTTTCAATTTTTTATTCATTGTTTATTACTCTGACAAAAAAGGATTAAAATTTCAATAGATTAATAAATTTTATAATTCTATTGATGAGTTAAAAAAACATAATGACCTCAACTCCAGTGCTAATTTT
Organism: Viscum album; assembly: GCA_963277665.1. Taxonomy (NCBI): domain Eukaryota; kingdom Viridiplantae; phylum Streptophyta; class Magnoliopsida; order Santalales; family Viscaceae; genus Viscum; species Viscum album. Next base: position 1,597,605,277 of record OY728130.1, on the reverse strand, counting down.
CTACGAGTATGGTGAAGGTTAAAAAATTTACTTATGAATAGTTTTTTTTGTGTTTTTCTTATATTTTATAGTAGAATGATCATGTATATATCTCCCCGGTTATTTCTATATGAGATAATTTTCCCTACCAAAAACATGATTTTGTGGCTGTGATTCAATGAAGATAAACAATAGAAGAATATCAACTTTGAGAAAAAACTTATTATTTATATAGATCATTAAATAATATAGTTTATTTTCTATAAGATGAATTTAAAACATTGCTTAAGATTATGGATACATTATATGTATACTTTTTAATTTGGTAAAGAGTATACACTTATTAAAGGGTTTTTTTCAATTCTCTTAATAGAAAATTAATATGTAATTTAGTGAATGAATAAAATAATGATATAATGTTGATGAATCTATGATATTAATTTCACATGGATGTGAAGAAATATAAGAACAATGTTTTCTTATACATTATACAAGTAACAATATCTAGGATTAATCACATTCCTCAAGAAAAAATGTAAAATTCAAATTGTCAATAGATTTTAAAGAAATTAAATTATGGGGAGACCAATGGTAATTTGTATCAATTTTATACTAGTATTTTTTATTTAGAAAAGATATTGGTGGTTCATAAATCCTTAAGGAAGAGGTTTTTAATCATAGTTATCATTAATATTAGGTTTTCAAGACCTGCAAACCAAAAATTTATTATCATCTTTAATTTCAGTATTGGTGTCCTAGGTTGATGTGTGAAATTATTGATTTTTTGTTCCATTAAATCTTGTATTTTTTTTTGAAATTTTAGAAAAAAGTGTATATTAGTTAGTTATAACCACATCCATTTTGTACAAAAAATGGGTGAGGTAAATAAAGAATTCATGATTTTTTACCTCAGTCACATAATATTTATATATTTTAATTTTTTATTATTTATTTGATGAATTATTTGTTGACGATCCCATTAATGAGAGTATGAAAGTGAAAAGTCCTAAAATTACTTTTAGTCATTAAATTATATAATTACATCAAGTACTCAATTTTTATTATCTCATACCAAGACACCATATTTAAATATCTATTTTGAAAGAGTGTAATAAGTGTATGAGAAGTTAGTTGGATATTATAATGACATATAATTATTATATCTGCAGTCAAATGGAGTAAGGTATTCATATTTTGGAATATATACTTGATGACTATACTATATATTTTAGTGGTTCTTGAGAGAAACATTTATCATTGTCTAAGTTATTTTATAATAAAACATTTTTATTACCTATAATAATATATATGTTTTATGTTCGTTATAGTTTATGAGGTTGGATACCTTTATGTTAGGATGAGTTGATAGAAAATTAAATTTTTATTAGAAAACAATTTTATGGAAAAGTGAGAAACCACATAAATAAACTAAGAGGAAATCCATAATAATAAATCACAAGATTTTTAAAATAGAATATATTCATATTCGGGGACTCCTCCCAAAAAATCACCAAGAGATATAGTACACCTAAGCATCTTGTTTGTCGATAATGAATTCTTCAATGAGGTCTTAAAACTTGTCCTAATTTTGAGAATAATCCTATTTAATTATCTTACCTTCATTGAAACCCCTTATTAGAATAATGTCTTTCTTGTTGGCCCATGCTACTTTCTAACTATTGACATCCACCTAAAGTGCCCTTCCCATCATTTTGTCTGCCTCTTCTTGTATATCATTGATGTAAATAAACTCCTCAAATATTTCTTATTTTGAGGGTTAAATAAACAAGTTATCCAAAGGGATCCCATTAATATTAAAAAGGGTTGAAGACCAACATTCTAACTCCTTGGATTTGATTTTTCCCCTGAACTGGACCCCATTGGCTTTAAAAGATTGGAGTAATCCTTGAACCCTTTGTTTTTCTTCCCTAAAGTCAAGATGACATCTCTCGAGTTCTATCAAGGGGGAACATCATCTACATCATCCCATCCTATTATTTGAGACTCAGTGAAATTAAATTGTTATTATGCCAGACCCTCTAGACCTGTAAATGAGTTATAGATTTGAATAACCTCCTGTATCTGACATAGTCCTGCGACCTAGTTCCCCACCAGATCTGAATGGGTGCCCTCAATATCCATCATTCTATTAGAATCATTGGGTATCCCTTCCTGAACCTGCCTCACCTGAGAAAAAACATACTATTTTTCTTCCAACTCCACTGGATAACCCTACTTGGGGGAAGCATTACAATCTATAGAAATGTCCTCCCATGGTTCCATAACAATATCTACCAACCCATATTCACTCGTACCACTCCTAGGACACACCAAAACCACATAGAAGGAACCCATGTCTTTGGGGCCTTTGATAAGTTGAGAAACAATATAACATCGTGCCCGCGACCACCTAAAGGATCATTAGGAACCGGATGGTCCCATGCTCTATAATCCTTCTCCTCCACCAAAATTCACTCCTCCAACATAACAGCCATCAGCTGTTGAGAATAATTCAAATCCTTTATCAACTGATTCATACTCACATTCCCACAGATACTGTACACAGGATAATTTCCTATTTCCCCATCATTCTCATGTTCTCTAAACCCATGTATATAAGTTGCCAACTAATTTTGAAACAAATTACAACTAGAGAAAAAGTTGACCCACAATTCATAAACCACTAGCTGCCTACAACAATATTATTTTTCTATTGTGATCCCAACAGAATTAGGAGTCGATTTGGATTCATCAACTTCAACATATACACATGGGTAAACAAGATGACACACAAATTTGGTGCAACTATTAGAGCACATGTACCTCCCTATAAGGTACTCAAGCTTCCTAACTATAGAAGGATTTTGGAATATAAGGGTATGGTTCGGGATACTCACCGATATATCCACAAAAGGGGAGTCACATTTCCTATGGAAGTTATAGGAATAGAAGGAGAGGTAGAAACATGACCCATTATAGTTTTGTTGACTATTGAACCATTCTATTTCATATATTCTTACTTAATGAACCCAATCACTATGTTATTTTTTTCTAATAAAACCTAATAAATCCTATTCCTATAAATCCTATTTTTTAAAAAAAACAAATATAATGATTCTACCAACTACCCTCTTTGAGACAATCGAGAAAAGAATGTCTGATTTAGTTGTTCTGTGGTTCAATTAAACTCTTCTAGTGAAAAGGGAATATTAGGTATTCCATTGTATATATCTGGTACTTTAGGGAAGAGAAAGAATTACCGGAATGATGAAATAAAATTTGTGTTGGAGAAAGGGGATAAGGTGACACTCCTCCCTTGAAGGATGAAAGAGGTCCCTCACCAACTGGTGGGGGAGGGACTAGCCCATTTTATACCATATTCATTGATTAAGAGAAAACATTGTGGCAGCCCCCCCCCCCCAAATCTCATGTTCTAATAAGTGAGTGTTTATTATTGGGACTGAACATTGTGTCATAAAGGAAAAAATTAAATATATTTCATTTTAAAAATATTGGTAATGGTTCATATCCACTAGAAATTATTTACATAATTATTTATTCAACCCATTGATTTTTTTCATTAGAGATTAGGTACTTCTCAAGGATTCTTCTTGAATAGGTAATTGGATATTAGATAATGAAAGTATGTTTATTCTATGATATTTTAGATGAATTTAGACCATATGAACACTTTTTAATTTTGAGTAACATATATTCTTAACTCTTTAGATTTAAAATATATTCCATGTAGCTCAGTTGAAGAAGTGGCCCCCACTCATATCATGATGTTTACTAGAATGATATACAATTAGAACCAGATGATAAGTCCATAAATAATTTTTTTCTTCTTGATTATAAATAAGGGGTTTGAGTGAATTGGATCATTACTATAAATTATGGAAGCATAAAAATGATATCTATGAGACTTGAGAATGTGATATAATGATATGGAATAAATTGAAAAGTTATTTTTATATATAATATTATTGATGGATTTTCAAGTATATATAGTGAAATGGTTGGAAGAATTGGGACTCCAATAATGTTTTTAGTATGCATTTATTTTTTTATATATTTTTATGTGTTTTATGGAGTTCTGGACATGTATGTATAAATATTAATTCTTAAAATAGTGTTCATGGTCAATATACATGGTTGGTGGGAAGTACCATACCACTATAAAATGTGAAAAAATTCAGACTAATAGGGAATTCCTAGTCTAATGACCCATCAAAGTGACCATGTAGTCAGGCTATGCATTTCACTAAAAGGATATTTTTTTCATTTAAAAATCCTATATTTATTTTATATAACAAATATTACTCCTATTTAAAAATCATTTATCATCTATATGGATGCTCTATGGTTATTTTAATTCCAATTTTTCTTTATTATATGTTTGGTGGTTATTCCATTGTAAAATATGAAGGTATGAGACTTAATTTTATTTTCTTTTCTATCCTCACTCTCTTTTCACCATATTCTTATTATATATTTCCTTAAATTACCATGATCCATGATCCAGAATTCATGATTATTTTTTGTATAAATATTAATATTTTTATGTCTTGCCTATGTGGGATTCCTCATTTATCTTAATTTATATTTATTTTAATAAATTTTAAAGATTTTTCTTATCTAATTTTGTTGATAAAATATATATCATTTCATTTACAAATATCTAAATTCATGGGTAAAGTAAATTTGTTTTTTCAATAAATCTAAACATACTTTTATATATTTAGCTATGGATTGTGAGATTATTAATTTTATTTTGAAGGTACATGTGTTCTTGAGAAAAAACACATATTATATATTGAATTTCTACTATTAATTTTTTCAAATGATTCAAATTGTTCAATTTGATATCAACTATGATTTTATTATGAAATGTTATTGCACCCATACTGTTGATATTATATACTAATAATTAATGTTATAAGAAATTACAGGATAATAATAATTATTGTTTTATTTGATTGATATAATTTTTGAGGTGGACATGGGTAATAATTTAATTATAGAACTTATTTCTAATTGGTGATGTTTTATACCTCATTATGGTAATAAATCCCAAATTTTTTATGTTCTTATTATAGTGATGGAAATAAATGATTTAACTATAATAAACACTATTAGTTATGATATTTATATAGCTAATGGATACCACTATTTATGATTTCCCTCTAAATATTATTGGTACCTAATTAGTCATCAATTAATAATGTTCTTTTGTTATTTCACATCACCACTAATTGGATGGATCCATTTTTCAAATTATGGTCATGAATTATCCATAATGCATAGTATCCTACCCCTTAATATCTTCCCCATTGTATGTTAGATTTTAGAAGCCATTTATTATTTTAAAATTCTTTATAAATCATTAATATATAGTTTAATTCAATGTGAAATAATCCTAGTTTTCAAAATAAATCTCTTATAAAAAGTGATTATTTTTTACATAAATTTTTTTAAAAACCTTTTTTGGGTTTTGTAACTAAATGTAATTTTCTATAATAACCTGGGGTTTCGTTCATTTTATTACAGTCACAATATATATATATATATATATATTCAAATTTAGGATTATAATAACCTAGTTATCCATGATAAAGAAAAGTAAAATGTCCCTTAAACTTTTAGTGGTGTTTATTTATCTTTATGTGGTTATTATTATAATGAGTTATGGGAGTTTAATATGATACACATGGATATGAAATTAATTCATTGGTGTTTTGGTATATTTTGTTTTCATTTTTGGTTATTGTTTATGAAGTTACTTATCATCCATGCATGTCAATTTTTTTATTTTTAAATTTTAATTACTTGTGATAAAAATTTTGGCTATATGTTGATGATTTATAAGATGTTTGGATGATTTTAAATAATTTTTTTATATATATTATTTTTTTAGTTTTATTCTCTGCCTTTTTTCATGAATTTTATTTAGATAGGTTTTTTTTCATTTAGCATCGTATGTCCAATGTATAGAAACTTAATGACAAAGAAAGGAAAGGTTTCATTTTTTTCAATGTTTATTGAGAGTGAAATCACTCCCATGAGTAAATAAATGATTCCCTGAAAAATTATGGTAGCCTATTGAAATTAAAATTATGTTTTAGGACATATTTAATACCTTATTGATTATCCATATAAGATAAAAATAGTAGGTATATTACATATTTTCATTCAATTATGTTTAAATTTATATGACCACATCATGTAATTATGTAGAGGAACTTGAGAAATTTGGGATTGAATTATTATTAAATAATACCAATAGTAAAAAAATAGGAGTAACTGAATGACATGGTGGTTAGGTAAGAACACGAAACATAATAAATTGTCATTGTTTGAACCCCTCACAAGACTATAGTGAAGTACACTATGACCGTCCACATTTTGATGGTTATAATTGAGGGAATAATATAATAAATATGTGGATAATTACCCTTTTATATCATAGAAATGAATATAATTCCACTAATCAATACTAAGAAACATAAGTCTAATAAGACCAAAATAATAACTATGATATGAATATGAATTAAATGATATAAAACAAAAAAGTATGACAAAATTAAATATCAATAGATTAATCTATAAAGAACATATTGACTCCAACAATGTTAAATATTAAAAATATCATGATCTAGAAAGGTCCTACCCGTTCTATAAAATTGACCTCCAAATAAAAAATCATTTATTTAAATGTATTTAAGTTAATAAAATTAAAATAAGTAAGTTCCTAGAAAAATACTATAATTCAAATGTGAATAAATAATGAAAAATAATTAATTAATATATAGAAAAAATCACTCGTTTCAAATACCAAGTGAACTATATAAACAAATAATATAGAACCCACTATCTTTAAATTTGTATATAATATATGTATTGAAAATCATGAAAAAATAACAATGTAGTTCTACATAATTCACTTCCCCCTATTATACCCTTTATTATTTCCTAAGAGTATATGGCAATGTTTTTATATCCCTTCTATTTTAATATACTGTAACATTATATGAATACCACATATCAGAACCACAAAAAACAAACCACATACCACAATCATTACCTATACATACCATAACAAATACCATAACCTTATACAAATGCATAACATAACCATACCAATACCATTACCAAGAGAGAGAGGATATTAGAGCTAGTATTCAGCCATCCATTTCACATGAAACCTAGTAATGTTTGGGGTAGTGGTTATGTTATGCGGTGCCATCCATTTCACATGCATCATGGATGTTACTGGTCTACTAGGAACTAAAAAACATATTTGAGAATCAGTTAGGTTATCCCACTTGGGTAAATGTGTATAAGAATTAAAAAACATACAATGATATATATTTTAATGAAAATATAAACCTAGGGTCTTTGTTAAATAAATCTATCTCTATGAAATTGAATAAACATGAATATTTTACCTCAAGGCCAATAATTTATTTAATATTTTAATAACTCTATAATATTTGAAAAATATTTTAATTTATGTCTTGGGAACACAAATTACAATTTTGTTAATTTATATATTGAAAAAAAACTCTTTTTAATGTGAGATAATTCTTATATTTCCCAAAAAATATCCAAATATGGAAATTATATCACTATTTTTATTCATTTGATTATAGGTTTTATCTTAGAGTAGTCAAATTTATGATTTGGTTTTAGCCCCCAGTTCAAGATCATTTGATTCTTTAAATATCTAGATAACCCCTTTAATTAAAATATTTTATTTTATTAGAAATTAATCTAGGGAGATAAGTGGATTTTTAATTATTTTATGACAATCATATTTATTCATCATTTTAATGTGATCTTGAGGTGGAAATGAACATCCATCGAGATATGAATTATGTTAATTTTTTTTCGTTATTCATTATTCATGTAGTGGAAATTATTTATTCCAATTTATTTGTATTTATGTTTGGGAACATATTATTTTAAAAATAATTATATTAAATTTTTTATTTTTGTGTGGTTTTCCTTGATAGTCTGAGATAATTGGAGAGGATATGTGGATGAACTACCATCAGAACCAACCGTAAACCCACCTTGTAATACTCATATTTTCATACCAATATTACATCACCTCTATCCAAGGGTGGTTCCTATAATGTATTTAGAGGAACTAAACTGTTACATTGTCCCATTAACATCTCCTTCCATCCATCTAGGTCTTACACATATTTACTATAATGAATAGTACCAGCAGAGTCCTTCACGTTGGATGGTTGTTTATGATGTGGTTCAAATTTAAGGAGGAAGAACTAAAGTATGGTTTTTGAAAATATATAGGTGGAATAATTTCCTCATGCATATAATATGGTATAGATGGTGGTGAAATTGGTTCAGGTAGGTGAGGTTCATATGAAAACATAGAAACTGATGCAAATTACTCTGAGAATGGGACTGACTATGGATTTAGTAGGGGAAGTCTTGGGTTAAATAACTCATGACATATGATAAACTAAGGAATGAGTGTAAGATAAACCCATAATGTGGAAAGGGAATAATTAAGGGAGATACATGCTTAATCGAACTAGTATTCTTCACATCAATGCATCGCCCATGTTGACATTGGCGACACATTATGAACATGAAGTAGTCCAAAACAAGCCCATGGTTCATGTGTGATTCACTTATGGGATGAAATTTATTTAATTATTCATGATGGATATTAAGGATATCTCAAACTCATTCCTCCCATAGATGTTTGGTCATTACATGGCCCTAGATTAAGTCTGCTCTCATCAGAACACCTGATAGTGGGGTGTGCCTAGTTCCATGTTCCCATACCCTTATCCTCCCATGGGTAGACTTGATCCCTGATGGATACATCCCAACCATTGAAGAAATAAATATATAACCTAAAGGGATTTTATGTGTCCCATTAAATTCTCTCTTGGAATAATTTCACCACATTTTACATGATTATAGAATCAAAAAATGGTTAGTAATTTGTGAGTGTTTTCTCAAATTGATCATCATGGAAAATTCATTTTCTCTCTTAATATCCATTAGTGAGTAATTATAAATATTTTTATGATTTTATATCTATAATTATGATGATTGGTTTTAAGAAAAACATTGGAAATAGGCATGATGATTAGTACACCCATTGCGATGTACAAATTATAGGGTTCCTCTCCCATATCATCTTGGATTTAGAAATTTGCGATGTAGTAAAAAACATGGCATGAATGGAATATTTATAGTTTTGTCTTTGACGAAGTGATACATATACCACATATGGATTAGTAAAATATATAGTATTTTTCAATATCTAGGATATTATATAGTATCATACTAAACTACATTACATAATGATATGGAAAATCATTAGGCATGACTACGACTTGGACATAGATCAATTATAACCATTTTTCAGGATACCATGAACAATTGGAATATTCATGAGGCACATTGCTAGGACCACCATGAAAGATTCTAGTTGAAGCAAAACATGTGTGTTACCTATGTAATATGCATTTCATATAAGAGGATAAACAATATTGGGAATGGTTTTTTCATTTACTAGGGTATCCAATGGTTACAAATACCCTAAAGGCATGGATGGGGATATTCAACCACACTTTGTGTAAGAAGAGTGTAAAAATGTGATATGAAAGGAACTTAGAATCATGTTAGGTGTCAATGTCTAATAGTGAACAAAAAGGATATTCTCAATTCATAGAGTATAGATGATGGCTAAATATATTTTAATAGGTATGCATCGATGTTGATTTTTGTCATGGATTACATCTTGGGGTAAAATAAAAATGATTAAAAAAAGTATTCCAATTTGCTTACTTATTGTATTTATTTTTATCAATACAATAAACACCTAGTGTGAGTTTTTCTAATATGATATATTCCAAAGTGGATAATCATTATAAATAATTATGAGTTGAGTGGGTATCAATAGGTATTCATTTTTTCTTTTATAAATTATATTCAATCTAGTTAAGGTTGAATCTTCAAATATGGTACTTAATTATGAAATGGAGTGTTATTAATACAATACATGGTTTCTTGAAATCTTATGGGTAATTTATAATGTATGAGAAATTGTCTTGGGGGAAACAAATAAAGCATTGGGGATGGTCTAGGCTACATGCATGCTTTGGGGGTGTTAATGTGCTATTATGTTGTAGACCTAAAAAGCGATGGTGATGAGGATAGGGTCGATCATCTTAGAGGAGAAATGTTGGATGGATTATCTAGATCATAATTCAAATAAAATCACTTATATAAAACTACAAATAACAATTGATGTCATTATTGAAAATTTATCAACAAACACATGTCTTCAAAATGTAACATGAGAAATTTATTAAATAGTTTTAATTCATAATGTTCAAAAAAACAAGGTTTATTTTCCTCATAATTTTTATTTAATTTAAATTGAATAATTATAAGATTATTGACAATTTAAATTTGAAAAATATTTTTTAATCTTTAAAACCCAACGTGGTTAAGTATTACTGATTCCCATTTTTTAACATTGCACAAAAATTCTTGAATTAGTTATATAATGAGTAAAATGATATTTTATAACCAAATTAGAATTTATTTTAATCATTAAACAATCCAAATTCAATGATATTAAATTTAGTCACCAAAAATATGATATGATATTAAAATGTGACTATTACCTGAATATTTTCATTGAACGAGTCAATTAGATTGATAATTATAGTTAAAAATAAGGAAAATCAGACTTTATTAGTCACCTATATTAATTATAGAGTTTGATTTACCCATGTTAACCAAGGGAATTAGTAATAATTTTTATGCATGGGGTTAGACACTACCTTGATCACTTATTTGACACTCAGGTAAAGAACCCCAAGACGATGAATGAGATTAGAAATTCCACAATTATATAGGATGGGGTTCCTCCACTAATGGAGTTAAGCCTTTATCAATTATTATAAGTATAATCAGAATGAAATGGGTCCTTGATTGGGGTTAATACTAAATAAATTGATATGCTTGCCTTGATAAGTCATAGATCCCACACTATGGTTTTCGAGAGGTGATATTATTCTCATGAATTCGAAAGGTTTTGGAATTTTGAGTATTTTGATTTACCCAAAAAAATTAATTTCTTTATGAAATATAATCCTAGAAGCACTAGGTTGTGATATTGGGACTTCCAAACATCAATGGTTTTTGAAACCCTTAAAGCATTGATTAGTTCTTTCCTATATTTGGTTACAAGATTATTTTTTTTCTCCTTTAATTTTCTTCTGAGAAATCATACTGTATGTTTTCATTCAATCCATTTCAAAGGAATTCATAACCACATTTGTTGTCTAAATTAAAATAGAGTGATTTTGGAGGATGTGGAGTTAGAGTTATATGCTCATATTGTACCTTGACAATGAAAAATTCTATCGATTTTAATTTCTAGATTTTATATGATGATACAGAGTCTTTTTTAATTGTATTTGGTCTTTAAATATTTTAGAATATCAATTACATATATTTACTTTACTTTTATTATTTTACTTTTTCATACTATCATGGATGATTATCATCTGTTACATGTATATTATCCAACAATTTAGAAGTTATGTCTTATATATCATTATTTATGGTTGGATTCATTTGGGTTATAGATATGTGGTTTTGTTGTAGGTTCCTATGATAATGAACCCAATTTTTGATAAACCTTATTTGTTATATTACCCATCCCTATGACTATTGGATGTTTTTTTAGATGGAAAACCAGCCTATCTACTATCCCAAGTGAGACTATGGTCATGTTGTTTGTGTCAAACATCACATCACATATATCATCATATTCAAACAACTACCAATTCCATATCTAAACATATAAAAACCTATCACAACAACAATATAGTAAATCCCCAACTACTATATATTTCTTTACACTTAAAAATTCAATACCAATTCCACATTATGATTTATTAACCACTATGTTTTAACATTATAATAACTTTAAATATTTTCACAGAACCTATTCCAAATTGATAAAAACATAATTCACTAACCATTTTACATGAAAATACTTAATCCTATTAATTCAACTTATTTAATTAAATACCCCATATATTAATAAAAAATAAATAAATATTTTTTATTTTCACTTATTGATTACATTAAATTCACATAAATTACATAAATTTAGTTTTGAAAACATTTTGTTATATATTTCAATTACTAAATCAATATTTTCATTTCCTAATAAATTACCAACTCAAATTATAATATGAATTCTATATAAAATAACTTAATTATATTATAATATTTTTTTTCAATATGTAATCCATAAAAAATTATAGTTTCTTATAAAAATTCACAAAATAGTTTTTTATCAACATAAAATTCACATCTTATAATTTCATCTACTAAATCATAATAATCATTATATTCTTTTTTTTTTACTTTTTTTGATTCCTTCTATCATAAACCCTAAACATTAAAATTGTAAACCTCATTTAAAAATAACAACTTAAACCTATTTTTAGTCATTTATTAAAATGACATTTTCTATAGATAACATCTCATAAAAATATTTTTAAAGGTCATAACAGTGTATATATATATATATACCACCACACATTTATATCCCTCCATTGTTTCCAGTTTTTTTATAATTACATTGATCCTATATGTATACTAGACAAAACAAAACCATGATAAGTATATATCAACAATATTTAATGAATGGGTGATATAGAAATCTCCAACATCAAATTATTATTGTACCATTACATGATCAATAGATGAACCTCAATGTTTATACCATGAAAAACCATGGAATATTATACAATGAGTCATTAATCATTTGATATTAATCCAAAATCACACACCTTTAAAATCCAATTTCATAGAACCCATAATATTACGAAAATTATTGTTTAAAATAGAACAATATTATAACATTGATCCTTTTAAATTTAGTCTGAAAATTAAAAAATCACAATAGTCCACCTAAAATATAATTATAAAAAGGAAGTCAATTCTACCACATAGAGTAACCATATGATAGAGGGGGTTGAATGAGAGGAAAAATGGTACCAAAATTTATATTTAATTTGGGGGGATTTATGTATAATGCGGTTTCATATACTACATTAGTTTTTAGTTTAGTCAATGATGATTATAAAACAGAATTGTATTAAAAAATATCTCCCCTTAAATTTTACTAACCATTTTATTCTCAAAAAATCATATTTAAATAAATCAATGACATACACTAAAAACCACTACATGTGTTCTTAAATTTATTTTCAATCCACATGATAAAACCATGATGTATATTCCATAATATTTATCATTATTATAAATTATAAGCAACCTCATTTTGTTTCATACATTTGTTGAATAAATATATCCTAAAATATATCAACCACACAAAGTAATAAAAATATATGTTAAATGTACATCATTGTAGGAAACAAATAGTGTAACATGCTTCATGTGGTGACCAAATATACCATCATAACTTCTATAAACCCATGAAAAAAACCTGGGATGAAAATCTAGAACAAAAATGAGGAAAACAACATCATAATCACTTTATTCCAATTTGAATTTCAACACAAATACAAAATTTCCACTCTTTATTAATAGTCCACCTATATACTCACCCCCATATCCATGACTAAAAAATCATAATTTAGTAGAGAAAGAAAATAGCATACTCTATATTACATACCTTTATAATTATTATCATTCTTAGTAATAATAAAAAAATATAATGAAATAAAAAATAAAATCATTTACCATTAGGTAAGATAACTCCTATAATATGAATCCCAAGAATAAAAAATACAAACATGCTATTTAATAGAATAAGTCCCACTGATGAATTATATAGTTCTTCCCATAACATATAACATAAATAATATTAACCACAAATAAAAAATTGAAGATTAATTTAACATATCATATATTCAACTGACTGCACCATTTACATCTCATACCTTTTCCCTCTATCTCATCTAGATAAATACCCAAAAACACACAAACTACCACATATAATACATTCTAAATTCCAAATTTATTTTTTGAATGAAAAATAAATAGAAAACCCCTTAACATAATTTATTATGAAGAGATTAAATTAATTAAATATATAATATCATTTTGTAACCCTTTTCTAGCATTACCTCACTCTGTTACACAATGCCACGTATAGAAGTCGAGAAAAATAATTTTTTAATAAATATAAAATATAAAATAAACTCATTAAAAATAGATTATTTTATTTTGAAAAAATATATTTATAATAAACCAAAGTAACATTAAAAAAACCTTTTTTAATATACATGAAAATTTTAAAAAATATTACTTGTCTTTTAAAAATATTTTTATATTCATGTTAAGATATTCTCTATGTGGCTAAGTTGGGTGGTTGGGATTTGAGGGGTTTAAGGCATGCATCACGGTGTTAAGTCCCCAAACATTTTCTATGTTCTTGTGTGGGATATAATGAAAAAAATTATGTTCATGTAAAATGAAACTTCATATGTGATATTAAAAATAGTTAACATGGACTTAAAAATAGAAACAGTAATGAGATTCAACCACATTAAGTCATTAATGAAAAATATATCCATTGAAATGTATCTTGAAAAAAATTATCAAATTATAATTTAAAATAACAGATCACTCTAAATCGTTTTCATGAATAAAATATAACGACCAACCTATAACATACTAAAAACAACAAGAGTTAACCAACTATACCATATATAATCACACATCGGGTTCTCATGATGCTATTAGGGAAAGTTAATAAATTATATATGTAGAGACCCAAATCTTGACGTACATGGACATTACATTACTTTTGCAGAATACTTAGTACATAACAAAAACACACACACAAGGACCATAATAGTTTAGTGTCTTTGGAAACTCGGAATATAATCTTCTAATCGTGGTGAAAGATCTTCAACATCTCCCATAAAGATCTTCCTTTTTTACCTAAAACATTTCTTTATATCCTGGGGAAAAGAAAACATAAAATGGTGAGCTGAAATGCTCAGTAAGGGTAAACAAAAGAAATATCAATCACATCATATTCATAAGAACATAACATTTTGGAAATCTTAACCTGCAAAAGAGATCATAATATCATAACATGGGATAAATCATAGTAGTGAAATGTAATCCCAATAATCATAACATAAAACATGAAACTTTGTGGCATACAAAAAAAATCATAGAGAATCATTTCTTATTAGTCAAGACTCATTTCCAAGACTATCTTAGTGGACAAAGTCCATTTTTGAACCGAGTTCACTCCTCATTTCAGTCCTGTTTCACTGAACCAGTATAACCTGCCATTCCAGCCATGTCTATCTCATGAGATAAAAAATCTTTACCCAATGAATTCGAGGGAGATATAGGTCCCAACCATCTCATAATGATACCATTCTTATGTGTGCCACAAAATCATAAATCATACATCATTGCATAACCCATGTAGTAAAAATGGGATTCTTAACCAACATGATATCATAAAACAATTCATATAAGTTAAAGAAATTCATAAAAATAATTCCATCACAACATAATAAAATCAATGTAATAATAGGGATAGAAACAGAACCCTATATTATCTTAGATAGAAAATAATTTTGATAAAGCACTGGAACTCCATTCTTGAGGAAAATATCATTTCTACTTCAAAAACATTTTCCTTTATTTAACATGTCATACAATTTTAATCTAAAAGAAGTTTATTAAAACTAAACTTGAATCCTTGTAAAGGAATCTTCTTGAAAATAATGTTTTAAAAATCCATTCATGCCATATAAGTTAAAAAAACATTTTCTCGTACTTTTGTTGGAAAATTCAAAAATTACCTCGTACGAAAAATGACAAAAGATTCCATTCATATATTTTACTAAAAATTCAACAAAGGGTAAAATTGGATTTAAACAATTGTAGGTGGATGGAACAATATTAAATATTGAGGAAACATGGATTTGGATGATAAAATACACCCTAGTAAATACCAAATTATAAACAATCTCGGATAAAATGAGATTATGATATTTTCCCTTACCTTAGGTCAGATATGCTTCGTACGTATCCGAACCTCCTGTATAATAATTTAAATAATGTCATTGACTTATTACAGAATCATATTCATTGTTATGATATCATATATGGTTCACTTATGACTTTATATTACCCGTTCTTTTGTAAATTCCATGTTAAAGAGCGTTTTGGGTAAAATCGTTTCATTTGTCATCCGTGTTTTGACTTGTAATTATTCATATGATTACATAGATCATGATTACTTAATTCCAGAATATAAAACATGATTTATATATAATATATATTCATAATATAAATATATATAATAGATCGATAAATGGGAAGAAATACACCGTTCATGGAGACGATAGGCCGTACGTACGCATGAACGTTGTTTTCGTTTCCTCATTGAATTGAATGGAATTAATTGGATGACATACATATATATATATACATAAATACAATATCATTATTATGTCATATATTTCATGATTACTTATTATATATACTTTATAATCATTTATGAATGGTTAATCATTGAGAGTGAATCTCATCGCGTCGTGGAGACGGTATTCCGTACGTACGCACGAGCGATGATATCGTTCCCATGATCGTGGAATTTTATTGGAGTGTATGTATACTATTACATAATGAATATCACTTTACAATAATCATATATAGTTATTATTTACACCATTATACCCATCCATGTAGGGTGGTGGTGGAAAATAGATTACACCACGGTGTGGAGACGGTATTCCGTACGTACGCACGCGCGGTGATTTCGTTTTCCGTAGGATGGATAGATAGTGAAATAGGGTTGTTTCATACTTATAATAACATATCAGTATATGAGTGATACTGATGTTATTACTTCATAATGAAACAACCTAATAAGAAGAAGTGGAAGAATAGATAAAGGTGAAAGAATCGGTAACGGACATTACCTCTTCTTTGAAGCGCCTCTTTGAGACCTCCACTTAGGGCACTAAAATTGGTCTTTTAAGAGGACCAGGACCTCTAGGATGTTTCTAGGGAAGTGGATAAGAGAATTGGGCCGGGTTTGGATGAGCTTGAAGGCTCAAAGTGGTGTGAGGAAGAGAGGGAGGAGGTGCCCTTTTATAAGAGAGGAGAGGGGCACCTTTGGAATAACTAAAAATATTATTTTATTATAAGATCATATTCGGTTTTTAAGAGCTCAAAATTGATTTATTTAGAATCTAAGGTGGGTATGGGTCGAAATACTCTCATCCAATAGAATTTATACATGATTATTTCATTATATTAACCTTATCTTTTAGTTTTAACTCTTAGTTAATTAGATTGACATTTACCATGTCACTTTGTATTTTTATATTATATAGTTAATAAACTTACCATATACATCCAAGATACCCCCAAGTGGTCCATTAATAATACACCTATCATGATATAAGTATCTTGGCCGAACCTTAGATTTTTAGGAATGAAATAACAATCAATAATATTATATTTGTTTTAAAAATTATTTTATGTCAATTTTGACACTATTCAATAGATGATGTTTGTGAAACTCGTAACAGAATGATTAATTCGAAATAAGTTAATTAAATCAACAATAACATGTCATATTAACATAAAAAATTATTGTAATTCATAAAAAGTCTCAAATTACATTTATTTGGGTATTTATAACATCAATTATGTCAATATTTCATTAATAAGATAATTACTGCATCATCATTGTGTCATAAATAAATTAAATTATTTAAAGTCTAAAAATTACAAATAAAATATCATTATGTAGGAAAGCTTTTTATCGTTCTAATGAATATTTATAGTCGAATTTATCTTATGTATAACCCCATATTAAAAATAATTTACTTATTAAACATTGATTTTAACTATTTTAACCCTTCGTTAAATAAATTAATAATAAATGTCCTAATCTAATCCATGTGGGCCTAAGTGGTCATATTTTATTCCTAAGGTTGTTTTTGATCGAATTACACTTATATAATAGAATTAGGACATGTGTTAGGGTAATAATAATAACATTTTTACCCTTAATTACCCTATTTACTTTTAACCGTGGTAAAAAAAAGTAAAAAGTTACTATTCACCAATAATTATTTTCATCTCATTGAACCACATTTTACTTACTAACATCAATGGTGTGTCTAGGATTTTTGAAATTCCACTCACAGAAGCGGTACAATTATGTTTTATGAAAAAATTCCGTTTTTTAACTACCACTTAGTGGTTTCACTATTCATCAAAAAATGAAAGTTTCCAGAAAAATACCAAAAATTAGGCCTAAGCTATCTTTGATATTATGAATTCAAAAATGGTGTTTATTTTACCAAATTCAAAACATATCATTTACATTAACTAATTTAAAAATTAATTCCTGTCGTCAAAACAGATAGCGTGTTTTTAATAGATAATAACTATCAAAAGATTGACACTTGTTTATGTCTGGTTTAAATGTGAAATTACATCTAGTGAACAACATTGTATTAAATTGTAAAAATATATTCTAAATATACATTAAAACCACTCAAATTAATAATTTATCACTATTAATTATTTCGATTAAAAAAGTTGTTTTTAATTAAAATTTAGTAATTTTCACTATTCATTAGAATATGAATGTTATCCGAAAAGTACCAAAATTTCACCCTAAGCTAATTTCGATATTCCGAATCGAAAAATGAAGACCATTTTGGAAATTAAAATTTACAAAATTTCAAAAAGTGGTTATTACTATTCATAACAACTAGTTTTAATAATAACATATCTTTGTTTAGTGAAACTCGGTATTGCATACTACACACGCTATCGAGGAAGGTCGTGATTGCGTGTAATGCAAGGCAAGTCAAGGATGCGTGTTTTGCAAGCTGCTTTTGGTGTAGCATAAAACAAAAGACATTAATGAAATTAAAAAGAATATTTTTCATAAAATCTTGGGGTGTAACATTCTACCCCCCTTAAAATGAATTTCGCCCTCGAAATTCGTTGGGGTTATAAATGGTTTACTACTCGAAAGTTTCTTAAATAGAAACCCACATCGTAAGAAGGAATACCAAAACATGGCTTTAAAAACTAATGTATGAAATTTAACTGTTACCCAAATTAACTCATGACTGGGTTTCCACGTAGGAGAACATAGGTGAAAATATGGATATGGAAGAAAAATCTAACCATCAAGTTCCGATGGATAGTGGTAGAGAACATGGCTATGAAAAAGCCATCAATCACAAAGCCATAAATTTGTGATGATCTAAGGTACCATTTGATTCATCGGATATAAGAGCACTAGGACAACATTTTTGGTTTTCAATATCATTTCCCTAAAGTTAAAAATTTTAAATTAGAAGAAATACTTGCTTGATTTTGGTACAATCTCACTGTTGTTCGTGAATTGTACAATTTCCACATCATCCCTTAAAGAAATGAAGTTGAATTTGTTATTCGTGATGTGTTAGCAGATCATGTGATAGAATGATGGGTTATTCCTTCTCTTTCAAACAAAAGGTTACCAAAAGTTATAAGTCCATCTTATAGTTAGATTAATCGTATATGGTTCCAAAAATGAACTTATACTTCGTATATCATACCGCTTAATAAAATAAAACTAGTTTCTACTAACCAGGGACTTCATGTGGGCCAGTGGTAGGCGATAAAGGCTAGTCACACTTCAGTTGTGGGTTCGATTCCCACAGCCTTGTCCGACGTGATGGGTTGTCGTCCATCCTGCAGGTTGTCCTTTTTCTAAAACTATATTACTATAACATCCCATCAATAATATCGAAAAAACATATAACCTTAAACAAAACTAACTTATGTCCAAATTAATCCATTCCAATCTTTTGGCTTATCCATAATACTGCAGTCCACTCTCATAAAATAGTGAAAACGATTACCAGAGATTTAATACCATCATTGATCCCCATATATTATAAGATATGTCTTATTGGTCACATTCCAAACATTCAAAGGCCTTAATCTTGTATTCTCTTGAATTCCCATTGAGCCTTTGTGAAAACATGAATTCAGTTAAAAGTTAACACTTTCCACATACCAAAATCCTCAAAATTCTATATACTCAAACCATGATATCACTTAGTCCTTATATCAAGCATAAGCTCATGAATACTGTCAAATATTTCATTTTCTCATTTTCCCTTCATTATGTGCATATCATCTTTTTTCCAAAAATATCTCAATCACTTTCCATGGTTACAATTACTATAAAATTAACGAAAACCACAATAGACCAATACATAAATATTCCAATATTCCACGATACTATATACAACATTATTTTGGAATCAGATTACATAAACACTTAATCATTCCACCACATTGTTGTCATATTCAACATCACCAATAGTGATCGCATGTGACTTCCCTTTGCCCTTTGACTTAAGTGGTTGCTCATGTCGATCATCACTAACCCTTGGATTAGGGAATTTATTAGCATAATGCCCCATTTCCTTGCACATGAAGCATTGAAGTGTAGTAGGTTCATTCTGTGTATCCCTTCCTTTGTTTGCATCATTATACATCTTCTTCCCATAATTGCGGCATTCAAATGCCTGATGAACTTCCTTTCCACATTTGAAACATTTAATTGTCCCATTAAGACAATCTCCACCATGCTTCTTTCCACACTTTGAGCATACAGAAACATTCATCTTCTTTTCACCATTATTCTGAGATTTCTCCTTGAACTCCATCTTTCATTTCTTGTCAAAACTATGAGATGGATAAGTAACACCAACTTCCATTTCTACCTTGATAACACAAACCAAAATTTCTTTATAGCTACTGAAGTCTCTTATAGCTAATGCCCTTTGAAGATTTGGTTTTATGCCACTGAAGAATCGATCAACTTTACTTTCAGGTTGGATGATGAATCTAGATGCATACCTTGCAAGCCTTGTAAAATTCGTTTCGTATATACCAACAGATTCATCATCCTTTTGCTTTAGTTCAAGAAACTCCTTCTCCATCTTTGTTTGAATAATACGAGGGAAGTACTTATTGAAAAATAATTTCTTGAACTCGTCCCATTCCATGGACTCAATTTCATCTCTTAGCCTCGTATTCTTGATAAGATTCCACCATTGATCAGCATCACCTTCCAAACGATACACTGCTAAGATGACTTTATCATGTTCTGAACATTAAAGAACTGAAAATATCTTTTTAGTAGTACTGATCCATTGTTCAGCAACATGTGGATCAGAAGACCCACTGAAAGAAGGTGGACGTTGCCTCATGACAGAATCAATAGAATATTGTTCCCTTCTCTGCTCGTTTGGAAGTCCAGAATGATTCATAGCTTGTGTAAGTATAGCAATAAGATTTTGCACTCCATCTCCCATAACATTTGTTTGTTCAAGAGGACAATCATTGCATTGTCCATTACATTGATCAACATGGTTCCTTCGGGTTCCAGCCATCGTCTAAAACCCAAAAAGAATAGTGTGAGAGGAAAAAATCACGCTAGGGAAAACAATATAATAAAGGTGGAGTAACTTCAATATCTAACATCATGGGTTACCATAATTCTATTACTATAACCTATACTTATTCTTAACCTTAAGGACATCCCTAGACATACCTTAGAAATATATCTTGGGATCTCACTAAAGATCTCACATCCTAGTTTCCAAAGGTTGACTAAACGTTTCCTATGATACCAACTGTAGAGACCCAAAGCTTAACGTACATGGACATTAAATTACATTTGCAGAATACTTAGTACATAACAAAAACACACACATAAGGACCGTAATGGTTTAGTGTCTTTGGAAACTCGGAATATAATCTTCTAATCGTGGTGAAAGATCTTCAACATCTCCCATAAAGATCTTCCCTTTTTTTACCTAAAACCTTTCTTTATACCCTGGGGAAAAGAAAACATAACAGGGTGAGCTCAAATTCTCAGTAAGGGTAAACAAAATAAATATCAATCACATCATATTCACAAGAACATAACATTTTGGAAATCTTAACCTGCAAAAGAGATCATATATATCATAACATGGGATAAATCATAGTAGTGAAATGTAATCCCAATAGTCATAACATAAAACATGAAACTTTGTGGAATACACACATAATCATAGAGTATAATTTTTTATTAGTAAAGACTCATTGCCAAGACTATCTTAGTGGACAAAGTCCATTTCTGAACCGAGTTCACTAATTATTTCAGTCCCATTTCACTGAACCGGTATAACCTGCCGTTCCAGCCATGTCTATATCATGAGATATAAAATCTTTACCCAATGCATTGGAGGGAGATATAGGTCCCACCCATCTCATAATGATACCATTCTTATGTGTGCCACAAAATCATAAATCATACATCATTGCATAACCCATGTAGTAAAAATGGGATTCTTAAACAACATGACATCATAAAACAATTCATATAAGATAAAGGAATTCATAAGAATAATTCCATCCCAAAATAATCAAATCAATGTAATAATAGGGATAGAAACAGAACCCTATATTATCTTAGATGGAAAATAATTTTGATAAAGCACTTGAACTCCATTCTTGAGGAAAATATCCTTTCTACTTCAAAAACATTTTCCTTTATTTAACATGTCATACAATTTTAAACTAAAAGAAGTTGATTAAAAATAAACTTGAAAACATGTAACGGAAGATTTTTGGAAATAATGTTTTAAAAATCCATTCATGCCGTATAAGTAAAAAAACCATTCTTCTCATACTTTTGTCAGAAAAGTCAAAAAGTACCTCGTACGAAAAACGACAAAAGATTCCTTTAATATCTTTTACTAAAAACTCACCGAAGGGTAAAATTGGATTTAAACAATTGTAGGTGGATGGAACAATATTACATATTGAGGAAACATGGATGTGGATGATAAAATACACCCCAGTAAATACCAAAGTATAAACAATCTCGGATAAAATGATAATGTGATCTTTTCCCTTACCTTAGGTCTGATATGCTTCATACGTATCTGAACCTCCTGTATAATAATTTAAATAATGTCATTAACTTATTACAGAATCATATTCATTGTTATATCATATATTGTAACACACTAGGTAAATAAAGAATATGACATTTTCATATTTATCCATATTTGTGAATAAAATATTAATATGACTTTAAAGGGGACGCTATGCTCGATGGCGTACCCAACACGCAACAACGAGTTTCTTGGGAATCTTACGTTGCACTCTAATAATAAAATAATATTATTTTAAATGGCAGTTAACATGTAGCCGTTTTATTGGAGGGAATGGATATAAATAACTAAAATATGATTATATAAGTTTTTAAATGTTTTTACATTTACCCAATAAAAGATAAAGGCTTAAAATACGGAAAGAATTCAATTTTAGGCATTTATACCCTAATTTTTACTAAGGGTTCACTTATCACCTTTTGACGTCGAACCATCATTAAATATAGTTTTGTTCACTCTTCTACATTCTATTGGACCAAATAAAACTCTTCTTTAGAATCAGGACATCAAAATTTACTTTGTGTAAATTTTTGGTATCTTTCCGATAAAGTTCATTTTTTTAATGAATAGTGTAAAATGTTGTATTTTAATTCAAAACCTCTTTTCAATATAATTAATTTATATGATTATATTATCTTTTTAATTGGTTTTAAAGTGAAATTAGAATATATTTTTACCCTTAAATCCAATAGTGGTCGTTGGAATTGATTTCACTTTGAAAACGGACTTAAACTAGTGTCAATCTTTTGATACTTATTGTTTCATAAAAACACGCTATTTGTCATGACAGCGGGAATTAATTATTAAATTAATTAATGTGAATTATATGTTTTGAATTTTGTAAAATAGAATTTATTTTTGAATTCGGAATATCAAATATAGCTTAGGGTGAATATTTGGTAATTTTCTGAAAAACATCATTTTTTGATGAATAGTGAAACCACTAAGTGGTACTTATAAAAATTGATTTTCCGTTTAAATGAAATTTTTCCACCTTTGTGTTTTGAATTTAAAAAATCTGACATACATGGTTGTCATTAAGAAGTAAAATGTGGTTCAATGGGATTAAAATAGTTTTTTTGGTGAATAGTAACTTATTAAGTTTTTAATCGCGATTAGAGGTAATTAGTGTAGTATAAGGTAAAAATAATATTTTAATAATATGAAATGAACTTTACACATGTCCTAACCTCAATGGATGTGTCATGGCCGACCAAGACAATCCATGGGTCAACTTGGGGACCCCATGGAGCCACTTTGGGTGGAAAATGACATTAATATCTTTTTATTTAAAGTTAAAGTAAAAATGACACACACATGAAATGTTTTACTAAAACAATTTTTACATGGGGTTATACAATTCCAATTTTTGACTATAAATATTAATTGGAAAGATAAAAAGATTTCCAAAATCATAGTATTTTTTTTATAATTTTTAGACGTTAAATAAATTAAATTATTTATGACATCATGATGATGGAGCGATGACCTCATTATTTAACGATTTAAATAAAATGGAATGATAAGGTAAAATCTAAGACCTACACATGGCCAAAACCTATTGGATGGGTGTATTTAGAATCCTTATCACCTTATCCTCGAAATACATCAATGTGGGACCTCTTCAATCCGAATACCATTTTGAAATAAAGTGACTTTTCTTCACTTTCCAAGAGTGCCCCTCCTCTCCTCTTATAAAAGTCCCCCACCTCTACCTCCTTACCCACACTCCCAAAGCCTTTGTCTCGGCCAACCCCTTCCCATTTTGGCTCTCCACATCCCTATATTACTCCTTGAAGCCTAAATTTGGGTAGAAGTATTCCCAAGGAAGCCTTTGAGCTCAAACCAATGGGAGTTACCCGATTTTAAGGTAATGTCTTCTTTTGAGTCCTTTTGTTTTATTTTGCTTCTCCAACCCACTAAACTCTTTTATTATTTTCTTTTGTAAAAAATCCAGTATCCTCAATATACTATGATGTTGTTATAAGATTTATTCGAGCTACACTCTCACAAAACTACATCAAATGGTTAAAGAACATACGGTTTCCGTGGATGGCGAATTTCTGCCTCCCGAAATGATGATTGTTCAACATTCTCTTAACACCTTCAAAGGTGGCCATTAAGATGTCACTATATTCATATATGATATATAATATGTTTATGTTTTACTTATGCTTCTGTATTTTTCATTTGTGTCTTACCATTATGGCTTCCATTATGGGTATACGCGATATCTTCATTTTATGAAGTGCGGACTACCGCCCCCTCAAAGTGATGTGATTCGTTAATGCCATACGTGGGACGTATAAAGGATGGATTTAATGTTATTATATATTATGTTATACTGGAATTATTATATACCTCTATATCATTATTATTTCTTTCCATTAAAGTATAAGATAGAAATGAAAGTAGCGTTCATGCGTACGTACAGCTTACCGTCTCCATGAACGGTGCATTTCATTTCTTATCCCCAAATGTAATGTACTATTATAAGTACATGTATATAATGGATATATATGATGAATGATACATCTAAATGATAAATATAATTCTGTAATTAAAATATAAATACCTCTCATTTGGTTTAAATTCCATTAATATGACAAAGAAAAGAAAGTAGCATTCATGCGTACGTACGGCTTACCGTCTCCATGAACGGTGCATTTCATTTCTTACCTCTAAATGATTATGTAATATTATAAATACATGTATATTCTGGATATATATGATATATATGATATCAAAATCAATAATGTCATTCTGGATATAAAGAACCTTTGACCACATGAACAACATGTAATTGTAAGAAGTCCACTTTTGACTTAAGAACCAAATACCGACAAAATGAACATTAATAACTTAAATGATTACATGATGTTTATAACATGGTGTAAAAGAAATAATGAACCTGAAAAAGTTTCATAAGAAAGTAGAGATTAACTCAAGTTTATTATTCCGGACGTTAAAGAACGATCGAGTCAAGTCGGACCCGAGGTAAGGGATCCTACTCCTCTCTTTATTTTTAAGTACACTCTTTTATGTCATTCCTTTTAAAGCTCATATTTATTGTTATTGGGATGTTCTTTTATATTAATCTTACTGTAATTTTTATTTTCATGTGATGAGAGACCCTATTCTCTCTCATCAATCCATTTTTTAAGTTTTGAGTGGCGCCGATAGGCTGCCGAATTTTTGTAGGAGATCTAACCTCTCTCTTTCTTTTAAAGTACTCTCCATTATGTAACTTCTTTTAAGCTCATATTTGTTATGTTGGGGGATGTTATTTTATATTCCTATTTCTGTAAAAATTACGTTTATGTGATGAGAGACCCTATTTCCTCTCATCAATCCATTTTTGAAGTTTTAAGTGGCGCCGTTAGGCTTCCGAGTTTTTATAAGAGATTTTTCATCTCACTTTTATTCCCATGATATTTATGCTACATTTGCCACAATTTCCATTGAGTGGTTTATGTACTGCCCACTATTACAGTCCTTTTTTAATATAATTCCATTTATGGGTATTTACATATTCATTGTATGACACTTCTTCAATGGGGTGTACTTTTCGAAAGTTACCCAAGTCGGTAAGGGAACCTTTCACCCTCCTCTTTTTAAAAGACTTCTTTTGTTGGGTCTTTTAATTTACATATTTTTATGTTGGGATATGTTCTCATATATCCTTATTGATGTAAATTTTATGTCCAAGTGATGAGATACCCTTTTTTTATCTCTCATCAACTCATTTTGATGTGACGCCGTTAGGCTGTCAAGGGAACTTCTTAACCCAATTTCGATTTCTTTGGGTTCAACATGTTGTTATTGAATATGTCATCCTTTGAATATGTGTGAATGACCTTTGATTATTTTACACTTAATATACACTTATATTTGGTGTATTCGTTTGTCACACATAACTATGAAATTGATTTATCCTTAAACCAAGGATACCGTCTTTGTAAGGGACTTCGTCTCAATCTCCTTTCATTGAGGCATATTTCGTTTTATACACAACTTTCGTTTATACGGTGTATAAACCCCTTTAACTTTTACTTTTATACAAAAGGAATCTTTTTCTACGAAGCGTTTTACTAAACGACAAAAAGGAATGTTTTTTTAATGTACGCGGTGACAACGACCTTTTTCGCCGCCGCGAGTATTATTTGGTCTTTGGCATCCTCAACAAGCCGTAATGTTTTTAAAATAAAATAAATACCATATACTCTTTTATGTATTTTGGTATTGAAAATGGTTTTGATAAAGGATTCTATTATGTCAATATATTTATGATATATTGTGATTGAAATATGGAAATGTTATCATTCCTTTATATTGGTTTTATGTTTTTTGATTTCATATTGGTACTTGGAAATTTTAACGGGTGGTTATGTTATAAACCATATGACGGGTGGTGCTGTGAATACCAGGATGGGTGGTTACGTTATAACCTCCAATGCATTGGGTATGGAAGTCGGCCGTATGGCTATTCCATTAAGTATGTATGGAAATTGGCCGTATGGCTATTCCATTAAGTGATATGTGTGGAAGTAGACCATATGGTTATTCCACTTAAGTATGTTTATGTCCCAAGTTACCTTTATATATGTTATGTGTTCTTTATATGGGTTTTATGGTATTCCTTTGGTTACAAAAGGGTAAGTAATGATATTTTTTTTTCAGTGAATATTTTTTACTACTTCATGAAGGTGAAAAGTATTACTTTGATAAAGTATACATGGTTTACTTGTTGTTCTGAAAAACTAACAGTTTTCATTCTTTGTGTATCCCTTACTGAGCTTTTTATGCTCATCCCAAGTTTTTGAAATGTTTTTCACAGGACTTAGCGTGGAATAGGGTCAAGGATGGGATCAAGGGAAAGTCATGCTACCTAAAACATAGAACTATACATGTTTCTTTTTAAGAGTTTTTATCTTATGGAAATTTAATAGAAGCGACTACTTTTTAATCTTTTGAGATGTAATAGTTATGTCCTAATTCTCTAAAACTCTGCACCTGAAAATATCCTCAATGTAAATTACTCATTTAATTCAATATTAAGTAAGGTTTAAGGCTGGGGACTTATAGTTGGTATCAAAGGTCGGTTTAGATAACTTTAGAGGTTAGGGTATTCTCTAAGCATAATTGACATTACCATAATGGTTAGGATTTCAAAAAGAGTCATAGTTTTAGATAAAGTGAATGAGTTAGTATATCTTAATGTTTACCTTCCTCTTTAGTACATGATGGTTTTGTTGATATACTCACACTGACATTTCTATTTTTAGTGAATGGATGGATCTAGCAGGCACCAAAGAGACAATAGTTTTGAAGGAAACTGTGGTGGTTCTCTGATTAAGATACCAGATAAAATGGGGGATTCAATGAGGAAACTCATGGTTGTTCTAAACCAACTATCAAGGAGTCATGATCAACAACTTGAACCTTGGTATGTTCTGTAATGAATCATGTATGAGATGACCAATCGATGTGGAAGTTCAGGTAATAATTATAAAGGTAACCATTAGAGTTTATATGATCCTTACTTTTGAGGTAATTATGGGTTACTATATGACATGATGGAAAATGAAAGGAATGAAATAAACTTGAGGTTAAAATATGTTATGATTATTTTTGAAGATTTTATCTCGTTTTGGGGAATGTTTTGAGAATTATATATTTTTGGAAAAAGGACAACACGCAGACTGTGTGACAACCCGTCGCGTCGGACAAAGCCGCGGGAATCGAACCCACAACCAAAGTGCGACTGGTATTTATCACCTTCCACTGGAATACGTGAAGTCCCGGGTTAGTTTGACTGATTATTTCTAGTTTTATGATTTTATGAATTAAGAGTAAGTTGATTTTGGGTTATTTATGAAAATGATTAACCTATCATGGAGGATATGTGATTAGGTTAATTACTTTTCAATACGAGACTTTAGGATCAACAGATGTTGTTTGGATATAAATGTTACGATTTAACTTGGAAGACTATGTGACTAAATCCTTCAAATATTTTGGTTTCAACCTTAGTTTGGTTTAATTTGAAGAATTTTATGGACAAATTGTTTATCTAATGGTCCTCTTTGAACTTTGGGTTTTGTTGGAAAAATTTTGGAGGTTAAGAATAGATTTTCTTTTTATAAAGGGTTATCCTTTTCAGGATTATATGATCTTGTACTAGACTTTTTGGTTTTGGTTTTGGTTAAAGTCTAAAGAAATGGGAAGTATATAGTTCTCTTTTGTGGATTAGGTGATTTTCTAAAAGTTGATTATAGTACTCTTAATGTGAACAAGTCTTCCTAAATACTCGCCTTTTGGAGAATATATGATTTTGTGTAAGGAATCTAATAAAAGTTGAAAGTGAACATGATAAGTGATTATGATTCATGGTGAATAAATTCCTCAATAAAAAGTAACTTAAAACAAAAATGTTGTCTATTAAATTTTCGTACTGGGGAATCGAATACCATTTAACCCATCACAAGTTTGTGATTTTCTCATGGTTAACTTTCTCCTAAACTTGTTTTCTATCACTCTCCATCAGAATATGACCCTTTGTTTTTCCTCCATGTACGTATTTTCATACTTGGAATCCTAGTAAGGGTTAACTCAAGTGACCTTTGTACTTATCTTTAATTATTTTAAAGTTATTGTTTTACTGACTCTTGTTCCAATGTGGGTTTTTCAAGGATGTTTCCATGCTCAATTTTAAAAATTGCGAGGACGCAATTCCCAAAAGGGGGGAAGGATGTAACACACCAGGTAAATAAAGAATATGACATTTTCATATTTATCCATATTTGTGAATAAAATATTAATATGACTTTAAAGGGGACGCTATGCTCGATGGTGTACCCAACACGCAACAACGAGTTTCTTGGGAATCTTACGTTGCACTCTAATAATAAAATAATATTATTTTAAATGGCAGTTAACATGAAGCCGTTTTATTGGAGGGAATGGATATTAATAACTAAAATATTATTATATATGTTTTTAAATGTTTTTACATTTCCCAATAAAAGATAAAGGCTTAAAATATGGAAAGAATTCAATTTTAGGCATTTATACCCTAATTTTCTCTAAGGGTTCACTTATCACCTTTTGACGTCGAACCGTCATTAAATATAGTTTTGTTTACTCTTCTACATTCTATTGTACCAAATAAAACTCTTCTTTAGAATCGGGACATAAAAATTTACTTTGTGTAAATTTTTTGTATCTTTCCGATAAAGTTCATTTTTTAATGAATAGTGTAAAATGTTGTATTTTAATTCAAAACCTCTTTTCAATATAATTAATTTATATGATTATATTATCTATTTAATTGTTTTTAAAGTGAAATTAGAATATATTTTTACCCTTAAATCCAATATTGGTAGTTGGAATTAATTTCACTTTGAAATCGGACTTAAACTAGTGTCAATCTTTTGATACTTATTGTTTCATAAAAACACGCTATTTGTCATGACAGCGGGAATTAATTATTAAATTAATTAATGTGAATTATATGTTTTGAATTTTGTAAAATAGACTTTATTTTTGAATTCTGAATATAAAATATATCTTAGGGTGAATATTTGGTAATTTTCTGAAAAACTTCAATTTTTGATGAATAGTGAAACCACTAAGTGGTACTTATAAAAACTGATTTTCCGTTTAAATGAAATTTTGCCACCTTTGTGTTTTGAATTTCAAAAATCCGACATACATGGTTTTCATTAAGAAGTAAAATGTGGTTCAATGGGATTACAATAGTTTTTTTGGTGAATAGTAACTTATTAAGTTTTTAATCGCGATTAGAGGTAATTAGTGTAGTATAAGGTAAAAATAATGTTTTAATAATATGAAATGAACTTGACACATGTCCTAACATCAATGGATGTGTCATGGCCGACCCAGACAAGCCATGGGTCAACTTGGGAACCCCATGGAGCCACTTTGGGTGGAAAATGACATTAATATCTTTTTATTTAAAGTTGAAGTAAAAATGACCCACACATGAAATGTTTTACTAAAACAATTTTTACATGGGGTTATACAAGTCCTATTGTTGACTATAAGTATTCATTGGAAAGATAAAAAGATTTACTAAATCATAGTGGTTTTTTTATAATTTTTAGGCATTAAATAAATTAAATTATTTATGACATCATGATGATGCATCGATGACCTCATTATTTAACGATTTAAATAAAATGGAATGATAAGGTAAAATCAAAGACCTACACGTGGCCAAAACCTATTGGATGGGTGGATTTAGAACCCTTATCACTTTATCCTCGAAATACATAAATGTGGGACTTCTTGAATCCGAATACCATTTTGAAATAAAGTGACTTTTCTTCACTTTCCAAGAGTGCCCCTCCTCTCCTCTTATAAAAGTCCCCCACCTCTACCTCCTTACCCACACTCCCAAAGCCTTTGGCTCGGCCAACCCCTGCCCAGTTTTTCTCTACACATCCCTCTATTACTCCTTGAAGCCTAACTTTAGGCAGAAGTATTCCAAAGGAAGCCTTTGAGCTCAAACCAATGGGAGTTACCCGATTTTAAGGTAATGTCTTCTTTTGAGTCCTTTTGTTTTATTTTGCTTCTCCAACCCCCTAAACTCTTTTTATTATTTTCTTTTGTAACAACTCCAGTATCATAAATATACTATGATGTTGTTATAAGATTTATTCGAGCTACACTCTCACACAACTACATCAAATGGTTAAATAACATACGGTTTCTGTGGATGGCGAATTTCTGCCTCCCGAAACGATGATTGTTCAACATTCTCTTAACACCTTCAAAGGTGGCCATTAAGATGTCACTATATTCATATATGATATATGATATGTTTATCTTTTACTTATACTTCTGTATTTTTCATTTGTGTCTTACCATTATGGCTTCCATTATGGGTATATGCGATATCTTCATTTTAAGAAGTGCGGACTACCGCCCCCTCAAAGTGATGTGATTCGTTAATGCCATACGTGGGACGTATAAAGGATGGATTTAATGTTATTATATATTATGTTATACTGGAATTATTATATACATATATATCATTATTATTTCTTTCCATTAAAGTATGAGATAGAAATGAAAGTAGCGTTCATGCGTACGTACGACTTACCGTCTCCATGAACGGTGAATTTCATTTCTTATCCCCAAATGTAATGTACTATTATAAGTACATGTATATAATGGATATATATGATTAATGATACATATAAATGATAAATATAATTCTGTAATTAAAATATACATACCTATCATTTAGTTTTAATTCCATTAATATGACAAAGAAATGAAAGTAGCATTCATGAGTACGTACGGCTTACCGTCTCCATGAACGGTGCATTTTATTTCTTACCTCTAAATGATTATGTAATATTATAAATACATGTATATTCTGGATATATATGATATATATGATATCCAAATCAGGAATGTCATTCTGGATATAAAGAACATTTGACCACACGAACAACATGTAATTGTAAGAAGTCCACTTTCGACTTAAGAACAAAATACCGACAAAATGAACATTATTAACTTAAATGATTACGTGATGTTTATAACATGGTGTAAAATGAATAATGAACTTGAAAAAGTTTCTTAATCAAGTAGAGATTAACTCAAGTTTATTATTCAGGACATTAAAGAACGATTGAGTCAAGTCGGACCCGAGGTAAGGGATCCCACTCCTCTCTTTCTTTTTAAGTACACTCTTTTATGTCATTCCTTTTAAAGCTCATATTTATTGTTATTGGGATGTTCTTTTATATTTATCTTACTGTAATTTTTATTTTCAGGTGATGAGAGACCCTATTCTCTCTCATCAATCCATTTTGGAAGTTTTGAGTGGCGCCGATAGTCTGCCGAATTATCGTAAGAGATCTAACCTCTCTCTTTCTTTTAAAGTACTCTCCATTATGTCACTTCTTTTAAGCTCCTATTTGTTATGTTGGGGGGTGTTCTTTTATATTCCTCTTTCTGTAAAAATTATGTTGATGTGATGAGATACCCTATTTCCTCTCATCAATCCATTTTGGATGTTTTAAGTGGTGCCGTTAGGCTGCCGAGTTTTCATAAGAGATTTTTCATCTCACGTTTATTCCCATGAGATTTATGCTACATTTGCCACAATTTCCATTGAGTGGTTTGTGTACTGCCCACTATTACACTCCTTTTTTAATATAATTATATTTATGGGTATTTACATATTCATTTTATGACACTTCTTCAATGGGGTGTACTTTTCGAATGTTACCCAAGTCGGTAAGGGAACCTTTCACCCTCCTCTTTTTAAAAGACTTCTTTTGTTGGGTCTTTTAATTTACATATTTTTATGTTGGGATATGTTCTCATATATCCTTATTGATGTAAATTTTATGTCCAAGTGATGAGATACCCTTTTTTTATCTCTCATCAACTCATTTTGATGTGACGCCGTTAGGCTGTCAAGGGAACTTCTTAACCCAATTTCGATTTCTTTGGGTTCAACATGTTGTTATTCAATATGTCATCCTTTGAATATGTGTGAATGAACATTGATTATTTTTCACTTAATATCCACTTATATTTGGTGTATTCGTTTGTCACACATAACTATGTAATTGATTTATCCTTAAACCAAGGATACCGTCTTTGTAAGGGACTTCGTCTCAATCTCCTTTCATTGAGGAATATTTCGTTTTATACACAACTTTCTTTTATACGGTGTATAAACCCCTTTGAATTTTACTTTTATACAAAAGGAATCTTTTTCTACGAAGCGTTTTACTAAACGACAAAAAGGAATGTTTTTTTAATGTACGCGATGACAACGACCTTTTTCGCTGCCGCGAGTATTATTTGGTCTTTGGCATCCTCAAAAAGCCGTAATGTTTTTAAAATAAAATAAATACCATATACTCTTTTATGTATTTTGGTATTGAAAATGGTTTTGATAAAGGATTCTATTATGTCAATATATTTATGATATATTTTGATTGAAATATGGAAATGTTATCATTCCTTTATATTGGTTTTATGTTTTTTGATTTTATATTGGTACTTGGAAATTTTAACGGGTGGTTACGTTATAAACCATATGAAGGGTGGTGCCGTGAATACCAGGATGGGTGGTTACGTTATAACCTCTAATGCATTGGGTATGGAAGTCGTCCGTATGGCTATTCCATTAAGTATGTATGGAAATTGGCCGTATGGATATTCCATTAAGTGATATGTGTGGAAGTCGACCATATGGTTATTCCACTTAAGTATGATTATGTCCCAAGTTACCTTTATATATGTTATGTGTTCTTTATATGGGTTTTGTGGTAATCCTTTGGTTACAAAAAAGAAAGTAATGATATTTTTTTTCAGTGAATATTTTTTACTACTTCATGAAGGTGAAAAGTATTACTTTGATAAAGTATAAATGGTTTACTTGTTGTTTTGAAAAACTAACAGTTTTCATTCTTTGTGTATCCCTTACTGAGCTTTTTATGCTCATCCCAAGTTTTTGAAATGTTTTTCACAGGACTTAGCGTGGAATAGGGTCAAGGATGGGATCAAGGGAAAGTCATGCTACCTAAAACATGGAACTATACATGTTTCTTTTTAAGAGTTTTTATCTTATGAAAATTTAGTAGAAGTGACTACTTTTTAATCTTTCGAGATGTAATAGTTATGTCCTAATTCTCTAAAACTCTAAACCTGAAAAGATCCTCAATGTAAATTACTCATTTAATTCAATATTAAGTAAGGTTTAAGGCTGGGGCCTTATAGTTGGTATCAAAGGTCGGTTTAGATAACTTTAGAGGTTAGGGTATTCTCTAAGAATAAGTGACATTACTATAATGGTTAGGATTTCAAAAAGAGTCATAGTTTTAGATAAAGTGAATGAGTTAGTATATCTTAGTGTTTACCTTCCTCTTTAGTACATGATGGTTTTTTTGATATACTCACACTGACATTTCTATTTTTAGTGAATGGATGGATCTAGCAGGCACCAAAGAGACAACAGTTTTGAAGGAAACTGTGGTGGTTCTCTGATTAAGATACTAGATAAAATGGGGGATTCAATGAGGAAACTCATGGTTGTTCTAATCCAACTATCAAGGAGTCATGATCAACCACTTGAACCATGGTATGTTCTGTAATGCATCATGTATGAGATGACCAATCGATGTGGAAGTTCAGGTAATAATTATAAAGGTAACCATTAGAGTTTATATGATCCTTATTTTTTAGGTAATTATGGGTTACTATATGATATGATGGAAAATTAAAGGCATGAAATAAACTTGAGGTTTAAATATGTTATGATTATTTTTGAAGATTTTATCTCGTTTTGGGGAATTTTTTGAGAATTATATATTTTTGGAGAAAGGACAACATGCAGACTGTGTGACAACCCGTCGCGTCAGACAAAGCCGCGGGAATCGAACCCACAACCAAAGTGCGACTGGTATTTATCGCCTACCACTGGACTACGTGAAGTCCCAGGTTAGTTTGACTGATTCTTTCTAGTTTTATGATTTTATGAATTAAGAGTAAGTTGATTTTGGGTTATTTATGAAAATGATTAACCTATCATGGAGGATATGTGATTAGGTTAATTACTTTTCAATACGAGACTTTAGGAGCAACAGATGTTGTTTGGAGATAAATGTTACGATTTAACTTGGAAGACTATGTGACTAAATCATTCAAATATTTGGGTTTAAACCTTAGTTTGTTTTACTTTGAAGAATTTTATGGACAAATTGTTTATCTAATGGTCCTCTTTGAACTTTGGGTTTTGTTGGACAAATTTTGGAGGTTAAGAATAGATTTTCTTTTTATAAAGGGTTATCCTTTTCTGGATTATCTTATCTTGTACTAGACTTTTTGGTTTTGCTTTTGGTTAAAGTCTAAAGACATGGGAAGTATATAGTTCTCTTTTTTGGATTAGGTGATTTTCTAAAAGTTGATTATAGTACTCTTAATGTGAACAAGTCTTCCTAAATACTCTCCTTTTGGATAATATATGAGTTTGTGTAAGGAATCTAATAAAAGTTGAAAGTCAACATGATAAGTGATTATGTTTCCTGGTGAATAAATTCCTCAATAAAAAGTAACTTAAAACAAAAATGTTGTCTATTATCTTTTCCTACTGGGGAATCGAATACCGTTTAACCCATCACAAGTTTGTGATTTTCTCATGGTTAACTTTATCCTAAACTTGTTTTCTATCACTCTCCATCAGAATATGACCCTTTGTTTTTCCTCCATGTACATATTTTAATACTTGGAATCCTAGTATGGGTTATCTCGGGTGAGCTTTTTACTTATCTTTCATTATTTTAAAGTTATTGTTTTACTGACTCTTGTTCTGATGTGGGACTTTCAAGGATGTTTCCATGCTCAATTTTAAAAATTGCGAGGATGCAATTCCCAAAAGGGAGGAAGGATGTAACACACCAGGTAAATAAAGAATATGACATTTTCATATTTATCCATATTTGTGAATAAATTATTAATATGACTTTAAAGGGGACGCTATGCTCGATGGCGTACCCAACACACAACAGCGAGTTTCTTGGGAATCTTACGTTGCACTCTTATAATAAAATAATATTATTTTAAATGGAAGTTAACATGTAGCCGTTGTATTAGAGGGAATGGATATAAATAACTTAAATATGATTATATATGTTTTTAAATGTTTTTACATTTACCCA
Source organism: Viscum album (assembly GCA_963277665.1). Lineage (NCBI taxonomy): Eukaryota > Viridiplantae > Streptophyta > Magnoliopsida > Santalales > Viscaceae > Viscum > Viscum album. The sequence continues at coordinate 1,597,568,535 of OY728130.1, read as the reverse complement.
ATAAAAGATAAAGGCTTAAAATATGGAAAGAATTCAATTTTAGGCATTTATACCCTAATTTTCACTAAGGGTTCACTTATCACCTTTTGACGTCGAACCGTTATTAAATATAGTTTTGTTTACTATTCTACATTCTATTGGACCAAATAAAACTCTTCTTTAGAATCGGGACATCAAAATTTACTTTGTGTAAATTTTTGGTATCTTTCCGATAAAGTTCATTTTTTTAATGAATAGTGTAAAATGTTGTATTTTAATTCAAAACCTCTTTTCAATATAATTTATTTATATTATTAGATTATCTTTTTAATTGGTTTTAAATTGAAATTAGAATATATTTTTACCCTTAAATCCAATAGTGGTCATTGGAATTAATTTCACTTTGAAATCGGACTTAAACTAGTGTCAATCTTTTGATACTTATTGTTTCATAAAAACACGCTATTTCTCATGACAGCGGGAATTAATTATTTAATTAATTAATGTGACTAATATGTTTTGAATTTTGTAAAATATCCTTTATTTTTGAATTCGGAATATCAAATATAGCTTAGAGTGAATATTTGGTAATTTTCTGAAAAACTTCATTTTTTGATGAATAGTGAAACCACTAAGTGGTACTTATAAAACCTGATTTTCTGTTTAAATGAAAATTTTCCACCTTTGTGTTTTGAATTTCAAAACTCCGACATACATGGTTGTCATTAAGAAGTAAAATGTGGTTCAATGGGATTAAAATAGTTTTTTTGGGTGAATAGTAACTTATTAAGTTTTTAATCGCGATTACAGGTAATTAGTGTAGTTTAAGGTAAAAATAATGTTTTAATAATATGAAATGAACTTGAAAAGTGTCCTAACCTCATTGGATGTGTCATGGCCGACCAAGACAAGCCATTGGTCAACTTGGGGACCCCATGGAGCCACTTTGGGTGGAAAATGACATTAATATCTTTTTATTTAAAGTTAAAGTAAAAATGACACACACATGAAATTTTTTAATAAAACAATTTTTACATGGGGTTATACAAGTCCTATTTTTGACTATAAATATTCATTGTAAAGATAATAATATTTCATAAATCATAGTATTTTTTTATAATTTTTAAACGTTAAATAAATTAAATTATTTATGACATCATGATGATGCAGCGATGACCTCATTATTTAACGATTTAAATAAAATGGAAATATAAGGTAAAATATAAGACCTACACATGGAAAAAACCTATTAGATGGGTGGATTTCGAACCCTTATCACCTTATCCTTGAAATACATCAATGTGGGACCTCTTAAATCGGAATACCATTTTTAAATAAAGTGACTTTTCTTCACTTTCCAAGAGTGCCCCTCCTCTCCTCTTATAAAAGTCCCCCACCTCTACCTCCTTAACCACACTCCCAAAGCCTTTGGATCGGCCAAACACTTCCCATTTTGGCTCTCCACATCCCTCTCTTTGAATCCTCACATTGGGAAGAATTCTTCCCAAGGAAGCCTTTGAGCTCAAACCAATGGGAGTTACCCGATTTTAAGGTAATGTCTTCTTTTGTGTCCTTTTGTTTTATTTTGCTTCTCCAACCCCCTAAACTCTTTTTATTCTTTTCTTTTGTAACAAATACAGTATCCTCAATATGATATGATGTTTTTATAAGATTTATTCGAGCTACACTCTCACACAACTACATCAAATGGTTAAAGAACATACGGTTTCTATGGATGGCGAATTTCTGCCTCCCGAAACGATGATTGTTCAGCATTCTCTTAACACCTTCAAAGATGGCCATTAAGATGAAACTATATTCATATATGATATATAATATGTTTATGTTTTACTTATGCTTCTGTATTTTTCATTTGTGTCTTACCTTTATGGCTTCCATTATGGGTATACGCGATATCTTCATTTTAAAAAGTGCGGACTACCGCCCCCTCAAAGTGATGTGATTCGTTAATGCCATACGTGGGACGTATAAAGGATGGATTTAATGTTATTATATATGATGTTATACTGGAATTATTATATACCTCTATATCATTATTATTTCTTTCCATTAAAGTATGAGATAGAAATGAAAGTAATGTTCATGCGTATGTACGGCTTACCGTCTCCATGAACTGTGCATTTCATTTCTTATCCCCAAATGTAATGTACTATTATAAGTACATGTATATAATGGATATATATGATTAATGATACATCTAAATGATAAATATAATTCTGTAATTAAAATATACATACCTCTCATTTAGTTTTAATTCCATTAATATGACAAAAAAATGAAAGTAGCGTTCATGCGTACGTACGGCTTACCGTCTCCATTAACGGTGCATTTCATTTCTTACCTCTAAATGATTATGTAATATTATAAATACATGTATATTCTGGATATATATGATATATATGATATCCAAATCAGGAATGTCATTCTGGATATAAAGAACCTTTGACCACACGAACAACATGTAATTGTAAGAAGTCCACTTTCGACTTAAGAACCAAATACCGACAAAATGAACACTATTAACTTAAATGATTACATGATGTTTATAACATGGTGTAAAAGGAATAATGATCTTGAAAATGGTTCTTAATCAAGTAGATATTAAATCAAGTTTATTATTCAGGACGTTAAAGAACGATTGAGTCATGTCGGACCCGATGTAAGGGATCCTACTCCTCTCTTTCTTTTTAAGAACACTCTTTTATGTCATTCCTTTTAAAGCTCATCATTATTGTTATTGGGATGTTATTTTATATTAATATTACTGTAAATTTTATGTTCATGTGATGATAGACCCTATTCTATCTCATCAATCCATTTTGGAAGTTTTGAGTGGCGCCGATAGGCTGCCGAATTTTCATAAGAGATATAACCTCTCTCTTTCTTTTAAAGTACTCTCCTTTATGTCACTTCTTTTAAGCTCCTATTTGATAGGTTGGGGGATGTTATTTTATATTCAACTTTCTGTAAACATTATTTTGATGTGATGAGAGACCATATTTCCTCTCATCAATCCATTTTGGAAGTTTTAAGTGGCGCTGTTAGGCTGCCGAGTTTTCGTAAGAGATTTTTCATCTCACTTTTATTCCCGTGAGATTTATGCTACATTTGCCACAATTTCCATTGAGTGGTTTATGTACTGCCCACTATTACACTCCTTTTTTAATATAATTCCATTTATGGGTATTCACATATTCATTGTATGACACTTCTTTAATGGGGTGTACTTTTCAAAAGTTACCCAAGTCGGTAAGGGAACCTTTCACCCTCCTATTTTTAAAAGACTTCTTTTGTTGGGTCTTTTAATTTACATATTGTTATGTTTGGATATGTTCTCATATATCTTTATTGATTTAAATTTTATGTCCAAGTGATGAGATAACCTTTTTTTATCTCTCATCAACTCATTTTGATGTGACGCCGTTAGGCTGTCAAGGGAACTTCTTAACCCAATTTCGATTTCTTTGGGTTCAACATGTTGTTATTGAATATGTCATCCTTTGAATATGTGTGAATGACCTTTTATTATTTTACACTTAATATCCACTTATATTTGGTGTATTTGTTTGTCACACATAATTATGTAATTGATTTATCCTTAAACCAAGGATACCATCTTTGTAAGGGACTTCGTCTCAATCTCCTTTCATTGAGGCATATTTTGTTTTATACACAACTTTCTTTTATACGATGTATAAACCCCTTTGAATTTTACTTTTATACAAAAGGAATCTTTTTCTATGAAGAGTTTTACTAAACGAAAAAAAGGAATTTTTTTTAATGTACGTGGTGACAACGACCTTTTTCGCCGCCGCGAGTATTATTTGGTCTTTGGATTCCTCAACAAGCCGTAATGTTTTTAAAATAAAATAAATACCATATACTCTTTTATGTATTTTGGTATTGAAAATGGTTTTGATAATGGATTCTATTATGACAATATATTTATGATATATTGTGATTGAAATGTGGAAATGTTATCATTCCTTTATATTGGTTTTATGTTTTATGATTTAATATTGGTACTTGGACATTTTAACGGGTGGTTACGTTATAAACCATATGACGGGTGGTGCCGTGAATACCAGGAGGGGTGGTTACGTTATAACCTCCAATGCATTGGGTATGGAAGTCGGCCGTATAGCTATTCCATTATGTATGTATGGAAATTGTCCGTATGGCTATTCCATTAAGTGATATGTGTGGAAGTCGACCGTATGGTTATTCCACTTAAGTATGTTTATGTCCAATGTTACCTTTATATATGTTATGTGTTCTTTATATGGGTTTTATGGTAATCCTTTGGTTACAAAAAGGTAAGTAATGATATTTTTTTCAGTGAAGAGTTTTTACTACTTCATGAAGGTGAAAAGTATTACTTTGATAAAGTATACATGGTTCACTTGTTGTTTTGAAAAACTATCAGTTTTCATTCTTTGTGTATCCCTTACTGAGCTTTTTATGCTCATCCCAAGTTTTTGAAATGTTTTTCACAGGACTTAGCGTGGAATAGGGTCAAGGATGGGATCAAGGGAAAGTCATGCTACCTAAAACATGGAACTATACATGTTTCTTTTTAAGAGTTTTTATCTTATGGAAATTTAGTAGAAGCGACTACTTTGTAATCTTTTGAGATGTAATAGTTATGTCCTAATTCTCTAAAACTCTAAACATGAATAGATCCTCAATGTGAATTACTCATTTAATTCAATATTAAGTAAGGTTTAAGGCTGGGGCCTTATATATATGGTTCACTTATGACTTTATATTACCCGTTCTTTTGTAATTCCATGTAAAAGAGCGCTTTGGGTAAAATCGTTTCATTTGTCGTCCATGTTTTGACTTGTAATTATTCATATGATTACGTAGATCATGATTACTTAATTCCAGAATGTAAAACATGATTTATATATAATATATATTCATAATATACATATATATAATGGATCGATAAATGGGAAGAAATACACCGTTTATGGAGACGGTAGGCCGTACGTACGCATGAACGTTGTTTTCGTTTCCTCATTGAATTGAATGGAATTAATTAGATGACATACATATATATATACATAAATCTAGTATCATTATTATGTCATATATTTCATGATTAATTATTATATATACTTTATAATCATTTATGAATGGTCAATCATTGAGAATGAATCTCATCGCGTCGTGGAGACGGTATTCCGTACGTACGCACGAGCGATGATATCGTTCCCATGATTGTGGAATTTTATTGGAGTGTATGAATACTATTATAAAATCAATATCAATTTACAATAATCATATATAGTTATTATTTACACCATTATACCCATCCAGGTAAGGTGGTGGTGCAAAATAGATTACACCACGGCGTGGAGACGGTATTCTGTACGTACGCACACGCGGTGATTTCGTTTTCAGTAGGATGGATAGATGGTGAAATAGGGTTGTTTCATAACTATAATAACATATCAGTATATGAGTGATAATGATGTTATTACTTCATAAGGAAACAACCTAAGAAGAAGAAGTGGAAGATGAAATAAAGGTGAAAGAATCGGTAACAGACATTACCTCTTCTTTGAAGCGCCTCTTTGAGACCTCCTCTTAGGGCACTAAAATTGGTCTTTTAAGAAGACCATGACCTCTAGGATGTTTCTATGGAAGTGGATAAAAGAATTTGGCAGGGTTTGGCCGATCTTTAAGGCTCAAAGTGGTGTGAGGAAGAGAGGGAGGGGGTGCCCTTTTATAAGGGAGGAGAGTGGCACCTTTGGAATAACTAAAAATATTATTTTATTATAAAGTCATATTCGGTTTTTAAGAGCTCCAAATTGATTTATTTATAAGATAAGGTGGGTATGGGTCTCAATACTCTCATCCAATATAATTTAGACAAGTTTAGGTCATTATATTAACCTTATCTTTTAGTTTTAACTCTTAGATAATTAGATTGACATTTACCATGTCACTTTTTATTTTTATATTATATAGTTAATAAACTTACCATATACATCCAAGAGAACCCTGAGTGGTCCATTAATGATAAACATATCATGATATAAGTATCTTGTCCGAACAATTGGTTTTTAGGAATAAAATAACAATCAATAATATAATATTTGTTTTAAAAATTATTTTATATCAATTTTGACACTATTCAATAGTTGATTTTTGTGAAACTCATAACAGAATGATTAATTCGAAAAAAGTTAATTAAATCGCCATTAACATGTCATATTAACATATAAAATTATTGGAATTCATAAAAAGTCTCAAATTACATTTATTGGGTATTTATAACATCAATTATGTCAATATTTCATTAATAAGATAATTACTGTATCATCATTGTGTTATAAATAAATAAAATTAATTAAAGTCTAAAAATTAAAAATAAAATATCATTATGTGGGAAATATTTTTATCTTTCTAATGAATATTTATAGTAGAATTTATATTATGTATAACCCCATATTAAAAATGATTTACTTATTAAACATTGATTTTAACTATTTTAACCCTTCTTTAAATAAATTAATAACAAATGTCCTAATCTAATCCATGTGGGCCTAAGTGGTCATATTTTATTCCTATGGTTGTTTTTGGTCGAATTACACTTATCCAATAGAATTAGGACATGTGTTAGGGTAATAATAACACTTTTACCCTTAATTACCATATTTTCTCTTAACCGTTGTACAAAAAAGTAAAAAGTTACTATTCACCGAAAAATATTTTCATCTCATTGAACCGCATTTTAGTTACTGACTTCAACCGTGTCTCTTGGATTTTTGAAATTCCACTCACAAAAGCGGTAAAATTAAGTTTTATGAAAAAATTCCGGTTTTTAACTACCACTTAGTGGTTTCACTATTCATCAAAAAATTGAATGTTTCCAGAAAAATACCAAAAATTAGGCCTAAGCTATATTTTATATTATGAATTCAAAAATGATGTTTATTTTACCAAATTTAAAACATATCAGTTACATTAACTAATTTAAAAATTAATTCCCGTCGTCAAAACAAATAGCGTGTTTTTAAGAGATAATAACTATCAAAAGATTGACACTTGTTTATGTCTGGTTTAAATGTGAAATTACATCCAATGAACAAAATTGTATTAAATTGTAAAAATATATTCTAAATATACTTTAAAACCACTCAAATTAATAATTTATCACTATTAATTATTTCGATTAAAAAAGTTGTTTTTAATTAAAATTTCGTAATTTTTACTATTCATCAGAATATGAAAGTTATCCGAAAAGTACCAAAATTTCACCCTAAGCTAATTTCGATATTCCGAATCGAAAAATGAAGTCCATTTTGAAAAATAAAATTTAAAAAATTTTAAAAAGTGGTTATTACTATTCGTAAAGGCTAGTTTTAAGAATATCATATCGTTGTTTAGTAAAACTCGGTATTGCGTACTACACGCGCTATAGAGGAAGGTCGTGATTGCATGTAATGTAAGGCAAGTCAAGGATGCGTGTTGTGCAAACTCTTTTTGGTGTAGCATATAATACAAGACATTAATGAAATTAAAAAGAATATTTTTCATAAAATATCGGGGTGTTACAATATATGTCCCAAGAGAACTATGACCAAAGAGAAACTCATACAACTCGTGTATTTTCACATTTATTATAAATAAATACTTCTAATATAGGAGAAAATATAAGTCCTCTTATCCACATAGTGTAGAGTTATATCCAATTATTAATGGGTATGTTTATCCCTTTCCCTGATGAATTATAATTCTAGAAAACCATCACATCCATTTAACTAGTCCTGGATACCTGATGATGAAGATATCAAAAACTAATATCCTATAAAAAGGCATGTATATTTACTTCATGAAATTTCAAACATCCTTTTATAAATTCAACTATAGGGAATTTACTTTACATTTTTATTTAACTTCTAAGGTCCCTAAAAATGTCATTCTCACACATATTTATTAGATTAGAATTATGAAAACGAATAATTGATGTAAGAAATAAATTTCTAATCTCACACACACTAACTCTATGATAAATATGAAGAATCTATTCTACTCATTTATCATTTCAAAAATAGGCTCTAAAAACATTCGTGAATGACTCATGAAACTCTTCTAATGATTTATTATTTAGTTGAGATTGGTCTTTATTCAACTATACTAGGCCACACCCCAAATAAAAATAATTACCAATGAAAAAATAAATCTCTCAGGGGTACACATCAATTCAAAAAAAACATCAACCTTTCCTATATATTATTCATCCTTCGATCTCAACACCCTACTAAAAATCTTAATACCCATTCTTTTGAAAAGTCACTAGACCTTCATGACATATATCCTCATTCCTTATCTCATTCAAAGTGTTTTGAAGAAATATTTATCACAAGAATTTACCCCAAATCATAAAATAATTTTTTATCACATATAATTAAATCAAAAATAAATCTCATTGAAATCACTCATGCTATATAGAGAACACATATGTCCTTTTCACTACTAAAAAACCCCAAAAATAAAAAAAATTATGAAATTAATAAAAATCATTAGGACAACAATATATAAAATCATGCACTCATAGAATCAATGAATTACCACAACCAAACCACAAATCTAAGTAAACCATTTAGCATAATATGTAAACAAATTAATTATTCCCAAACCATTCCACCTAATAATTTCATGAATCAAATAACATTGTTCGGTGAATACCGTTACATAATAATAATCATATCAAATGGAAAATAATACAAATTTTGACAAATTCAGGATGCCTCTATAATGTTTTCATTCACTGATTATTAATTTTATATAAAAATCATATAAACCCAATATTATTTTCATTGAAAATTTCTATTCTCAAAAATAGTAGATTTAATCCTCAATATTTCAATTATAATTCTTTAATGTTTATTTTTATGTGTAAAATAAATATTCTCTAATCCTTTCAAAAAATATATCATTAAAAATTTCATAAAAAATCCCACAAAAAATTCTGACATTAAAATCAACCAAGGTAAAAATCACCAAAAAAATATAGTAATATAATACAAACATCACTTCAACTTTTATAAAGTAAGAAAATATCTTTTTAATTAAAACATCATAAGACATGGTTCATTTTCTACCCAATTGTTTCTCATTTCATCCATTAGTTAATAATGATACTTAAATAAAAAACATGTACAATTAATGCATTGTTCATTCACATAATATATCAAAAACTGAAACAATTAATATCTATTCACTTATCAAATATTACACATGTTTTTTAATTAAATTTAAGAAAATATAAAATTATTGAGTTTTATATTTTATGAAATCATGATCGAAATTAAATATTATCCAAAACAACTCATTATCGATATCTAGGAAATATTATTAATATATTATCATAATATTTAAAAATAACTATTTATTAAGACATTTATTTTTGTATACTTAAAAAAATAGTTTCTCAACATTTAAATGTCACATACTTATAAAAAACATTTTATGAAATTAATTTTTATTTATTCCACTACTCATTATATTAAACATTCATCTTTAAAAACATACACATCATATAATTAAAAATAGTACCTTATATATTTTTGTATAAATTCTAACTCAACTACAAATCATATTTATAATTTCCATAATACAGTAACTCATTACTAAAAAAATTCACTTCATTTAGTTAATTTTTATCCAAATTATCCATCATATCTATCTTGGATAAAATATTAAATCATAAAATCAATTTAACACATTGTATTGAATTTTCATTTATATGAACTAATAATATCAACATGATCATGAAACAATATTCTTTTTAATGTAATGATTTCCATTTTTTAAATATCATGAATCATCAACAAATACACTAATAGAAATAAATAATTAATTTATTTCAAATAATATTTTTTAATTATCCCCCATTAAATAAATTTAAAAATGTAACTATAATTATTATATTAACCATTAATCAATTATATTAAATTATAAGAATTAATTATTATTTCTAGAAATAATGAAATATAGTATGTAAAAACCACCATACAATTAGGATTAATGATAATATAATTTTGTAAAAAAAATATTTATAAAAGTATTAGATCCAAAATTCAAAACGTCAAGGATAAAAGTAATCAATGATGATGCTTGTAATGTACCTTGATCTCAAAAGAAAAACCAACAAAGTCAAACTCAATATTTTTAACTATGATTTGAGGTTCCTTTGATAAGTCCACATAGACATTTCTATATTATATAGAATCTCCATGTCATGCACCACATTTAGTGATAAAATAAGCTCATTTAAAAAAATCCAATTCAGTCTCTACATGTTCCTACAATGAACTATATCATAAAAATAATCCAAATATTAATATAGGATTATCAAAATTCAAGATTCCAACATAGATGTATTTAACGATGATGGATCTACCATTCCAAGGTCTCTACACTATGACCAATAAACTCTTAGGCATACATGTTCACTATATTATTGGTTTCCCTAAAATTGATCCCTAGGCATTTCTATATCTTATCCAATATCCGTAACCCATTTCTTGTTTGATTCTAAAATGATTCTAATCACCTATCAATCAAATTGAATCACCACAATTTCCTACTTAAAACACTATTATATAATAAAACATTATCTCTAACACAACTTTTTTATGATCTTTCTCTACTAGAACCCAATCAGGATAAGTATTGTAGATGAGTGTGACCCTTTATTCTCACCTCTTATATTCTAAGTGTTATAAACTAGTGTTGATGCTATATAACAAGCAATGAGATAGATGTTACCATGTTTAGTAACATGATGTAAAAAAATTTCACCATTCAAAAAAAACATTGAGTAAAATAAATATTATATTACAATAGTGATATGAATATGAATTGTTTGGAAACTAACAAAATAATCCATTAAAATTGTGATTACTCTTATGACAATGTAATCTCTCTAAAATTTAGCTATCTCAACACATTGAGAAAATAATTCACTATTGGTTCTTTAACACTATCTTATAAATATATAAAAAATATAATATATATTTTGGATAGATCATTCAAGTATAATCAGCAAGATCCTCACAATAAAAAATCATTACAATATAGAAAATGCATAAAAATATTTGGTGAATGAACAAACAATAATTGTTATCCAAGCCTAGGCCATATATATACCCCAATATCACTACAATATTACTCTAAATCCCCAAAAAATATAAGTATAATATATCATGTACATACATTGATGGAGTTACCCACTCCAACATCACTAAAGATCTAGTCACCTTCACTTCTAAATGGAATACATAATGATGATTTCATCCCTTCTAATTTCATATATCAAATTATATCTCTATAAACTCATAGAACATCTATATGTTATAAAAACATACCACAACCAAATATACCATATTTTATAACCACTAAAAAACAATAAACCACTACATACCACAACCTCCAATATAGTCATATTCTAGAGGGAGAGTGGTAGAGGAGTAGTAGTAAGGTATCAATTGCATCTTCTTCCTTGATGTTATTGGATTACTCAATCTCAAAAAACTCATATATGAATAATTTATGTTATCTAAATCGAGTGTTAGTAGGTATGAAATAATAAATTTAACAATTATATATAATTATGAAAAACTACCTACCCATGGTTTACCTCCATTAAATCTACCCTTATGACAACTCATCACTTATATTTTTACCATTACACAAATACCACTACGGCACCAAATCATACAATAACACATCAATAAAATCTTTGAAAATTACTCATATAGCTACACAATTTAGAATTTACTATTAATTTAATATTATTTATCATTATATACTTTAATTTAGCTTCTTCATCATACCAATTGTTTTCATAAAACATATTCTAGCATATTAAACACATAGTCCACCAACCATATCCCATCTAAATCATCAATATAATTAATAATTTTTCCTAAATTAATTTTGTTATAAGTTAAAAATTACATTAAAAATGACATTAGTTTGTCACTTACTCATTAAATTAACCTCACATAAATTGAAATAATAATATTTTTCAACCACATTGTTGTAATATTGAATTAAAACAACATGATTTTCATCATTTTTAATTATCAACAGTCCATATATTATTATTTACTTGTAAACAAACACAATTTTTTTTAATTAATTTCATAATATTTATTATAGTAAACTTTATTCTTTCTTATAATCAGTTCCATACATAATTTAATAAGAAAATAAAACTGATATATTTTAATCCGGGAAACAAATTCACATTAAGCATTATATTTTGTTAAATTATTATATCATTATTTCCATATTAACCCCGTAAATGTAACTCTATAAACCACTAAACAATATAATATCAAATGAATTTTATCAAAAATTCAACATAACATTATCTATGCACTGAAAATAATTCATATTAATTATAAAAAATTTCATAGATATATATAAATACATATATACTTCCACAACATCATAGTACTCCATGACTTATGTTTTAATTTATATAATTATGTCAATTACATATATATTCATTACTAAACCATATAATGATAAATACACACAAGTAATGAAAAAAATAAATAATGAGTTACAGAATTAAATATCTCAAACAATATGTATATAATATTTTCATCATAGTTTAAGGATTGGTCCTAAAATATCCACATTTCCATAATTATTTACTAATAAATTTAGGATCAATAACTTTATATCTTCTATCTATGAAAATGAATAAATAATATGAACTTTATTAACCCAAATAGGAAATAAATTTATATATATAAGTGAAATTATTAAATTAATATAATTTTATCTATGAAGATGAAAAATCAAGATGAAAGGGTAACAACATATCACGATGAGGGAATAAATATACCAAATGTTGGTAATTATTCCACCTAGTGTTTCAAAATAAAAAAAATATGTTTTATAATTTTATAATATATCCCTTGATTTTATATTAAAATTCGGGTTCCTCAAAACATTGAATGTTTCCAAGTACCCAAATTGGGACGTAGTTCAATTAATGGTGATCCAAAACCCACATCATCTTAAATCATGAATTTGCATGATGTTTTCCCACATTTTTATTAAAAAACATATTTCTCTCATACCATTGTGTATTTAATATAAAAATAAATTAATTATTTAATTTTATTTCGAATCATAATTTAAAACTATGACACATATTTCACAATTAATTGAATGTTTAATCTATGATAAATAATTATGATCTAATTATTATCAATTTAAAACAAAGACTTCTCAAATTAACATATCCAAATGAAACTATATTTTTTTTTGAACCCACACCATGGTGATGTAATATAACCCACAAGTTGACCAATGGTAATTCCATCAATCAGCTCATCATCATTCACTTTTGAAAAAAAATATTTTTACCAACATCACCGGAAGTCTAAAATTCATTTTCATATTAACTAATATCATTATATTAAAAAAAATATTAGAAATTTGTGTTATTAGGTTTGGATAAATTTATTACCATCCCTATTAACGAAACTATTATTTTATTAAACCCAAATGATTCTTTAATTGAGGGATTTCTTGTATATCATCCATTTCACAACTATCTCCATTTTCATTCAACTTTTATTACTTTTATATGAAATGTACAATATCTTGACCCATGAAAAACATTATTGGACAATTTATTTCATATATTTATTTTCTACTTCTTATACTTCTTGAGAAGAAATGCATATGTTCTTAAATTACCATTTTAATAGTTTCCTATACATAATGATACTTTTACTCATAAATAACTTATTTTCTTCCCTTATTTAGTTTCAAATTATTAATTGAAATATAGTTACTAAAATTAATTTTATGTTGGAATAATTTCATTTACGTATTTCAAAAGTAACAAATTTGAAATGTATATCATCTAATCAATGTATTTTGAAATCGTTATTGAAGCCCATACATCAAGTTCACTAAATTTATATATATAATATATTTTATACAAAGATATAATCTTCTAATTTAACACAAAATCCTCAAATGGTGATCATGATTTAATATTTTTTTCAAAATGATTTATCCATTCATTAATCACCATTCATATATAGATGATCAAAGTGAAATTATTATTCATGTATCATTTCTTTCCTAATTTTCATCCTAAATACATTACTTTTCCCCATTTTTTCTGAATTCACAAGGATATCTTGATCCCATTTACATTCAAAATCATCTTTTATATAATCGATAAAAAATTCCACTCAATGAATAAAAATCATTTCCAATATTATTTATTTATAATATTTTTTATTTTTTAACTTCAGTATAAGGTTTAAATCTTTTGGTACAAGCTTTAAAAACATCATGAATGATTGATAATAAATATTACATCGTCTAATATGTTAGTTTATAATAATTTTCCTACTAGTATGGGAGTCCCCATTCTATTAAAAAATTAATTTGATCTATTTCTAATATATAAATTCCTAAACCATTAAATTTACCAAAAGAGTGGAAAAAAATAAAAAAACTACAATAAATAATAAATATCTTCAATGAGAAGATATATCACTATAATACCACATGATAGGATCCTTGTGATTAATATTAATTCAGTAGGGGTGATTTAGTGAATTAAATTTTATTTAAAATTCCATTAACATAAAATTAGATATATGTTAAAGTGAAAAAATATATTTATTCAAGAAAAACATCAACACTAATTCAAAAACAAAAAATTCCAAAATAATTCTTACAACAAAAAATGAGTGGCTATATCATTGGAATGAATTAAAAACCTATTATAAAATTATCTATTAAAATAACAAATATTATGTATAATGAGTTGAGTTTATCCTTGAAATAATGATACAAAATGTATCTCCTTATATGTTTAATGTGATCCCTGCAAATAATAAAAGATAATATGAAATAAAAAAAGTTACTCTTAAAAATATATACAGTTACACCATGTTTTGTTTTTAATTTTTTCCTAATTTTTCATCATCTCTTATTCCACATCTTCGTGTTTGTTATATTAACTTAATTAATTTATATTTGAAAAATTCACAATTATTTCTTAAAAACCACACTACAAATACATTTTAATTTGAATTTCAATTATAAATATAATGAATAATTATTTTAAAACATCTCTTTAACTACTATGGATTCATTTTGAGCCATTGGATCACTCTGTCAATTCTAGAAAACATTTTATATATTTTAGATATTTTCATGTAATGTTTGAATACGCTTAAGTATCACTAATTTACACACATAATAAAACTACTCTAATTATGTAATTCTCTAGGAACCATGTGATGTTGTATACCACCATAATATATAGAAATTGTTTTTAGAAAAACATCTCTAAAATATTATGAAACTACATTATAAAATGGATGATTAATTACACCCTAAATTAATAGATATAATTTCAGTTTATAATATAGTTCACGACACATTTTTCGTTGGGTTATTCCTCATTATATTGGATTTATAGACACATAGAAATTATGATCAAGCTATTTCTACCCCGTTCAGTCATGTTTTTCCACTCCCTTAATATAAAATCCTAAATATTTTTTTATGATTACTCAAAATTATTTCATTATATCAAATTTTGTATATTTGACCATTTTGGATTTAAAAACAACTTGATACCCTTATCATTTTCAGTTACTATTTCAACCACATTATCCATTTCGACCTACAATCCCAAAAAATCTCACCATTTTACACCACACATTTCAAAAACCTTTTGAAATTCTTATCCCTGGTCATAGAACTCCTCCATGGAATATTGGATTTCGTAGTTTAATAAAGGTGACCTTGTAAACAAAATCACCTTTCAACACATACTAATCAAAGAATACTATGATGTACTTATCCTTAGACCTGTATAAAATCAATTTTAGAAATTCCCATGGTAGATTGAGTCTCTCATGACATCAATATTATCAGAAGTAAAACTAAAGATCATAAAATTTCTTTCAATACACAAAAATATTATTATAAATTTACTAATGGACACTATACCACTTAAAATAACATTAATATATTCAGAATAATTATGAATAATATAATTACAAAATAATTTAAAATAAAATGTAACACAAATAAATGTACCATATCCTTCTTAGATTTTCTTCTGTTTAAAAAAATTATTGATCCTGAAAAGCTCTAAAATTATTAGGGATTCATATTATTCGATATAGAAAACATCATCTACCATAGTGGAAATAATCTCTTCTAGCATTATATTCTTCATATTTTATTGGTCAATTTTATATGTCTTCGGGTCTTGATATCCATTCACTTACCTTTGGCGTCCTTAAGGCATGGTGTTCATTAAAATGCATTGAGATGTCAGTGGGATGGGGTTTATGACAGAGATTTCAAAATTTTGTCCCTCTTATATTGAATTCCTCATAGTAGAAGGTTATGGGTTGGCTCTAGTCCATTATTTTTATAGTATTTTACTTTCTTCACATTTTTTTCTTGACATATGTTCTTCCACCAAATATTCTGTTGTTCTATCTATATCTACTGATTACAAAAGCATGGATCATTATTAATTAAATTATTTTAAATATTTTTTTGGGTAACTATTATGATGTGTTTTATGATATGTTATTCTCCAATGATAGTTTCATAAATTTTTATAAAAATTTGATGTTATTATATTGTGGTGTGAGTTTTATATGTATTGAAAACATCCCAAGAGTTTGAGATATACTTATGGAACTCATGATCTCGATCTTTATGGTGTAATTGAAGTATGGTGAGTTATTATGTATGTTGGTTTTTTAATGATGGACTATGAGTGAAGTATTATTGTGTCTTGGTGTTGAATCCAATAGTTTTGAAATTAGTATTTATTATTAGTGATTATTGTTTGAGATGATTAGTGGTTATGACAATTTATGTCTAAATTATTGGTTGTCTGTAGTGTTTGGCATGTGGTGGTAGTCTATCAGTATTCCTCTTGTGTTTTATGATTTTCGAAATGTTTTTTAGTTGGGGTAATATTTTTGGGGCTTGTTAGTTTGTCTAGGATATTTTTTTAGGGTTGTACCACCCAATTAAGACTCATTATAAAAATTTTAGAATTTTGGGAAACCAAAAAATGATTATTCATTATTTGAGTTCATGATAAACTTATAAATGTGTAAATTTAATCTAAAATCATAAAAATTGGATTTTAGATAAAAGTTTCATGGTTTTTTCCTCCACGAAGTTGTAGGATGATACTTAAGAAGAGATCTATGCAATATGAAAGTGTTAAAATCCCAAAATTATATAAATATATTTTCTATTTTAGATGCCAACAAGGTTGGATTATAATAATGTTGGTGAAGAAGAAGGGGAATAGACTATAGTGTTGGAAGTTAGAGGTCCTTAACTCCTGGAAATAATAAAACATAAATAATATTAAATCTAGGATCCAAAGAGGGTGATAGTGAATTTATTGGGATCCTATATTTTTAAATGTATAGTGTGAGGTGAGAGATTTATAAGTGTAATATGTTTTTATATTAAAATTAATAATACATTTAAATAGCACATAGAATAATTACATATTATACCAGATCATACAACAAACCCTGAAAATATGTCCAGAGCCTCATTTCTAGCCTGCACAGTGACCTTATATTATTCACTAATAAATGTATCATACCGATGAATCCTAATTAAAAATTTATTTTATGAAAAAAACTGGACCACATTCAAACAAAATAAATAACAATAACAATAAACAATGAAATCCAATTTAATTATTTCTTTGGGGTCAATATTTTTACCATCCTGACACTTTATTCCCCTAGAATATTGTTATAACAATTCATTGGAATGGATGTAAGGTTATATTTCCCAACTCAATGGAATTCTCTCATATATTTCATTATAATCTACATTGTGATTAAAATTATTATGTACCATTTGGATTGATTTTCTTGAAATAATTTTATTATGATAATTATGATGTAAATTAATTATCCCCAAAAAAGTTTAATCATATTAGAATTACAAGTTATTCTAGTCAATAACATGATATGGATCATGTTATTTTTTTGTCAATTAGGAAACATTAGTTATAATATGAATTGATGTCTTATACAAAGGAAAAGAAAATTAGGAAGCCACACAACCCTGTTATTTAAAAAATTTAAATACATTGACACATCTATGTATTTGAATATATGGTTTCCCTAATATTTTATATTCAAGTTGGGATAAAATATAAGGAAATTAAAGGTCACAAGATGAAAATTTATATAACCCATAAATATTAGTTTCCTATGATTTTTTGTGTCTTGGATATTTAACTATTATTTTTTAATTAGTTTAATCTTATTAGAAATATCTTATATGGGTTTTGGACTAAATAAAGAGGATTGACCCCCCTAGAAAAGAAAAAATTGATATATACAACAAATACTAACTTCTTAAAAAGGAACCATCTTGGTCAAGAATTCATAATTATTATTATATAAAGCCTCAATCAATGAAAAATCATCATTATATAATGATTTCCAATTAGGAATGCCTGAACAATGAAAAATAGCTAATATATTCTTGACCAAATCCTCTTGACCATAAATTTAGCAATGATATATTGTAGTAAATATTATATGGGTTCCTATATGATAATTTAAAACTATTTAGAACTGAAAAATGATAACATAATCTTTATTATTAATGATTTCGGATAACACGTCATGAAAATTTATAATCACTTACAAATAGAAAATTCCAAGATCCTCCACCTTATGATTTTATTTTATAGAAGGAAAATTGGACGATTTTTTCGTCATAAAAATGATCACCAAAAAATTATTCCTTCCATGGGTATTTGTAGGTCATTCTGTTTGTCAGAGTAGAGTACTCAAGGGGGTGTGAATTGAGTATCTCTTCAAAATTTCTGTTACAAAGGTATTCTTAAAAAGGTTCCCCAATTAATTTAAATACAGCCTTGTTAATCAAGGTTATACTGTTATGAATGTTTGACTATTTAAATAACTTCTTGGAAGATTAATTAATTCTTAGTAATTTTAATATCAGTTATTAACATTACTTTTGAAGCAATTATAATAAGGAAAAACAATTAAAACATCGTTCCAAGATTATCTAAAAATGTAAATTTAGTGATTTCTGAATTAAATAGTAAAATATATAAAATTAATGTAAACAACACAATTGATATAAAACAAGTGGTTCAGTCTCAAGCCGAGACCTAATCCACCCCACTTAGTGATCATCTGCCACCAAACAGTTTATATAAATAAACTTAATCTACACCCTAGATTATGGTTAACAATAGTTCACAAGAATGTCCAAGTTTCATAACCTCTTCCATAGTTCATGATTTTGAATTAGCAGGTCACACATGGACCTCTTCCACCCTTATTGGTGAGAATACACAAGTGTAAAAAATTGTAAGTGAAAGGATATCTTGTATCCATCAGTATTATGCAGAAGACAATGCATGTTTAATACAAACAGCAACAGATATTGAAAAGTAAAAATAATACACAATAGAGATGATATGATGAGATAAGGTTGTATGTGCTCTCTATGTTAGTCTATATAGCTTTGGACTTCTCGGATGAAGCAAATGTAGAAATTGAGTCCTCCCGTGGAAAACAGAGTATCGTAAGTTAGCTCAATCTGGCTTAAGTTCATTGTGGAGTTGATAATGCGGAAATTTTCTCAACTATAGGATTCTAGTATGATAAGTGTGTTCCTCAGTAGTGTATTATTGCATGAAAGCTCATGTTTCTTTATTATCGTGCATTATCTTGTTGTTTCTTTTACACTGTTGTCACTATAGTCACCATAATCACACACCTTTATTCTATCCACGTTGTTATTTTTATTCATGGAAGGCATGTGTTGGATCTAACAAGATGGATGTATTATACCCCTCGTACCTTGTACTATCAGGTAACAGTCCTACAAATAAATATTAATTATGTCAGTGCATTTAAAATATGCAAATATGACCGTTAGAAATTAATTTGCGAAATGTCAAAACAAATTAAGAAATGGTGTCATAGTCTGTCTGTAAATGGTGTTTCCATGAAATGGTGTATCCTTGAATTGGTGTATCCTTATTTCTCTTTGAGTGGTGAGATAGCTATGATGGCATAGTTTTATAGATATCAGGAATCAATAATAGATATACGGTGTTAGGATCATACTGTCTGGTCATGGTGTCTGGATGGTCACAGTGTCTGGATAGTCACGATATCTGGATGGTCACAGTTTCTAGATGGGCATGGTGTTTGGATGGTCACCGTGTCTTGATGGTCACAGTGTCTGGATGGTCATGTTTTCTGGATGGTGACGGTGTCTGGATGGTCATAGTGTCTAGATGATTACGATGTCTGGATAGTCATTGTGTCTGGATGGTCATGGTTTCTGGATGGTTACGATGTCTGGGTCCTTTTCCTAAAAAGTAGAATTGGTGGCAGACTCAAGGTTTCTCAAACTTAGTCAAATCTCTATACACAGACATAAACTGTAATATTCAAATAATGAATTAAACTTAATCATTCATAACATAATTTCATTAGAAACAAAATAGTTTACAATAATTATTTAAGGCATAGAAGAACAAATTATCTTTACACATGATTCAAGATATATTAAATAGGATTAAGAGGTTTTATATAATGTATATGATTTGTGATCATTAAAACATGATTAATACATGAGGATTCCAATAATATCCCCCTTTTGATGATCATAAATCCCACGAGTGAGATATTTATTCTTAGTTCGGGTGTATATTATTTAATGATCATTTAGTGCATATAGAATACATATTTCTCTCCCTTTAGGGATTGACAATTAGAGTAAATAATAAGTATACAATAAAAGTTCACAATGCATTAGATAGATTAATTGTGGCATTAAAAGTAGTAAGAAAAAAATATATATATAACATCCCCATCAAAAGATAGTAATCACTATTCTTCAGCACTAACTTGTATTCTCTTTTCCCTTGGTAGAAGCATCGGAAGAAGAAGCTATAGGAGTAGAGGTATAATTGGATGAAGGGAGTGAACTAGTTGACATAGATGGTAAATGGAGTCCTTCAATAATAGAAGGGGATAAGGTAGGTGCAGTAGCAGACTGGTGTGATTGTTGATCAAGGATTACATGCCAGATCTGACTCAGAGCCTGAGAGATAGACATAGATGTGGAGGCTAGGGAAATGGATGAGAAGGTAGGAAAACCAGATCTTAGGGTTGCAGCTACAGGAGGTACAATGGCAGTACTCTAAACATGAAGATAAGGCCCCAAAAGTTTCATGACGTCAGTAATGATCTCACCACTATACTGCATAGCTTTTTCAAATTCAACCTTGATCTCTATAAACTTATCCAACAAAGGAGTGAAATCTTTGAGATTTTGGACTTGAGTTTTGAAAACATGAGTTACATGAGGTATCCTCAGATTCTACACTAAGTACATGAAGTGGTTTGACATTTCATTCTTATAGAATATCTAATTGAAGTAGAAGTCCATCTTCATAGCAATTTCTTGCTGAGAATCATTGGAAATCTAGGAATTAATTCTCACCAAATCAGGAACTCAGTCACTACTCTTGATAACATCAGATAGAGACTCCTTCTCAAAACCACTAAGCATTGATTGAAGTACTACTTTGACAACTATTTGAAGAAAATCACTATCTAATGAAGGTTGAGATGATTATCCAGAAACATGAGATGCATCGACAGCTGAGATAATGGATTTTAGTTGATTTAGAACTTTTTGGAGATACCCCTTATACTCATCCGTTAATTTGATAAGACCAACAACAATCTCATGCATCTCTTGAACAATCTACTTGTTTCTTTCAGGTAACTTTTTATCTAAGGAAGATAGATGATGTTCAATCAATGAGGCTACTTCTTGTGGGGTCTAACAAAGAATATCCTCAATATGATAAGAAACTAGTTCTGGTCTTGAGGTTACCACTCTATTTATTTCCTCAACCACACCTCTTTGAGTTTTAACTTAATCAGTAAGCAGTTTGTTCTCAAATTTGACTTCTAGAATCTCATGAAAAATCTTGGGTTGAATCATCCATATGACTTTTTACAGCAATAGTGAATCATATATTTCACTCAGATTGGTTAGTAGATCCAGTTGGGTATTCATGAGTTTCTTAACTCTAGCCAACATGGTAGCTCCAAATGCTTTCAGATCATCCCCATTCACTATGTTTGGAGATTATAGTGAGGGTTCAGGAATAAAATCTAAGACATGATCATGTTCCTTAGTAGAGATTCCTTCAGTTGAAGATGCCAGTTTCAAATGAAACAAAGTAGACATATCATTTCCTTTAACTATGATTTCCTGGGAATCAGTCACATCAAAATAACTGGGGAATTTATACGATGTATCCACTGATCTTGGATCAATCAGATTAGGGCCTTCAACAGATTCCAAATTGTGGGGAATATCCCCCTAAGTAGGTTCATCTTTCTTGGGACAGAGGGATTTAGATCCTTGATTTATTTTCATGAATTCATCCCTAATTTTCCTAGCCATTTCTTTTCTAGCCAACTGAAAGGTTTGCTCCATTATCTCTTTAGCAGAAAGAATAACTTTATGATAAATTTATTCCTCTCAGTGTTCCAAAAGGGTATCTTCTTGCACAATAGAAAGATCTTATTCAATATGTTCTTCTACAACTTTCTTTCCACTTACCTAAGAAACCATTTCTTCTTTTTATGCAACTTGTTCTTCCTGATCAACAACATTTTAGGAACATGCACTTCCTTTTCAAATAAGTCTTGAAGATAAGATTCATTATCTTCCTTAATGTGAACAGTTTATCATGTAAGTACAACAACACCTTCTTCTTCTTCCTCATCAAAATATTCAATATGTTCATCTGGATCCAAACTCGGATCAGAAATATCCTTAGGTCTTGAATGGTGTTCAACCAGATTAAAATTTTCATACAGTCTCTCCTTATCATCAATTCATACTTTCATCCATGAATTCCAATTTATTGTTATTATCTTTAATATATCTTTCCAAAGATATAACTCATAATCATTTATGACTTCTTCATCTGATCCAACCAATCCTTTTGCAAGAAGCATAATAGAAATAATCATTTAATAAAATAGGGAGGTTGACTTAGAGGTTGTTTTCACCTACTCACACATATGGTGTATAACATAATTTCATAGGTTGATCTTATGTCTAGTTTTCATGAGATGTAACAAAAATACATCCTGATACTTTTGTACAACAAAATCACCTTTTTTGGGCTAATAAAAATATGAACAAACTTAAACAAGATTCTAGATTCCTCATCTAGCTCTGCAGTTATGGCTCTCCTCTTGGTTTCATTTCCATTTAATCTTCTCAAAGATTGTCCCAAAACAACGAACTCTCTCAGAGGTGGAGGACCACTCTGGTAGTACTCAAAATTACCATAATGAGGTATCATAAGGCATTCAACCCATAACCTCGAAGAAATGGTAAAAATATGACCATTTATCCAACTTCACACAACATAACCATCTTATGAATCAAAAGAGAATTTAAAATGCTAGTAAAACTAGGAAACTAGCATCAGATAAATAGGAATATCCTCCTTTGTAATCCAATCTATCCATCCATGCTCTTTTATCACATTCAAAATCAAATAATTACTTGATAGAAACAACTTAGGGCCTATCTCTTTTTCAGGTACAACTTCTTTATTCACTAGATTCTGATTCAGAGGGCCTTCAGGTGATAACTTCAGAAATATTTTTAACTTCATCATTGAGCTAAGCTTCCCAGGAGTTGACAATGAAGGGAATTTCATCCCGGGCATTCTCCGAACATTAGAGAGATAGAGAGGTTGAAATAGGGTTTACAATTTTAGAAAAGATTTCTGAAGTGAAGAACGAGTGAAAATTATTTTATTTTATCATTTAGGGATAACAAGAATCAAGGGATAAAAAGAAGAGGAATATAAAAGGAATAAAAAATGAATTACTATGATAATGTTTATAATTTTTAAATAAAACAATAAATAATTTTTACTGTGATACCATAAACGACTTTCACATTGAGGCCGTAATCAAGCCATCACGGTGAGACCGTAATAAGCATTCATGGTGAGACCATAACAGTATGATTTCTAAACCATGTGACTATATTATTTGAGATAGTAAGTTCCAGATAGTAACGAAGAAATATTAATTATTAGACTATAAACATGGAACATTAACTATTAAGATAATAAAACTATTGAACCATTAGAGTTAAACAGTAATCTTAAGATAGTGAGTTGTGAAATCATAAACCGTGAAAAAATATACTTACTACTTAATATTTATCATTCCCAATTCATGTATGATGTAATTTATTATTTAATAACTTAGTGGTTTGGTGAATATATCATCATGATGATATTCAGTTCCAAATAATTCCAATGTGATGTAACCTTTCTGATAATGAACTCTCAAAAAGTGATGTCTTACGTCAATATGTTTTTTTCCTTGAGTGCGAAATAGGATTTATTGAGATGTTAATAGCACTTTTATTGTCACAATTTATGTTTACATGCCTGAATTGATATCTATAATATAGTAATGTGCGTTTCTACAATAAAAATTTTGCACAACAACTACCAGTAGCTATGTATTTAGCTTCTGTAGTAGATTATGAAAAAGTTTTTTGTTTCATACTACACCATGATACTAGTGACTTTACGAAAAAGTGACATGTTCCAAAGGTTCTTTTTCTATCTAACTTACAACCAGTGAATTCAGCATCATAATTACTCACTAACTCAAATGATTGTCCTCTAGGGTCGAGCAGTCCTAGATTTGGTGTGCGTTTGAGGTATGTGAAAATTATCTTAACAAAATTTAAATAAGATTCCTCAGGATTTCCTTGAAACCGAGCTCACACACATGCACTGAACATAATTTCAGGTCAGCTATATGTTAAGTAGAGTAATCTTCCAATCATTCCTCTATATGTTTTTTGATCAACGGATTTTACATCATCATAAATATCAAACATACTAGTAGTACTCATTGGAGTCTCACTACTTTTATTGCTATCCAATCCAAAACGTTTTTGAAGATCTATAGTATATATTCCTTGATTTAAAATAATACCATCATTATTTTGAATGATTTGAAATCAATTCAATAATTTGATGTCACCAATTAAACTAATTTCAAATTCATTTCTTATCAATTTAGAAAATTGAATACAAAAAGAATTTTTTTAAGATCCAAAGATAATGTCATCTACATATATTTGAACAACTAAAACATCATTGGAAATTAATTTTATAAAAAGGGTAGGATTAGATATTCATTTTTTAAAATCTTTGGAAGTAAGAAAAGTACTTAATCTATCATACCAGGCTCATAGATATTTTTTAAACCGTATAAAGCTTTTATTAATTTAAAAATACGGTTTTGAAAATGAGGGTTTTTAAAACCAGGGGGTTTCTCAACAAAGTCATCCCCAACTATATACCCATTTAGAAATTTACTTTTGACATCCATTGGATATAGTTTGAATTTCAGATGTGCAGCATAGGCAAGCATAATTCTAATAGCTTCAAGCCTAGATATTGGTGAAAAGGTCTCTTTATAGTAAATTTATTCTTATTGAATATTTCCTTGTGCAACAAATCTAGCAATGTTTCTAAGTATATTTCCAGCTTCATCTACCTTATTTCTAAACACCCATTTAGTTCCTATGGTGAATGTGTCTTTGGGTCATTCAACAAGTTTTCAAACATTTTTCCTTTCTAACGGACTAAGTTCTTCTTTCATAAAAATCACTCAAAATTCATCATTGATAGAATCATTAATATTTTTCGGTTCAATTTGTGACAAAAATAATTTATATTCAACATGATTTCTAAGAGAAGATCATGCATGAGTTCCTTTATCTTAGTATCCTAAAACAACATCTATAGGATGGTTTATAAGAGTTAAACATCTCTCGAAAAAGAAGAACTAGTGATTTCATGTTCTTCAACAGGATATGGTTCATTGTGACCAGAATATAAAGAATTCCTAGAACTGGATGATTTCATAGATTCCATTACAGGATGGTTAGGGGATATTGAATTAATTTCCAGATATGAGACATCATCCTCCAAGTTATCTAGAGTGGTCTTAGGCTCATGTGGATCTGTTTCATCAAATTTTACATGGACGTAATCTTCCACACATTTAGTTCTTTTATTAAACACTCCATAAGATTTACTAGAAATTTAATATCTTATGAAGTTTCCTTCATCACTATTGAATGAAAATTTGTCAAGATTTTTCTTAGTATTAATGCTATAGACATTGCAACCAAATACATTAACGTAACTAACTTTGGGGTTTCTATTGTTTTGCAACTCATATGGAGTTCTTTTAATGATAGGTCGAATCAATACTCTATTTATTGTGTAGCATGCTGTATTTACAACTACAACCCAAATGTAAATAGGTAAGTCATATTCACTAAGAATCATTCTATAAATCTCTTGCAGGGTTCTATTTCTTCTTCCTATAACTCAATTTTGTTGAGGTGTTCTTGGTGTAGAGAAATTATGACTATAACCATTTTTTGGGCAGAAGGATTCAGACTCTTGATTTTCAAGCTCATGGTCATGATCAATTAGTAAGGATTTAATTTTATGTCCACTAATATTTTCTACAGTTTTGGAATACATGGTAAAATGAGATTCAGATTCACTTTTATATAGCCAAAAGGAATGTCCATGTATATCTAGAAATGTTATATACAAGAACATAAACACAATGATTACCATTTAAACTAGAAACTTTAGATTGTCTAAACATATATATGTAAACCAATTAGAGAGGTTGAGAAGTAGAAACTTCTTTCTTTGGTTTGAAAGAAATTTTGTGTTTCTTTCCCTTAGGACAAGTATTAGACACTTTATTATCTAGAAACACAAGTCTGACAAAGTATTTGACTATGATTTTTCTAGTTAACTTCTTAAGAGATTGAGTGTTACAGTGTCTTAGTCTCCTACGCCAAATCCAAGAATCTTTGTGAAACCCACTTAAATAGGAATCATTTTGAGAAGCTAAAGAGGGTAAGTTAACAGAATATACATTTTCATTTCTTAATGTAGAAACTACTAATTTATTATTATAATTAAAAACATTGTAGGAATCATTTTCAAATTTGATATGAGATTCGTCATCAAATAATTATGAAATACTATGAAAATTATATTTCAATCCATAAAAAAAGTACTTTGGAAATAAAAACTATGTTAGAGTTACCAATATGGCCAAAAATATAATTTTTACTTTGGTATTGTCACCAAATGTGACATGTCCTCTTTCAATTTTTATTAAGATCTTGAAGCCTGAATATTCTTCTATTATGTGTCATGAACACCCACTGTCCAAGTACCATATTCTTTTATAGGAACTCTTTAAGAAACTTTCCTACAAAATAGTTAAATAAAAACATATTTTCATACCCATGCATGTTTGGGTCCATAAATATTAGTGACTAGTTCCTTAAGAACCCATATCTACCTCATAGGTTTCCTATAAGGATTACGTAAAGTATTTGAAAAATAAACTCTAGTTGGTCTAGAATGGATTGAAACAGTAGAGAGTGTGTCATAACATGAACTAGATGAATGTTTTCCAGAACTATGAGTAAATATATATGTCCTATATTTAGAAAAAAAAAATTATTTCTTCCAAAATTTCTTTCACCAGGTGTATATCCAATGACAAAAGAATATTGAGGAGAAATCTTTTTATCCTGAATTTGTACCAAGTAATATTTACCATTACTAAACCATTCAACATCCATTTTCAATTTCTCATTAGATAGTTTTATTTAATTGTTATCTTTGAGTTACTGGTCATTTTTCTCTCTTTCTAAAGTGAGTTCTGTTTTAACATTTGAGGTAAGAGCATGTTATTTCTTTAAAGACTTGTATTTATCTTTTAGTTCATTGAAAATATCTTCAAGCATATTAAAATACTAAAAAATTTCTTCATTAGACATATTTTTATATTCAATCTCATCTCCAGAATAATAAGAATTATATACAAGAGATTCCTGTTTTACCATAGATGTGTTTTCCATAAATCACATATCGGCTTTGTTAGCATAATCGTCATGTGAAGATTCTGAGTCACTTGAACTATCCTCAGAAGAACTCCATGTTTCTTTCGTTGACTTTATGTACTTTTTAACCTTGTTATCATATTAATTTTTTTACATGATCTTGTTATAATCATCCTTCATATGTTCCTTCCACTTATATTCATAGTAGTCGATCTCATCTAACTTGTCACTTCTTTTCCAATCATTCGTCCATCTTCCTTTTTGATCATGTCTTCCCTTAAAGTTAGGCTTTTTAAAAAAGTTCTTATTTTTATAAAATCATTTAAACCTTCTCGATAATCGAGTCTTCTCCACATCCCTATCAGGTGATGATTATTCACTACTAGAACATTCTACAGAAACATCCAATTTCCCATTCTCTTTGTGTTTAGAGGTGGTGATCTTGAACATAATAGATTTTATTTAGGGTTCAACCTCCCCATCCTTATTGATGTTTAACTCCTCTTCATACATCATCAGTTTTCCATTGAGTTATTTTATAGGTAACATACTTATTTCACATAACTCTCTAATAGGGACATAGGTTCCTCTCCATCTATCAGGTAGACATCTGGGAATCATCATGATCTATTCTAAGGCAGTGACTTATCTTCTAAGAGAAATCATAGTGTTGAAACTTTCATTTAACCAGAAATACATGTCTGAAATAGGATCACCAGTTTTCATTTTAAAGTTATCCTATTTAATAGTTTAAGTATTAAGTCTTATTTCGTTTAAACAAGAAGTTCCTTCATGTGAAATTGACCAGGTATCCCAAATTTCATGGGCAGCTTTACAAGCAATGATTCTATTAAATTCATCATATTCTAAAGAGAAGTATAAAACATTCATAGATTTGAAATTTTATTATATGTAGTTTTGGTAGGTTTATCCTAAGAGATTATATCAGTATAAGGAATATTATATTCATATATAATTGAAGACAATATTTCAAAGATCATACTTTCTAAATACATTTTCATTTTAATTTTCCATCGAGCATAATTGGTTCCATTAATGAATGAGGGCCTGTTTGTTGTAAAACCTTTTAAATATTTTATCCATAATATATAAATACATTAAAAATAAAGATATTTATAATTAACCAAAATTTAAAGATCTTTAAATTAAAACTACCATCACATTTTAATAGGGTCAAAAACAGAGTTCTAATAAACTCCCTTTGATAACAAATTTTGGTCGTAGTAGAGTACTCAAGAGGGTGGGCGGGTGAGTTGAGTATCTATTCATAATTTTTATTAAAAAAGTATTATTAAAATGGTTCCCCAATAAATTTAAATACTTCCCAGTTTATCATTTTTTTACAGTTATGAAAGTTTTACTATTTAAATAACTTCTTTGAAGATTGATTAATTCTCAGTAATTTTAATATTAGTTATTATCATTAATTTTTAAGCTATTCTAAAATGTAAAAACAATTATTACTTCTTTCCAAGATTAAATATTAGAGTAAATTTACTGATTTTTGAATTAAACAATAAAATAGTGAAAACTAAAGTAAATAACATCGGTGATATAAAACAAGTTGTTCAGTCTAAATCTGAGACTTAAACCTCTCCACTTGGTGATCACCTGCCAAAAAAAAGTTTATATAAATAAACTTGATCCTCACCCTGTATTAGGGTTAACAACAGTACACATGACTATCCAGATCTCGGGACATCTTCCACAGTTCTTTGTGGGTATGAACTAATAGGTCACACAAGGACCTCTTCCACACTTATCTGTGGGAATACAAAAGTGTAAAAAGATTTAAGAGAAAGGATATCTTGTATCTTTCAGTTTTATATAGGGGACAATGTGGGTTTAATATAGAAGAACACACATTTCGAATGATAAAAAAATACAAAATAGAGCCGAGATGATGAGATAATGTTAGAAGTTCTCTATGAGTTAGTCTATAAAGCTATGAAATACTAGGATGAAGCAGATGATGAAATGGGGTCCTCTCGCGGAAAATAGAGTATCATAAGTTAGCTCGATCTGGATCATGTTATTCGTGGAGTTGATAATGTGGAAATGTTATTGAATCTAGGATTATATTTTTCTTCATTTTTTCCCAGTAGTTTCAGGTTTTATGAAATCTCATGCTTCTTCATTATCATGCATACTCTTGTTTTTTCTGTTACACTGTTGTCACTATAGTCCCCACAATAACACACTTTTCTATTGGCCATGATGTTATTTTTATTCTTGGAATGCATGTGTTGGAGCTAAAAAGATGCATTTATTCTGCACCTCGTACCTCATACTATCAGGTAACATGTCAAAAAAGAATCATTAATTATTTTAGTGCATTTAAAAGCTTCTAAAATGACCGTTAGAAATTTAATTGAAAAATGAAAAAACAGATTAAGAAATAATGTCATAGTCTATCTGTAAACAATGTCCTTATGAAATAGTGTCTCCTTGAAATGGTGTCTCCTTTTTTTGTCTTTGAGAGGTAAGACAATTATGAGGGTATTATTTTATAGAGATCAGGAACTGGTAGCACGAATGCAATGATAGGATCACAATGTCTGGTCACAATGTCTAGATGGTCACGATGTCTAGATGGTTACGATGGTTGGATGGTCATGGTGTCCAGATGGTCATGGTGTCTGGATAGTCACAATGTCTAGAAGGTCACAGTGTATGGATGGTCACGGTGTCTGGATGATTACAGTGTATGGATGGTCACAACGTCTGGATGGTCATCGTGTCTGGATGGTTAGGGTTTCCTAGTGGTCACGATGTTTCGATGGTCACAGTGTCTAGATGTATACGGTGTCTAGATGGTCACGGTGTCTGGGTCCATTTCTATAAAAACACAACTGATGGCAGACTCAAGGTTTCTCAAACATAGTCTAATCCTTATACATAGAATGAAACCGTGATTTTCATAGAATGAATTAAACTTATTCTTTTATAAGATAATTTTAGTAGAAACAAAATAGTTTATAATAATTATTTAAGGCATTTAGGAACTAATCATCTATACACATGATTCAAGATAGATTATACAAGATTAACATGATTTATAGAATGTAAATGATTTTTTATCATTAAAACACGATTAATACATGATGATTGTAACACATTCATTCATTAAATCCATATGAATCATAATACCACATAATTTTAGAAATCTCTCAAGGTTATAACATACCTGTAAAATTTTAATTTTTATCCTACACTTGTAATAAATAGATGAAGTGATAAACATATTAATAAATTCCCTCATCATTTACAACCACAAAAACTATAATTTTATTTCACATTACATCTTGTAAGATCCTAAATGTATAACTAATTAGGAAGAATTTTAATTTTTTTCACCACCAATAAAAAAATGAACTATAATAAAAATCCTAAATAAAATATATTTTATAATTATAATAATACTATTTGTCATCAGCCTACCCATTTTTTTAAATTAAAATTATTTTTAAAATATATGGATATGTTAATTGATAAAAATTAATTTCATCAATCATAGAAGTTATGTATTTTATATTTTAAAAAATCCACAAAAATATCACCTCTTTCACCCATAAATCAACTTTAATTAAGAGATTCATATTATTTCCACCCACTTTTGGAATCCATAACTTATTAGGAAAGATATTTCCCACTAAAATCATCAACGTTAACATTCCATTTATGAGAGTATACATGAAGTTAAAATAAATATTATAGAGATATTCCACACATCACCTCTACTTCACAATTAAATCCTTTTTTGGATTGATCTATCTTAAAATTTTATGATTGACAGAAATAATAAATGTCTCATGGAATAAGTAATATCAACAATAATGTAATGTAGGTAGGAAAAAAATATAGATTGTATGTTGAGTAATTATTTTCATTTATGAATTATCATTGTGATCCATAACGCACCACTTGATTATAATTCATAAGAGAAAAACTAAAACTCATATAAGAAGCATAAAAATAAATATGAAATCATTTACTAGGACATATTAAATTGAAATTAGGAAATGAATTCAATAACTTATTGAGTTTATTTAATGATTAACAATAATTAATTCCCCATATGAACATTACCCCCTTTCATATAAGTGAATTCAAAAAGAAAAAAAAAGGAATTATATCATAAATTTCATATAGTACTTAACTAAATTAAGGAATAGTTAAATCTTATAGTCCATCCTCATTATCATAGAAAAATAAATTTTTTCAGATTTTGTAACATCTCCAAATCTCCATGTATTATTTTTATATATCATATGGTTTAATATTGAGACCTAGTGCTGTGATGACGTGTGATTCCATGGTCCAGTGTGATCAGAATAAATGTATTAAAAGTATTAAAATATTTAATAGAACGTGCATTTTTTCCAGAAAAAGTTTAATAACTACTAAGTGGGTGGTGAAATAATAAATCTAAGGGCACGATTCAATTGAAAATAGTGGATTTACCATAGGCAAGACCTAACATTGGTCGACGTAGGTCATTTGGGAAAATGTTATCACAGATGTTTTGAATGAATAAAATTAATTACGAAAATTATTTTCTTTTTTCCCAAAGTGACATAATGATAGGATTATTATTATTTTAAATATAATTTTTTTTACTTATCCATAGTTTTTCAAATAACCCTAGAGTCCTCTAGAGGCCTTTTAAAGAGATATCAGAGAGTCATATCGAGCAGGTGATGAGAGAACATCGAATTAGTGGTTGACGAATATAACGACCCATACATTACATACATTGTTATTACATCATAATTGAAGCACACTTATTACAACATATAACAAACCCTTGAACAGATGTTATATGTATAGTGTCTTTAGAAACTGGGAAACAAAAACAACTGCTTCATAAATCAACTACACTATCTCCCTTTTATTTTATCATATCTAGAGTCCCTTTTGGCATATCTTACTTAATATCCTTCTTTCTGACCTGGGGAAAAGAAAAAAATACAAAAGGGTGAGCTCAAATACTTAGTAAGGGTAAATAAAAGAAATATCAATCACATCATATTCATAATAACATATCATTTTGGAAATCATAACCTGCAAAAAGGATCATAATTTCATAACTTGGGATAAATAATAGTAGTGAAATGTAATCCCAATAATCATAATATAAAACCTGGAACATTGTGGCATACACACATAATAATAAATAATCATTTCATAGTAGTCAAAACTAATTGCCAATACTATCTTAGTGGAAAAATTCTATTTCGGAACCGAGTTCACTCCTCGTTTCAGTCCTATATCACTGAACCAGATTAACCTGCCATTCTAGAAATGTATATCTCATGAGATATAAATATTTACCCAATTAATTGGAGGGATATATAGGTCCCACCCATCTCATAATTAATCTATTCTTAAGTGTTCCACAAAATCATAAAACATAGCATAACCCACGTAATAAAAATGGGATTCTGAAACATCATGCCATCATAACATAAATCTTATAAGATAAAAGGACTTCATAAAAATAATTCCATCATAACATAATCAAATAAATGTAAAAATAGGTATAAAAATAGAACCCTATATTATCTTAGATGGAAAATAATTTAGATAAAACACATGAACTCCATTCGTGAGAAAAATATCCTTTCTACTTCAAAAAACCATTTTACTTTCTTAACTTGTCATACAATTTTAAACTAAAAAATTTGATTAAAAATAAACTTGAAAACATATAAAGGAAGATTCATGGAAATAATATTCTTGGAAATCATAAAAATTCATTCATTCTGTATAAGTTAAAAAAACATTCTTCTCGTACTTTGGACGGAAAAGTCAAAAAAGTACATCGTGTTAAAAATGAAAAAATATTCCTTTCATATCGTTTACTAAAAACATACCAATGGGTAAAATTGTATTTAAACAATTTTAGGAGGATAGGAATAATATTACATATTGACGAAACATGGATGTGGATGATAAATAATCCCAAGTAATTACCTAAGTATAAATAATCTCGGATAAAAAATGAGATTGCGAGATTTTCCCTTACTTTAGGTCCGATTTTCTTCGTACGTGACTAAACCTCCTGTATAATGATTTAAATAATGTTATTTACTTATTCCAGAATCGTAATCACTATTATGATATCATACATGGTCATATTCTTAGCTTCTTATTTGTAATATTTCATTGCTACTTGTTATTCAGGTGTTTATTGATTTTTTTGTTCTTATTCGTGTTTTGTCCAATAAATTCTAATTCTTCATTTTAGGTTGTAGATAACTCATTTCCAGAATGGTATTAGTGAAATATATATCATATTTATTCATTCAATTCATTTATATAATCATTATGCAATGAATATCATGTAGAACGAGTCACATCACATCGTGGAGACGGTAGGCCGTACGTACGCATGAGCGATGATATCGTTCCCATGATCATGGAATTGTATTTAAGTGTATGTATAATATTTCAGAATCAATATCACATTAAAATAATCATATATAGTTATTATTTATACCATTATACCCATCCAATTATGGTGGTGGTGGAAAACAGATTTCACCACGGCGTGGAGACGGTATTTCGTACGTACGCACGTGCGATGATTTCGTTTTCCATAGGATGGATAGAAGGTGAAATAGGGTTGTTTAATAATTATAATAACATATCAGTATATGAGTGATACTGATGTTATTACATCATAATGAATCAACTAAAGGAGAATAAGTAGAAGAATAAATAAAGTTGAAATAATTGGTAACAGACATTACCTCTTCTTTGAAGCACCTCTTCTTAACATCCTCTTAGGGCACTAATGATGGTCTTTGAAGAAGACCAGGACATCTAAGATGTTTCTAGGGAAGTTGAGAAGGGAAATGGTCAGGTTTTGGCCGATCTTGAAGCCTCAAAGTTGTGTAAAGAGGAGAGGGAGGATGTGCCCTTTTATAAGGGAGGAGATGTGCACTTTAGGAAAAACATAAAATATTATTTTAAAATAAAGTCATATTCAATTTTTAATAGCACCAAATTGATTTATTTTTAAGATAAGGTGGGGATGGGTCGAAACCATCTCAGAAAACAGATTTTAGTAAAGTTTAGGTTACTATTTTAACCTTATCATTAAGATTTTACTTTAAATTTAATAACTTAAATTTTACCGTGTCTTCTTGTTTTCTTACACTATATGGTTAATAAACTAACTATAACAAGCCAAAAGAACCCCAATTTGTTCATTATTAATATATATATATATCTTTATCTATGTCATTTGGACGAACCTTATATTTTTAGGAATGAAATAACAGTTAATAATATACTATTTTGTTTAAAATCTATTTTATGTCATTTTTGACAGTATTTGGTACTTCATTTTTGTGGAATTCATAACATCATGATTAGTTCGAAATTTTTTAATTAAATCAATGATAACATGTTTTATTAACCTAGAAAATTAGTTATATTCATAAAAAGTCTAAAATTACATTTATTTGGGTATTTATAACA
Source organism: Viscum album (assembly GCA_963277665.1). Lineage (NCBI taxonomy): Eukaryota > Viridiplantae > Streptophyta > Magnoliopsida > Santalales > Viscaceae > Viscum > Viscum album. The sequence goes on along the minus strand of OY728130.1, from coordinate 1,597,532,925 downwards.
TCAATTATGTTAATATTTCATTAATAAGCTAATTACTGCATCATCATTATGTAATAAATAAAATAAATTATTTAAAGTCTAAAAATTATAAATAAAATATAATTATGTAGGAAATATTTTTAGATTTCTGATGAATATTTATAGTCGAATTTATCTAATGTGAAAGCCTATATTAAAAAAATTTTAGTTATTAAACTTTGATTTTAACTATTTTAACTATTCTTTAAATAAAATAATAATAAATGTCCTAATCTAATCCAAGTAGACCTAAATGGTCATATTTTATTCCTAAGGTTGTTTTTGGTCATATTAAACTTATCCAATAGAATTAGGACATGTGTTAGGGTAATAATAATACCATTTTTATCCTTAATTACACTATTTAATTTTAACTGTGGTAAAAAAAGTAAAAATTTACTATTCACCAAAAATTATTTTTATCTTATTGAACCAAATTTTACTCCTTGATATTAATGGTGTCTCTCGGATTTTCTAAATTCCACTCACAGAAGTGGTAAAATTATGTTTTATGTAAATTTTAAAATTCTCCTAGGAGATAGGTAAAAGACGGTGAAAAGTTCAATAAAAGTTTTATATGTCTAAAATTATTATAAAATGACTCCAATGAATTACATTGAAATTATATAGGTATTATGTATCAATTATCACATAATATAAATTTAAATAAAATAAATAATTATTTAAATAAAAAGTCGGTTTTTAAATAGTAACCCATTGTTTTTACTATTCATCTAATTTTGAAAGTTTTCAGAAAAATACCAAAATTTCACCCTAAGCTAAATTCGATATTACGAATCCTAAAATGAAGTACATATTAAAAAATAAAATTTATAAAATTTTAAAAAGTGGGTATTACTATTCATAACAGCCAGTTTTAATAATATTTTAATAGCATATCCTTGTTTAGTGAAACTCCGTATTGCGTACAACGCAAGCTATCGAGGAAGGTCACGATTGCGTGTAAAGAAAGTGAAGCTAGTGTTGTGTGTAGTGAAAGATTCCTTTTATGGTGTATATAACATAAAAAACATATTTCTCATAAAAATATCGGGAGTTACATTCTACCCCCCTTAAAATAAATTTCTCCCTCAAAATTCATCACTTTGTAACAAACAGATGAGGATATCTCTCCCTCATCATATCCTCAATCTCCCATGTAGCTTCTTCTAATTGGTGGTTCCTCCATAAAAATTTCGCCATGCGAGTCATCTTGTTTGGTAGGAATTTTTCTCTATGATCCTGAATCTCCATCAGCTATTCTTCATAAGAAAGATCTTAATCCAGCGGTACAACTTCTGAGCTGAGTACATGTGAATGATCGAGTATGTACTTTCTCAGGAGAGATACATGGAACACATCGTGAACTTGAGAGAGATTCGGTGGAAGCACCAACAGGTAAGCTACCTTCCCAACACGATCTTGTATTTCGAAAAAACCCATATACCTAGGGCTCAACATTCCCTTCTTTCCAAATCTCATTACTCTCTTCCAAGGAGATATTCGTAAGAACAATTTATCACCCACTTCAAACTCTAGGTCTTTTCTTCGATTGTCAGCATAAATTTTGTGTCGACTGTGAGCTGCTTTTATGTGTTGTTGAATAGATTAGACATTTTCTGCCATCTCATCAACAAGATCACATCATAATAGACTTTTTTCAACAACTTCATCCCAGCAAGTTGGTGTTCGGAATTTCTTTTGATAGAGAGATTTATAAGGTGCCATCTGAATACTGGAGTGAATGCTATTATTATAAGAAAATTCCACCAAAGGTAGGTGTTGATACCAAAAACCTATGAAATCCATATAGCAATCTCTTAACATATCTTCTAGAGTTTGAATTGTTCTCTCAGACTGACCGTCTGTCTGAGGATGATAACTAGTGTTGAAACTCAACTATGTATCCAGAGTATGCTGAAGACTTCACCAGAACTTTGAGGTAAACCTCGGATCCTGATCAGATATAATGGAAAGTGTTACTCCATGAAATCTTACCACTTCCTTTACATATATCCTGGCAAGCTGATGCAGAGAGAAATCCTCTCTAATAGCAATGAAGTGTGCAGAATTTGTAAGACAATCAACTATGACCAGATAGCATTATTGTGTTTGGATGTTTTTGGATGTCTAGTGACAAAGTCCATAGTGATGTTTTCCCATTTCCATTCAGGTATGGGTAATGTTTGTAACATCCCCTTAGACTTCTGTCTCTCAGCTTTAACTTGCTGACAAACCAAGCATCAAGAGACATATTCAGCAATATCTCTTTTAATGACATCCCACCAGAAGTACTCTTTCAGGTCCCTATACATCTTCGTGCTTCCAGGATGAATAGAGAATTAAGAACTATGAGCCTCATCCATCAGCTCCTTCTTTAATTCTAGGATGGGAGGAACACAAACCCGATTCCGGAACTTTATTATCCCATCAAAATCAAGGTTGAATTCAGGAACATTTCTCACCTTATTTTGTAACTCTACATCTTCTTTCTGTGCCTCATTAATCTTCACATGTATAGATGGTTGAACATTCATTTGAGAAAGATAATATTTTTCCCCTTCCATTATAATTACAAGATCTATCCTTTATAAATCCTTAAATATTGGTTCTTTTGTGATCCTCATCATGGATAAGCTAACATGGTCTTGTCGACTTAATGCATTTTCCAACTTGTTTGCTTTCCCAGGGTGGTAATGAATTGAGAAGTCGTAATCCTTAATCAACTCCAACCATCTTCTTTGGCGCATATTCAGATCCTTTTGTGTGAAAATATACTTTAAACTTTTAGGATCAGTATAAATATAACACCTTTCACTATAAAGATAATGCCTCCAAATATTTAATGCAATGATTACCGCAGCTAAATCCAAATCATGAGTTGGGTAATTTTTCTCATGGATTTTCAACTGTCGTGAGGCTTAAGCTATCACCATATCATTTTTCATGATAACACACCCCAACCCCTTCTTACATGCATCACTATAGATCACAAACCATTCTCCAGTACAAGGCAGGGTGAGCATAGGTGCACTGGATAACCTTTTTTTCAACCCCTTGAAATTCTCTTCACATTCCTCCATCCAAACTAACTTAACTCCTTTTCAAGTCAACTTGGTGAGTGGATTAGATAATCGTGAAAAATATTTCACAAAACATCGAAAATATCCGGCCAAACCAAGAAAAGTTTGGATCTTAGTCATTGTTGTTGGTCTCGACCATCTTTCGATAACCTCTGCTTTTGCTGGATCCACAGATATACCCTCTTTTGAGATTATGTGACCCAAAAATGCAACTTTTTGAAGCCAAAATTCACACTTGGTAAATTTTGGCATAATGCTTCTCCTTTCCCAGGGTCTTCAATACAATTCTCAAGTGATCTTCATGGTCTTCCTTTCTCTTTGAATAGTCAGGAATATCATCTATAAAGACTACCAAAAACTGATCAAGATAGTCTCTAAAGACTCTATTCATTAGATCAATGAAGATAGCATGGGAATTAGTAAGACCAAATGGCCTCACTATAAATTCATAGTGTCCAAACCTTGTACGGAAAGCTGTATTTGGTATATCCTCCCTTTTGACCCTTAATTGATGATACCCAGAATGAAGATCAATCTTGGAAAAGTATTGATCTCTGAGTAGTTGGTCAAATAATTCATCAATGCCTGGGGGAGGATATTTGTTCTTGATAGTGATCTTGTAAAGTTCTCGATAATCAATGAAGAGTCTCATTGTTCCATCTTTCTTCTTAAAAAACAGAACAGGTACTCCCCAAGGTGACACACTAGGGCATATGAATCCTTTATCAAGATTCTCTTGGAGTTGCTTCCTTAATTCCTGCAACTCAATTGGGGCCATTCCATAAGGTGTCTTTGAAATAGGCAAAGAACCCAGTATGAGTTCTATTGAAAACTCAACTTCATGATTTGGTGGAAGAATCGACAATTCCTCTGGAAAGACATCATCAAACTCTCGTACAATGGGAATATTCTTAATTGTGAGTTTCTCACTAACCATTTGAGATAAGTAACCTTCATTTAGTGGAACAAGACCTATAAGATGGAATAAATTTCCACTAGAAGGTTATGTTCATCCTTGCATCAATAGACGATCATAGATTTATCTCGAATATAAAATTTGACTTCCCTTACTTGGAAATTGATATGAGCTCCATATAAAGAAAGCCAATCCATGCCAAGAATCACATCAAATTCCACTATAGTAAGGATCACAAGATTTGTTGGAAGCACATTCCCACAAACTGTAATCAGAGATGAATTGTAAACTTTTGATGCCAGTGTTGTGACATTAGGGGATGTCATAGCTAACTCAATATCTAAATGCTGAGGTAATAAAAAGATACCCTTAGAAAATTCTTCAGAAATAAAAGAGTGGGTGGATCCAAAATAGAATATAACATTTGCTACTTTAGAGTGGATAATAAGTGTACCTTTCACCTCTTCCTTATCGTACTCCAAATCGCTGATAGAAATTGCAAGTGACTTTCCTTTGTCTTTAGCCTTAAGAGATTGTTGACGCCGATCGTCATCAACAACCCTTGGATTAGGGAATTGATTATCATAATGCCCCATTTCCTTGTACTTATAACATTGAAGTGTAGTAGGTGTACTCTGTGTAGAATTTTCATTGATCGCATCACTAGACATCTTCTTCCCATCATTGCTGCATTCAAATTCCCTATTACCTTACTTTCCACATTTGAAAGATTTACTTGTCCCTTTAAGAAAACTCCCTCCATGTTTCTTTCCACACTTTGAGCATAAGGGAAAACTCATCTTTTTTTTAGTGTAGTCTTTAGATTTTCCTTAAAATTCCATTTTCCTCTTCTTATCAAACACATATGACTGATGGGTTACTCTAATATTCATCTCAACTTTGAGAGCACATCAAACAACTTCCTCATAGCTATTGAAGTCTTTTACAGATAACGACCTTCGATGACTTAGTTTTAATCCACTAAAGAATAGATCGATCTTACTCTCAGGTTGGATAACAATCCCAGAATCATACCGTGAAAGTATTCTAAAATTTTCTTCGTAGGTACCAACAGATTCATCTTCGTTTTGTTTTAGTTCAAGAAACTCCTTCTCTATCTTTTTTCGAAGAATACGAGGGAAGTAATTATTGAAAAATATGTTCTTGAACTCATCCCAGTCCATGGATTCAATTTCAACCCTTTACCTTGTATTCTTGATAAGATTCCACAATTGATCATCTTTACCCTCCAAACGATATACTGCAAAGATGACTTTATCATGTTCAAAAGAGTGATGAACTGAAAATATCTTTTCAGTGGTACTGATCCACTGTTCATCCACTAATGGATCAGTAGAACCGCTGAATGAGGGTGGATTCTGCCTCATGAAGGATTTAATAGAATGTTGCTCCTTCCTATGCTCGTTTGGAAGTCATGCATGATTCATAGCTTGAGAAGGTTGTGTGAGCATGGCTACAAGATTTTTCATTCCTAATCCCATAACGTTTGGTTTCTCAGGGGGACAATCATTGCATTTCTTGTCGCATTCCGCATTAACAAGGTTCCTTCGGTTTCCAGCCATTGACTAAAACCAAGAAGAATAGTGTGAGAAACACTAATTATAATAAGAAAACCACATAATCAAGAATAAAATTTCACACTTAAGGTCTTATCATAGGTTGTTCATGGCCATTTCTAAAACACTAAGATTGTGTTCTATTCATTGAATTATCCTTAGGGTTCTTACTAAGGCTTTCACATCCTTATTTCCAAAGGTTGACTATACATTTCCTATGATACCAACTATAACGACCCATAATTTACATACATTATTATTACGTCGGAATTGAAGCACACTTATTACAACATATAACAAAACCATGAAAGGACTGTATAGGAATAATGTCTTTAGAAACTGGGAAACATAAACAACTGGTTCATAAATAATCTACATTATCTCCCTTTTATTTTATCATATCTAGAGTCCATTTTGGCATATCTTACATAATATCTATCTTCCTGGCCTGGGGAAAAGAAAACAACCAAAGGGTGAGCTTAAATGCTCAGTAAGGGTAAACAAAAGAAATATCAATCACATCATATACATAAGAACATATTATTTTGGAAATCTTAACCTACAAAAGAGATCATAATTTCATAACATGGGATAAATCATAGTATTGAAATGAAATCCTAATAATAATAACATAAAACCTGAAACTTTTTGGCATACAAACATAATCATAAAGAATAATTTATTAGTAGTCAAGACTCATTTCCAATACTATCTTAGTGGACAAAGTCCATTTCTGAACCGAGTTCACTCCTCATTTCAGTCCGGTATCACTGAACTGGATTAACCTTCCGTTCTATCCATGTCTATATCATGAGATATAAATCTTTACCCAATGCATTGGGGGGAGATATAGGTCCCCCCCCCATATCATAATGAATCCATTCTTATGTGTGCCACCAAATCATAAATCATAGCATAACCCATGTAATAAAAATGGGATTCTTAAACATCATGCCATCATAACATAAATCATATTAGATAAAAGGACTTCATAAAAATAATTACATCATAACATAATCAAATAAATGTAAAAATAGGGACATAAACAAAACCCTATATTATCCTAGATAGAATTTCTTTTGATAAAATACTTGAACTCCATTCTTGAGGATGATATCCTTTCTACTTTAAAAAAACATTTTACTTTCTTAACATGTCATACAATTTTAAACTAAAAGAAGTTGATTAAAAATAAACTTGAAAAATTTTAAAGGTAGATTCAGGGAAATAATGTTCTAGTAAATCCAAAAAATCCATTCATGCCGTAGAAGTTAAAAAACATTCTTCTTGTACTTTGGCTGGAAAAGTCAAAAAAGTACCTCGTACTAAAAATGACAAAAGATTCCTTTCATATCTTTTACTAAAAACATAACAATGGGTAAAATTCGATTTAAAAAATTGTAGGGGAATAGAAATAATATTACATATTGAAGAAACATGGATGTGGATGATAAATATTCCCCCAATAATTATCGAAGTATAAACAATCTCGGATAAAAATTGAGATTGCGAGATTTTCCCTTACCTTAGGTCCGATTTTCTTCGTACGTGTCCGAACCTCCTGTATAATGATTTAAACAATGTTATTTATTTATTACAGAATCGTACGTGTTGTTATGATATCATACATGGTTATATTCTTATCTTCTTGTTAGTAATATTTCATTGGTACTTGTTATTTAGGTGTTTATTGCTTTTTTGGTTCTTATGCATGTTTTGTTGAATAAATTCTTTTTCTTCTTTTTTGGATATAGATTCATGATTTCCAGAATGGTATTAGTGTAATAAATATCATATTTATTCATTCAATTTATTTTATATAATAATTATGCAATGAAGATCATATAGAACGAGTCACAGCACATCGTGGAGATGGTAAGCCGTACGTACGCACGAGCGATGATATCGTTCACATGATCGTGGAATTGTATTGAAGTGTATGTATAATATTTAATAATAAATATCACTTTAAAATAATCATATATAGTTATTCTTTACACCATTATACCCATCCAAGTATGGTTGTGGTGGAAAACAGATTACACTACGGCGTGGAGACGGTATTTCGTACGTACGCACACACGGTGATTTCGTTTTCCGTAGGATGGATCGAAGGTGAAATAGGGTTGTTCCATACATATAATAACATATCAATATATGAGTGATACTGATGTTATTACTTCATAATGAAACCAATAATGAAGAAGAAGTAGAAGAAGAAATAAATTTGAAAGAATCAGTAACAGACATTACCTCTACTTTGAAGCGCCTCTTCTTAAATTCCTCTTAGGGAACAAAAGATGGTCTTTTAAGAAGACCCGGACCTATAGAATGTTTCTAGGGAAGTTTAGAAGGGAAATGGGAAGGGTTTTTCTGAGCTTGAAGGCTCAAATTTGTGTAAAGAGGAGAGGGAGGAGCTGCCCTTTTATGAGGGAGGAGAGGGGCACTTTACGAAAAACATAAAATATTATTTTATAATAAAGTCAAATTCGGTTATTAATAGCTCCAAATTGATTTATCTCGAAGATAAGGTGGGATGGGTATAAATTACATCAAAAAAATATTTTAGACAAGTTTAGGTTACTATTTTAACCTTATCATGTAGATTTAACTTTATGTTAAATAATTTAACTTTTAATGTGTCTTCTTGTTTTCTTACACTATATGGTAAATAAACTTACTATAAAAAACAAAAAGAACCCCAATTTGTTCATTATTAATATATATATCCTTATCTAAGTCATTATTCCGATCATTAGATTTTAAGGAATAAAATAACAGTTAATAATATAATATTTGTTTTAAACGCTATTTTATTTCAATTTTGACACTATTTGGTACTTGATTTTTTTCAAATTCATAACAGCTTGATTAGTCCGAAAAAATTTAATTAAATCAATAATAATATGTCATATTAACCTATAAAATTAGTGTAATTCATAAAAAGTCTAAAATAATATTTATTTGGGTATTTATAACATCAATTATGCTAATATTTCATTAATAAGGTAATTACTACATAATCATTGTGTCATAAATAAATTAAATTATTTAAAGTTAAAAATTATAAATAAAATATCATTATGTGGGAAATCTTATTATCTTTCTAATAAATATTTATAGTGGAATTTATCTTATTTATAACCCTATACTAAAAATGTTTTAGTTATTAAACATTGATTTTAACTATTTTAACTATTCTTTAAATAAAATAATAATAAATGTCCTAATCTAATCCAAGTGGACGTAAATGGTCATATTTTATTCCTAAGTTAGTTTTTGGTCGAATTAAACTTATCCAATAGAATTAGGAAATGTGTTAGGGTAATAATAATACCATTTTTACCCTTAATTACCCAATTTACTTTTAACCGTGGTAAAAAAGTAAAAAGGTACTATTCAAAAAAAATTATTTTTATCTTATTGAACCACATTTTACTTCTTGATATTAACTGTGTCTCTCGGATTTTTGAAATTCCACTCACAGAAGTGGTAAAATTATATTTTACGTAAATTTTCAAATTCTCCTAGGAGATAGGTAAAAGACGGTGAAATGTTCAATAAAATTTTTATATGTCTCAAATTATTATAAAATGAGTCCAATGAATTACATTTAACTTATATTGGTATTATGTATCAATTGTCACATAAAATAAATTTAAATAAAATAAATAATTATTTAAATAAAAAGTCTGTTTTTAAATAGTAACCCAGTTTTTTTACAATTCATCTAATTTTGAATGTTTTCAGAAAAATACAAAAATTTCACCCTAGACTAAATTCGATATTCCAAATCCAAAAATGTAGTCCATATTGAAAAATAAAATTTATATAATTTCAAAATGTGGGTATTACTATTCATAATGTCTAGTTTTAATAATATTTTCATAGCGTATCGTTGTTTAGTTAAACTCGATTTTGTGTACAATGCAAGCTATCGGGGAAGGTCACGATTGCGTGTAAAGCAAGCCAAGCTAGTGTTGTGTATAATGAAAGATTCCTTTTATGATGTATATAACATAAAAACAAAATATTTCTCATAAAAATATCAGGTGTTACAATGAATGCAGATCATGATGGATCTGACCAACGATGAATATGTAGAGACCAATTATCATTAGTGAATGATCCAAATCTCAGTAGGTTCTTGTTATTTGTGTAAATTACATCCATTTATCAATCTCAGAAGAATTAATGTTAATTAAATGAATAAGAATTGATCTGTGCATTGTCGGAAAATTTCAATTGGACAGATTTGATTATTTATAGTTCATTGATTATCCCACATTGATTATCCTTCAATGATAAAGAATTGAGGAAAAAATGAACAATGAATGAGGTTATTTCTCAATTTTATGATTTCTTCCATTCTTCCTCCATTCTTCATGTTCATCGCTGTTGGATCATCATGGTCTCGGCTTGAAATTTCCAAGTGGTTCTGAAATCCATCAGATCAGAGGATTTGAGGGAAGACAAATAAATTTCTATATCAGCATAGAACGGGATGCAGGGAGCTTAGTTCTGTGATCGTTGTTTTAGCATCAGAGGAGGCTTAGTGGTCCATCGAATGGACAACTGGAACACGGAGGTCGACAGCATGTGGGAGATAGACGTGGGGAGACAGCAGCTGGCAGAAAATGGTATGGTTGGCCATGCCAGATTAGTTTTCCATGTCAGACCCGTGGGTCGGGTTGAATGAGATATACTCGGGCTTGGCTCGGGTTAGATAAGGGGTAACCAGGGCGGATCCCCACTACTGTCGACCGTGGTGCCACAACAGCTCAAGCTACTTTGAGCACAGTGACCACGCAACCAGTCCATGGGAGGTAAACCATGAGGGCCAACTAGGGAGTTCGATCAGGATAATAAGTGGGTTGACTATGAGCCACGACAACTCTAGCTGCCACAGGTGTAGTGACTGTGCAACCGAACCGTGGCGACGATGGTGGTGGTAATTGCGGCGGTCAACCGTAGAGGTATACCATAGTGGTCGGTCAGTTTGGAAGGTAGATTGACCATGAAAGTCAGTCTTTAGGCATAATGACCTCTCAAATTTCAAATTTCTATAGATCATAAACAGGGAGTCTAATCGATGAACCGCCTATGGAGTTGAGGCCCAAACATTGAGATAGTCATTTTGAGACCAATGTTGGGTTTTTAGTTTGAATAACATAGGTTGGAAGAATTTCATTGGTCTTTTCCTCAGGGGTAATGTTTGAAATTACATCCACATCACTAGATTATAATCCCCTCCAGAGGTCGAGTCTCAGATAGAGCTTTTCCTTCCCTCAATGAGACTATAGTGAAGTCCTCTATTATCCCTAGGGGAGTTTGTGAAATTAGAGTTACCTATTTGTGTAGAAATTTGATCCTCTATATAGAGGTCCACATTACTAGGGTTTGTGGAATCATTGTTATATAAATCCTTACATAATGGGTTGATTCATATTGGGTTCGTACTATGTCCGAGCAATACTGGGCGTGAGAACCCTCTCTATGTATTATAATCTTCTCCGACTAGTGAGTTTCCTTCGGTGGTTCCCAAATCAGATATACCTCTTTGTCAAGTTTATTAGATGATATCATGGCTCAAAGAGTGAGTTATCCTGGAACAAGAGTTTCTTTGAACATATTCTTGTGGCTAGTAGTTGGTTATGACAACCTGATAGAGTGGAGTCTCTCATGATTATATCTTGGTTTTTCTCTAAATAGTGTATCTTTTATATAGTGTTACATATTTTATTGATATTATTATACTTTATCATTCATGTTTAGTAATTTTTTGGGTGTCCTTCAAAGTGTTGTTATACTCACCCCTGCATGGGGTTTCTCACATGTATCATGTATTGTGCAGATGACATGCATGTTTATGGTGTATGAGATGATCTGGGAGCTGGTGGAGCATTTTCAAAGCTTGGAAGTCTGAGTAGTTTAACAGAAGGGTACGTTTGACTTAGTCCTCTCCCTTGGAACAATTTTAATTTATAGAGTTTTAGTTAGAGTTGTATTATAGACTATTATGGTGATATTGTATTTGAGGTTGTTTACCTTTTCTTTACTTCCTGTCACACTCTAGTTGTGGGTTCCTAGTTGTATTCATGCATTCTATTAGTTGTTTTACTTCTCGTCATTGTGTCGCATGGAGATGTGTGCAAGTGTACATTTACTTTAGGCTAATGCCTCCCATTTGTGGGAATTTGCTACTTGGTGCTTGTCGCCAACACCAGGCCTATTGGAGGTGGGCTTGGGGTAGTCAGGAGATGGGGCCCTCTGGGATGACTCATGATAGAGTGGTATCAAAAGGGAGGTTGGTTTGGGGAAATATTATTAAGTGTTTCGAGTTCAAATTTCAGTCCAAGGACTACAGTGTTGGTAAGACGGCCGCTATATCCATGCACTAAGACTCTGATAACATGCTTTTCAACTCGATACATGAAAAAGTTGGTTACAGGGGTAAAATGGTACATGCATCATAAAGGAATGGTTCTGCTTTCCATGTCATCTTATGTTATATCCCTATATATAATCTATTTCTCATGGTACATATTTTTTTATTTTAGGATTTCTCTATATTGACAACCATCCATGATTTCCCAATGTTATCATGTGGATGATCCACCTTCGGGATGAGGCATTAATATTGGGTCATGTTCCAGAGATAGAACCTCCAGGTGGTTTATTAGATATACAACCACTCGTTGAGTAGCATCTACTACCATCACGACTAGCTAAGGATGCACGCTGGCTGAGTGAATTCCATGAGTTTTAGAGGCAACAACCGCTAAGGTTTTAGGGTGATCTAGACCCCCCAGATGGATAATGATTTTCTAGGGGAATTCACCATTATTTTTCACCATGTAAGGAAGCATGATGACCAGAAAACAGTCCTGATTGCATGCCTTGTTCAGGGATCTATGGAGTGATGGAGGATCTTGGTGACATAGCCACACGACAAGACATATCTCACTTATAATTACATAAAGAGTCTATTTAGGGAGGGGTTCTTTCTGGAAACATTATTATGGGTACACATATAAGAGCTTCGGAATCTGTAGTATATTAGTATGATCGTGGTGGAGTATTTGGCAAGTTTTTCTGAAATTTCATGCTACTCCTTGGATATGGTACAAGACAAGTTCTTTAGGGCACATACCATCGAGTAGGTCTTGTTCCGAGACATCATGGAATTAGTGGTATCCCACAGAAATTATAATTATTTTGGGGTACTTGAGTGAGCCTTGTTAGTGGAATGTTTCTGGCAGATGAAAAACTAGTAGTGGGATCTATCAATGGGCACCTAGTAGTTGAGACCTCTGTAAATGGTAGTTGAAGACAGTTGTAGGGATCTAATAAGGTCATACTCGTTAGGAGGAAATCCCAAGACTCATGGATAGCAGTGTAGGGCTCCTAGGGTGACTTGAATTAGTTAATGGATTGGGAGTGTTTCTTATACCATTTTTGGGGACATATATAATGATATTTCTCTACCCTTCATATATAAAATTGGGAGACGATCAAGGGGACACCTAGATAGAGATAGAGAAAGTATCAGGGTGGTTTTCAAGGAGACGTACATAGTAGAGAGGCTGGTGTGGTAGAATTAGGTGGTCTAATGTTCAACTTATTATAACCACCACCCCTAGTGTAACACCCCAATATTTCATAGTAAGATAATTCCTTTAAAGTAATTCAATAACTTTTTCGAAACTAAACACCGAGTTCAAGTGCACCAAGACTTACCAAACTAACCATTCAAAAAGCAGTTATGAAAAGTATTAACTGAATTTTGATATTTATATACACCATACAATTTTAGAATCCATAATATGTGTTTCTTATACTTATTATAAGAACAAATTCATTTTTTTCAAATAAAAGAAGTATTTTTTAAAAATTGCAATTTTACAACCTTTTAATGGGAAACCCATTGTAAAACCAATATTTGACATCCTTATGTATTCAATTTAATGAAATTAAATTATTTTAATAATAGAGACAAAAAATTTATTTTGGATAAATATTTGGTACTTTTCTGATAACATTCATATTTTGATGAATACTGAAAAATACTAAATTTTAATTGAAAACAAAATTTTTAATCAAAATAATTTATAGTGTTAAATTATGATTTTTAATGGTTTGTAAGTATAATTATATTATATTTTTATAATTTAATACTATGTAGGTCATTATAAGTAATTTCACATTTAAATTTGACATAAACACATGTAAATCTTTTGGTGGTTTTTACTTTTTAAAAACCTGCTTTTCTATTTTGAAAATGGGAATTAATTTTAAATTAATTATTTAAACTTCTATGTTTTTAATTTTGTAGAATAGATTTCATTTTTGAATTCCAAATATCAAAATTATCTTAGGGTATTTTTTTTGTATTTTTTCAAAAACATTCAATTTTTGATGAATCGTGAAAAACACTACGTTATAGTTTAATACAAACTTTTTATTTAAATAATTATTTATTTTATTTAAATTTATTTTATGTAAAAATAGATATATAATACCTAATTAAGTTCAATTTTATTCATTGGGGTCATTTTATAATTAAATTAGATGTATAATATTTTATTGAACTTTATATCGTCTTTTACAGATCTTCTAGGAGCATTTACAAATTTGCATTAAATATACTTTTACCACATCTGTGAGTTGAATTTAAAAAATTAAAGATACACGGTTGACATGAATATGTAAAATTTTGTCCAATAAGATGAAAATAATTTTTGGGGAATAGAAACTTTTGATGTTTATTTACCACCGTTAAACATAAATATGATAATTAAGGGTAAAAATGATATTATAATTACCCTACCACATGTTCTAATTATATTTTATTAATGTATATTAGACTAGAGACAACCTTAGGAATAAAATATGATCCTTTTGTTCCACTTGTATTAGATTAGGACATTTATTATTATTTTATTTATGGAAGAGTTAAAAGTATTAAATTTAATGTTTAATAACTAAAAAAAATTTAATATAGGGTTATACATATGAAAAATTCAACTATAAATATAAATTATAAATATAAAACTATTTCCTATCTAAGGTTATTTTATTTACAATTTGTAGTCATTAAATAATTAAATTTATTTATGACATAATGATGATGCAGTAATTGCCCTATTAATGAACGATTAAAATAATTGATATTATAAATATCCAAATAAATGTAATTTGATACTTTGGAAGAATTACAATAATTTTATAGGTTAATATGACATTTTATTATTGATTAAGTAATTTTTGTTTGATGTAATCATGATGTTATGATTTTAACAAAAACCAAACACAAAATAGTGTCAAAATTGACATAATTGTTTATTTAAAACAAATACTATATTACTAATTGATATACTATTCCTAAAAATTTAAGGATCGGACAATGGACTTATATGAGGTTATATATATTAATAATGAACCAATTGGGATACTTTTGTCTTGTTATAGTATGTTTATTTACCATAAAATAAAAAAATGCAAAGATACATGGTAAATGTCAAACGGTTTAACTAAGAGTTAAATATAAAATATAAGGTTAATATAGTGACATAAACCTATCTAAAACCTTTTGGTTGAGAAGTTTTCGACCCATTCCCACCTTATACTCGAAATAAATCATTTTGGAGTATTTATAAACTGAAAATTATTTTATTATAAAATAATATTTCAAGAATTTCTTAAAGTGACCGTCACCTCTCTTATAAAATGGTACTTCCCCTTCTCTGAATTTTACACCACCAAAGCCATTTGTCTCGGACAAACCCAGCCCAAATATCCTCCAAAGTTTCCTCCCTTAATTTTAGAGGCCTTACATTGGTCATAAATCCAACCTATGGAGTCTTTTAGATCAAATCAAAAAGAAGAATCCGAAAAAGATGTAAAATTTTCATCACATATTTCAAGTTATTTTCTTCTTACACATCCTCTTTCATTTTTGTTTCCATTATAAAATAATAACTATAGTATCTTCTATATGCTATTATGTTATTATAAAAATGGTACAACCATATTTATTATTCTATCAACCATATGAATGAAAAATTCACCATACGTGCATACGTACGGCTTACCGGCTCCACGTCATGGTGTTGTTTGTTAATCAAAAACTTCATTATTTTTATGGTTATGACAATGAGTATAAATGATGTAAATAAAAAATATAAAATGCTAATGATTCTTTATATATGATATACCATCCAATTACATACGATTTCACCATCAATATAATGATATTGTAACTCGTGAAGACGTACGGATTACCATCTCCACGAATGCGATGAGATTCATTCCCCATCATAATCATTAAAGAATAATTTTCATTTTATTATTAAAAATAATTTTTAAGAACTTAATATAATTATGAATATTAATAAAATACATCATATCCATAACAAACATGGCTTACGTAACCGAGTATATAAAGAAAAAGATAGAAGTTATCATCTGAAACCATGACACTACTAAAATATTATTAAAAAATCAATATTAAAGGATCATATATGATATAATATTTATGTATATAGTTCATATATAATTTAATAACAATTATTTAGATATTATACAGGTGGTTAATGTACCCTCGACCAAGGAAAAGTTCAAGGTAAGGAGTTTTCATCTCACTTCTTATTCCCGCGAGATTCATGCTATATTGACGCTATTTCCTTTTGTGTGGTGTATGTACTGCCCATGATTGTATTATTTGTGTAATATAATTTAATTTATAGGTATTTACATCTGAGTTTTATGATACTTCTTTCATGGGGTGTTTGTTTTGTATGTCACCAAATCATTAAGGGAATTTAAAATTTCGATTTCCACTCATTGGGCTTTACGCATACTTTATTGAATATTTTAATCCAAGATTATGTGTGGAATAAATATTTATTATTTATGTAGTTATATCAACTTCCCTTTATATTAATATTCCTTTAATACACATAATCACTCCATTAATAAATTCAGATTCCATTGATATGAACTTTTAAAGGGTAATCTTAACTCAATTTCCATTCATTAAGTTAAACATCCAAGTCATTGGTTTTGTTTTTACAAGAATATGTGTGAATGTGACCTGATTCATTTAGAATAAATATCAAATTATGTTGTGTGTATTTATATTTTTCTCACATAATTATTTCATTAATTTATCCATAATCTATTGATACTGTCTTTATAAGGTATTTCGTCTCAACTTACATTCCTTTGAGACATTTTTGTCGTTATGCACCAATTCACTTTTATATGGTGTATATACTATCTTTTGACATATTATATCATTGATACATTTATTCTCAAGATATTATAATGTTTTGATTAATGTTATTCCTCAATTACGTGTATTCAAGCATATCATATTTGGTTGGGAACTCTTTAACTAAAATATTGTTTTAAATGTTTTAAATATTTATTCATTTAAATCATTCTCATTAATGTCCATGTTTTTAAAATGGTTTGAATTATTTATTTATGTGGACTTGAATGTTTTGAAATCAAAATTCATTTTAAAAGTTTCAATGTGGTATGGGACTCTTTGATTCAAAAATCTTTTTTAAACGACTTCTTTGATAAATAGTGTGACATTTAAATGTTCTCAAGAAAAAGGGGATATTTCTATCAAATAGTTTTAATGACTATTTTCATCTATGTCAATATACTTAAGTGTATTTTATTCTTGATTGAGGTTGATTTATTATAATAAAATCATCTATATTGTATTTAATGAGTTTTGTTTGACTGTGGATGTGATATTTTTATGCCATTCATGGTTTGTAGTTAAAATATTTACATTTCATATTCTAGTTTCAATACGAATGTTTAGATTATGCTTCAAAATTTTCATATGAGGAATGAATTGGACTTAGTAAGATAAGGGTGGAGCCCACTATAGCTCCTCGATGTATCAGTAGGTCTCATGATATAGTTACATGTGGAATTGGCTAAGGCCTTTCCCAATTTGATATATGGTTTTGGCCAAGGCCTAACTCATTTGTAGACTTCTTGGATGAGGCCTTGACAATATGTTTCAAAATGTCCGACATTATGCATTCCATCATCATGAAATTGGATATTCATATTACATGTGATTATTGGACTAGTGTAATATCAATGTGAGTAAGTAAATGGAATTATTTTATTTATCTGTACCATATTAGGCTGAAGTTTAAGTTTAAAAGTCTTGTGATCTAGTCTTATACAGTGCCGTAATTTTTTTTCTTATTTATGAAAATATCAATTATATTTTTATCCTTACTGAGCATTTGATCTCGCCCCTTTCTTATGTTTTATTTTTCCTAGGATGCAAAGAATTATATTACGATTAACCTACAGGAATAGGCTAAGGGATATAAGAGAGTCCAAAGGGGAAAAAATGTTGTTTTTTCTTTCATGATGTAATGTAAAACTTATGTATGTATCCAGTACTTCTAATGATACTAAACTGATCAGTATTTCGGGACATGATTCTTAATATCAAGCCAATGCTATGTAATAATGCATCGATTCTGGGTAACTGGGGTCGGGGATTTACACCTAGGTAGTCCATACCAGGCTTAGGGAGCTGGTGGACATGGATGAGGAGAGATAAAGGCATTAGAGGCCAATGAACCCAATGATCTAGGGATGATATGAGGTATGATCTATGTATTTTCCACCTTAGCTGCAGTTTTGAGAGAAATAAGTTCAATTACTTCTTTTATCTCAAATAATAGTGTTTGAGACTCTGAGATTCCAGTTGAACTATTGACTCAACCCTTTTGGTTGGAGTCTCCAAATAGAAGAAACTCAATGATCAAACACCGGTGCCGATAGTATGGAAGTCTCTTGGAGGTGATAGTTCTAGTTTTTATCTCTTGGTAATGTCATCAATGCCTTATGACAAAACTATTGGTATGGACTAATTATCAATAGTTTCTGCTCAGATTGACTCTTTTAGGGGAAGAGTGCTTTGTGTCCATAGTGATGGAACAATTATTCCTTTTTTAGTGAAATTTAAATCCATGGAGTTTAGGATGGACTCAAACATAAGTGGGTTCATCTAATTACATGTGAATTATCTAGTCTCACCCACAGTGTAGTGGATGATTTGATTCATCAGTTTCCTGCAATGTTTGCAGAGTTTGAGGATGTTTTCCCTGAAGATTTTCATGGTTTACCTAACCCCATAGTGATAGAATTTTTCAATGATCTGCACCCCTATATGACATCGATATCTACACATGAATATCAGATGTCTCCTGGAGATCATTATGAGTTGAGGGTAATGTTGGGGGACTTTTAGAGTAAAGGATTCTTGAGACCCAGTGTTTCACCCTAGGTCGCCCCATTTTTAATTTCTAGGAAGGAATACGAGAGCTTAATATAATGTGTGAATTAGGAACGATTAATCTAGGTGTCCAAGATTAATAAGTATCCTCCATCAAGGATAAATGACCTCATTGATAAATTGACAGAGGTGTGATGGTTATGACATATTGACCTCAAATCATGCCATCACCAGATGTGGGTAAAGGATGCAGATATACCAAATATGACCTACATATGTTAATTCAGTCAATATGATTACATTTTGATGTTGTTTTTCATGAAGAATGCCTCATCATTATTAATGGGACTCTTGAAATTGATATTTTATCCATTCTTAGTCTAGTTAGTGGAGGTATTCATTAATGAAATCATAGTTTATTCGAGGATTGAGGAGGAGCTCATGGGACACATGAGGGTGGTCTTGGACACACTATCAGAGAACCAACATTACAAAAGGCTCCTAATGTGTCTATTCTAGATTAAATAGGTCCATTTTCTTGGACACATAACCCAATATGATGGTGTTTCAGTGGATCTAGCGAAGGTTTAGGTAGTGCTTTCTTGGGAGCCACCCAAGAGTGTTACTGAGGTGTAGAGTGTCCTTAAATTATATGGGTACTATCAAAGTTTTGTACCCGAATTATCATGAGTGTCAGCCCCCTTGATAGTTTTTACATGAAAGAGGTAGCCTCTTTTGGAAATTAAAGTGCCAATAGTTCTTTCAGGATCTGAGGAAATGGTTGACGAGTTCCCACATCATGACGTTACCGAAGGAAGGTTTCGAGTACATGGTGCTCTACGATGCATCACAGACTGTGATTGGTTTTCTCCTAATGTTGAGGCAAGCAGTGATTGCCTATGTTTCACACCAATTGAAACCACATGAGAAGAACTATGCGACCCATGATCTTTAGTCAGTAGATGTTGTCTTTGCATCGATGATGTAGAGACACTACCAAATGGGTGAGCAGTGTTTTTTCTACCAAGACCAGTTGAGTCTCAATTATATATTCTCTCATAAGGATCTCAACTTGATAAAGCGGTTATGTCTAATGATCCTTCAATACTATGACATCTATATTGTCTATACTCATGTGAAGCGGAATGTGATGGAATATTATCTTAGTATAAGATCTAGTTTGTGGTGGCTGCACAAGGCATCAGAGCAGTTGTCCTTGTTACAGACATCCTTTATGAATGGAGATGGGAAAACATACCTATAGTTGATGGTTTTCACCCATACACTCTTACAAAGATTCATGGAGGCACAACAATAGGATACCGACTATTAGACACTACAAACTTATATGTCCATAATGCATGATCGTGGTGGATATTAAAAAGGTAGAGAGCACACCATTGTTTTCATAGGATGCATAATAGTACCAGTGTCGTTGCAGGAGGATGTTCTAAGGGAGTTTCATATGACCCATTTAACAGTACATCTTGGTGTCGCAACGATGTACTAGGGCCTTCGATGTAAGGTTTTGGGTCTATGGATTATGAAAGATGTTGGAAATATTATATCTGATGCCATTCATGTAAGTAAGTGAAGGATGAGAACTTGATTCCAGTGAGTTTAGCTAAACCACTAGAGGTTCCATAATAGACGTGGGAAGGGATGTTGATAGAATTCATGATGGGTTTACCATGTAAGTCTATGGGAAAAGATTTCATCTGGGTGATGGTTGACCGAATCACCTTGTCGACCCACTTCCTAGCTGTCCAAAAGAAAAATGTATTTGAGAGATTGGGATGCCTCTACGTGTAAGAAATAGTTTGACTCCATGGATTTCCATTGATGATATTTTTCAGATAATGATGATCACTTTACATCCCTATTGTGGATGGATTAGAAGAAGCATTTGGGACCTAGTTACACTTGAGCATAGTGTTTCACCCTTAAAAGGATGTCCAGACATAGAAGACCAATCAGGATCTAGATGTAATTCTGTGGGCTTTCATGTTAGACTTTGGATTGAGTTGGGAGGATCACCTACCACTTGTAGAGTTTTTATATAACAATAGGTAGCATTCCACCATTGGTATGACACTGTTTGAGGCTTTGTATAGGTTACCCTATAGGTCACAACATTAATGGACTAACCTTGGAGAGTCCTCACACATGGTCCTAGAGTAGGTGTGAGCTACTAAAGTGAATGTATAGATCATTAAATATTAGATGAAAACTCCATAGATCCAACATAAATCTTATATTGACCGACTGTGGAGGACTTTTATGTTTGAGTATGGAGACTTCTTGTATCGTATGGTTTGACCTCAATAAGGATTACATATATTTGGTTGGGTTAGAAAGATATATCTGATGTTCATTGTTCTTTTCAAAATAATATGTAGATTTGTGGAGGCAGTGAACCACATAGATCTATTTATTCTATAAGATAAGGTACACAACATCTTCTACATGCCACTACTGATAATGTACGTGCATGGAAAATCACACGTCATCGACTTGGGAGAGATGGGAATTAAGGATTGTGTGTATTTTGATCAGTACCAATTTTAGATTGAGTATCATTGAGAGATTATTCTTCATGGTGGATTTATTACTTTTGTGCATGTTCTGTGGAAGCATGGGAATATCCAGGAGATCACATGGGAGCGGGAGGCTCAGAATCATGCCTAGTACCATCTTCTGTTTGAGGAGCATTTGTTTTTCGGATTTTTGGGAATTTAAATCTAGAAGGGGGAGAGAATGAAGCATGTATTATTTATATGTATTATTTTTAGATATTATATGGATTAATGATGAGATAAGGGGCTAAGACAGTGTGCGATTATGTGTCTCGGTGTTCTTGAAATAAATATTTGAAAAATATTAAAATATTTAATAATACATGATTGATGTTTTCCTAAAAAAGTGTAATAACACCTAAATGGGTGCCTAGATTATAAATTTTAGGGAATTTATGAATTTAGAAAAATATTTTAATCCTAGGAATGTCCTAACATTGATCAGCGTGGGTTGTTTTTGAAAAAAAATTCATAAAAATATTAAATGAATAAAATTATTTAAGTAAATTATTTTATTTGATGATGCAGAAATGAAAAGATGTGTTAATTTTTTAAATAAACCCTCTTTTAGAGATATGGAGTCAGTATCAAAACCCTATAATAATATGGAAGATTTTTAATGATATATCTAGAGAGTTCTTTTGAGAAGGTGATGACGAAACTTTAAATCTGTGATAGACAAACGCTGATCTTGTTGGATCTCCCTTATGATGATGACACAAGGAATGATCTTTGTTGAAGAACTATATAAATCTAGGTAGGGTTTTTTGTAACTCATGTTCATCTATTTCTCAAGCCCGGTCTTACATGGCTTAATTTAATGTACAATAATTGATCTGCACATCGTCACTAGATTTCACTTGGACAGATTTGACTATTTATGGTTCATTGATTATCTATGTTTGATTTTTCTTTTCATATAATGAATTGAGGAAAAATGATCAAAAAATGAGATTCATTCCAAAATTTTATGATTTTTTCTTTTCAACCTCCATTCTTCAAATTCTTCGATGTTGGATCCTCGTGGTCCCAGATCGATGTTTACTGTTGGTCTCGAAATCGGTTAGACCCTTGGATTTGAGGAAAGTCAACAATTGAGGATGGATATGTGTAGATAGAGAACAAAAGAGCTCAGATATATGATCCTTTTGATATTTGGAATCATAGGAGGAATGGTGGCCCATTGAAGGGACAAACTACACACAGAAGCTGGGGCCAGAAGCCATCCGTTACGGTCTGTGTGCGGGCAGTGGAGCTAGCGAGATGTAGCGGTGGATGTAGGAAGATGAAAAAGGATGTGGAGTGGCGATGGAATAGGAGATTCAAGAATGGATAAACCAAATCAGTGGGTAGGGTTAGGATAGTGGGCTTGGTTGGACTAGTGGTCAAAGTCAGTAGAAATGGACCCAGTTCAGACCCAAGTTGGATCCATGCAACCGGACCAGAGCCCAATTGCGATCTAGCATGATGATCGACCACAGAGATCGAACACATCGATCAACCATGGTGATCAATCTTGGATGTCGATCATGGTTCCACAATTGCTCAAAATGCAATAGGTGCATCGACCAAATGACTATTCTGTAGGCAGTCTACCACAACGTTTGGTGGGTGTGGTTGGTGGGTTAACAATGAGGCGAGACCGCTCGACCTGCTATGGGTACAATGACAACACAATAGGATTAGGGTGGTCAAATGTGATGGTCGGTCCATGAGAACATTGACCAATCCAATTTCAATTGGTCTTAACTCCTAAATGATGCATCTAATCGATGAGCCAACTGTGGAATTGAGACCCTAATGTTGAGATGTTCATTTTAAAACCAATAGTGGGTTTTACGTTTGGACCATTATAGGTTGAGAGAATTTACTTATTCATATCCATGAGGGTATAATGTGTTACTACATCCACATCACAAGATTATAATCCCTTATAGAGGCCGACACCCAGATAGAGTCATTGAATCCCTACACAAGACTAATGTTCGATCCTCTATCACCCCATTACATTTAGTGGAATCATCCTGACATCCCGGAGTAGGATGGAGATCATCCATCTAATGATCTGCATCAGTAGGGTTTTTGAATCGTTGTCTTATAATCCCCTATGTACTTGGTTGATCTAGATTGGATTGGTGGTGTCCCAAAGTGGTTCTGGGTGCGACCCCCTCTCTGTGTATCATAATCTTCTCAGACCAATGTGCTCTCTTTGGATGGGGCCCAAATGATCTAGAACACATTGTTGATTTCATGTGATTATGTCATGAATCAGGGATTGAGTTCTCCAAGAATGATCATTTCATTGAGAGGAATCATGTGGATGGAGGTTGGAAATGACCACCTGTTGGCATGGAGTATCCCCTGAGTATATCATGGGTTTTATCTACTTCAAATATTTGTAATATAAATTTACATATTTTATTTAGATGACTATACTTGGTTCTTTGAGTTTAGAGGTTTTTTGGGGTGTCCAAAAGAGTTTTGATAAACTCAATGTTGTACATGATTTTCCCGAACATGTCATGTCTTGTGAAAATGAAAACCATTTTGACAGTGTCCTAGGAGGGCCCGAAGAGTGTGGAGCATAGCTAGATTTTGGAAGATCGAGGTGTTTATCGAGAGTGTACATTTGAAATAGTCATCACCCTTGGAGTAGGTTGGACTTCTATAGTTTCAGTTAGACTTCTATTACATACTCTTGTTGTGGGATTGTATTTTTCCCTGTTTACTTTTCCTTTATTCCATGTTGTACTCTGTTTCTATGGTCCTAGTTGAATGCATTCATTCTAGCAGTTGTTTTACTTTCATCATTTTGTGTCATGGAGATGTGTGCATGTGTACATGTAATTTAGGACAACCCCTCTTATTTATGGGAAATGCCTACTTAGTGCTAGTCACCTGCCTCTGTTCTGTTGGTGGAGGGCATGGGGTAGTAAGAAAATGGGCCCCTTTGGAATGTTTTGGGACAAATTGAATGATATTCCCAATTAGAAAATGGCATATCACTATAATTTATCTTCTAGGATCCAAACATGATATTTTTATAATTAGGTATAAAAAAAATTCTCTATACGATTTCCCAATATGACCTCAAAATAATGATGATTTTACTTCATCCACAAAAATTAAATATGAATACCATATTTAAATACAATGAACAATGTTTTAGGATAACCATAGAATATGTGACTCATCAATTATATATATATATGTGTGTGTGTGTGTGTGTTATTTTTTAAACAAAAATGAATCTCTAGGTATTCAATAATCTTATAAATAATTGGAAAATAAGTTTTACAAATATCATTATGTTTTCCCATAACTAATGGCACCCAGATCTGATGAAATTTTTTGAATTCAATCTCACCTAATTTAGAAAATATAGGTTTGACCTATCCTTACAATTAATGTCATTCATATTGAAATGAATTATTAATTATTTCATAGGAAATAAAATTTAATATTTACAAATAAAAATCGATGTGTACAAAGAAATTTATCCTCCATTCCATTATGATAATAATATAAAACATGTCTATATCAAGGATAATAACTTTATTTGAAATTTCATCCACAATGATACATTTCACATAAGAGGTTTATATAAATAAATACTCATTCTTTCCCAGATGAGTATAAATTTTAACACAATAAATAAATGTATTAGAAGGAAAATTCAACAAATATACTAAACATATATAAATTATAGAGTGGAATGAAAAATTTTAAATAAAAACAAATATAGTTTATAAAGTAATAATGGTATCATAGAAAGTAGAAGGGTTAGTATTAAACTATGTTGGTGAATTCACTATTATAAATTGTCTCCTTGATTATTTTTATATATAAGACTTACCAACAAACCAAAATGCATCATCTCTCTAGCTATACCCAAGAGAAGGTTCTCGCATGCCTCTATGATTTCTATAATGAGAAGTTACATCCTTTTACGCATCAAATTGATGATGGGGTCTCTTTAGTGATATAAAAATCTCCCAACATATTTTTTTGAGTATATCCTATAAATCCTTTTATTATTATCCAATTAGTCTCATAAATGAAAAAATTTATATTCTTCTTCAACTAAGGTCACTAACATACAATATTTTCACAATGGTGTCACATAAGATGAATTTTCTATATAGGTTTCGTGGAAAAAATGTGTGATGTTCCATTAAAACCACCACTAGTTTCATGATTTATCTATTTTCACATTACATTCATATTGAATAGATAACTTAAACAACTAATAAATATAATGTTACTAAAAACCAATCCAGTAACCCCTAAATTGTTTTGAGCATCAATACTACTTTAACCACTTTTTCTTAAGAACTGATGAATATTGGAAACACCTTTGATTTAATGTTATGGAAAAAGAAAATTTAAATACATTGATCCATCCAATTTTTTATTGCTATAATATCATGGGAAAATTGCAATCACACCATGAAGAGGTATCATGAAATATCATTATTTTTATATCGTGTTAAAGATAGAAAAATTCTATAAGATTTTCCTTATTTATGGTTTCAAGATAATATTTTATTATAAATATATTTATAAAGTACATTTAATTAATCTCTTAATATTGATTACAAAATAAATAGAATTACAACCCTTTATGACTTGGTCACTTAATCATGAATGAGTTAAGTATTAATTTAAATCACATCAGTCTTTTGAGTAAATTAGAGACCCTATAGTTATTTTTTAGACACTACTATGCATATTGTGAATATTTTAAATCTTATAATATTGGAGGATAATAAATATGAATTTCCTGATCTCAGTCTTAAACTCAATATGGGGAATGATTGTATCTTATTCCCAAATCCTAGATACCCCTGAAAATAATATCCACTAAAATCATATCAACATGAGGGTTATCCTATGAAAATTTTCAAGAAATCCCTCATGTGGGTTCATTGATTCTCTTCTTGAAGTCATTCATCTATAAATATCATAAAAATTTAAAATGACATCCATAATAGTTTAAAACTCACAAATAATGTGATATAAAATAATATAAATACATTAATATCTTTTCAAAATCATATCACCCCAACAACATGTATTATAAAATATTAAAATTATATCACAAATAGTTGATAATGTTTTACAAAATTTGTTTTAAACAAATAAAAACAATTTTTTGGAATTCATGATTTAGTTTCATTATTTGATGGATTATATGTGCAATAATATAGAACCTACTAGATAAATCCTCATTTGTTGACTGATCAAGTATCATGGTCTAAAATTGATGCATCTAGGGCTTCCACTAATGATTCTTATTCCATTTTACTATTTTAATAGTATCATTTCCCAATTTAGATCATATAAACTATTTAAAAATCACAATTATTATAATTCAAATCAAAATATAATAAATAAATTTATACACTAAACTCTTAAACCATAATTCACTGTCACATTCAATGGAATCCCAATGATTATTATATTTTTTTTCAAAAAACATATGCACAATATTCCTTTTGAGTTCTGAAAATATTTTATGATTTTTTCCATTACTCCACTAAATAACACATTCAAACAAATATAAACTACTATTTTGTAATAAAGCATATAAATATATCCAAATCTAAAACATGTAGAAATTATAGTCAATTTATAAAACATATTAATTATGACCCTAGAAGAGTATATGTTTTATGTGAATGAATTAAATAAATTGGTAATAATTTTAATAATTAATAATTAAAAGTTAAAAAAATCACATTGATATTTGATGTGATGTATCCATATATTAAAAATATCACAACATAAATAAAAAATATTAAAATAATAAATCATTTAAATGAGATATAATAATCAAGTAAAATATAAAATAAAAATAGTGCATAAACCAATATTAATATTCATCTCAAACACAAATAAAATATGTAATATATATAATTAGTTATTTGTATAATATATCTTTCTTCTCCGCAAATATCATCCAAAACCTCCTTCTAATACTCTTAGAATAAATGGTACTTTTACTCAATGTTTCATTAATATCACTCACTATGTGGTTTCATAAATAGAACCTTCTATGTATCGAAAATACAAGTACTATGGCATGACAACCTTCCCTATGGTGTAATGTCCATATTTGATAAATATGTAAAATTAATCCTATATATTCCAATCCCACACTATTTTATGGTGTATTATATCATGGAATTAGATTCATATCTACTCGTATATAATTTTATTGGTGGAAGGCATGTCAAATCATGGATATACTGATTATAGTGTTATAATTGTAAATCCCCTTTCCATAGAGACATTTGATTCTCATGGAATAGACTATGAAACTTGACTTGACCATTTGTAGTGTGAGATGTTTTGTTAGGGTATGAAACCATTTAAATCCAAAAAAAATTTGTTTGTGGATAATTACATGACTGGATCCATGTAATCCATCTAGAAACCCCTTCCTTAGTAACATTCACATGATGATATCACCTAAAAAATCTTACCAATAGGTACATTGGTATAGAAATTATAAATTCATTTTCATTATCCACGCTACTTCAATGAGCATCAAAATCATCTATGTTATCTTTTGAAAAAAAAATAAAAAAATACTACCAAAACCCATGAAAAAAATTCCTCAAGATTTTATTCATAGAATGAATCTTGTGTGAAGGTTATATACTCACCTAAAAATAGGATATAAATATGATTCTTAGTGTACTATACATCCTTGTGTAATATCTATTCCAATTTCATTATGTAGTAATTGAGTAAAAATGTCAGATCCCCCTTTGTTGTTTTAGTATATGAAATAAATTTTTAATCATCAACTACCCAAATCATTAATAACTCATGAATATCCCTAAGGAACCATTAGTCTCTCGATATATATATATTTGTTTCAATATATGAATCAATGAAATATATCTCCAAGATCCAATTTTATTTATCAAATCTTCAATTTCCACCCAAGACTATAAGCTTCAAAAAGAAACTTGATTGTCCATCATTGAAATAATAGATGCTTTTTTATTCTACCATTTTTTCAAGAATTTTAAATGAATAAATTTGGGAAATAAACAATAAATAATATATGGATTTTGGTATAGAATTCACTCCCAAAAACACTGTTTAGTTTAATAATTCATCCTTTTATAGAGGATTAATAAAGATATTTTCACATTCCACCATTATAAAAACATACTCGAAAAAAATCACTCTATGATCCATTGTCTCATTAATTAAGTGGTACTTGATGACATTAGGGTTTAACCATTAATTTTTAATCATATTATTTTACAAGATTATTTATATTTTTTACACCTAATCATAAATGGATATGAACTATTCACTCTCCAATTCCATTATTTGGTAATTTTAATAACTCCACCTAATATTTTAATGGTAACCATACATTCAAATATGAAATAATCTATACATATAAACACCATAAATTAAATGTCAATATTTAAAAAAAATAATTTTTCACCCATTAAAATTATATTGGGTGATCTAGAAGCTGCTAAAAGTCATGATCCACTGATACACCTCCTCCATAATCATCCCACATTTATTTTAGCCATCACATCAACCCCCCACCAAAACTGGAAAATGACCAACTGAAATAAACACAAATCACATAAAACTGTAATGATAAGAAACCCAATTAGTAATCTAATTAAAAAACACTCCTTCAAAAATACATCATCAAAAAATGAAAGTAAAAAAACATGCACTATAAATATCATCTAAAATTCATCCAATGATCAATAATTCACTGAATTACCATTTCAAATTTAATGATAAATAATAATTTATAAGAAGACTCAAAAAACATGAACATAACCCCAAAATAAGTAAAGAATCCTATGTTGGTTTCAGATCCATGAGTATCATCAAACACCCATACAAAACCTCTCAAAAGATCTACATAAATCATTACACTTAGCCAACATGGTGTATGATATAATTATAGGAAACTGGGGAATGATTTAAAGAAGAAAAAGGTCTCTTTGGTGATCTATAGTCTTTGATAGTGACACCAACCTCTCCCTTTGGAAACACTACTAGGTGGAAAGAAACCAAAAATCCAAACCATTATATAAACCACCATTATCTTTACCAAGATTACTCTATTAAGAACGTAAAAAAAATAAATAAAGAACATAGCTGAAACATCATTGACAAGTTTAAACCCATCACTAAGGAGAAACCAAAGAAACACTGACAACAAAAACTATATTAAAAAAAAATACTCAACACAACCCAAGTAAAAATATAGTCAACCCCCAAAAATATAGTGAAAAACACAAGTGGTGGATCTAGTACCACCCCCAAATCCGACTCAACATATCCCAATCCCCCAAAATAAACCCATCCTATGCCAAGATAGAGACTAGTCTAGAAGAAAGAGTATATATGAATAGAACAAAATGTATGAGTAGAGAGACACAACATTAAGATAAGAACAAATAAATCTAAATAATAGGAAATCCTAAGCATTGAGTCACCTGAACACTCATTGCACCATAATATCCCAAAATTCCAAAAACTCAATTATGAAAACCCAATAGTGAATAATTAGAATGATTGGTTAGTAAAAATTAGTAGGTAAAAGGAATATGTGATCTAATTTATAAAAATATTGGCATGAATGGGAGTGAGTGATGATAACAAAATAAAATACAAAAATTAAATAATGATATAGAAGAATAATATAAAGGAAACTAATAGAGGTAGAAACTATATTCAATACAATTAAATAATAAAATGGAAGATAGAATCATAGGATGAAACCATAAATGATTAGGGTGACATATCACCAAGGTGAGAAAGAATCTAAATAATTATATCATATTCAATTGTTATTTTTGGAATGAATCATTTACCCTCATTTCTTCAATCTATGAATTCAACAACATCATTTTTATTGTGGTTTGAGTTTCTGCAATAGATTGAACTCCCATTAGTCCTAATGTGACATCTTTTTTTACTTCTTATTGTTCCATGTATTGTTTATTCCTTAAATAACGAAGTCACCCTTATAAGTAAACGTTTTATATCAAACATCATTTCCAAAATTAGCATTGAAATTAACATAAATATAAATTTATATGTTCTTATCATACTATAATATAAAATCAATAGTACCAATGACATAATGTAAGATCCATTTCACCATTTCATGATGGGAATAATTTATATTTATTTTTAGTCATGTAAAAATTGTTACCACAAAAACGATGTTGGGTAAAGACAACATCAAGTAAATTAGGATACCAATAATACATTATAACTAAATTTTACCCACACCCCATCTATATTCATCAATGAAAAACACAGCCTCAATAGCTATATATGTAATCAAATATCTTTATTATTCAACTCTAACTTTATTAAAAAAACATATTTCTTTACTTATATTTTTATAGATAGATTTATGTTTTTTAATTGTAACTTGATTAACTAAGAGTATTTTTATTTCATCAATCATTGGAATCACTAAGTGTTTCCCTATCTAGGTATAAAATTCATCATAAAATTCTTCTTTGAATACATAAATCAATTCATCATCATATAAAATCACTATGAGTGGTGTTTTGTCATTTCCTTTGACATAGATACGAGGATACCTTGTATTACATTAATTATATAATATGTAATCTATCATTTATATTTGAAACACATTTTTGGGGTACGTTTTTTCACCCATATAAATCTTTATTTAGTTTTTAAACTCAATAACAATCACTTCCATGGATAAAACCATCAATTTGTTCGATGTAAAACTCTTCCTAAATTAATACAATTAATGGTGACATTATTTCCATATAAGAAAAATGTATATTTCATTGGTTATAAATTAAATGAAATATTTGAATCATCGAAATATTTTTTTTGGCCACAAGCCCTTTTGAGGTTTTTGTGTGTTTTTATTATCAATTCGAAGAAGGGTTTTTCTATTTTATGATAAGTTAAATTCATGGAAGTTTTTGAATAAAATTTCAGGAAGATTTGACACTAATAATCCTATTTTTTGATTTAGAATGTGGTCAATTTGATAATAATACATCATGGTGAATATTGATAAACTATAGAGGAAATGTTTTATGGTCTCCATAAAGCTTTTAAATTTCATATACATCCTAGAAACATCACAATATTTTCAGGAAAGGTAAAAAAAACATGGCTAAGGACACTAAAGAATGAGGGTCTAGAATCCTATAGACAAGCTCGTGGCTGAGCTCACCCACCAAATAGTTGATTGGGCTAGGAAGTGTATTCATATAAAGGATGTCCATGGTACAAGTGAGGGAGAAAAAGAAATGCATTACTATCTTTTGTGGGGTGGAACAAGAGGTTGTATAAATGAATCAATGCTAGTAATTCTAAATTATGTTATTAAATAAATGTGGTTTATTATATGTTGTAGGATTTATGTATGAATCTTTATAGTGGGATTCAAAAATCATAAGCTACACTGAATCTAAATACATGATGGTGTATAGATGATTTAGAGGAGTTTCAATGCCACTAAAACATTTTAAGTATCTAGACTATTACGATTATTCCACACTATAACCCCATTGAATGAGATGATTTCCACACCACAACTAGACCTTTCATTTTATATGTTTTTAATCTAATAGGAGTATATAATTAAGGATCAACAATCGCCTAGTATCTCATTCCAATGTGATACTCCCATGCCACAGTTGGTTTGGAATGACAAATATATTTAGGATATCATCCCAGAGATCATGTATGAGTTAATATAGAAGTTACTTCATGAGAAATATAAATTTATTTAACTATAGGGTTCGACACCATAATGTACTTCACATGAATATTTTGATATATTTTTTAATGAAGGTCACACCATAATTAAGGTGATAAAATTTTAGGGACATCCAAATTTTATGTTATTATTGCATAATAATTTAGGGCATATAAAACAAAGATATTTTTCTAAGAGATGGTCGTTTTAATATGAAACCCAATGTGCGAGTCTCTGATTCAATCACTATGGTGTATAATTAAGATTAATTGGTATATAATGAGATCATTTAACATAGGGGACACTTGGAAAAATCTTTGATATTGGATATTCAATCATATCCAAAAGATTTTATATTTATAAATAGAGATTGGATGTGAATGTGAGACCGAGATAATTTAATGTGATTAAATATAGATTTATATTTCAGATCTTATCTAATGGTTAAAGGTCAAGGAAGTTTTTATATTACTATTCTCAATAGAAGTCAAGATTATATGTTCAGAAGGGAAAACACTATCATTAGTGTATATTTTAATCATCTTCCTATGAATGAGGAAAGGATAAACAGATGGGATAATGAGTTCTTTGTTGATATGGATTTGTGAGTTCTCTAATTTTTTATTTTTGGGAACAACGAGGATCAGTGTAACTAACTAGAATTTTTAAATGATACCTGTTTCCAATGTAAATTATTGTTACATAATATATAATTATATATACATAAAAAATAAATATAAAACGAATTTTTTCCTCATTAACAATTATCATTACATTAGTCAACTATTAAACCAATTAAAATTCCAAAAACTACAACTATTTAGAAAATATAAAATTGAGTAGCTAAAATAAAAAAAATAAGGGTTACCCTAATTCATGAGAGCCATTTCTGCCACTACAAACCCTAAATAAATAAGAAAAAATATTATTAAACTATTAAATATCTTATGAAAATGATAATACGAACTTAATATTTGTTAATTTTGAGTGGAAGAAAGGTGTGGTATTTATAGGTTTAATGGAGAATGTGACCATTGGGATTTGAGATTTATATGGCCATCGGTCAAAATGACCATTTGAAACTATACCATTGGATGATAAATTTACTCTTATAATTATTGTTTATATGTTTTGTTACAATGGAAAATTGATATGTAAAGGATATTTGATGACCATAACCTTTAAAGTCATTACATTTGAATCTATTTTGTCAAAAATTGGAAGTGAGGAATCCTTACTGTGGTTTTCCCTTTTCTAATCCAATGTTGAGCTTCTGAATGGAATGATTCAATGAAATCATCTATGGGAGAAGTTCAAGTTAGTGGACATTATCACTCGATCGATGCTAGTAGAGCCACCACATTAAACTATGACCATCGCTCACCTTATCGGTAACACCCATAGATTTTGGGATATATTTATTTCTAATTAGTTTATCAAAATGATATTTTTCATTTCATGTGACACTAGATGTTGTTATATACATATATATATTAAAACACTATGTCAAATATTACTTTCGAACAACAATGATTTTTTTTTCATCTACACACATTATGAACTTGCCTTGATTTACACGTAATATTGCCTTGCCTTTTACTATTGCCACACCGAATTGGCTTACATTACACGAATCATCGAGGTTTCTATGAAAAATCATTTTATTATTATAATTATTTAATATAGATAATTATAACCTAGACGTTGAACATAGTAAAAGGAATAGTGATAATTTATTTTCAAATAATGTTTATAATGGTTTTATTGAGATAAATCATATTTATAATGAAATATATAATTTTTGGTAATGTCCTTATATGTTTAAATATAATTTTTTCTCAAGTGAACTATTTTTTAATGTCCTTATTTAAAAAATAAGTGAAATATTTTTAGACACATTAACAACTTTCATTTCATAATATAAACATCATTTTTGAATTAAGAACATCAAAATTATCCAACAGGTTTTTTGGGGATTTTTCATAGAAACATCAATTTTTGATGAATAGTGAAAAATACTACTTTTTAGTCAAAAAATCTTTTTTATTTAATTAATTATTATTTTTATAAATGTCATCTAATGTAACATTAGATAAATATTATAGATATTAATGAAATTTAGGTCATTATAATTAATGTCACTACAAAAATTAATATTAGAACATACTAAACTTTTTACCTTCTTTCTACTTTAAAAACCTGCTATCTCAATCCATCTTTGAGATTTACATTAATCTTAATTCTTAAATTTACTTGAATTGACTATAAAATATCCAATATTAACCATTGTATTCCATATAATATTTAGAGTCTAATAAGACCACGTTGAGTTTGACCAAAATTATTAGTAAAAGTTATTAAGGAAAAATTGATACTAATTAGGGACTAAACCTTAAAATTAAGGGCCCAAATGAATGATCTGTAAAACCCCAAGATTTTATGAGATAGATTAATTTAATTTCTTGTATGTCTTGTGTTATACGCTACACTAGTATTATTTTTCTCTATACGCAACAACTAACTAGATTGCAGCATATAAAACACTATTCTTGGCTTCAGTTACACACAAATTCAAGATATTTTTATATAATTCATTTCATACAAGACTGAGTATATGTTATAACTAAATATTATAACCTAGAAATTATAATGGAAGGAATTAATAATATACATTCCTTTCTTAAAAACAAATTAAATTAAAATAAGCGAGGCTACAAAATAATAAAATCAATCTTTATGGATTTTAGTAGTAAAATGTATATGTAATATATTCAATGAAATGTTTTAAATTCATCTTAAAAGTTTTAGATATGATATAATAAAAAATTCAATTTTTGGATAAAAGATGTATTTATTTTTCAAAAAAATACAGTTTTATTACATTTTAATGGAGAACCCCTTTTAAATCTAGTTCTTGACTGTTTCATAAGTAATATTTGACATAATAAAATTCTTCTTTGAACCGAGATATTAAAATTCACCTTAGTTGAAATTTTGGTATTTTTCTGATGAAATTAATATTTTAATGAATAGTGTAAAATACTACATTTTAATTCAAAATTTCCTTTTCATCTCATTTATTTATATAGTTCGATTACTTTATAAATTTGTTTTAAATTATAATTGGATTATGTTTTTATCATTTAATCCAATGTTTTTCATTGAAGGTAATTTCACATTTAATTGGATATAAACACATGTTAGTCATTTGATAGTTTTAACTTCTTAAAAACCCACTTTCATATTTTACAAACATGAATAAATTTTAAATTAATTTCTGTCAATTTTTTGTTTTGAATTTTGAAAAATTTATTCTATATTTTGAACCAGATGTTCCAAATTATATAAATAGTTCCCTTTTATTTTTGGACATTATGAATAGTAAACTCGGTAATTAGTTTTATTTACCTGGGTTAGAGGTTAAATTAAGTAAATAAGGGTAAAAATAAAATTATAATAATATAAAAATACCCTAAAACCTGTCCCAATATTATTGGACGAGTCATGGGAGACCAAAAAACCCTTATTCTGAATATTT
This sequence comes from Viscum album, assembly GCA_963277665.1. NCBI lineage: Eukaryota > Viridiplantae > Streptophyta > Magnoliopsida > Santalales > Viscaceae > Viscum > Viscum album. The sequence goes on along the minus strand of OY728130.1, from coordinate 1,597,497,170 downwards.
GGAACTTGAGAACAATTTTGGTGTTAAAATGACATGTTATAATATTTAATTTAATGTAAAGGGAAATATAACATAAATATGAAACATTTTACTAAAACAATTTAATTGTGGGGATATATAATTGATCTATTTAACTATAAATAGTAATTAAAAATATATAAATTCTTCCCACATAATATTATTTTATTTATAATTTCCAAACACTAAATAAAAAAATTTAATTATGACACAATGATGACGAAATGATTAACTTATTAATGAAATATTCAAATAAATAATATTAAAAAATTAAAATAAATGTAATTTTTATTATTTTTTTCTATACAAGAATATTTTTGAGGCTATTGACATGTAATGAATGTGTTAATACATTTGGATCGAATTAATTGAGTTGTTATTACTTTAACAAAAATCAATTACTAAATAGTGCCAAAATTGACATAAATGAGTTTTTAAAACAAATATCTTTTTATTAAATGATATAATAGTCTTAAAAATATATGATTATGGAAACTAACTTATATAATGTTATAAATTTAATTAATTTTCCACTTTTGGTTCTATTGGAATTTTATAGTAACTATAGTAACCATAAATTATGAAAGTACAAGAAAACGTGGGTTGAGTTAATGTTTTTAACTATGGGTTAAATCTAAATGATATGGTTACGATTGTGACCTAATCTTGAATAAAACATGTTTTTAGAGGATTTATATCTATACTCATATTATACTCTAAATTAATCCCTTTGGATCCATTATAAACCTAAATTAAATTTATAATAATTTAGTATTTCAAGCCATTAATAAAGGGACCCTCACCTCTCCTGTAAAAGGGAAGTTATCCTTATCTTTTATTGACACCTAAAATGCCCATTGGCATAACCAAACACTAAATAAAACTCCTCCCAACATCTCTCCCTTCATCCTAGAGTCAAGCCTTTAGGAAGAAAACCAACTTTAATAGTCATTTTGTCCAAATCAAAAGGAGGCACCCGAAGAAGAGGTAATCGTTTATCCATTCATTCAAAGTTATTTTTTTCTTCTACTTCTTCTTCCTAAGTAGTTAACATAATAACATAACAACTCCATTGTCTAATATAAGATGGTATGTTTTTATTATTATGGGAAAACCATATTCCTCCTTTTACCCATCCTATGAAAAAAATACCACCATGCATGCGTACGTACGACTTACCATCTCTACACTGTGGTGTAAACTATTTTTAACCTATAAATACTTTTAAATGTTATAATGATTAATAAAAATTTTCTACATAACAATTATAAAATGATATTATTTATTTAAAATTAATATACCATCCAATCTCAAACTATTTTACTATTAAGGGAATGATATCATATATCATGTGTACGTAAGGCTTACCGTCTCCTCGATGCAATGAGATTTATTCTCCACACTAACAATTAAAGAATGATTATAGAGTATATATAATAAATAAACATTAAATATATGAAATAATAATGTTATAGTATATATATATATATCATTTACATTCTTCCATTCAATTCAATAAGTAAACGAAAAGAGTGTTCGTGCATACATATGACCTACCATCTCAATGAACAGTGTATTCTATTTCATTTATTTATCTATTATATTTATTTGAATACAAAATATTTATGATATTTAAATCAATAAAAAAATTATATAAGTAATTTAATCATGATCAAACTAATAATATCAAGAAAAAAAATTCAGAACACATACGATAAATAAAACGATTATTACCCAAAAAGTTGAATTAACAAGGAATTGATAAATAAAAGGGTAATATAACATCATAAGTGAATAATATATGATATCATAAAAATTATTATGGTTCATTTACATGTAAATAGTATGTTTAAACCCACCATACAGGAGTTTTGGACACATACGGAAGAAATAAAACAAAAGGTAAGGGATAATTTTTCAATCTCATTATTATCTAAGATTGTTTATTTGTAAGTATTTACAGGGATATATTTATCATTCATGTACATTTTTCCTAAATATATAATATTATTTATATTGTTATATTATCATTAAAATTCAATTTTATCCATTGGTTAATTTTTTATTAAACGGGATGAACATAATCTTTCTTTCTTTAACCATAGTAGTTACTTCGGGACTTTTCTAGAAAGAGTACGAGAAAAATGTTTTTTTAATTATATGATATGAATAGATTTTTACACAGCCATAATGACTTAATTAAATGTAGCTTCCTCTATAAAGTCTCAGTTTTATTTTAAACTTAATAATTTTCTTTTACAATTTTGTGGCATTTCGAGAAAATAATACTTTTTTGATAAAGAAATTATATTTTACTCAAGAATTAAGTTCAAGTGTTTTATCAAGATTATTTCCCATATAATATGACAAAGGGTTATGTTTCTATCCCTATTATTAATTTTATTTTATTGTTTTTATGATGGAATTAATTTTATAAAATACTTTTATTTTATATGGATTATAGTGGAATGATATTTACGAATCCCATTTTATTTCGTGGGTTATGTTATGATGATCATTTATGTTTTTATGGAAAATGTAAGAATGATTTCATTATGATATGGGTGGGACCTATATCTCTGTAAAATGAATTGGGTATATATATATATATATCTAATGAGATAGACATTACTAGAACTAAAAGTAAGTTTGGTTCAGTAATACTAGGCTGGAATGACAAGTAAATCTAGTTCAGTAATACATGTATGGAATGACAAGTAAACCCAATTCAATAATGGACTTTATCCACTATTATGTTCTTAGTAGTAATGCCTTGGATACTATATAAATCATATTTTTTTCTTATTTATTTTCAACAATTCAATGTTTTATGTTAATGTTATTTTTTCATGGTTTATGATTTCATTATGATTTATAACTTATGAACTACCATGATTGATTTCATGACTCATGATTTTGGTATATGTAAAATGTGGTATGGTTTTTCAAAAGTTATGTTTATGTTTTTACATACTTATGTTAATGTTTTTTAATATTGTTCACGTGTACCCTTATTAATAATTTGATCTCCCCATTTTTATGTTTTCTTATCCCAAGGATATGATGAATGGAATTAGGTAGGAACACTAAAGTGGAAGATCTTTATAGGAGATGTTCAAGATCTTTCACCAAGTTATAATATTATTTTTCGAGCTTCCAAAGACACTAAAATAATATGCAATTTGGGTGCATATTTGTGTAATTTATTATGAATTTTAAAAATGAAATGTTATTTCCATGTTTGTCAATATTGGTTTATTAGAGTGGGTATCAGAGTGAAGGTTTAGTTATACTTTGAAACTAGGATGAGAAAACTTTAGTGAGGTCCTTAGAGACATTTATACAGTATGTCTAGGGATATCCCTAAAAGTATGTCTAACTATAGGTTATATTCCTAGAATTATGGTAATTATTGTGAATAACCTAGGATTAAACCTAAGATGTTAGAGATTTAAAGTACTCCCCTTTGATTATATTGTAAACCTAGTATGATTTTTTCCTCTCAAACTATTCTTTTTGGGTTTTAGAAAATATATAGAACCAGAAGGAACCATGTTATCAATGCACTGGGAAATGAAATGATCATCCTCTTGAACAACAAAATCTTATGGTAGATGGAATGAGAAATCGTATTTCTATACTTATAAAAGATATTAATCAATATAGACTTCCTAGTGAGAAGATAATGTAACGAATTTCTATTGAGTCCTTCAGGAGAGAACATCCACCTTCTTTCTATGTGTCTTCTGATCCACTTGTTTCTGAACAATGGATCAGTACCATTGAAAATAAATTTTCCATCCTTAACTACTCAAAATATGAAAAATTCATTTTGTCTGTTTTTCATTTAGAAGCAAAAGTAAGAAAATGGTGGACTCTAATCAATAATAAAAGGTATCAAGATGAAATTGAATCTATGGAATAATATATGTTCATGATTTTTTTTCAATATGTACTTTCCTTTTATTCAATGAACAATAATGGAAAAGAAGTTCCTTGAGCATAATGAAAAGGATGATGAATCCTTTGATATATATGAGGAAAATATTACAAGACATTCAAGTTATGATTTTGGTTTTATCAACCAAGATTATAGTAAATTAGATCAATTCTTCAGTAGCATAAAACCGTGTCTTAGAAGGGAATTAGATATAAGAGACTATAGTTTTTATGAAACGATTTTGTTCTATGCTATCAAGGTAGAAATGAAATGTTGGTGTTACATATCAATCTCATGGTTTTGAATAAAATTAAAGATTAAATTCAAGGGAAGATATCAAAATAATGGCTAAATGAAGAAGAATGTTTCCTTAAGATAAAATTGTGTAATAAAGCACGATAAAGATTTTATTAAAGGGGCTAGAAAATGTTTTATGTGTGGAAAATATAGTCACCGAGCAGTTGAGTGAGGAAGTAATGGGAAATAGTTTTTTAATGATGTGAATAAAGAAATGACTACCATGAACACACCATCCACACATTAATGCTACCAGTGCAAGGAAATGGGGAATTTTTCTATCCAATGATCCAATCCATGGGTTATGGATGATTATAGATATAAAAAAACCACTTAAGGCCAAGGAAAAAGTCCAATCACTTTAGATCATTATTGGCGATGTTGAGTATGATAATGAAGTGGTGGAGTGATTAAGTTTTTATGTAATGGGATTCAAAAATAGTGTTGTATAATATCTATTATATTATTATGGAATATTATAATATCTATGTATTGGTCCATTGTGGTTTTCCATAAGCAAATGGTACCGGTAACTGTAAAGACCCTGAAATTTCAAGGAATTTTTTTTTTCTTAAATTTTTTGGAATTTTACGAGTCTGCAGTTTCTGATGGTGCCTGATTCTGAGTCCCAGTGTGCCCGAAATCAATTTCTAAAGTTTTATTCGGGTACGTTCAGTAAACGTACATCTGAGTTTTTCTATCTATTCAACTATTGCTCGGAATTGAAATCTGAGGACACCGATAAACTCGCAGCGTCAGTATTCTCCTAAGGGGACCTTTACCGCAGTTGCATTTTGTATAGGATGAAAGTTAAATTTGGGGATTCTTTATAAATTTAAGAAAAATTACGTGGTACATAATTTTTGTTAAGGGGTGGTTATTTTCTCCAAAGAGGATTTGGAGGTGGGGCCCACACCCCACATAACCATCCATGAGAGGATATTGTGTGGTGGGGCCCACACGAACACAAACCTCTCAACTCCCCTTGAAACCCCCTTTTACTCCTAAAACTATTCACCTTCCTTCTTTTGAATTTTAAACTTTTCACATCCTTTCATAAATGTGCCAACACCTAAGATTAATTAAATGCAAACACCTAAGATTAATTAAATTCCACATTTTATTAATCTATTTGAATTCATTTGAATTTACTTTTCCAACATTAAAAGAAGAGATAAAATTCTATTACTTGGGATGGTATAATCTCTCTTTGTGTGGAACATGAGAGAATTTGAAGGATATCACCATCTCCAACGAAGAACGACGTCCTATCAACGAAGAACGAAGATTCCAACAAAGAACGACGCCATTTCTTCCTTATTTCTAATCGGGGAAAGAACGTGAGGCGACACCCACAAATAACTCCATATTCATTTATCTTCCTCCGTGTCAAGGGAGAAGACACCGTCCGCAAAAAACATCGCCAGGTGCGAAGCTTTCTCATAGGACATACCCTGATGCCAACGAATCGACGCCATCGATGATGAACGAACCTTGAATCTAGGTAGGTGGTTTTATATAATTTTACGTGAATAAAATTATATCTCTTTCTTGATGAATGCATTGGATTGTCTTCATCCATATGATATCGCCTAATGCAGAGGGCGCGGGACAAACAAACATGGTCTGATGACCCTCTGTTGGTTCCTGATTTTTTGGAAATGATGACCAGAGGTGGTGGCCACTGGAGGCAGTTGCAACTAGAAGCAGTGGTTGTGCATTGGTCACGTGGAGAAAAACCGCAGCCGGCAACCGTAGACCGCTCAGGTTGAAGAACTGGCCGGCTACTAACGGCCAGGCTGGTAAACCGCGTCACTCGTAGGTGCCCCGCGGAGGAGGTGAAGCCTCCATCAGCGAGCCTCTTGCTAGATAAACCGGACGGCTATGACCAGACAGGAAAGAGACCATGGAGCCACTTGGCACCGCTCTATGGGGAAGACCACAGCCCACCCTGGGTGGGCAGCTTTGGCGGGCAAACCGGCCGGCCGCCTACCTGTTGGTCTCAAGGAAACCGCCGCACCAGCAGCTGCCGTGTGCGGAGGGACAGCAGCCTACTGTGCGGGAGGCTCATGCAGGAGAAAACCAGCTGGCTTTAGCTGCCTGTGCAGCAAGGAGGGGTGGCACCACTCGGCGCCACTGGGCGAGCCGAACCGACCCACAATCACGGGCCAGGTCTGTGGGCGGGCCGCGCCTCATCGGGCTGGGCCGACCCCCCAAACAGGTTGGACCCATCAGGCTGGGTCCCTGGGTGGGTCACGCTCCAATGGTCTGGGCTGACCCCCAGCCGGGTCGGACCCGCCAAATCGGGTCGGGCTGACCCAACAGCCCACTGATCGTGACGGGCCGGGCCCATTTCGCTTAAATGTGAATATCTTCTAGACTGCGGGTCCGATTGACACGCCGTTTGTGACACTGGGTTCCTCACGACGAGGCAGTCCTTTTGCGATACTCTAAGTGAGTTTTGGACAAAATTTTAAAATGGTTGTGTTTGGAATGAGTGTAATTCCAACCGTGCCCCTGGAACAGAAATATTAATAAATCTCAAACCGAGCGTCTGATTGATGCACCATCTGTCGTGTTTGATTCCTTATATTGAAACAAAACTACGTGATACATCAATTCTGGACTTCGTGATAGTTGATTTATCGACCCCTTTGCTCGAGGAGCGGACCCTCCCGGAATCGCGCGTGCTGTGTGCGGGAACCCTAGAGCTGGCTGCTACTGCGAAGACTACTGTACAGGAATCCTACGTGGGATTGACAGCGACAAAAACTATATTGGGATCCTCTATGGGTTCGACAAAGATGGATATTGTACCGGAATCCTCCTTGGGTTCAACAACGATTACTACTGTTCTTGTATCCTATGTGGGTTCGACAGTTTTGACTTCTGTTCTTGTATCCTGTATGGGTCCGATAGAGTAGCTGGTCTTGTATCCTGTGTTGGTCCGACAGCATAGCAGGTCTAGTATCCTATGTGGGTCCGACAGCTTAAATGAATCAGTGACTGCATTTGATCATCTCTATCGCTTTACAAAAGAATTGTACCTGTGTGAGCTGAGTCTTGACTTTCAATCTTTATCATCGATGTGATTGACTTACTTTCCTGTGTGGACTGGGTTGTGCATGGGATCGAGAGTTGGAGCTAGACTATGGTTGATAACTTAGGTATATGTATGGTCATATACCAAAGTAGTGTTAGTTTATAATTCATGATTGTATCTTTCTTCTGTGGCTTATCTTTCATGGATTCTGGGATACCTTCAGGGGTCTTGGGGTCCCTACTGAGTATCGTTATACTCACCCCTGCACGGGCTATTCCTACACTTCGTTGTGTTTGTTGCAGATGACGGGCAGCACTGATCGAGGTAGAGACTTCTGGAGCTGGACGGTACCCGTAGGTGGACCGCTTGGCGATACATACACAGAGCAGACAGACGTACCTGAGGTACTAAGGAGGCCATCAGTACCCACCCTTTAGGTGGGACTCGTGGAGGATGACTCAGTAGTTGATGTTTACTTTTCTACAGTTGTACTTTACTGTTGGGCTTGTATTTCTGGCCCCTTTCCTTTCAGCACATTCTCTTGTATTTAGTTTTACATAGTTTTTATTTCCAGTTGTGGCCTCTACTACTTGTGTTCAGACTGTGTGTATGTTTCAGGTTAAATTGAAATTCCATCCCTTTTATCGGGATTACACCTTTGGTGATAGTCGCCATCCCCTGGGCTATTGAAGGCGGGATTGGGGTATTCATGGCATGGGCCCCGAGGACGGGTCGTTACAAATTGGTATCAGAGGAGTCGGTTCTACCTCAAGAACTTAGAACTTTGATCATTCTTTTTTCTGAAGCAATAGTGTTAAGAGTGTTGAGTGTATTTTTCCATACAGGGAGTCCAGTGTGGGTGCGGCGGCCTACGTAATCATACCCTAGGACCCTGACCTCTGATTTTTGACTCAGTGCACAAAAACACTGATTGTGTGTGTGTTTCATTTGAAAAAAATTTCTTCATTAATACTTTGGGTCAGATCACTAGGTATTCTGATTTAATCGTGGCACAACTGTTTCTTTTCAGGATTGCCCCACGAAGGTAGCCAGCTAGGGTTCTGAGTTTCGTACGAGATGGTATCCCACATAGCGATGAGGCCTCGGTGTAGGGCCCCATCACAGTGGAGGTACCAGCAGTACCACTACCCACTGGACCATCGATACCACCAGCCCCAGTAGTAGAGAGTGCACGCTGCTTGAGTGTGTTGCACGAGTTCTAGTACTAGAGGCTGCCCAAGATCTAGGGAGAGACAGGCCCACAGGTAGCTGAGGATTGGCTGGAGGCTGTCATGAGAGTTTTCAGATTTGTAGGGACAACATCCGACCTTATGGTGATCCTTTCTGTGTGTCTCCTGCACGCAGCAGCAGGTAGATGGTGGAGCATGATGCTCTAGGTGCATGACGAGTCATCTTTACTCTGGAGATACTTCAAGAGCCTGTTCTGGGCAGAGTTTGTTCCAGCCACCCTTCGTGCGGTGCTGATTCTGGAGTTACTTCGTCTGCAGCATGGTAGCATAAAAGTAGCTCAGTACTCAGCGAGGTTCACCGACCTCTCACGCTAGTCCAAGGATATGGTACAAGACCCATTCTTCAGGGCTCATTCCTTTGATCATGGACTCATTCTTGAGATCAGGGCTTCGATGATTCCCCTCAGTATTCCGACATAGGCGGGAGTATTAGAGGGAGCCCTTCTAGTGGAGATTTTTCTTGCTGAGCAGTCACCAACGGAGAGACCCACCACAGGATGACATGTAGAGAAGTCTTCTACAGCTCACAGTGGATAGTTGACACATATGTCCAAGAGGACTAGGCCATCAGGTGGGAGACCTCAGGATATAGTTTCGGTTGTGCGGGGCACACAAAACAGAGCCAACCATTTGAGGAGAAGGAAGTGATATGCATGCAACTGGCAGGGCCACATGGCTCGTGACTGCTCGACCCACCATGCATATGAGCAGCAGGCAGTAGAGGGACCTCCTAGGCAGAGGCAGAGGATTGACCGTGGTGGTCCATTGGGAGAAGGCTGACGTGGTAGAGGAGCTGGCTGAGCAGCGGGTGGTGGATGACTCTTCGAGGCACTAACACCACCACCACTAGAAGGTCCACCCTGACCACAGGGAGCTGGAAGACAGAGGCAGGCACAGCTCCAGGTAGTCGAGGGCTACGACCACGACACACCTGAGATGATTCAAGGTACTATCAATGTCTACACCACCCTTTTTGTAGTACTTATAGAGATAGTTTTGAATCATTATTTTATTGTCGTTTCCCTTGTTCGGAACTCAGAGATTCTTATGGAGTCGTTGGATCGATCCTATTGGCTAGAGACTCTTTCAAGAGAAGACTCGGTGATTACACACTGGTGCCGGGAGAGTGATCTTACTCTAGGAGGTGAGAGCTTCGGCTAGGATCTTCTTATAGCAGTGTCGAGGCCATATAACATCATCTTGGTTATGGACTGGTTATCCACAGTTCATGCTCATATTGACTGTATTAGGCGCAAAGTGCAGTGTATCTGCAAGGATGGGACCAGGTTCACCTTCACTGGCGAGAAGGGAGCCTTTGAAATGTAGGATAGACTTACACAGAGGAGGGAGCATCCGATCACACATTAGTTGGCTAATCTCATCCATGTAGCAGTTGATGTGTGGAGTCAGAGTTTTCCTGTTGTGGTGGATCAATACGTTGATGTTTTCCTGATGATGTTCCAGGACTACCTCCTCACAGATAAGTAGAATTCTACATTGACTTGTACCCCGAGACAACACTGATATCTACTCCAGCATATCGGATAGCTCCCGCCGAGCTTTTTGTGCAGTGGGTATAGTTAGAGGACTTGTAGGGGAAGGGATTTATCTGACCCAGTTTTTCACCCCAGGCATCTCCAATTTTGTTCGGCAAGATAGTTGATGGGAGCTAGCGACTGTGTGTTGACTTCCGTCGCCTAAATCAGGTGACCATGAAAAACATGTACCCACTACCAAGGATTAAGGACCACTTTGATCAGCTCAAGGGAGCATGATGGTTCTTGAAGAGAGGCCTAAGGTCTGGCTATCAAAATCTCAGAGTTCGAGATGAGGATGTACAGAAGACGGCCTTCATGTGTCGGTATGGCCACTACGAGTTTTGGTTATTCCCTTCGGCGTAACCAATGCTCCAGTAGTGTTCATGAGTCTCACGAACCAGATTTTTCATCCTTACCTCGATAGTTTTTTCTTAGTCAACATACTGATTTACTCGACTACTATGGAGGACACGCCTACCATTTGCGGGTAGTAGTGAACACACTCTGAGAGCACCATCTTTATGGTAATCTCCTGAAGTGTCAATTCTAGATTCGAGAGGTTCACTTCTTTGGACACGTCATCTGAGAGGCTGGAGCTGTAGTGGACCCAGCGAAGTTCGAGGCAGTACATGCTTGGGAGCCACCCTGGAGTGTGACAGAGGTATGGAGCTTCCTTGGTCTGCCATGATACTATCGGAGATTTGTGCCATACTTCTCCAGAGTTGTCGGATCGCTTTCAGCATTAATGAAGAAGGGTAAACCCTTCGTGTGGTCAAAGAGATGGAAGTAGATCTATCATGAGCTGAGGAAGAGGTTGACCAACGCGCTAGCTTGAGGATACCCTAGGAGGGCGTAGGGTACGTAGTTTACTGCGACTCATCAGGGACCGTACTCATGTGTGTCCTTATGCAGGAGCGATCAGTGATCGCGTATGGTTCATGGTAGTTGAGATAGCATGAGCAGAACTACGCTACCCATGACCTAGAGTTAGCAGCAGTGGTATTCGCCTTGAATATGAGGCAACACTATCTGATTGGTGAGCGCTTTATAGTCTAATCTGACAACCAGAGTCTGAGGTACATCTTTTCCTAAAAGGACCTGAACCTGAGACAGCAACGATGGCTCAAGTTCCTCCAGGACTATAACTTCGAGATAGTCTATACTCCTGGGAAGGGGAACATTATAGTAGATGCTCTCAGCAAGAGATAAGGCATTCAGATGCTAGGAGAGGCGACAGAGTAGCTAGCAGCGTTACCGATATCATTTGTGGATAGAGATGGAGTAGTCTTCCTTCAGTCTCTCACAGTCACTCCTCTAATTCTTCAGTGAGTTAGTGAGGAACAACAAGGGGAAACTGGCTATGAGATGAGACGTGCTCAGATATCCTCAGGGTAGGCACCTGATGGGTTTTCAAAAGGTGGGGAGCACGTCATCCTCTCAAGGGACATACCATGGTAGTAGTTTCACTACAAGAGGAGGTGTTGAGGGAGTTCCACACTTCCCCTCTAGAGGTACATCCAAGAGTGGTAAAGATGTATCAGGACCTCAGAAGACAGAATCGGTGGCCAAGTATAAAGAAATAAGTCGTAGATTTTTTATCTCGATGCCTCACTTTTCAGCAAGTGAAGGCGGAGCACCGGGTTCCTGCAGGCTTGGTTTAGCCCTTAGAGGTTCCATAGTGAAAGTGGGATGAGATATCTATGGATTTTGTTTTGGGACTTCCACATACATCCAGAGGGCACGACTCTATCTGGGTGATCGTAAACCGACTCACCAAGTCGGCCCACTTCCTACCGATCAGAGAGCAGGGCTTAGTAGAGAGCTTCAGCCGCCTCTACGTTCAGGAGATCATATGGCTTCATAGTGTTCCATCGATTATCATCTCTAATTGAGATTCTCGTTTCACTTACTGTCTATGGAATTGGTTACATGAGGCTTTTGTTACGCAGCTACGTCTGAGCATCGCCTTCCATCCTTAGACGGACGGTCATACAGAGAGGGCCATTCAGACTCTCAAGGACATGCTCCATGCATGTGTCCTTGACTTTGGTCGCAGCTGGGAGGATCACTTACCCATGGTGGAGTTTCCGTACAACAACAGCTACCACTCCACCATCGGGATGACACCTTACGTGGCACTGTATAACCGACCTCGCAAATCACCTCTATGATGGACTGACCTAGGGGAGTCAGCAATTGTTGGACCAGAGATGGTGTAGGAAATGACGGAGAATGTGCATATCCTCTAGGAGCAGATGAAGACTGTATAGAGAAGATATAAGTCCTTTGTTGATAGAAGAAGAAGACCATTAGAGTTCGAAGATGGAGACCACATCTTCCTAAGGGTCTCGCCTCGATGAGGTATATGGAGATTTGGCCGGGGTGGCAAATTATCTCTGCGATTCATTGGGCCCTTTTAGGTCCTCAGTAGGGTAGGTGAGGTGGCTTACCACCTGGACCTTCCACCCCAGTTGCACCAAGTGCACGACATCTTTCAAGTATCTCAACTACGGAGATACGTGCATGACCCATCCCACATCATCGACCATGGGGAGATGGACATCGATGACGGGGCAACATTCACAGAGGTCCCAGTGGAGATTGAGGATCGATAGGAGCGGGTCCTACATGGACTGTGGATTCCTCTAGTGTGCATTCTTTGGCAGTATGGGAACCTCCAGGAGAGAACATGGGAGCAGGAGGCTCAGATGAGTGCTCAGTACCCTCATTTGTTTCCCTAGTGTATGTTGTAGCTTTATGGGGACGTAAATCCCTGAGGCGGGGTAATGTAAAGACCCTAAAATTTCAAGGAATTTGTTTTTCATAAATTCTTTGTAATATTACGAGTCCGTAGTTTCTGACGACACCGGATTCCGAGGCCTGGTGTGCCCAGAATCAATTTCTGAATTTTTGTTTGGGTACATTCAATAAACGTACGTGCAGGTTTTTCTATCTTTTGAACTGGTGCTCGAAATTGAAATCTAAGGACACCGATGAACTCACAGTGTCGGTATTCGCCTATGCAGACCTTTATCATAGTTATGTTTTGTATAGGTTGAATGTTAATTTTGTGGATTCTTTATAAATTTAATAAAAATTATGTTTGACATAATTTTTATTAAGGGGTGGTTATTTTCTCTAAAGAGGAGTCGGAGGTGAGGCCCACACCCCACATAACCACCCATGAGAGGATATTGTGTGGTGGGCCCCACACAAACACAAACCACTAAACTCCCCTTGAAACCCCCCTTTAACTCCTAAATCCTTTCACTTTTCTTCTTTTGAATTATATACTTTTCAACTCCTCTCATGAATGTGCCAACACCTAAGATTAATTAAATGCCAACACCTAAGATTAATTAAATCCCACATTTAATTAATCTTTTCAAATTCATTTGAATTTACTTTTCCAGAATTGAAAGAAGAATGGAATTCTTATATGTGGGTTGGAATAATCTCGCTTTGTGTGGAACTTGATATAATTTGGAGGATATCACCACCTCCAATGAAGAACGATGTCCTCTCGATGAAGAACACTGATTCCACCGAAGAACGATGACGTGTCTTCCTTCTTTCAGAATAGGGCAAGAACGTGAGGTGACACCCACGAAGAACTCAGTCTTCCTTCCTCTTCCTCCGTGTCAAGGGAGAAGACACCGTCTACCAAGAACGTCGCCTGTAGTGACGCTTTCTCGTCGGAAACACCCCAACACCAACGAATTGATGCCATCAATGATGAACGAACCATGATTCGAGGTAGGGGGTTTTATATAATTTTAAGTGAATAAAATTATATCTCATTCTTGATGAATGAATTGGATTGTCTTCAGCCATTTGATATCACATAACGCGGAGGGTGCGGGCTGAACGAACATGGCCCGACGACCCTCTGTTGGTTCATGATTATTTTGGCAACAGAGACTGGAGGTGGTAGCGACCAGAGGAAGAGGCGACCAGAAGTGGCGGACGTGCACCGACCACATGGAGGAAAACCACGGCCCACAACTGTGGGCTTCTCGAGCTGAAGAACAGGCCAGCTACTACCGGCCGAGCTAGTGAACAGCGGCACACACATGTTCTGTATGGAGGAGGTGTGGCCTGCATCAATGGGACAATTTCTAGAGGAACCGGCCAGCTACGTCTGGCCCTGGAGGAGACAGCGACTCCACATGGCATCGCGCTGTGGAGAAGACCACAGCCTGTGATGGGTGGGATGCTTTGGTGGGCGTACTGGCCAGCCACTTGCTGGCTGGGATATAGGATACCGCGACACCTGCAGCTGCCGCTTGCGGAGGGACAACAGCCCGCTGTGCAGGCCACTGAAGCCGGACAAAATCGGCCAACCGGGCAGCAAGGAGGGGCGGCGCCGCTCGGCGCTGTCGGGCGAGTATAACCGGCCCATAACCACAGGCCGGGTCTACGGGGGGCTGCACCCCACTGGGCCGGGCTGACCCACCAAATAGGTCGGACATGACAAACCGGGTCGGTTCGACCAGCTAGCCCACTGAGCTTGACGGGCTGGGCCCGTTTCGCTTAAACGAAAATATCTTCTAGACCGTGTGTCTGACTGACGCGTCGTCTACAACACTGGGATCATTGCGATGTGGAGGTCCTTTTGTGATACTCTTTGTGAGTTTTGGGAAACTTTGGGAAATATTTGGGTTTGGAATGAGTGTAATTCCAACCGGGCCCCTGGAATAGAAATGCTAATAACTTTCAAACTGGGCGTCCGATTGACGAACCGTCTGTCACGTTGGGTTCCTTATGATGAGACAGAAATACGGGTTATGTCAAATCTAGAGAAAGTGATAGTTGGTGTATCGACCTCTTGGCTTGAAAATCGTACCCTCTTGGAATCGATCATGCTGTGTGTAGGAACCCTAGAGCTAGCTGCGACTGCGATGACTACTGTATTGAAATCCTGCGTGGGTTCGGCAGTGATGACTACTGTACTGGGATCCTCCATGGGTTTGACATTGATGGATACTATACCGGAATACTCTGTGGGTTCGACATTGATGACTACTATTTTTATATCATGTGTGGGTCCGACAGTTTTGACTTCTGGTCTTGTATCCTGTGTGGGTCCGACAGAGTAGCTGGTCTTGTATCCTATGTGGGTCCGACAACTTAGCTGGTCTAGTATCATGTGTGGGTCTGATATCTTAGATGAATTAGTGAATACATATGATCATCTCTATCGCTTTACGAAAGAAGTATTCCTGTGTGAGTTGAGTCTTGACATTCAATAATTATCATCGATGTGATTGACTTACTTTTCCCTGTGGACTGTGTTGTGCTTGGGCTTGAGATTTTGAGCTGGACTGTGGTTGATAACAAAGTTATATGTATGGGAATATACCTAAGTAGGGTTGTTTCATAATTCTTGATTATATCTTTCTTATGTGGTTTATCCTTCATGGATTCTGGGAGACCTTCGGGGGTCTCGGGGTTCCTACTGAGTATCGTTATACTCACCCCTGCACGGGCTATGCCCGCACTTCGTTGTTCTTGTTGCAGATGATGGACAACACTGATCGAGGTATAGACCTATAGATCTAGATGGTACCTGGAGGTGGACCACTGGGAAAGATGTACATGGAGCGTACGAACGGACCTAATGTGCTGAGGAATTCATCTAAACCCACCCTTCAGGTGGGATTCCCAGAGGATGACTCAGTAGTTGCTATTTACTTTCCTGCAGTTGTACTTTACTGTTGGGCTTGTATATCCAGCCCCTTGCCTTTCATCACATTCTATTCTATTCAGTTTTACTTGGTGTTTATTTCCAGTAGTTCCCTCTACTGCTTGTGTTCAGACAGTGTGTGTTTCAAGTTAAAAGGAAATGCCTTCCCTTTTACAAGGATTACGCCTTTGGTGCTAGTCGCCAGCCCCTAGCCTATGGAAGGTGGGCTTGGGGTATTCATGGCACGGGCCTCGAGGACGGGTCATTATAGTAACCATGAAATG
Source organism: Viscum album (assembly GCA_963277665.1). Lineage (NCBI taxonomy): Eukaryota > Viridiplantae > Streptophyta > Magnoliopsida > Santalales > Viscaceae > Viscum > Viscum album. Next base: position 1,597,481,114 of record OY728130.1, on the reverse strand, counting down.
TTGTTGAAATATTTTTGGAAACCATGTGATATCCTCATAATGAAGCGATAACAAGATAATGAGATGTTTGATAGTATTAACGACCTCATGACTGATATAAGGAGAATGTGATATCATGGTTTGACTATATTGATTTTTTGGTATTTTTGGTGTGTGGAAAGAGTTAATTTTGATACAATTCATGTTGTTAGTATGTTTTTATCATAATTCATGATATTATAATGTTTCAAGAGAATACATGATTAATGTATTAACATGTTTGGAAAATGAAAAACATGAACTAACTTATGAGATTTGAGAGATAAATGTTATGTAGATTTATTTAACCTCTTTCTAAAGTTTTATATTTTCAGTTTTTAAAAGGATTGTAATGTTATAAATTTATTGATTGTATATGTTATATTCTATTTGAAGTTTGTTATATTATTGTATTATCCCACTATTGGTGGACTTATTCATATTTGATTACCAGTGATAACCTTTTTGTTGAGACAATTGGAATTAACAATAATTCTATCGCATGATCTACTAACACTTCAATAATGAAAAATTAATTTTCATTTCATTAAATAAATGATGAAGTGGAAATTTTTAATGGCATTAACAATGGTAAGATTGTACAAAAATCAAGTAAGTATTTATTATCACGTAAAAATCATCAACATTCGGGAAAGGATCTTGAAAACCAAATATGTTATCTTAGTAAATTCTTATCCATTTAATCAGATAGTCCATTAAATAATCACATATTTATGGATTTCTAATTGTTATCTTTATCCAAACATTGTTCACTTTCATTATCTATCAGGTTCGGATGGTTAGATTTTTCTTCCATATCCAAGTTTTCAATTCCCAACTATGTTTTACTATGTGGAAACCCTATTATGAGTTATATTGTGCAAAATTTATGCTTCTAACTTTCATTTTTAAAATGATGTTTTAGTATTCCTTTTTATAGTGTGGGTTTCTATTCAAAAAATTCACGTAGTAAACCTTTTATCACCCCAATGAATTTTGAGGGTGAAATTCAATTTATGGGGGGTATAATGTAACACCTTGAGATTTTAAAAGATATATTCTTTTAATTTCTTTGATGTCTTTTGGTGTATGCTACACCAAGATTAGCGTGTGTTATACCCAACACCAAATTATCTTGTAATACACAAAACACTATTATTATCTTGTGTTACACAAAATTTCATGTTAGTTTGAATCTTATTACATATATTATGGGTATGAATAATATACACTTCCTTCAAAAAAAAACTTTTTAAATGAAAATATATGATTCTAGAAAATAATAAAATCCCTACTTAGGAATTTTATTAGTGAAATATATATGCAATATATACAATTAAATGTTTTTAAATATTTCTTATATTTTTAGATAATATATAATAACACATTCATTTTATCGGATAAAAGAAGTATTTTTTTAAAACAAAAATAGTTTATCCGCCTTATGACAGAGAACCCTTTTTAAATATAGTTTTTGACAATTTTATATGTTCTATTTGACATAATAATGTTATTATATGGTAGTGTGACATAAAAATTTACCTTGGTTGAAATTTTGTTATTTGTCTGATGAAATTCATATTTTAATGAATAATGACAAATATTGAATTTTAATTCAAAACTACCTTTTCATCTAATTTCTTTATATAGTTTGATTATATTTTAAATAAGATGTAAAGTGTAATAGGATTATTTTTTTTATCATTTAATCCAATTTACATCATTGTTAGTAATTTCCCATTTATATTGGACATAAACACATGTGAATATTTTTATAGTTTTTACTTCTTAAAAAACCTCTTTCTATTTTTGGCATTGAGAATTAATTTTAAATTAATTTATTTCAATCTGGTGTTTTTAATTTAGAAAAATTAATTTAATATTTGGAATCATTAGTTCCAAACTATGTAAATAAGTTCCTTTTTTGTTTTTGGACATTATGAATAGTAACATTAGTAATTATTTTTATTTACCACAGTTAAAGGGTAAATTAGGTAAATAAGGGTAAAAATAATATTATAATAATATAAAATTACCCTAACACATGTTCTAATCATATTTTATGAGTCATTGGAGAGAAAAATAAACCTTAGACAAAATTATTTTCATTTGAGAACCACTTGGGTGTGAAAATGACATGTTATAATAATTAATTTAATGTAACGAAAAATATAACATAAACATGTATCTTTTTACCAAAACAATACTAACATGGGGTTATATAATTGATATCTCTTAATAAAAATAGTAATTATAAAGATAAAAATATTTTATATATTATCATTTTATATTTATAATTTTTATACATTAAATAAATTTATTTATTTATAACACAATGATGATGTAGTGGTTACCTTATTAATTAAATATTCAAATAAATGATAATATAATTATTAAAATAAATGTAATTAGAACATTTTGATGCCATAAACGAATTTTTGGATGAAATTGTAATGCGAGGATTGAGATAATGATTTATGTTCTAAGGAATCGAGTTGTTATTCCTTTAACAAAAATCAATTACTAAATAGTGATAAACATAACATAAATGAGTTTTTAAAGAAACATACTATTCTAATAAATTATATAATAGTCCTTAAAATATAATATTCATAAAAATGACTTATATAATGTTATAAATGTAATTAATGATCAAATTTTGGTTATCTTGGCATTTTATAGTAACTATAGTAACCATATATTATGAAAATACAATAAGACATAGAAAGAGTTAATGTTTTTAACTAAGGGTTAAAGATAAAATATAAGATTATATTTGTCACCTAAACATTTCTAAAACCTATTGGTTGAGATGATTTAGACCTATCCTCATCTTATTCTCAAAAATAATCACCTTGAGCCATCATAAACTGAAAATTAATTTATAATAAATTAATCTTTCAAAACATTCCTAAAGTGCCCCACACCTATCCTATAAAAGGGAACCTCTCCTTCTCTTTTATTCAAAACATGCGAGCCCTTTGGATTTGAAAAACCCAGTCAGAATTTCCTCCAAAACTCCCTCAATACATAATAGGGGCCACAATTTTGGTTTAAAACAAACTTAAGGAGTTATTTTGTGGAAATCAATAGGAGACACCTAAAGAAGAGGTAATCGTTTTATCCCTTCATTCAGACTTATTTCCTTCTTTTAATTCTTCTTCAAATGTTTTTAGCATACTAAATAAATAAATCGAGAATCAAATATATTCTGAGTTGTTTTTATGATTCTGGTACAACTATATTTCTCATTTTACCCATCCAATGAAATACAATGTCACCGTGCATGCGTACATACGGCTTTCTGTCCCCATGCCATGGTGTAAACTTATTTTCATCTATAAATTATTTGATGGATATAATGATGAATATAAAATATTTAAATAGTAAATATTACATGATATTCTTTCTATAAAATTTTATACCTTCAAATTTTGTACCATTTTACCATCAAGGGGATGATATTGTCGTTTTTTGCTTACGTACGACTTACCGTCTCTACGACACGATGAGATTCATTATGTGTGTTAACCATTCAATAATGATTATAAAGTATATAAAATAAATAAGAATTAATTATATAAAATAATAATGCTATTATATTTATTTATATATATATATCATCTAATTTCATCCATTCAATTCAATAAGGAAAGAGAAATAGTGCTCAAGTACCCATACGACCTACCATCTCCATAAACGGTGTATTCCATTTTATTTATATAATTAATATTTATTATTCTATAATGATAATTTATGATATATAAATCATTTTTTACATTATTGAATTATTTAAATCATAATATATGTAATAAGATTCAAAATAACATGTCAAAACATGTACACTAAATAAAATGATTATTACCCAAAACATTCCATTAATATTGAATTGATAAATAAACAAGTAATATAAAGTCATAAGTGAATAATATATTATATAAAAGATTATAATGGTTCTGTTTCAAGTTATTAATATGTTTAAACCCACTATACTAGATTATCAGACATGTATGGATGAAATCATACATAAGGCAAGGGATAATGTTTCAATCTCATTATTTTCTGAGATTGTTTATTCGTAAATATTTATTATGGTATATTTTTCATTCACATCAATGTTTCAAAAATATGTAATATTATTTATATTATTATATTATTTTTTAATTTCAATTTTACCCAAGGGTGAATTTTTTATTCAACGTTATGGAAGGAATATTTCTTTCATTTTCCATACGAGGAACTTCGTGACTTTTTTTCCTAGAGTACATGAATATTTTTTAACTTAATCAACATGAACGGATTTTTATATATTAAAATTCCTTATTTATATGAATCACAATCTACATGTTTTCTTATATATTTTCAACTAAATACTTTTCTTTTAATGTTTTGTGGCATTTTGAGAAAGAAAACCATTTTGAAGAAGAATGGATATTTTCCTCAAGAATTATGTTCAAGTATTTTATCAAAATCATTTTCCATATAATATTAAATAAAGAAACGTTTATATCACTATTATTAACTATTTTTATTATTTTTATTATGGAATTATTTTTATGAAATACATTTATTTTATATGGATTATGATGGAATGATTTTTAAGAAACCCATTTTATTTTGTGGGTTATGCTATGATGAATGATTTATGATTCTTTGGCACATGTAAGAATTATTTTATTATGAGATGGGTGGGACATATATATACCCGAAATTAAGTAGTTAAAGAATTATATCTAATGTGATAGATGTGACTTGAATGTTAAAGAAATCTAGTTTAGTAATACAAGGCTGGAACGACAATGAAATCTGGTACAGTAATAAATGGATGGAATGGAATGTAAACCCAATTTAGTAATTAAATTTTTCTACTATGATGTTCTGGGAAGAAATTCCTTATATAATATGGAAATCATATTATGTACTTATTTTTTTCCCTGATTCCATGTTATATGTCAATTTCATTTTTTTCTCATTCATTATTCCATTATGATTTATTCCTTTTGAACTACCAAGAATTATTTCTGGAATCAATATTATGGTATATGTTAAATATGCTATGTTTTTTCAAAATTGATGTTCATTTTTTTACATTATGATGTCTATGTTTTGTTTGATGTTCTTTATGATTACCCTTACTGATAATTTGAGATAACACTTTTTATTTTTTCTTTTCCCCAGTATATAAAGAAAGGTTATAGATAGTAAAACAAATGAGGAAGATATTTATGGTAGATTTTGAAGATTTTTCACCAAGCTATAATAATGTGTTATGTGTTTCTAAATACACTAAACTAAAATGTTTTTAGGGAATATATTTTTGTATTGTATTATGTATTCTGCAAAATAAATGTAATGTCTATGTACGTTAAGCTTGGGTTATTAAACTATCCACTTTTCCAACACCCATCTTCAATTCATATTTCTCCCTTACATCATTCATTATATAATTTGGTTGGTTTGTTATGAATATTTGTAGGTCAGAACATATTTACACCTAACATGTTTCTAAAAATTCCAAGTGAGTCATTTTCATTCCATATAAAATGCCACTGCCACTCCCACTTCCATACACAACTAAAATCTATTATGTTCGAACAAGACCTTCAAAATCCACTTAAAACATCCCTATATTCCTATATTAATCCCCATATGGGAATAATGAAATCCATGGTATCCTTTTGGGAAAAAACAAAAGGATTTACCCGATTAAGAGGAAACACCTCCTCTCAAGATTCTTTCTTTTACTTTGATTCTCAAACCCCTCAACTTTATTTTTTTCATGAATTTATAAAAAAACCACCATCCTAAATATAATATTTTGTTTTATTGTAATAGTTATTATTACACTTACACACATCTAAATCTAATGGGTAACTAACAAAATTCCTTTATGTACTATGAACTAATGCATCATAAAATGATGATTGTTCATTTTTCCATTACTACCTTTCATGGTGTCTATTATAATAGAAACTATGTTTATATATGATATATATTATATTTACAGTTTTTTATTATTATATAATTTATATTTTGAACATAAATTTATTCATTCTATCTTATGTAAATATGATAATTTAGTTTCAGAAATTTGGACTACCACCCCCTCAAAGAGATATGATTCATGAATACACAATATGGATTGTATTAAGGATATTCCTCAAAGATATATGATTCATTCAAACAAAAAATGGATTGTATTAAATATATTTTTAGTGAATATATGTGATATATATTATACAATGAAGCAAAATTAATAGTGAGATATATATATATAGATAAATGGATTTTACTTTCATTCTCTCAACACGATAATCAAACAAAAATAGCGTTCATGCATACGTACGACTTACCGTCTCCCTAAATGCAGTATTCTATTTGATACTTATTTATTATATCAATTATTATAATAAAAAAATTAATGTATATAAATGATATTTATATCATGTTTTACATTTTGGATTCATGATATTAGTATAAGGAAAAACATATAACAAATTAAGACACATATGAAAAATAAAGCGAATATGACCCAAAGTGAAACCTTAACATAAGATGGTTAAAAACTGGGTAATATAATGTCATAATAAGAAAATATATAGAATTAGATATAATAATATGTTTCTTTAAAACATTTTTAATAAATTTATATTTATTATTAAGGTGGTCTGAATGATTACAACAAGAGTTAAGACACAAGGTAAGGGGATTTCTTCTCAATTTTTTTTCGTGAGATACACTATTTGTTATTAACACATTACTTTTGTGTGGTGTATATACTATAAATTATTTTAATATATGTATAATAAAACTAAATTTTTGTTTATTAATATATCCTTTGTTTATCATTCATTTAAGGGGTTTATGTTTCAAAAGTTACGAAATTAGTACAAATGTTTTGTTCAATTGGCCTACTTTGAGACTCACGTTTTATTATGCACAGAAACACATTTTCAATGTATATATACATACATTAAAGATGTTATATCATAAATATACATATTTTATTGGTATTTTATTCTTTATATAATTTCCCTCTATTACATGGATATTATGATCTCATGTTACCAAGTTATGATAGATTATTGAGGAAATCTCATCGATTTTCAAGATTGTTTATATTTATGATTACTTTAATGAATTATAATTTTATATATCTCTAGAAAATTAATTCCTTTTATTATACTATATATAGTAATGATTTATTAATATATTGGTACCATTTCTTCAACTTGTTTGTTCATAATATATTTAAGAATGTGTTTTTATGAAATCCTGACTATACTCTGCCTTCAGTTAGAAATCTCTATTCCATCAAAACCATGTTTTATAAAAATGGTTTTCAATAATATTGTACCATTTTCCATTAATATTTAAAATTAATAATTAATTTTTTTAATTTTACCAATTTTTAAAAAGAAATCTCGTTATTTATTAGCTAACATTAAATCCTCCTAAACTTCTTACCATGAAAAAAATGAATGTTTCTTCACCTAATATGACATGTAGAGATTTACCAGCTATCATTCCCTTGAATCTTCATTTATAAGATTGAGAATTTATCATTTTTAAAATAAAAATTTCACCTAATATTATATATATTAATTATTATTTTTAAATTGTTTACAAATAAAAATGTTTTCAAAAATATAGTTTTTTTAAATAGATTTTAAAAGTTTTTATTGTTCTTTTATAAGTTTTCATGAAATATGGTTTTCAAAACGTTTTCATGATTTATTTATATGGTTTGATTGTATTTTCGAAAAAATTATTTTATAAATGTTTTCAAGATTTCTTTATATGTTTTCAATGTGTTTTCAGATAAATATTTTTATATATTTTTTAAGCTTATTTTATAATTTATCGAGGAAAATATTATCCTAATGATTTCAAGTATTATTTAAAAGTTTTAAATGTTTTCTCTAAGAAAATTATTTTCAAATTTATTTATGTATTAATAAGAATTTATCATTGAATAAAGGATATTTTCCTTAAGAAACATTTTTGAAATATATTTCAAAATTATTTTCCATCTAAGATGACATCTGTTGACGTTACTCATTCACTTTAAAGAAATTATATAAAGGATCCATTTTTATTATTTATATGAATGGGTTAAACTTAATGTCATGTTCTTAATGAAACCTATTTCTCTTTAAAAGGTAATATGATTTTAAAACCCACATCTTTTCACAGGTATGTTTATGATGAAATGATTATGAAACTAGTATTTTTTTCATAGGTTATGATAATTTCACATGTTTTTAATACCAATTCATTTTATGTGTTATGATATTTATAATCTTGTGGAACATGTATGTATGATTTAATTATGATATTGGTAGGTTATATGTCTCCCTCAAATGCCTTGGGTAAAGATTTATATCTCCTGAGACAAACTAAGATAATCTTTGGAGTGAACCTTGACTACTATGATGGCCATGAGAGTGAACCATGACTACTATGATTGTGTGAGGAGTGAAATAATGCCACTAATATAGACATGGTAGTGATCCTTGACTACTGAGATGGTATGAAGAGTTGACTCATGATACTAATATGGTTATTAGAGTGATCCATCACTAAAAAGATGGAATAAACAATGAACTAATTCTACTAATATGGCCACAATAGTGAACCATAAATAACAAGATGGTATGGGTAGTGAACCCATACTACCAAAATGTCCTTGTATGAGATTCCTTGATTACTATGTGTGAACCTGATTACATGTTCACAATGTTAAGCATCGACCTGGTTGCACATCCATAAGTTTATGTGAGGGCTTGATCTTATGTAATTAACCTAATGAGTATTAGTATTTCGAATTATACATTTACACAATATTACATGCTTTTGTGTCTACCACAATTACCTCTTTTGTTCCTATGTTATGATTTAATGAATTGTGTTGAATATTTTATTATCATTTAGGTCTAATGAACTTCCAATTGTAATTACGATCTATAATATGTAGGGTATTATCTTTGACTGTAATGTTCATGTTCTGTACCCTTTTTTTCATGTTATGCATTCAAGTTTCATTATTTTCCCTTACTGAGAATCTAAGATCACCTCTTTCTTTTAATTCATTTCTATAGGTTATAGAGAAAAACTTTACGTATAATTACTAATGGTGTAGATATTTATAAGAGATGTTTAAGATCATTCACCATGATAGAGTATTTTTTTCCACGATTCCAAAGAAACTAAACTATTATAGTCCTTATGCATTTATTTTTGAATTGTACTATATATAAATATAAAATTATATAATAACAATGTATGTTAAGAATGGGCCTCTATAGTTGTCATAAAAGGAATTTTTTCGTCAAAAATTTGAAACTAGGATGAGAAAACATTAGTGAGATCACTAGGTATATTTCTATGGATATTTCAAGGTATTTATCCAAGGATAAGTATATAGTAATGTTAACATTTAGGAAAATGACCAGGTATTTTTTTAAAGGATAGAGAGAGTTGTTTCCTAGAAATAAATACCTATCAAGAAATTATAAGTGGATGTGGCATTGAAATAGATTAAATTAGGGGTAAAAACCCCAATAAGATTTTGGGGTCCTAACTCAAGGTAATTAGGTATACGATAATGGGCCTTGCTGCACACCTGGTTTGACACTACTGGGGGAAATGCTTTAAAAAACATAAACACTTCACAAACCATCATAAAGGATTTAGATATACATTTTCAATGAATATCCTTAGATAATACTATGTTTTAATATATTAAATAAGTATGAGAAATGATTTGGACATTATATAAGTAATTTTATAGGATTATGTGTATTTCATGTATGATATGTGTTTCTATCCTCGTGATTTGTGGTTTTATTCTGTGGAGAGATCTAAAAGGAACATGGTTAACATTTAATATCTAATATTTTTATGGCCTGGGAATTGTATGAATCTATTTCCCTAGGAGAAATATCATAATGAAATTCAGGTTGTTTGTATGTGTACATGTTATTCATATGAAGATAATGAGACCGTAAACAACATATGAAAGCTATGTGAGGTTCTTAAAATATTTTTTACATTAAAGAAATAATCATGATTATTTTTTTGTTGAATATCCATAATATATCATTAATATTTCATATTCTAGAAAAGAGGTATTATGGAATATGTTGACAAATCCTCAGAAATGGTTTACAAATAATGTTGGATTAATGTAGTATTTATTTTTTCAAATTCAAAGATTATGTTATATGAATCATGAAATGTATAAGTGTTTTTAGTATAAGATTTAATTAGTGATTTAAAAGTACATTTTAATTGTAATGAAGTCATGGAAAATGATATCATGGAAAGGTGATATTTTTATTAAGGGATGAAAACTAATAATTAATGCCTGAAATTCAGATAATGTTCTTTGTATAATGAAATGATAGATATGAATAAGTAAATTAGATTATATGGATAACCCTAGAACTATTTACAAAACAAACTCTTCTTTGTCATGATGGATGTAGTTTAAAAATTCATGGATTTAAAGAATATATCCAGTAATTATTGGAATATGGAAGCATGCTTGATTTCCTAAAGTAATTATGGTAATTTATTAAAAGGGTATTGACATTATAAGAAAGTGACAACCAAGAGATACTTGGTGATATATGGGGGAATAAATGTTATGAAAATTTCATTTATATCTTTACAACGTTTTGGATTTTAATATTTCACAAGGGTTATAATGCTAACTATTCATGAAAATTTTATGTTACTAGTTTGAGGAAGTATTTATGCAATGTGTTTGTTTTGAAAACCTTGGTTAAAAGTAAATTTGGTGATTAAACTTATTTCAAGGATATCCAAATTATTTATTTTTGAATATTTTATTAGTATGATTTTAGAAAAGGACATAATCTATATTGATTGAAAACCCACAAATTTGGGAAAGTCTGTGGGACTTGAACCCATGACCGAAGAATGATAAGTGTTTCAAACCTACCACTATCCTATGAGATGTCATGGATAATGTATTACTATTTTTTATGAATAATTATTTATGATGAAGCAATAGAGTTACTTATTATGTTTATATATTAATGTATTAACCATTTTTATTTTCAATAATATTTGTAGATAAATAATAATTATTTTTATTCTTTTATGTTCCTTAAGATATGTTAAAATAGCATTTTAGAACTTTAGGAATCAAAGTTAATTTCTATATTTCCATTACATGAAGTAATGAATTAATTAGAAATTGATAAAAGAAAACTAAAGAATGATTTTTTTATATAAATATATCAAGAGAGATATTTACTTATATTCATTATCAATAAAACAATAACTCAATGTTTGGATAATGATTAGAAGAAAATATATTTCCCCAATACCTAAATATTTTTTGAACAGATGTCCTTATAAATCATTAAACATTTATGAATTTGATGCCCTACAAATTTATTTGATCATTAAATTTTTTGTGATTGATGTACATAATAAATCCATATAAATATTTAATATTTCTCTCAATGCTCAATCTTCACTCAAAACCTCTATTCTCTTATGTGGAAACCTAGTTATACGTTTTCTTGGGTAACTGTTATGGTTAAAACTTTCCCCTTTTAAGGGATGTTATAGTATTCATTTTTCCAATGTGGGTTTCCATGACAGAATCTTTAAAGTATAAAACCATTGAGAACCTATATGTATTTGGAGGGAGAAATTAATTTTAAGGAGGGTAGAATGTAACACCTCGATATTTTATAAAATAATTGTTTTTTTCAAATTAATTTTTCTTTTCAATATTTTTAATATCATGTGACATTATAAATTGTTCTATATATATATATATAAATATATATTAAAACACTAAGTGAAATATTCCTTTCAAAAAACGCTTACTTGGATTGTACTACACTCATTTCCAAATTTTCTTTCACTACATGCAAAACCAAATTGTCTTGAACTATCACACCACCGAAATGGAGTACATTACAAGCAATAGCGATGTTTCCATGAAACATCATTTTATTGTTATAACTATTTAATCGAGATAATAATAACATATCCTCTTAACATCAATTTTTGATAAATAATGAAGAATACCTCTTTTTAGTTACAAAAAACCTTATTTTTAATTAATTATTAATATTATAAATTTGTTATAATGTCACATTATATCATTATTATAACTATTAATAAAATTTATTCCATTAGAATTAATTTTACTTTATAATTGAATATCAAAAGATATTAAACTTTTTAACTTATTTCTACTTTAAAACCCCATTATCTCGTCCCGTATGCTGGATTACCATTAATATTAATTTTTACCATTCAGTGAATTTAATTTTAAAAATATGACATAAAATTTTTTATTTATTATAATAATAAGATTCTAAAATTAACAAGTCACATTTTGACAAAAATGATTAGTAAAAGTGATTAAAATGAATCACACTGATTAAGGAAAAATCATTCCTAATTAGGGAATAAACCTTACAATTAAGGGCCAAAATAACCTATAAACTTGTCAAAAAAAATGATGTCCATGTTACTGCCATAATCCTTATATTATTGAGTTTAGTAGGTTTTTTATGAATTTTTATGTATGAAAATTTGTGTACATAACTTATTTCCAGAAATTCCATGTTAGTCATTTTCCTTCCAAATAAAAGTCCACCACCACTCCCACATGCTCACAACTTTAAAAAATCATATGTTCCAGAAATAACTACAAAATTATCATTATATAATACATATATTACTTCTTTAATCCCTATTTGGGAATAAAGAAATCCAGGGTATCCTTTTGGCTCCAACCAAAATGATTTACCTGATTAAGAGGTAATGCCTTCTCTCAAGTTTGATTATGTTACTTTCTTTAAACACCCTATACACATTATTTTTTTACATTATTTTATAAAAAAACTATCAAAAATATAATATAAATTTTTATAATAATGGTTCTAATTACACTTACACACACCTCTATCGAATGGTTAACAAACATACTGTTTTTGTGCGTAGTGAACTACTGCCTCACAAAATGATGATTGTTCATTTTTCCATTACCACATATCATATTGGAAATTAAGAAGGAAAATATATTTATATATGATATATATTATATTTTTTTGTATTTAAAATTCTTTAATTATTATTTTGAACATACCATTATTCTTTCCATCTTATGTAAATACAGTAATTTCATTTGAGGAAGTGTGGACTACTTCCCCGTCTAAGCGATATGATTTGTTCATACACTACCTGGATTGTATTAAGGGTAGTTTAGTGAAAATATATGATATATATTATATCATATAGGTAATTTAATAATGATATAGATATATATATTTACAAATATGTATTTTATTTTATTTTTCTCAATAAGACAGTTAAACAGAAATATCATTCATGCATACATACGTCATACTGTCCTCATGAATGGTGTATTCTATTTCATAATTATATATTATATAGATTATTATAATAATTATATGTAGTATATAAATGATATTAATATCACATATTACATTCTATAATCATTATATAAGTATAAGGACCAATAATATTACAAATTAAAACACATATAAAAAATCAAAAGGAATATTACCTGAATTAAAATCTTAACATATGATTATTTAAAAGTGGGTAATATAATATAATAATAAAACCATATATGTTATTAGATATATGAATATTATTATGTAAAATATTTATAATAAATTTTATTTATTATATTGGTGGTTCGAATGAGTATGATGAGAGTCAAGACACAAGGTAAGGGGATTTCTTCTCACATTTTATTTTTTTGTGATGCGTTCTATGTTATCAACTCTTTACTTTTGTGTGGTATATGTACTAATAATTATTGTATTATTGGAATAATATATCAAAATTTATTTTTATTAAAATATAATTTTGTTGAACTTTCATTCACGGGGTTTAATTTCCCAAAGTAACTAAATTGTTAAAAATGATTTATCTCAATTTGCCTTCTTTGAGACTCATGTTTTGTTATGCACCTGAACTATTTTGCAAGGTTTATTTACTTCCATTTTAAATTTTCCATAATAAATAGACTTATTTAATTGCTATTTTAAGCATCATTTAATTTCATTTTCTAACAAGGAGTGTATTACCTCAAGTTAGCAATTTATAAGTGTTTATTGAGAAAATATCATCAATTTTCAAGATTCTTTACCTTTATTATTCGTTTGAGGAATTTTTATGTTATTTATCTCAATAAAATTCATGAATTTTAGTATAATTTGGATATTAACTATTTATTCATATATTGGTAACATTTCTTCCACTATTTGGTTCATAATATTGTAAGTAAATTGTTTTGAAAAAAATTCCAACTTTACCATATCGTCTATCAGAAATCTATGTTCATTCAAAAACATGTTTTCTAAAAATGGTTTCTATGAATATTCTTCCATTTTAATATAATATTTAAAAAATTACCCCTTTTTATTTTACTAATGTTTACAAAGGAGTATCCATTTCTATTTCATAATAAGGAATATTTCAAACCTTTTTACAATAAAAAATGGATGGTTCTTCTCACCTCATATGACATGAATAGATTTACCTACCGTCATTCCCTAGAAGATTAATTAAAAATATTAAAAAGTGATTATTTTATAAGAAAAATGTTCTCTTAATATTCAAGATATTCACTATTTTTTTGAAATTATTTTCAAACAAAATGCTTTGTAAAAATATTTTCTTTTACAAAAAGTGTTTCAATTATTTTAAAGTTTCTTTTACAAGGTTTCAAAAAAATGGTTTTCAAATTTTTTTCAAGATATATTTTTTAAAAATTTATTTTCAAAGAAATGGTTTAAAAAAGGTTTTAAATATTTTATTATAATTCTTTAAAGTGTTTTTTTAGACAAAGGGTTTTAAATATTTTTGTAGCTTATTTTATATGTTATTAAGGAAAAAGGTTTCAAATAACTTAAATTCTGCTTTATATGTTTTAAATATATTTTTGATGAAAATTATTATCAAATTGTTTTATTTTTTAAAATTCAGTTTGCAAAGAATAATGGATATTTTCCTCAAGAAGATTTTTTGAAAGATATATTAAAATTATATTTCATCTAAGATGGCATCTATTGTTCTTACTCATTCCCTTTTAAGAAATAAAATAAAGTTTATATTCTTATTTCTTTTATGAATGGGATACTATTTATATCATGGTATTCATGAAACTAGACTCACTTTCTCGAGGATTATACTTTTGAAACCTCCCTTTTTAGGGGTTATGTTTATGATGAAATGATTGTGAAACCTATCTTTTTCCACATGTTATCATATGTTTACATGTTTTTAATATTCATTTCATTTCATTGGTTATGATATGATTAGTTAATATCTTTTGTAACTTGTATGAATGATTTCATAATGAGATGGGTGGTACCTATATCTCCATCCAATCCATTAGGTATTTTATAATATCTCATGATATAGGCTGATATGGTCTTGTGAGTGAACCTTGACTACTAATATGGCCATGGGTATGAACCATAACTACCAAGATGGCATGGGGATTAATCTCATGCTACTAAGATGGACATGAGAGTGATCCATGACTACCATAATGGTATGAGAAGTAAAATAATTCTACTAAGATGGCCTTGAGGGAGAACCATGACTTCTAAGATCAATTGAGGAGAGAACTCATTCTAATAAAATTGCCATAGAAGTGCACCATGACTACCAATATGGAATGAGGAGTAAAATCAGTCCACTAATATGTCCATGGGAGTGATCCATGATTACCATGATGGTATGGGGAGTGAACAAATACTACCAATATGTCCTTGAAAAATATGCCTTGACTACTATGCGTGAACCTAATTACATGTTGAAAACATTATGTGTAGACCTGGTTTCATGTCCACAGGTTTATGCGAGGGCTTGAAGTCATTTATTTAACCTAATTAGTGAACCTATTTATACTTACACATGCTCACAATATTATATGATTATGTGTCTTCTAAAATTCTATGTTTTATTCCTATGTTATGATTTTGTGTCTTATGTTTAATATTTCATTATGATTCATATCTAACAAACCAAAAATATTTAGTATTATTTTTGATATGTAGGGTATGATCTTTAAATGTTATTCTCAAGTTCCATAACATATTTTTCATGTTATTATTAGACATTTCATTTATTTACCCGTATTGAGATTTTGAGATCACGTAATTCTCTTGTTTCCTTTCTCGATGTTATAAATAATGGTTTTAGGAAGAATTACTAAAGGTGTAGATATTTATGTGAGTTGTTTAACATCATTCACCAAGATAAGAGATATGTTTTCCATGTTTCCAAAGAAACTTAAATATTATGGTAATCAGGCAAGTATTTTTTAATATACTAAATATTCATCTTAATTAATGTAATATCCATGTATGTTAAGCTTGGTTTACTATAATACCATAGGGGAGTATGTAGGTGTAATAGGGGTTTATATGTATTTTCCTTAGTTTCATAAAGTGTAATTTCATTTTTAATAAATAAAATTTATATTCCATGAAATCCATTTTATAAATAGGTTTTATTACTTAAATAATTCGTTAATTTATTTGAATTTGATAATTAGATTTTTTGACATAAATAAAACATAATTGTAATTTTCTAGAAAATATATATAATCTTATAATAGTACCATTTATTTTCAATAATAGTTCATTAATAAAATATTTTTTTAAAAAACACTCTCACCTAAATATAAATGATAAAATAATTTTATATCTTCCTATGACATTTTTTTAACTATTGGAAATTTGAATGTTCCTTAAAAACTATTATTATTTAAATAAATAAATATTCTTATATTTAAAAGGTAAAATTATCATTTTTATAGAATTATTATGATGAAATAAAAATCATATTTTAAATCATCAAGTCAAAATTATATTAGGGTGAATTTATGATAATTTTCTAAAACACGCTATTTTTTATAAATAATAAAAAATAGAATATTTGGTTTTCATTATATTTTATGTCTTCATAATTATGTCATAATGATGTAATAGTTTATTAAAAACAATAAAAGAGCTAAAATATTTCATTTTATTAATATTAAGTATTTCAATAGATACTAATTAATTTCTAAAACTATATTTTACTTTTAAAGTTTATAAATGAGAATTTGAATTTCAAAAACATTACATTGTTGAATCATTACTTTTCCATGTGTAAATAAGTATTGAAATTTTTTTTGTTGGTTTTAGTGGTCTAAAATATCATAAAATGGGACCCAAATTTCCAAAACCATGATAAAAACCCCTGGGTAAGCTAATGGTTTTTAATTTTCGACAACCAAGTTCTCAAAGACATAAATTTATAAATTATTAAACAAATCCCACACTTTTTCTATAAATACCCAAAAATTTCTTCACCCACCTTCACTTAAAATCCACACTCATCATTTTTCTAGTGATACTACCTCCCAAGGATCTCCCTAAGGTTTCCTTAAGACCCCATGGTTTTATCCTCAAGTTTTAGCAATATGTCTTCTAGGTAAGGAAAATATCAACCTCTATTTTCTATTTGAGAGTCTTTTTTATGGTATGTCTTATTGTCACCACGAAAATTCATTTTCTGTACAATTTTTATTTTCAAATTATTCTAATAATATCCTTTTATGAATGATATACTCATTTCCCCCTTATTATAGCCTTTATAATAAACATGTATTATACCTATCATGTTGCTAAATTTACTTATCAAATTTCCCTCTTTTATATGAGAATTTTACTTTTACATTTTATTTGAAAACCCAAAAATTTAAAAATAAATTTTTGATTCAAGGATTTCCAAATATAAAACCCAAATTTCCATTCATGGGTTAAAAATGAAATAATGATCATTTCATCATGATCTTTTGTATGCCAAAATTTTTATAAGAAACTCATTCTTTATTATCTATGATTTATTACAGAAATGATTTACTATGATCTATGTGGATGACATGTAAATTTAAACATATGATGGTTTTTCTTGGATATCACTCTAATGAATTAGTTAATGAATTTTATCTCATATTATTTCTTATTTTATGATACATTGGTTAATTGTTTTTTATAAATTTCTTTTGTGACATCTTTGGGATAAAACATTGTGACATGTTTTTCAAAAGATGAGCCTCAGTCCAGTTGGTGAGGACTTGGAATGTGCATCCAGGAGACCCGAGATCAAATTTGGGTGTAGAAATATTTTCTAGGACTCTAGCAGAATTGTAGCAGGTAATGTTTTGGATATTGTTCAGTATTGTAGCAACTAGATCTATTCATCCATCAGGGCCTCTAGGCCACCAGTTAGGTACTTGGGTCATACAACTCTTTCGATCCACCCAAGGCCTTCAGTCCAGTTTTATCTCAAGGCATTTGTGACACCTAAATGCCTAAGGGACACCTCGAGGCGTTTTAGACCCATGATTATGCAGATGTACCAATACGATTACAAGGGACAAGGCTTTAGATGAGTATTCATGGAAGGTGCATTCCCTAGGGATGAGCTAATTGGAATTGGATGAATGAGAGGGTATGAAATTTCCATCGGTACTAGGCTTGTGCAATATTTCATAGGATAGCAGGCTGGCCAGCCCTATGATGGGGGAGTACTGATATAATAACATATGTTGGAGAGGATCATTTCCAACTTGTCTTCTCTGGGTGATTACCTCTTAGACCTACATGTCATGTAATTGTATCTAAGTCTTCACGCCTTGTATGGGTTCCACATCACCCCTTGAATGGTGGATTATCCAAAATAAAAAAATTATGGCCTTCAGGCGTTTCCGTGATTTTTATTAATGTCTCATTTAGATGTTATAGCCACATTTACCTGAAATTATTAATGTTGTTATTATTATGTTATGCCTCTTGTTTATTCTTTATTATTATGCCTCATTTTTATTGATATGTCACATGATCACATGCCTTATATCTCCCTATCATAATCCCTTACTAGGATTCATGCTCACCCATTTGTTTTCATGTATTCCCATAGGATATGAGATGTACTAAAAGTAATTTACGGTGATCCCAATAAGATCACTTCAATAGGATTTAGAATAATGTTTTATGTTTTCATGTATTATATAACATATTTCCAAGAAACTAATATTCAAAAAGACCCTCTATTTGTACCATGTAACGAAATATAACATAATAAAATGGTGGATTCCATAGTTTGTAACAAAGAATGATTTAGTTAATTTTTGGAAATTATGACATTAAAAATTTATGAGGAATCTAAGAGAAAATATAAAACAAAAAAAATATAATTGTATTTTAGTTATGTATTATGTAATTGGTTTCTTAGAAAATAAATACCTATCTGGATGAGAACAGATGGATGTGTCTTTGGAAGATATTTATCTTGGGGAAACACCCAAAAACACCTCATTGGTCTTGTCATGATCAGGAAATAGTTCATGACAACAGGACTTCATACACTCATAGTCTGACACTCTTGGGTGATATGTTGGGTTAATCACATCCTTCATATGAACCATTATGAAGGACATATAGATAATGTAATTATTATTGAATAATAAAATATTCAAGAATGATGTTTTAAGACATAATGTTCAATTTGAATTATAATATTCCTAAGGGTAACATGTTTCTCAGTAAGGATTTAATATTTTAGAAAAAAATCCATGAAATAAAAGGAACTTCTTAAATAATAATTACAATGGATGATTCATTGATTACATTCTGATGGATGATGGAATGGAAAAATTCATGAGGTTGATGATTCAAATAACTAGATTTATAAAAAATAATTTAATTCAGGTCAAGAGACTAGATTCACTTTAAATGTAAAACATTCTGTTGAGTCGTTTATGTGTCCATTACAACCTTCTTTCACTAGATCTTCTGACCCATTGATTGATGAAACATTTCTATGCTCTGTAGAAAATATATTTTCTGTACCCAGTTGTTCAGAACAAAAGAATGACATAATAGTAGTATACCACATATAAGGAGAATAATATTAGTGGTGTAAACTGATTAAAAACACAAAAACATGAAAAAGATCAATGATATGTATTAAGACGATTTGAGGGGAATATTTTTCAATAAATATTTCCATCATTTGATATGTAGGAAAATGGTGATATAATAACTCGAACTGAAATATATGGAAAATTAATATGTTTAAATCTAAGAAGTTAACTTTAAAATACTTTCCTGATACACCTCTAGCATTGTTATGGATCTTAAGGGAAAGTTTGATAGATTATTAAGTGGAATGATAACTTACCTATAGAGAAGTATATCAAACATAGAATATGAAATCTATTAGGATATATTTGAAAATATTATGAAGGTTTAATTGATTTTTGGAGAGACATTGTGGTCACATAAGTCGAACTATATGAATGAAGATATTGATCCAACCCCAACGATGAAGATTGATCATGGAAGATGAGGAATGAAAGTGAATATTCACACATTAAAAAACATGGGAAGAATCATTTAAGGAACTAATTATTTTGGAGTAGAATGTTTTACAAATGTGGAAGAGAGGGGTTCTGAAATCCCACCATTTATTATCGAATTATTTAATTACGTGGTACAAGTAGAGGTTGTTTTAATTATTAGTTTCTTGGGAAAAAGTGCATGATACATGAAAATATAAAATATCTTTCTAAAATCCACTTGAAATACATCTTCGTGGTTTCACCCTAAGTTGCTTTTACTTTATCTCATATCCTTGGAAAATAATTCAAAGGAAAGGGGTGACCATGATGATCAATATGAGAATAAGGAATGGAGACAAAGAGCATGTGATCACGATGTATATCAGTTAGAACATGAGACATAAAAATCAAGAATAAATAAGATATATAACTTAATAAAATGAATCATAACATTTAAATTTACTTAAAATATTTAAATGATACATTCATAAGCATATACCCATGTTTTATCATCAATGTTTCAAAAATAAAAATTACCAATGATATATACCAAGGGATCCTAAAAAATGTCATCTATAGAGATTAAATTATATAAAAAATTATTTAGAGTGATATCAGGGATAAAAGATAATATGTATTAATTATTATGACCCACATATATCATAATAAATCATTCCATTAATAACTCATTTATAATTAAGAAAGGGTTTCTTATCAAAATCTAGGCATACAAAAGTGTTTAGAGACATGATCACTATGACATGTTTGACTCCCTGAAGGGAATGTGGGTTTAATGTTTGTAAATAAAAAAATAAATTAGTAATGTTTAAATATATTTGAATACCCATTTTATAGTAAATTTATTTTGGGAATTAAAATTAAAATGAATAGATAATTTCTCAGATAAAAGAGAGAAATTTGAGAAATAAATTTGGCAGCATGACGGGCATAAGACATGGTCTTAAAAATTTGTAAAATTATATGGAAAAAGGTCATCCTAAATATAAAATACTCCTATTAAATAAATGGTACAATATAATGTGGAAAAAATAACATAGTTTGGAAATGATAAGTCATACCACCTTAAAAGGGCACTGGAATGGAAAAGAGAAGTGGATATTTTCCTTACCTAGAACAGTTATTCCAAAAACATGAGGATGGAACCTTGGGGGATTGTGGAAACCTTAGAGGGAATCCATGGGATGAGAAACCACTAGAACATCATGGATTCTGGATTGTTCCTAAATGAAAATGGAGAAATGGGTGGCTATTTATAAGAAACGTGGTGTATTCGTCTAATAATTTTCAAGTATAAGCCAAATAAATCTATGTTGTCGAAAATAAAAAATATTTGCTTAAAAGTGGTTTCCGTAGGTTTTTTTACATTTGAAACACATTTTATGTTATTTTAATGCACCATAATTGAAGATCTCTTTTATTTATTCTTTTGGTCAGGAAAATTAATGATTCTACATAGTAATGTTTTTAAAATAATTTTTTTATTTTAGTTTTTTGAAAGCCACATATATCTTTTTAAATTGATTAAAAACTTTTAATATATAGAATATTAATAAAATAACATATTTGTAGTCGTGGATTGTGTTTAACTAATTATTAAATAATTTGACATAAATATGATGTCACAATACCAAAAAGCTAAAATTTATTTTTTTACTATCCATGATAAAATAATGTATTTTAGAGGATTATAATCAATTCACCAAAAAATAATTTTAAAATTTTAAATTAAAATTTTTTAATATTTTATTAGAAAATTTATAAATATTATTATTTTAAATTTTAACTATACAATTCTTTATTTATTAAAAATTATCAGTTTTTAAGGTATTATCACAATTATGAATCTTGTAAAAAATTTCCTTATCCATTATAAAATTATTTTATCATTAATTATTTAAATAATATTGTTTCAAAAGTATATTTAATTAAGAATTATTTTCAAAATACTTTTTTTTACTATAAATTTTTTAAATATTTTCTATAAAAATAAGTTTATGTTTATTTGCATCTAAAAATAAGGTTATCAAATTCATCTTAAATAAACATATGTTTTCTAAAGACAAGAAATTATTAAGTGGAATTTATGGAAGAAAATTTTTATTTAAATGAATTATTTTACACTTTATGTAATTAATTTCTAGACAGATAATTCCTAATTATACCCACATACTCTCTAAGGGTAAGGTGTGAAATGGTTGTAATTTAGGGGCGGGCTTGACTAACATCAAAAAAGTGGTAATCTGCCTTAACAATCGAATCCCAACAGTCACATTTCCCTTTATACCCTATAAAAACCACTTCAATTTTCCATCAAAATTCATTATAATTTCCTATAATGTTATATTTTAATTTTCATATGAAGATAATTGGTTAAATAATTTTTTTTATTTATGTATCAATCTATTTTAGGGAGATAATTCTAGTAGATTGGTGAGTTCCATACTTTCCCATTTTAGATATTCAATTTTGTATTATTTTTTCATTTGTACTATTTTTTTATTTTAATTAGTTTTATAGATGACTAATGTAATGAATAAATTTAATGACATTAAATTTTATTGGTTTCTATTTATTTTTCATGTGCTTAATATTATGTAATATGTATCAGAAATTTGTATCATTTATAATATTGATCCGTTACATTTTATCCCCCATTGTGAAATGTTTTCCCTAAAATTTTCAAATCAATTTTATAGTTGGTAAAAGGGGAGGATACTTCTATCTCATTTTCAAATTTGTTTCCCAGGTCACTTCATTATATTTAGTATTACTGTAACACCCGAGACTTTTATGTTATATAAATCATCAAAGGAATATTTTTCTACACAACACTTGCTTGGCTTTCTTTACACGCAATCGCGACCTTCCTCGATAGCTTGCGTCGTACGCAATACCGAGTTTCACTAAACAACAATATGCTATTAAAACTAGCCGTTATGAATAGTAATAACCACTTTTTGAAAATTTATAAATTTTATTTTTCAAAATGGACTTCATTTTTGGGCTCAGAATATCGAAATTAGCCTAGGGTGAAATTTTGGTATTTTTCTGAAAACTTTCAATTTTTGATGAATAGTAAAACCACTAAGTGGTAGGTTAAAAACTGAATTTTGCATAAAACTTAATTTTACCGCTTCTGTGAATGGAATTTCGAAAATCCGAGAGACACGGTTAATATCAAGGACTAAAATGTGGTTCAATGAGATGAAAATAATTTTTGGTGAATAGTAACTTTTTACTTTTTTTTACCGCGGTTAATAGTAAATAGGGTAACTAAGGGTAAATATGATATTACTATTACCCTAACACATGTCCTAATTCTATTGGACAAGTGTAATTCGACCAAAAACAAACTTAGGAATAAAATATGACCATTTAGGCCCACTTGGATTAGATTAGGACATTTATTATTAATTTATTTAAAGAAGGGTTAAAATAGTTAAAATCAAAGTTTAATAAGTAAATCATTTTTAATATGGGGTTATACATAATATAAATTCGATTGTAAATATTCATTAGAAAGCTAAAAAGATTTCCTACATGATGGTATTTTATTTGTAATTTTTAGACATCATATAATTTAATTTAGTTATGACATAAATATGATGCAGTAATTATCTTATTAATGAAATATTGACAAAATTGATAATATAAATACCAAAATAAATGTAATTTAAGACTTTTTATGAATTAAACTAATTTTCTAGGTTACTATGATATATTATTGTTTATTTAATCAACTTGGCTCGGACATATAATTCTGTTATGACTTTCACAAAAATCATATATCAAATAGTGTCAAAATTGACACAAAATAGTTTTTAAATCAAATATTATATTATTAATTGTTATTGTATTCCTAAAAATCTAAGGTTCGGCCAAATGACTTAGATAAGGATATATATATTAATAATAAACAATTTGGGGTTCGTTTGGCATGTTATAGTAAGTGTATTAACCATATAGTGAAAGAAAACAAAAAGACACGGTAAAAGTTAAATTAATTAACTTAGAGTTAAATCTAATTGATAAGGTTAAAATAATACCCTAAACTTGTCTAAATCCTATTGGTTGATAGGATTTCGACCCATCCCCACTTTATCTTCGAAATAAGACCCTTTTGAACCATTATAAACCGATTTTGACTTTAATATAAAATAATATTTTGAGATATTCCTAAGGTGCCCCTCTCCTCCCTTATAAAAGGGCACCTCCTCCCCCTCCTCCTCACACCAATTTGAGCACTCAAGCTCGTCCAACCCCTGCCATTTTCTCCTCTCCACTTCCCTAGAATAATTCTAGAGGTCCTGGTCTTCTCCAAAGACCAATCTTAGTTCCTTAAGTGGAGGATTCAAAGAGGCGTTCCAAAGAAGAGGTAATATCCATTACCGATCTTTTCAATTTCTTTCTTCTTCAACTTCTTCTTCTTTAGTTGTTTCATGATAAAGTAATAACATCAGTATTACTTACATACTGATATGTTATTATAAATATTAAACAACCCTAATTCACCTTCTATCCATCCTACGGAAAAATGAAATCACCACGCGTGCGTACGTACGGAATACCGTCTCCACGCCGTGGTGTAATCTATTTTCCACCATCACCTTACAAGGATGGTTATAATGGTGTAATGAGTAACTAAATATGATTATTATGAAGTAATATTGATACTGAAATAATATATATATACTCCAATAAAATTCCACGATCATAGAAACGATATCATCACTCGTGCGTACGTACGGAATACCGTCTCCACGATGTGATGCGATTCGTTCTACATGATCTTCATTTCATAATGATTATATAAATGAATTGAATGAATGAATATGGTATATACTACACTAATACCATTCTGGAAATGAATTATATATAACCTAAAGATAAGAATAAGAATTTATTCAACAAAACACGCATAAGAACAAAAAGTTATAAAGACCCGAGTAACAAGTAACAATGAAATATTACTAACAAGAAGTTAATAATATGACCATATATGATCTCATATCAATATGTATGATTCTGGAATAAGTCAATAACATTATTTAAACCATTATACAGGAGCTTCGGACACGAACAAAGCAAATTAGACCTAAGGTAAGTGAAAATATCACAATCTCACTTTTATCCGAGATTGTTTTTACTTTGGTAATTACTGGGGTGTATTTTATCATCCACATCCATGTTCCCTCGATATGTAATATTATTTCCTTACTTCTACAATAGTTTATATCCAATTTTACCCTTCGGTAAGTTTTTTGTAAAAGATATGAAAGGAATCTTTTGTCGTTTTTCGTATGAGGTACTTTTTGACTTTTCCGACAAAAGTTAGAAGAATGTTTTTTTTAACTTATACGGCATGAATGGATTTTTAAAACATTATTTCCAAGAAGCTTCCTTTACAAGTTTTCAAGTTTATTCTTAATCAACTTCTTTTATTTTAAAGTTGTATGACATGTTATGAAAGGAAAAATGTTTTTGAAGAAGAAAGGATATTTTCCTCAAGAATGGAGTTCAAGTGTTTTATCAAAATTATTTTCCATCTAAGATAATAAAGGGTTCTGTTTTATCCCTGTTATTAAATTGATTTGATCATGTTGTGATGGAATTATTTTTATGAATTCCTTTATCTTAAATGAATTGATTTATGATGTCATGAGGTTTCAAGAATCCCATTTTTGTTACATGTGTTATACGATGATGTATGATTTATGATTATGTGGCACACATAAGAAAGGATTCATTATAAGATGGGTGGGACCTATATCTCCCTCCAATGCATTGGGTAATGATTTTATATCCCATGAGATAGACATGGCTGGAACGGAAGGTTATTTCGGTTCAGTGATACAGGACTGAAACGAGGAGTGAACTCGGTTCAGAAAGGGACTTTGTCCACTAAGATAGTCTTGGCAATGAGTCATGACTAACAAGAAATGATTTTCCATGATTATGTGTGCATGCCACAAAGTTTCAAGTTTTATGTTATGGGGATCTCATTTTCACTTCTATGATTTATTCCATGTTAAGATATTATGATCTCTTTTGCAGGTTTTGATTTTCAAAAAGATATGATATGATTTTTATTTCCTTTATTTGCCCTTGCTGAGCATTTGAGCTCACCCTTTTATGTTTTCTTTTCCCCAGGTCAGGAAGATGGATATTAAGTAGAATATGCTAAAAGGGACCCTAGATATGATGAAATAAATGGGAGACACTGTAGAAGATTTATGAACCAGTTGTTTATGTTTCCCAGTTTCTAAAGACACTATACCTATACGGTCCTTTGTGGTTTTGTCATATGTTGTAATAAGTGTGCTTCAATTTTGAAGTATTAACAATGTATGTAAAGT
Source organism: Viscum album (assembly GCA_963277665.1). Classification (NCBI taxonomy): domain Eukaryota; kingdom Viridiplantae; phylum Streptophyta; class Magnoliopsida; order Santalales; family Viscaceae; genus Viscum; species Viscum album. The sequence continues at coordinate 1,597,454,288 of OY728130.1, read as the reverse complement.
ATGGGTCGTTATAGTTGGTATCAGAGGAAAGGTATAGTCAACCTTTGGAAACTAGGATGTGAAAGCCTTAGTAAGAACCCTAAGGATAAGTCTAAGCATAGAACACAATCTTAGTGTTTTAGAAATGGACTTGAATAACCTAGGATAAGACCTTAAGCATGAAAATTTTATTCTTGAATTATGTGGTTTCCTATTATAATTAGTGTTGCTCACACTATTCTTCTTGGTTTTAGTCAATGGCTGGAACCCGAAGGAACCGTGTTAATGCGGAATGCGATGGGCAATGCAATGATTGTCCCCCTGAGCAACCAAACGATATGGGAGCTGGAATGCAAAATCTTGTAGCCATGCTCACACAACTTTCTCAGGCTATGAATCATGCAGGATTTCCAAACGAACAAAGGAGGGAGCAACATTCTGTTGAGTCCTTCATGAGGCAGCGTCCACCTTCTTTCAGCGGGTATACTGATCCATTAGTTGCTGAACAATGGATTAGTACTACTGAAAAGATATTTTCAGTTCTTCAATGTTCTGAGCATGATAAAGTCATCCTAGCAGTGTATCGTTTGGAAGGAGATGCTGATCAATGGTGGAATCTTGTTAAGAATACAAGGCAAAGAGATGAAATTGAGTCCATGGAATGGGACGAGTTCAAGAACTTGTTTTTCAATAAGTACTTCCCTCGTATTCTCCGAACAAAGATGGAGAAAGAGTACCTTGAACTGAAGCAAAGGGATGATGAATCTGTTAGTACCTATGAAGCAAATTTTACAAGACTTGCAAGGTACGCTTCTGGTATTATTATCCAACCTGAGAGTAAGATCGATCGATTCTTTAGTGGCTTAAAACCAAGTCTTCGAAGGGCGTTAGCCATAAGGGACTTCAATAGCTACGAGGAAATCGTTCGATGTGCTCTCAAAGTCGAGATGGAGATTGGAGTAACCCATCAGTCACATGGGTTTGATAAGAAGAGGAAGATGGAATTCAAAGAAAAATCTAAAGAGCACACGGAAAAGAAGATGAGCTTTTCCTTATGCTCAAAGTGTGGAAAGAAACATGGAGGGAGTTGTCTTAAAGGGACAAGTAAATGTTTTAAATGTGGAAAGGAAGGCCATCGGGCATTTGAATGCCGTGATAATGGGAAGAAGATGTCTAATGATGCAAACAAAGGAAGGGATACACAGAATGAACCTACTACACTTCAATGTTTCAAGTGCAAGGAGATGGGGCATTATGCCAATCAATGCCCAAATCCAAGGGTTGATGATGATGGTCGACGTCAACAAACTCTTAAGGCTAAAGACAAAGTAAAGTCACATGCAATTTCTATCAGCGATGTGGAGTACGATAACGATGTGGTGAAAGGTACACTTACCATCCACTCTAAAGTAGCAAATGTTTTATTTGATTCTCGATCCACCCACTCTTTTATTTCTGAAGATTTTTCTAAGGGTATCACCGTATTACCTCAACAATTAGATGTTGAGTTAGCTGTGACAACACCTAATGGCACATCAATCGCATCAAAAGTTTATAATTCTTCTCCGATCGAAGTTTGTGGGAAAGTGCTTCCTGCAAATCTTGTGATCCTTCCTTTAGTGGAATTTGATGTGATTCTTGTCATGTATTGGCTTTCTCTACATGGAGCTCATATCAATTGCCAAAGAAGGGAAGTCACATTTCATATTCCAGATCAATCTACGATCTTCTATCGATGCAAGGATGAATATAACCTTCTAGTGGAAATTTCTTCCATCTTATGGGTCTTGATACCACTAAATGAAGGTTATTTATCTCAAATGGTTGGTGAGAAACTCACAATTAAGAATATGCCCATTGTACGGGAGTTTGATGATGTCTTTCCGGAGGAATTGTCGGGTCTTCCACCAAATCGTGAAGTTGAGTTTTCAATAGAGTACCGGGTGCTTTGCCTATTTCAAAGACACCTTATAGAATGGCCCCAATTGAGTTGCAGGAATTGAAGAAGTAACTCCAAGAGAATCTTGATAAGGGATTCATACGCCCTAGTGCGTCACCTTGGGGAGCACCTGTTCTATTTGTTAAGAAGAAAGATGGATCAATGAGACTTTGCATTGATTATCGAGAACTTAACAAGATCACTATCAAGAACAAATATCATCTCCCACGCATTGATGACTTATTTGACCAACTACGCGGAGCTCAATACTTTTCCAAGATTGATCTTTGTTCAGGGTATCATCAATTAAGGGTCAAAAGGGAGGATATACCAAAGACGGCTTTCCGTACAAGGTATGGACACTATGAATTTATAGTGATGCCATTTGGTCTTACTAATGCCCCTGCTATCTTCATGGATCTAATGAATAGAGTCTTTAGAGACTATCTTGATCAATTTGTGGTAGTCTTTATAGACGATATTCTTGTCTATTCAAAGAGCAAGGAAGAGCATGAAGATCACTTTAGAATTATATTGAAGACCCTGAGAAAGGAGAAGCTTTATGCCAAATTTACCAAGTGTGAATTTTGGCTTCAAAAAGTTGCATTTTTGGGTCATATAATCTCAAAAGAGGGGATATCTGTGGATCCAGCAAAAACAGAGGTTATCGAAAGATGTTCAAGACCAACAACAGTAACTGAGATCCGAAGTTTTCTTGGTTTGGCTGGATATTATCGACGTTTTGTAAAAGATTTTTCACGATTATCTAATCCACTCACCATGTTGACTCGAAAAGGAGTTAAGTTTGTCTGGACAAAGGAATGTGAAGAGAATTTCAAGGAGTTGAAAAGAAGGTTATCCAGTGCACCTGTTCTCACACTACCTTGTAGTGGAGAAAGGTTTGTGATCTACAGTGATGCATCCAAGAAGGGATTGGGGTGTGTTCTTATGCAAAATGATATGGTAATAGCTTATGCCTCACGACAGTTGAAAATCCATGAGCAAAATTACCCAACACATGATTTGGAGTTGGCTGCGGTAATCTTTGCATTAAAGATTTGGAGGCATTACCTTTATGGTGAAAGGTGTGATATTTATACTGATCATAAAAGTTTAAAGTATATTTTCACACAAAAGGAGTTGAATATGCGCCAAAGAAGATGGTTGGAGATGATTAAGGATTATGACTGCTCAATCCATTACCACCCTGGGAAAGCAAACAAGGTGGCAGATGCATTAAGTCGACAAGACCATGCTAGTTTATCGATGATGAGGATCACAAAAGATCCAATATTTATGGATTTACAAAGGATGGATCTTGGAATTATAATGGAAGGGGAAAAATCTTATCTTTCTCAAATGAATGTTCAACCATCTATACATGTGAAGATTAAAGAGGCACAGAAAGAAGATGTCGAGTTACAAAAGAAGGTGAGAAATGTTCCTGAATTCAACCTTGATTGTGATGGGATAATAAAGTTCAGGAATCGGGTTTGCGTTCCTCCCATCCCCGAATTAAAGAATGAGCTGCTGGATGAGGCTCATAGTTCATCATTTTCTATTCATCCTGGAAGCACGAAGATGTATAGGGACCTGAAAGAGTACTTCTGGTGGGATGGCATGAAAAGAGATGTTGCTGAATATGTCTCTCGATGCTTGGTTTGTCAACAAGTTAAAGCTGAGAGACAGAAGTCTAAGGGGATGTTACAACCATTACCCATACCCGAATGGAAATGGGAAAACATCACTATGGACTTTGTCACAGGACTTCCTAAAACATCCAAAGGCAATAATGCTATCTGGGTCATAGTTGATCGTCTTACAAAGTCTGCACACTTCATTGCTATTAGAGAGGATTTCTCTCTAGATCAGCTTGCCAGGATTTATGTAAAGGAAGTGGTGAGATTGCATGGAGTACCACTTTCTATTATATCTGATCGAGATCCAAGATTTACCTCGAAGTTCTGGCGAAGTCTTCAGCATACTCTGGATACAGAGTTTAGTTTCAGCACTGCTTATCATCCCCAGACAGACGGTCAGTCTGAGAGAACAATTCAAACCCTAGAAGATATGTTGAGAGCTTGCTCTATGGATTTCAAAGGAGGTTGGGATCAACACCTACCTTTGGTGGAATTTTCTTATAATAATAGCTTTCACTCCAGTATTCAGATGGCTCCTTATGAAGCTCTCTATGGAAAGAAATGCAGGACTCCAACTTGCTGGGATGAAGTTGGGGAAAGAAAGCTATTAGGACCTGATCTCGTTGATGAAATGGCAGAAAAGGTCAGATCTATTCAACAACACATAAGAGCAGCTCAGAGTCGACAGAAAAGTTATGCCGACAACCGAAGAAAAGACCTAGAGTTTGAAGTGGGTGATAAAGTGTTCTTACGAATATCTCCCTGGAAGAGGGTTATGAGATTTGGGAAGAAGGGGAAGTTGAGCCCTAGATATATCGGTTCTTTCGAAATACTGGATCGTGTTGGGAAGGTAGTTTACCGATTGGCACTTCCACCGAATCTCTCTCAAGTTCACGATGTGTTCCATGTATCTCTCCTGAGAAAGTACATACCAGATCCTTCACATGTACTCAGCTCAGAAGTTGTACCGCTGGAGCAAGATCTTTCTTATGAAGAACAGCCGATAGAGATTCTGGATCGTAGCGAAAAAGTCCTACGAAACAAGACCACTCGCTTGGTGAAAGTTTTATGGAGGAACCACCAACTTGAAGAAGCTACATGGGAGCTTGAGGATATGATGAGGGAGAAGTATCCTCATCTATTTGTTACAAAGTGACGAATTTCGAGGGCGAAATTCTTTTTAAGGGGGGTAGAATGTAACACCCGAGACTTTTATGTTATATAAATCATAAAAGGAATCTTTTTCTACACAACACTTGCTTGGCTTGCTTTACACGCAATCGCGACCTTCCTCGATAGCTTGCGTCGTACGCAATACCGAGTTTCACTAAACAAAAATATGCTATTAAAACTAGCCGTTATGAATAGTAATAACCACATTTTGAAAATTTATAAATTTTATTTTTCAAAATGGACTTCATTTTTGGACTCAGAATATCGAAATTAGCCTAGGGTGAAATTTTGGTATTTTTCTGAAAACTTTCAATTTTTGATGAATAGTAAAACCACTAAGTGGTAGGTTAAAAACTGAATTTTGCATAAAACTTAATTTTACCGCTTCTGTGAATGGAATTTCAAAAATCCGAGAGACACGGTTAATATCAAGGACTAAAATGTGGTTCAATGAGATGAAAATAATTTTTGGTGAATAGTAACTTTTTACTTTTTTTTACCGCGGTTAATAGTAAATAGGGTAACTAAGGGTAAATATGATATTACTATTACCCTAACACATTTCCTAATTCTATTGGACAAGTGTAATTCGACCAAAAACAAACTTAGGAATAAAATATGACCATTTAGGCCCACTTGGATTAGATTAGGACATTTATTATTAATTTATTTAAAGAAGGGTTAAAATAGTTAAAATCAAAGTTTAATAAGTAAATCATTTTTAATATGGGGTTATACATAAGATAAATTCGATTGTAAATATTCATTAGAAAGATAAAAAGATTTCCTACATGATGGTATTTTATTTGTAATTTTTAGACATCAAATAATTTAATTTATTTATGACACAAAGATGATGCAGTAATTATCTTATTAATGAAATATTGACAAAATTGATAATATAAATACCAAAATAAATGTAATTTAAGACTTTTTATGAATTACACTAATTTTATAGGTTACTATGATATATTATTGTTTATTTAATTAACTTGGTTCGAACATATAATTCTGTTATGACTTTCACAAAAATCATATATCAAATAGTGTCAAAATTGACACAAAATAGTTTTTAAATCAAATATTATATTATTAATTGTTATTTTATTCCTAAAAATCTAAGGTTCGGCCAAATGACTTAGATAAGGATATATATATTAATAATAAACAATTTGGGGTTCGTTTGGCATGTTATAGTAAGTGTATTAACCATATAGTGAAAGAAAACAAAAAGACACGGTAAAAGTTAAATTAATTAACTTAGAGTTAAATCTAATTGATAAGGTTAACATAATACCCTAAACTTGTCTAAATCCTATTTGTTGATAGGATTTCGACCCATCCCCACTTTAGCTTCGAAATAAGACCCTTTGGAACCATTATAAACCGATTTTGACTTTAATATAAAATAATATTTTGAGATATTCCTAAGGTGCCCCTCTCCTCCCTTATAAAAGGGCACCTCCTCCCCCTCCTCCTCACACCAATTTGAGCACTCAAGCTCGGCCAACACCTGCCATTTTCTCCTCTCCACTTTCCTAGAATAATTCTAGAGGTCCTGGTCTTCTCCAAAGACCAATCTTAGTTCCTTAAGTGGAGGATTCAAAGAGGCGTTCCAAAGAAGAGGTAATATCCATTACCGATCTTTTCAATTTCTTTCTTCTTCAACTTCTTCTTCTTTAGTTGTTTCATGATAAAGTAATAACATCAGTATTACTTACATACTGATATGTTATTATAAATATGAAACAACCCTAATTCACCTTCTATCCATCCTACGGAAAAATGAAATCACCACGCGTGCGTACGTACGGAATACCGTCTCCACGCCGTGGTGTAATCTATTTTCCACCATCACCTTAAAAGGATGGTTATAATGGTGTAATGAGTAACTAAATATGATTATTATGAAGTAATATTGATACTGAAATAATATATATATACTCCAATAAAATTCCACGATCATAGAAACGATATCATCACTCGTGCGTACGTACGGAATACCGTCTCCACGATGTGATGCGATTCGTTCTACATGATCTTCATTTCATAATGATTATATAAATGAATTGAATGAATGAATATGGTATATAATACACTAATACCATTCTGGAAATGAATTATATATAACCTAAAGATAATAATAAGAATTTATTCAACAAAACACGCATAAGAACAAAAAGTTATAAAGACCCGAGTAACAAGTAACAATGAAATATTACTAACAAGAAGTTAATAATATGACCATATATGATCTCATATCAATATGTATGATTCTGGAATAAGTCAATAACATTATTTAAACCATTATACAGGAGCTTCGGACACGAACAAAGCAAATTGGACCTAAGGTAAGGGAAAATATCACAATCTCACTTTTATCCGAGATTGTTTTTACTTTGGTAATTACTGGGGTGTATTTTATCATCCAAATCCATGTTCCCTCGATATGTAATATTATTTCCTTCCTTCTACAATAGTTTATATCCAATTTTACCCTTCGGTAAGTTTTTTGTAAAAGATATGAAAGGAATCTTTTGCCGTTTTTCGTACGAGGTACTTTTTGACTTTTCCGACAAAAGTTAGAAGAATGTTTTTTTTAACTTATACGGCATGAATGGATTTTTAAAACATTATTTCCAAGAAGCTTCCTTTACAAGTTTTCAAGTTGATTCTTAATCAACTTCTTTTATTTTAAAGTTGTATGACATGTTATGAAAGGAAAAATGTTTTTGAAGAAGAAAGGATATTTTCCTCAAGAATGGAGTTCAAGTGTTTTATCAAAATTATTTTCCATCTAAGATAATAAAGGGTTCTGTTTTATCCCTGTTATTAAATTGATTTGATCATGTTGTGATGGAATTATTTTTATGAATTCCTTTATCTTAAATGAATTGATTTATGATGTCATGAGGTTTCAAGAATCCCATTTTTGTTACATGTGTTATACGATGATGTATGATTTATGATTATGTGGCACACATAAGAAAGGATTCATTATAAGATGGGTGGGACCTATATCTCCCTCCAATGCATTGGGTAATGATTTTATATCTCATGAGATAGACATGGCTGGAACGGAAGGTTATTTCGGTTCAGTGATATAGGACTGAAACGAGGAGTGAACTCGGTTCAGAAAGGGACTTTGTCCACTAAGATAGTCTTGGAAATGAGTCATGACTAACAAGAAATGATTTTCCATGATTATGTGTGCATGCCACAAAGTTTCAAGTTTTATGTTATGGGGATCTCATTTTCACTTCTATGATTTATTCCATGTTAAGATATTATGATCTCTTTTGCAGGTTTTGATTTTCAAAAAGATATGATATGATTTTTATTTCCTTTATTTGCCCTTGCTGAGCATTTGAGCTCACCCTTTTATGTTTTCTTTTCCCCAGGTCAGGAAGATGGATATTAAGTAGAATATGCTAAAAGGGACCCTAGATATGATGAAATAAATGGGAGACACTGTAGAAGATTTATGAACCAGTTGTTTATGTTTCCCAGTTTCTAAAGACACTATACCTATACGGTCCTTTGTGGTTTTGTCATATGTTGTAATAAGTGTGCTTCAATTTTGAAGTATTAACAATGTATGTAAAGTATGGGTCGTTATAATTACTCCAAAAAACATTGATGAGGTGGGTAGTCTTGATGCATTGAATCTTATCTCTAAGTCCATGATCATTACTTCCAATTACTCGTACGATAGATGATGTTCTAGTTGAACCATCTCTAGGTTTAATACATGTGAGTGATCAGGTATATACTTCCTCAATAGAGATACATCAAATAAATCATGATCTTGAGAAATATTTGGTGTATGTTATATCCAATAGGCCACTTGTCATTTGTGATCAATGATTTCAATGTGGTCAATGTACCAAGGGATAAGAATCCCTTTTATTCAAAATCGCATGACTCAATTATGTGGTGATATAAAAACGAAAACCATTCCCCCAAAATCAAAATCCAAGTCCCTTCGATGTTTTTCATTATGGTTGTTCTACCAACTCTCAGGAGTCTTTATATATTATTTGATGGAATAAAAATTTTCTATCATCTCTTTTACATGATCTTTACTATGTACCATTCTGTCACCAACATAATTCTAACATGTTAGAGTTCAATATCACATCCCATATAGAGCTTTATATGGTTCTATTTGAATACTACAGTGGATGTTTTTGTTGTATAAGAACACATTTAATGGGTGGTGTTGATCTCATACACCTTTAAATTCCATTGATCATGTTCTCATCAAGTCCTAATGTGGTCTAAAAGTATTTTTAAAATGAATATAATTTTGGGGGTGATAGGTCATACTGAAATTCAATTCAGTATTCAAAACATATTGAATACTTATTCAGAATATCAATCTGAGCCATGGATCATGATAAGAAAAGATAAAAATAGGAACATATAACCTCACCACATTACATATATCTTGGAATTTTTTTCCAAGTGATAAATCCCCCCAAATAGCGAGAAATGGGATGTTTTGGTGATATGATCCACTATCACTCATAACACATTTTCCCCTAAAGATGTTCATGGTAGATCAGTGATGAAATCCAATGTTAAATTTTCCCACTTCTATGTTGTAATGTGTTGTGGATACAATACCACTTTAAGAAGTTTTTGTTATGCCTTAACTTTCCAACACACCACACTACTTGCAGTGTAGTAGGAAATCCCTCTTTTCATGTTACCCCACCAATAATGATCATGGAGGTCCTTATAAATTTTAGTGCTTCCATGATGTATAGAGAATGTAGATCTTTGAGCTTCACCCATAATATCATTATTTATATATGGGTAATATGTAACTCATAGCATTATATGAAATTTCAACAAACCTTTTTTATTAATATTGATCTTAGGTAAATTACCATTCTTCACAACCTCTATCTTCCTTTGTAATAAAGGATCTTCACTTAGAGATCTCTTGATCTTGTGTAGTAATTATTTATTAATAACCATTTTCTCTAGGGTTGACTATTACCCATCCCTTATGATTTTTATAACCATTTTTACTTGGTCCTTGATTATTATATCTCCTTGAATCCTCATCAATTCTAGCACAAAAGGGTATTTCCTACTTAATACATCAATAACTTATTTTCTCTTCCATGGTGATAATAATTTGAACATTCACAGTCATTAAGATGTTCCAACCATCACATTTGGATCATGTTCAGTTTGTTTTGTGTTACAATATAATTCTGACATTAGTGGTATATGTATATATCACATTTCTCCTTATAAATAGAGTGACTCTATATTTTTAGAGCTTTAATAACTTTATCTAGATCTAATAAATGTATTGGATAATTCTTCTCAAGAGGTTATAAATTTTGAGATTCATAATAAATCGACTTTTTGTTTTTTATAATGACACACCAAACCCATTTCATAGATTAATAACTATAAATAATGAATCCTTAACTGATATACATCAATGTTAACGTAGGTGTAGTACCAAATCTATTTTTAGTTCTTGGAAACATTCTTCACAGTACTTTTTCTAGATGAACTTATCCCCTTTTTGAGATAACATGGTTAGTAGATTATAAGGTCGTGATTTTTTCCAAAATCTATTAAAATATCAGGATAAACCGATTAAATTATAAATCAAATTTTCTTTTGTAGGTTGAGGCTACTCCTCTATAGAATTTTTCATCATAGATTCATCTTAGATTCCTTCATTGGTAAAAAAGTTCCCCAAAAATGTATATTTTTGTAACCATAATTCCCATTTACTAAATTTTAAAACTATCTTATCATTCCTTATAGATCCCAATATAACCATTAGATGATCCTCATGATCCCCATGAATTTATTATTATATCTTAATATCATTACTAAAAAATAACACAAACTTATCATGGTTGTCCTTGAAGAATCTATTCATAAAATTCATGAATATAAAACTAGAATTAGTGAAGCCAAAGTTCATAACAACCAACTCATAATTATAATATCTTGTTTGGAATGAAGTATTGGCAATATAATATTTATTCAACCTAAATTAATGATATCTATATCAATGGTGAATCTTGATGAAGACTTGATACACACGAGCTGATCAAATAAGTAGCCAATCCTTGGGAGAGGGTGAATTTTCATCAGAGTGATCTTGTCATGTTTTCTATAATCAATGGAGAGAAAAATTGATCCATAATTATTATTCACAAATATAAGTTATTCTTCCCATGGGGACACACATGGATGGATAAATCCCTTCTCCCAAATATCCTGATGTTGTTTCTTTAATTCCACTAACTCCACATTTTCCACTCTATATGGGATCTTTGATACCGTATTGGATCCATGTATTAGTTCAATGGATAACTCAACATATCCTTCTAGAAAAGGTCCATTTAAATCTATAGGAAATATGTAAATATATTCTGGAATGATAAGAACCTTATATATCATTATATGTTCATTTACTTCTCCCTCTTCATTTCTCATCTCTATAAGAAGGATAAGAGATGTGATTTTAGGATATTCTTAGGCTGGGATATCTCCCCTTGTAAAATTATTATAGGTTGTGTAGTCAAGACTAATAAAATTTAATTTCTTCTTTCATTGATATTTTCATTATAAATTGATATCTAGTCCATCCCTACTACACTGTCAAATTCTACCATGGGAATGACTCCTATATTTTTTTTGAGATTATACTCACCATAATTAATACTAGGGGCTCAATAAAATACAATTTTTATACTAGTATAATTCTTCTAATAGTCTTGAATGATAACTATAATTATAGTAGTTGTTGTATTGATTCAATATTCTTTAAAAACATAGATAAAATAAAGGAAGTAATAGAACCATAATTAAACAATGTATATGCTAGCTTTGAGAGAATAATGAGTGTACCTACCAAGAAATCATTCAGAGACTCCACATCAACAACCGTGATAAAAATTCCATGACCTTTTTCTCTTAGCTTATTCTATTGGTAATGGTGGTTTCCCTTTATTATCATTTTATGTACAAATTTATTGGAATGTTTCTTAATTTTTACACACATGGATAATTTAACATATATCTGGGACTCTATCATCATCACATTTTTTTATAAGATGAGGATTCACATAAGCATGATTGTTAAAATCTATATGGACACGTCTTCTACACTTTTAGAACATTACACTCCCAACTAATAAGTTTCCCAAATTATTCTTCCCACATTATTTTCACATGTGATGTTTTAGTTTCTTCCACCCCTTCCATGATCAAATTTATTTGGCAGTTTTTCTCTATTTATACTTACTTATAATTAGACTTGTGTGACCAATATATCTCTCCAAAATCCAATTAAACATTCATAGTACTCCACACTATATTCTCATTCCATTAATATTATGTATTTTTTTAATTCCTCTATATATGGAGTGTTATTCAACTAAAAAATATATCAACATTTCCCTTAAGATCTATAACAAAGATAGAAGCATATGATGAATGTATTACAATTTTTATCTCATAGATTCCCACTGATTCATTTTACTCATTCTTTAGTTATTTGAATTCATTCACCATTTTTTCACATCAAATTGGGAAAATATTTATTGAAAAATATTTCCATGAACTCTTCCCACTCTATATCATTGATCTCGCTTTTTAGCTTTATGTTTTTAATAATTATCCAGTAGTGATCAGATTCTCCTCCTAATTTTTATACATCTAGGGTTACATTCTATTTCTCTGAAAAATGATGTATTGAAAAGTTATTTTCTATAGATCATATTCATTTTTCAACAATCAATGGTTTAGTAGATCCACTAATGTAATGTTTTCATTGACACATGACGAATTAAGTAGGAAGTTGTTACCTTCAATGTTATAATGAACTAAAAAATTGATGAAAGTTATTTTTAATATCTATAGATAGCTAATTCATCATTATCCGGATGATTTCCATTCTATAATCCATAAAAAAATGTTAGTGAGACGTACATTGCACTCATCATTTACATGGTTCCTCCTATTCCCACCATTTTTCTAAAATATAAAAAACATGGTGGGAAATTTTTTACTTTTAATAATATAATTATTTTAAATACATTTTATGTATTAAAACATCATGGTTAAATAAGTTATTAATATTTTCTAAAAACTATTAATGTTTCCATATATTATTTATAATGGTTGATAAAAATCTTTTTACTAACCAAATGTATCCCCTCTGAGTGTCAAAACATGTTTAAAGAAAGGAATATTGTCATGGAGCCATTATAGTTTGTGTCAAACTCAAAGCTATTTCTTATGGTGTTACCCCTAGGTATATTTGTGCAAGATCCACATCAATGTGTAATATCTAGATAGGGATATATTTGTTTGGAATCAATTTACTTAATAGTTACCAAAATTCTTGGATGATTTCTTATATATTGACATGTATCTATAGATCATACTAATGTTTTTCAATCCATTATTTCCATAAATAACTAAACATTATTTTTGATACCAATAATTGAATCATGCGTTTTAATTATATAAATTTTCATTAAATTGTATAAATAGAGGATATTTTAATTTTTTATTAGAAAAAGGTACATAATACATGAAAATATAAATCAACCTTATAAAATACAAGTGAAATACATATTTATGGGACCAAAAAAGATTCATTTACTTAGTCTCATATCCCGGGGATATACATCAATGGAAAAGAGTAAACATGAATCCATGTAAGGTAATATGGAAGGGAGACAAGAAGAATGTGATCCGGAGACATTTCAATGAGAAAATAGGGCATATAAATAAGGTATGAACAAGATATATAACATAGGAACATGAATCATAACATTAAAATATGGTAACAAAATTTAAATGGGACATTCATAAAAATACCACCTATTTTTATCACCAAGGTTTCAAAAATAAGAACTACCATGTTTATTTACCGTGGTATCGTAAATTATGTCATCTCTTGAAATAAAATTATTTACCCAATGCATTTGGGAAATATTAAAGATAAACCTGCATATTTATTAACCAATGATACCCTAATATGTAATAATAAATCATTTCATTACCGGCCTATAGAAAAATAATAATGAATTTCTTATCCAAATCATAGCATACCCAAGTGCATAGTGACATGATCATTACACACTTTTTAACCCACCAAAGGGAATGTGGGTTTCATTTATGTAATCCCAGAATAAATTATCCATGTTTACATCTAGTTGAATACCCATTTAATAGAAAATATTTTTAGTTATTCTAATAAAAAGGAAAATAGAATTTCTCATTTTATATGGATAAATTAGAGAAGTAAATTTTAAATCATAACTGGTATAAAACATGGTTTTAGAAAATTGTAAAATAAGAGGGGAAAAGGGTCTCTAATTAATAAAATATATTCCTTAAATTAATGTTATAATATAGTGTTAAAAAACATTGGTTTGAAATTAAAAAAAAATACCACATGAAAAGGGAACTTGAATGGAAAAGAGAAGTGAATATTTCTCATTCTTGGAAGAGTCATTCCTAAAAATTGGGGATGGAACCTTTGTGGATTGAGGACACATTGAAGGGAATTTAAGGGAGGTTCAAGCACTATAAATTGTTAGATTACATATAGTTAGTGAATGGAAATAGATAAATTTTTTGTAATTACAACAAATGTGGAGGTCTTGTTTAATAATTTCTATATACCAACCTTGAAAATCGAGGTTCTAAAAAATGAATACCCATTGACTTTACCATGAGTTTTCACATAGATTTTCAAATTTGGGATTCATTTTATTTTATTTTAATCTACCAAAACTAGATGTATTTTTTTATTACTTTTGTTTCACTAAAAATTTAAGATCCCTCAAAGAAATGTTTTCTTACAAAAATTTCCATTTTAAAATTTAGAAAATATCTTATTGTTTTGGAAATTTATTAAAATATATTAAAATATATAATATTAATAAACTATCATATTTTAAGATGTGGATTTTTGGTAATTAATTATTACATCATTATGAGATAAATATTATGGTATAAAATGTACTAAAAACCTAAAACTGTATTTTTTTACTATTCATTAATAATTAAATTATGTTATAAAATTATCATAAATTTACCCTAATATAATTAAAATGTTATGATTCATAAAATTAATTGATATTTTTCATAGAAATTATCAATATATGAAAATTTTATCTTTAAAATATAAAATATACTTATTTATTTAAAATATTAAATTTTTAAGAAATAGTTAAATTTATGATACTTATAAAATATTTACTCAATAATTATAAGGTAATTTTATCATTTATTATTTAAATAAAATAATTTAAAGTATATTTCAATAAAAACTAATCATAATAACAGGTTTTATTATAAATACTCTATATATTTTATAGAGAAATTTAATTATGTTTGATTCTAGATCTATGAAATAATTTTTTTATACAACTTTTCTTATAATTAAGAATCAATCCCTAAACTTCTAGAAGTAGAGTAATTAGTTGAAACACTTGAGGGAATATCCTAGCATCAATATTGTATAAAAACACTAGTATTAAATTTGGACAGCATGAAATCATCACAAATCTAGTAGCCATTACCATGGAGTAATTTGAAACTATACTAGGATAATATTCCTCTCAAAGTATAATGTTATGAACAATGATAAAATAAAGGAAATTTTATTTTTATTGAATGGACATCCTAAAATCATTTTTAAAGGAGAGATATATTAGCCAGAGATTTTCTTAACAACACCTCACATAGCCTTATTTATAAATATGATCAGTGAAGAGGGAGAATTAAATGAATGTATAAAGATAGATAATGTTCCTATCATTTAATAATAAATTTAAGTATTTCCTAAATATTTACATGGACCTACACTTGAAAGAGAGATATATTTTCCAATTAAATCATACATGGATCCAAGCCGATATCAATGACCTAGTGGAGAATGGAAAATATGGAGTTTGAGTAATTAAATAAAAAACTTCATGATCTTTTAGAGAATGAATTTATTTAATAATGTGTTTCCACACTTGGATCACCTAAGAAATGTGTCAAGAAGAATGGTGGATCAATGTGGCTGTGAACTGAATATAGATAACTCAAGAAGATCATAGAGAAGAACAAGTACCTCCTCCTAAGGATTGATGAATTATTTTATCAGCTTCATGGGGATCAATTATTCTCTAAGATTTACCTCTACTCTATGTATCATCAATTAATATTAACAAAAATACATATTCCAAACACTATATTCTAATCATGATATCATCATTATGAGTTTTTCATTATTCTCGTAATCTTCATTAATTTTCCCACTATATTTATGAATCTAACGAATAGATACATTAAGGTCCACCTTGATAAATGTTAAGTAGATTATATTGATGATATTATGATATATTCTTGATTGATGAGTAGTATGAGGATCATATAATGGTTATATTAAAAACTATGAGTAAGGATAAGGTTTCTTGGAAAATTTATAAAATATGAATTTTGGATACAATAAGATTCATTTTTTGATCACATTGTAAGCAGTGACGGAATATTAGTTGACCTAGTGAAAACAATGGCAGTAGTAGAGTGGCCTCATCACATAATAGTAACTGAGATTCATAGTTTCCTTATTTTTTCTAGATATTATAGGAGGTTTTTGAAATAAATTTCATGAATTCATAATCCACTAAACATGATATATTGATAAGGGGAAAGTTAATCTACAAAAAGAAGTGTAAAGAATATTCGCCGGAGATGAAGAAAGGATTACTTACTATACATGTGTTAACACTACCATTTTTAGAGAAGTATTCATTATTTATAGTGATTCATCTCTTAAATGGATTGGAAGAGTTTCATGAAAAATAAAAACATGATTTCTTATGAATCTTGATAGTTAAAGACTCATGAAAATAATCTTCCAACGCATGTCCTAGAAGTTGATGAATTTATTTTTTCCCTAATAATATGGAAGCCCTATATTTATAGGGAGAAATTTAATATATATATATATATATTGACCACCAAGGTTTTTATGTATATTTTCACGCAAAAGAAATTTAATATGATATAGAGGAGATGGATGTAACTTCTTAAAGAATACAGTTGGTCAATTAATTATCACCTCAGAAGGGAAAACAAAGTTGGTGATGAATTAATTTTAAAAGGTCATGTTGAACTGGAAATGATGAGGATTCAAGGCGATCCATTGATATTGGACATAGGAATCAGAAAGAAAGGGACCTCATCCACTGTATCCCAAATGATTTATTGAACCCCATTCTATAGAAGACAAAGAAATATCAAATAGAAGATCATTTTATACAAAAAAAAAGATATATTCTAGGAAGAATTTGATGTTTCCTATGATCAGTACTAATCAAGAAGGTGTATTTAAATTTCATACAAGGCTACACATTACGTATATCATAAATATAAAGAATAATTTGATGGATGAATATCATATATCTGCATTCTCTATACATCTTGGATGCTCTAATATGTATAGAGAAATTTACGATCATTATTGGTGGGATAATATGAAAAGTTATATTTTCGACTACACCAAAAATTGGTTGGTGTCTGAGTAATTTAAGGTTGTGTGAAAAATTCATAAAGAGGTATTACAACCACTAACCATACCAATATGGAAGTGTGAGAATATCACTGTGTAATAGTTTACTAATATAATAATAAAATTGAAAGGAAACAATATGACATTGATTATAGTGGATATAATAATCAATAAATCCCATATCATCGCTATTTAGGAAGAATTATGTCTTAACAAACGTTCCAAAATATTTGTAAAGTGGTGAGGTTATTTGGGGTGCCAAATTATGTCATTTTTTATTGTGATTTTAGGTTCTCATCTAAATTCTATATAATTCCCCAATAATATTTGAATACTAAATTGAATTTAATTAATAAATATTACCCCCAAACGGATTTCCAAACTAAAATGACTATTTAGACACTTGAGGACATGCTAAAAACAAGATCAATGAAATTTTAAATGGGGTCAGATAAAAAATCTCATTAATTGAGTTCCCATACAACAATAGCTACCACTCAAGTATTAAAATGGAACTATATGATGATCTATATGGTAATTGAGGTTCAAATTCTACACGTTGGGGTAAAGTTGGTGAGACAATGAGACTTTCACCCAATCTTATGCAATAGATTAATGAAATGGATTCTGCCATCCAACAATATATAAAAAATCTGCATAGTTAACCTAAGAGTTATGTTGAAAACCATTGAAGGTACTTAGAGTTTTATGTTGGAGATAAATTTTTTTACTTTTTATATCGCCATGGAAGAGAGTTGTTCCATTTTGAAATAAATAAAATCTTAGCCTTAGGTACATTGCCCCTTTAACATCCTTAACCATAGAAGAGTAGTGGCCTGTCAACTAAAAATTCCACCCAATATTTCTCGAGATCATAATATATTCCATGTACCTCTCTTAAGGAAGTAAATACAAGATCCCTCATATATACTAAATTATGTGGTGGTTCAACTGGAACATGACCTCTCTTGTGAGGAGAAGTCGGTGGAGATATTGGACCATGGAGACAAGGTTCTATGCAACCAGACTACCTACCTTGTAAAATTTTTGTAGAGGAACCATAAATATGATGATGAAATGTGGGAACCAGAGGACTAAATGAGACAAATATACCCTCATGTTTTTCGGACCAATATAATTTGTTGAAATTTTAGGGATGAATTTTCTTAAATGTGAATAATGTAATGGCACAATTCTTTTAAAAGATTCTTTTTCCCAAAATAAATGTTTTTACATATTATAAAATGACATACACATTGAAAATAAATAGAAAACAAAAAAATTACCACATTAACAATGATCCTTACATTATTCAGCTTTAAAAACAATTAAAATTCAAAACAACACAACAAGAAATAATTGTAAAATAGAATATCTAATGTGGGAAAATAAGGATCCCCACAATTTTCTAGAATCATTTCTTACATTTATTATAATATATAAATTAAAAAAAATTTGGAAACCAATAAACATCATATGAATTTCAAAATATAATCCATTGTTTAATAGTAGTGAATATTTAATGAATGAATGAAATTGAATTTTTAGGGTATAAATAGAATTGTGACTGTTGTGATTCAACCATTGTATAACATTTGATCCAATATGACTAATCATCAGAATGAAAAAAGAAACTATACCATTTGTTGAAAATTTTACCTTCATAAGTAGTGTTTATAAGTATTAATCGTAAAGGATAATTGATACAAAAAATTGAATTTATGGTCACTGCCTATTGAGTCATGTCATTTGAAGCCCATTTTTCAGAGCATAGGATGGAGGTGTTGTCAAAGGGGATTTCCCTTAATGATTCCCAAGCCGTGCACCATAAAGTAAAAAAGTGAATTAAAATTACTATGGTAAAAGTTCAAGGTATTTGAGATGACCACTCGGTAAATGTTAACTCATCCAACCCATGAAACTATGATCATCACACACCTTACCATTAGGGATATGTAGGAGTAATAAAGAGTTATGTGTCTAAGCGTTAGTATCATAAATTTTAATTTATTTTATATAAATAAAATAAATATTCCATCAATTAAATTATAATAATTGTTTTTATTTAAAAAAATATATGTTAAATTCAGATTAATTTGATTAACTTATTTTTTGACAGAAATGACATATAATTGTATTTTTTAGGAAATACATACTATTTTATAATAATGTCATGTTTTCAAAGTAATATTTATTTAAATAAAATGTTCTTTTAAAAACACTCTCACATAAATATAATTGATAAAATAATTTTATAATGGCCTAGGGATTTTTGTTTTAAGGTTCATAAATTTGATTGTGCCTTAAAAACTGCTATTTTTTTAAACAAATAAGGATTTTAAAATTTATAATTTTAAATAATTATATTTATATAAATTTTCAGATAAAATAATCACAATATATTAAATAATGATGTCTAAATTATATTTAGGTTAATTTATGAGAACATTCTTAAGAAATCAATATTTTTCATGAATATAAAAAAATATAATTTTGGATTTTTGGTATATTTCATGTATTTAGAAATATCTCATAATTATGTAATAGTTAATTAAACAAAATACAAGACGTAAAATATGTTATTTTACTAATATTAATTATTTTAATATATTTGTATCAAAATATTAAATATCTAAGTGAATTTCCAAAGTAAAAAAAGAAAAATTTGATTTTTAAAAGCATCAAATTATCAAATATTTACTTTTCCATTCAAAAAATCATGAAAAATGATATTAGGTTTTTGTTGTTTACAATATCTTAAATTTTAAACCAACTATCCCAAACCATGAGAAAAATACATGGGTAAGAAAATTGTTTTTCATTTTCCATAACCATGATTAACAAGACATATATATGGAAATTATAAAAAAAACACTAATTTTTCTATGAATACCCACCCATTTAACCATTAACCATAACTCACAATCTATCCGCTATGATGTTATGGTAAATTTTACTACCATGTATCCCCCACTAAATTTTCCTGAGGCCCCTAATGTTCTATGCAACCAGAATACCCACCTTTTAAATGTGTTGTGAAGAAACCATAATTATGAAGAAGAAATGTGGGAATCAGATTACTCAATGAGAAAAGTGTACCGTCACCTTTTCTCAACCAATATAATTTGTTGAAAATTTTGGGATGAAACTTCATAACCAGGAATAATCTAATGAAATAAAACATTTCAAAGATATTTTTTCCCAAAAAAATGTTTTCTATATATTATATAATGTTATAAAAATTGAAAATAAATAAGTACCGTGAAGATTTTACCTCATTAACAATCATCCTACCAATAGTCGGCTATGAAAACAATTAAAATTCCAAACAACATAACTACAAATAAATGGGAAATAGAATATCTAAAATGGGAAAATAAGGATCACCACAATTTTCTAAAATCATTTCTTCTATTGAAAATGATATATAAATTTAAAAAAATATTATTAAACCAATAAACATCATATGAATATGAAAATATAACCCTTTGTGTAATAGTAGTTAATTTTGAGTGAATGACTGAATTTATATTTATATGGTATAAATTGAACTATGAATGTTGGATTCGACCATTGTATAATAGTTATCAGATATGACTAATCTTCCAAATGACCATGGGGAACTGTACCTTTGGTTGATAATTTACCTTTATAATAAGTGTTTATAAGTATTAATGATAAAGGATAATTTATTCAAAAATGATAATTTATAGTCTCAACCTGTAGTGTCATGTCATTTGAAGCCCATTTTTATGAACTTATAATGGTGGTGTTGTCACTGGGGTTTTCCATTGACAATTCCCAAGTCATGAACCATAAAGTGAATTGTGAATTAAAATTACTCTGGTCGAAGTTCAAGGTATTTGAGTTGACCACTCGTTCGATGTTCGTTGATCCTCCCCTTGAAAGTATGATCATCACACACCATACCCTTAGGGATATGCATGAATAATAATGACTTGTGTGTCTAAGCATTAGTATCATAAATTTTCATTTATTTTCTATAAATAAAATAAATATTCCATCAATTACATTATAATAATTGTTTTTATTAATAAAATATATATAAAATTCAGATTAATTTGATTAACTTATTTTTTGGAATAAATGAAATATAATTTTATTTTTCTAGGAAATACATTCAATTTTATAATAAATTCATGTTTGAAAAAAAAAATTAAAATATAATATTATCTTATAGACACTCTCACCTTAATATAAATGAGAAAATAATTTTATAATTGCCTATGAATTTGGGTTATCATTTTCATAAATTTGATTGTGCTTAAAACGTCAATTTTTTAAATAAATTAGGATTTTAAAATTTATAATTTTAAATTATCATATTTATATAATTTTTCAGATAAAATAAACACAATATATTAAATCATGATTTCTAAATTATATTTGGGTGAACTTATGAGAACTTTCTAAAGAAATCACAATTTTTCATTAACATAAAAATTTATAATTTTTGTATTTTTGGTATATTTTATGTATTTAAAATTATGTCATAATTATGTAATAGTTAATTGAAACCAATAAAAGACCCAAAATATGTTATTTTATTAATATTAATTATTTTAATAGATTTTAATCAAAATATTAAAATCTAAGCGACTTTCCATGCTAAAAAAAGAAAAATATGATTTTTAAAAACATTACATTATCAAATATTTACTTTTCCCTGAAAAAAATGATTAACAATGGTGTTAGGTTTTTGTAGTTTACAATATCATAAAATTTAACCTAACTATCCAAAACCATGAGAAAATTACATGGTTAAGAATTATTTTTTCATTTTCTATAGCCTAGATTAACAAGACTTATATTTGGAAATTATTAAAAAAAGCATCAAAGTTTTCTATAAATAGCCAACCATTTTACCATTAACCTTTACATAAAATTTGTCCTCCATGAATTTTTGGTGTATTCACCACCCCCTTTACCCCCTTAAAATTTTACTTAGGCCCCTAATGTTCTTTCATCATGTTTATGGAAAAACTCATCAAGGGAAGGGAAATATCCACTACTCCTTTCTATCCAAGATTCATAGTTATTCTATATCTTCTAATTTCCCTGAAAATTCATTTTTATGAATTATAATTGTCCCATTAATGTTATAAAATAATATTATTAATGGTATACTTCTATCCCCAATCATTGTATCCTTTTCTAAAACCATGTTTTATACATGTCATGTTGCTGAATTTAATTCTCAAATTTCCCCCATTTACTTGAGAAATTCAATTTTATTTTTTATTTGATTACGCAAACCAATTTTATTTTCAATGTTTGTTAAAATATATTTAAAAATGGATTTTTTAGGGGTATTTACATATATGAAACACAAATTTCCACTCGTGGGTAAAAAATGACGTAATGATCTTATCTTTAATATCTTTCGGAGATCATGATTTGATGAGAAACCCATTATTTATTCTGTACAGGTTATTACTAAAATTATACTTATGATCTATGTAGATCACATTAAAATAAATTCATATAAAGGGTACGACCAGATTTCACTTCAATGAACATTGTAATGAATTTACACTCTTGAGATGCTTTGTTTTGTGATCCCATGGTGAACAACTAGGGTAATATTCATTTATGAAACCATGGTAATATACGATAATGGCAATGTAATTAATGTATCATTTAAATTTTGAATAAAAACTTCCATTTTATGATTCATGTTGTTATTACTATGTTATTTCTGTTTTTCATGCCTTATTTTTATGCCTTATGTTCTTATCGATATGTCACAAGATGAGATAACTTTTATTGACCTTTCTTATTTCCTTACTGGGTGCCTTTCTCACCCCTTCCCTTTTATGTTTGTGACCATGATATGAGATGTAGTGAAAGTAACTTAGGTTGAAACCATGAAGATTTATTTAAGTGGATTTTAAAGAATGTCTTATGTTTTTATATATTATGTACCTTATTTCCAAGAAACCGAACATTAAAATATCCACTGTTTATACCATGTAATGAAATGTTGTGTAAGAAAAAAAAGAGAAATGCCATAAAAAGTGAGGAAACTAAAAATTATAGCTATAAATTATTAATATTTTAGTGAATTTTGTGAATATGAACATTTCTATACATACTTTTTGGATGTATCATAGTTTTAGTGAACCATTTAAAATCTGTCATTTCATTTACTAATATCATCTATCATTGCAATTAAATATAATGAGAAATAAAATTCTTCTATAGGGTGATAGAATAAAAACCTCATTAAATGGAGAATTTTTCTTATCTTTTATATTATAATCCACCCCCACCCTCTTAATTTTTAATCCATTATAAGGATGAAAAAGTGGTATCAACAGTAGTTTATTAATTTTCTCTCTTGAATGCCTGTAAAAAATTGTGCAACATAACAATTTCCCTGTATTTGGAGGCAGTCATTTCTAGTTATGGAAAATATATATGTAATATTATTTTAAATATCAATGAATTAATTCGTAAAAAATATCCATTGTTGGAAACAACTCAAATATTGTGAATGAAGCTTTAAAGAAGATATATAATTGAGAATTAGATGTAGATTCCAAATCCATATATTCCATGGAATGCTCTCCACTTAATAAAATTTCCCCAATGTTAAAGTGATGTAAAATCCCTCATGTTATGTTGGGAATGCTAATGAAAATTTATGAAAGTGATTATAATGTATGGGAGGAAAATTTATTAGTATTATGGAATAAATTTCGTGATTTTTGAATGAATTCAATTGAGATAATTGATGAATTTCATGATCATATAAATGATCTTATTAAATATATGTGAGGCCTCAGTGAAGATATAAAATATTATAATATCATTATGAGGATCATGAGATGAATCCCTCCTAATTTTAGTGAAAAACTATCAGTTCTAGATGAAAAAATACATAATATATTCCTTTCAATAGTTTTTATAGTACTCACATGGATTGAAATATGAGAAATGAACATGGTTAGTTCATAAAAAATGAATGTATCAAAGAGGTGGCCTTTAATTCCATAATGAATCACTAAATCAAGGAGAACATATAGGCATATGAAGTTTATGAAGTTATATTTATATTTTCCACTAATATGAGTAAGGGAATGGAAAGGGGTAAGGGTAAGCTTCATGTATCATAATTTAAATGTGGTAAGGTGGGATATCATTCAGTTAAATGTCCCCAATAAATTGTAATGGTTATAATGAACATAATTATCCCATGAATACCACCAAAATGTAGCAAATTTCTTTCAATGTATATCATTAAAAAGTAACATTTTTCTTTCTATATAATAGGATAGTTCAATATAATGTTATGTAGATGATATCGATAATTGTAAGGGTGATGTTATATTGATTGGTATTTAAAATAATTTAAGATATTACGATAGTGATGATGATAATAAAGGAGTTATAAGAAGGTTTTATTTATAGGAATAACATGAGTTAGACCTAAAAGAAAATAACGATTTAAGATAAAATACTAATATGGAAAATGCAGTGGTGCGTGATTCTAAGATATACATGCAACAAGAATAAGAAGTAACATTATAAGTATGTGAAAGAAAAAATATGTAACTTCCTAATATTCAATAACTTAAGTAAAACTAAAAAATTATGTTGAATAAAAATCTGCAATCCTTGATGGTTTGGAAAGAACAATCAGTGACATCGTTAAGAGAATTGATGGCTACAAGATGAATTTTTGAATTGGTTTAAGAAGTGTGAGGATCAATAATAATTTTTGACACCTAGTATAATGAATTCAAAGGAATCATCGTTATTTCAATCCAAAGAAATATCTAACAATGAATGTATTGTTATTACTCAAGTTCAATGGCTTATATATAGATGAAAATTTTGTAGTTGTTTTGAAGGAATGTGAAATTACTCCATAAAATAATATATAACATCAAAATACTAAGAATGAAAAAAAATGTGGTGAAGGAAATTATAATTCATTAAGAGTTTGATGTTTTTTCTATATAAATTTTGGACACACATACTATGAAATCTCTTTTTCTAGGAGGTTATTTCATGTAAAATTCTAATCCAAAAATAAAATTATAACTTCTGGTATCTATTTTTATTTTAATGGATACTATTTTTATTTTGAATTATTTAGGTATAAGTAAATACATTTCTGATTATGGGATAAAAAAATTTCATAATGAATACATAATTATGGAATAAATAGAAAGCTATAACCATTATAAAAAACTAATTGAAAGTCAAATTTGATTTTCATTTTTTCAGGAAGAATAAGACTTCATGGAGAAAGATGATGAGGTGGATTATTCATCAAAATCAGGGGTGATGAAATGGATAATGGATAATGATAATGTTGTTGATCTTTCTTTGAGGTATATATAAAATTTATGCTCATTAATATTGCATAGAGGATAAAAATCACATATGATTAGAGTTAAATTTCTCATTTTTAATTTAAATAAAAAAGTATGTTGTTTCCATCATAGGAATAATGAGGTTCTTATCAATGTTGGTTCTAGAATGTATAATATTAGAGGAAAAGATCTTAGGTGGACTAATTTTCTCTTATTTGATGGAACAAGTCATAATTATCTCATTTTCATCCAACTATGTGACCTTCAACATAGATTAGAGTTTAATGAAAATGTATGTACTATCAAATCTAAATAAGGTTCAATTATTCTACAAGGAAGAAGAACCTAGGAAAATATATACTTTTTTAGGGATTTCAATTTATATATGATGTAAAAATAGGTCAGGAACATGCGATGGAATAGGTGCCTCGGATATTTGGGATATATATATAGAGGCTATAAATATTAATGGATAATGTGAAATTTAAAATCTCATGTGTGTCTACAATCACAAGTGGGATTCATGTTAAAAGGGTCATATTTTATAGATCCCATACAAGACAATGAATATGAATCAATAAAGGCTCACAAAGCATGGTCATGTATATATTTTTATGATGATCTCAACCAAATAAATGGATAGAGAAAAGTATTATATTTTTTTGTTGATTTCATTGGTACGACTTGTATTATGGCTATCACACCCAATAATGCGATGTACATATGTATCACTCTATATCAAAGGAGATATGAAATGATTAATTTTTTTGTAAAGATTCAGAAATTATGATTAGATAATGAGACCAAATTTAAAAACAATCAAGTTGAATAATATATGGAGAAGTATAAAATTCAATATTAGGTATTCTTTTTATAACTCATGAGTAAAATGTTCCAGTGGAAAGAATAAATTGATCAATCAACATCAAGTCCTAGAAAATACTAATAGAAAAGTAGCTTCTTGAATTATATTGGAAAAAATTAATTATTTAAATAGTGTGCATTCCTAATATATAATTTATATTTTCGTATTAAAGGATAAATACATCTGAAATTTGGTATGGAATGAATCCTACACATAATTAAATTTGAGAGTTTTGGAGTAAATGTCTTATTCTCGATAGGGAAAAGAGAAGAAAATTTAAGGATCAATGTGATGAAGGAGCATTTTTGGATAATAATAAAAAATTAATTTTTATAAGTGTTACAATAATATACTGGAAAATTTTATTTAATGTAATAATGTTTTGGAGGTTTAAAGCTTGAAAACAATATTTTCACAATAGCAAATATTGCGGGAAATCCAACCAATTATTGAATATTAAAATGATATACAAGAACACAGATTTGGGGGATTTTTGAATAATGATTATAACTTTGACAAAGACTCGTATTGTAGTGTATGTATAGAAATTATTGTAGTATCAAGAAGATAAAAGAGCAGGGATTAACTCACTGAAAGAAACATTGTTCGATACTGGAAATCCATAGTTCAATCTAGAAGAATGAAATATCAGATGAAGGAATCATTATGGTTGTTCATGGAATCAAAATAATTTAAATAAGATACAAATAATCATTGTTGGGTAAATTATATGAATTAATACCTTGAAGAAATATAGAAAAAAGATATATGGAATGTTTTTTCATGGCCAAGTGAAACCTATATCATTGGAACAAAGTGTGATTTCTGAAATAAACGTGATGAAGATAAAAGGATATTTAGAATAAATCATAAAATTTGTGCAAGGTTTATTCCCATATTAAAGGAATTGATATTCTTGAGATATTTTTTTATATATAATTTCATGAAACTGTTCTGTTATTCTTATCCTATAAATTCAAAATGATTTCAAAGCATATCAAATAGATGTCAATTATTATTTAGTGAATGGTTTTTATAATGTGTAAATTTTTATTGAGTAACAATATGTTTTTCTCATTCATGAATATGAAGGAAAACATCTTCAATTAAATAAACCATTTTCTGGCCTAAAATAAGTACCAAGAGCATGATATTCTAGGTTAGATGATTTCCTAAAAAAGATTGGTTTTTGTATATGAGGATTTAATCAAAATATATGTATCAATAAGGGAAATGATATGAAATTGACATTTATTATCTATGTCTATGACATAAATTTTTGACTCTCACATGACAAACAATGCAATATGTTTTCATAACTGATGATGTGTGAATTCTAGAAATCTTTAATTGGTGAGATGTTATTTTTCCTTGGTTTCATGAAACTCAAAGACCACATGGTATATTTATCTCACAAAATAATTATTACAATGAGGTTTTAATAATATTTCATATGGAATATTCAAGGCCCATTTTAACTCTAGTGGAGAAAGGACTAAAACTAACAAAATATGAGTAGTGAATTAAAATCGATGTGAAAACTTAACAATATGTTTTTGGAATTTTACTCTGTTTGTCTAATACATGAACAAATACTTTATGTACTATTTTTAAATTAAATTTTTAAAAATTATCCCAGGGAGATACAGAAGAACATTAAGAAAATAATACATCAATATATTAATCAATAAATAGACAATGGGTTCTCCTATAAAAACTATTCATAGCAGAATTTGTTGATATTTTCTAATGTGGATTGATACGGTTTAATAGATTATTAAAGATCGACATTAAGTTGTGATTTTTACATTGGTAGATCATGTATATCATGGAAAATCATTATTTTTAACTTTGTATCATTATGTACCATGGAGGCTATGTACATTACTGTAACTCAAACATGCATCAAATTTCTATATATGAAAAAAAAAATAAACGATATGGGTGTTGAATTGATAAACCATGTGTGAAAATTCATAAGAAAAAATAAAATTAGTCAATAAATACAAAACAAATAAAGAAAAAATACCATTTTTATAGGATTAGGTGAATAATGTTTTTTTATTATAGAGTATATGCCAACTCAAAAGGAAATAGAAGATATTTTCTCAATGGAACTACCCAACATGGTGTTTTTGAAGGAAAAATATTATCTTAGAGTCTAAATATATTTTTCCACTTAGTTGACTCTGAGATGGAACCTCCACTCCAAATTAGTTCTTTACTGGGTAAGCTAGGTTTTATCATCTATATTTAATTTATTTATCCCCCCATATTATTAATTTTTTAGGGATTTAATATCTTTCATTTTGGTTACCAAGGGGGGAGAAAAATAAAAGAGTTTTTTAATGGTGATGAATAGTGATAAAATAAGATAAAAGGGGGAGTGTATTTAACTGAAAAAATAAGGGGATATATGTAGTTGTTGAATGGATTAAAAGTTGGTTATGAAAAACATTTCACTCAAATCATGTTTCTCACACCGACCATGGCTCATTTGGGCTTAAAATTAGGGATTGGTGTCTCATTGATACTCATCATGAATGTAGTGTTTTCAAGGGAGGATTCATTAATTCTTAGATTGATTGTGGTCTTATCAGAAAACAAAAAGGGTGATATTTTTTTCCATAACCACATTATATTTTTGTGTGGGATTTGTTTATAGACACATTGAGGATTGTTTTTTCTATTTTTCGATAAGTTGAATTCTTGGAAGTTATGTAAGGATATATCATTAATATCACACCCCATAGATCATTCCTCTACATTATAAAATGTATTGCATTAGATAACAATACACCATTGTGAATCCTGCTTTTTCATAGTGTGAATAATTTATGGTTACCCCAAATATATTCTATGTTTAATTCACTATGGATATTCCGTAATGTTTTTTGGAAGGACTAAAAAACTTGACGAATCCCACTAAACCCCAATCCTTGAGTAGTATCTAGAAAAGATGGTGGATAATATTTGGCACCAAATAACTAAGCATTCATATAGTACTATGAAAATAATGTTTTTTCCATTGTTAGGTGAGGTTGTGAAGGTGGTTCTTATAATCCCAGTCGAGGCACTGGATGAGAGACTATAACTGAGCATTGGCACCATTCAAACCCAATTGGGAAATTAAATAAATTTGGTTTATTATATATTGTATGTTTTATAGTAAATTTTTATATGGGATTAAAAACTAATATACCACACTGTAACCATATGGAATATGGTATAGAGGCATGTTAGGTGATTTTCTATACCACCAAAACATTTGAGGTATCCTTATCATAGAGGTATGTCCACATATCAATCCCTTTGAAAGAGAATATATAATCATGACACTGTTTCAAATTGTATTGTTGAAGGTAAAAATTTAACATATGTAAAAATTTGGGGATCTATAATTCCACATAATTTAATTCCATAGTATGGTTTGTGTGACAAAAAATTTGAGGACATCAATCCATAGATTAAGCATGAGTTAATCGAGGAGTTACTATGCAGTAAATGTGCATATAGTCAACTAAATTGGACCTTTTTATAGTGTACATGACCACACAATATTGAATACTAGCTTAATTAAGTTTTCTCCGTAATGAATGTGATCACACTATAGGGTTTGAAAAAAAAAGTTAATTTTATACGATGCAATTTTTCAGTCCATGCCATATTCAGACTGTGTTCATTAAGATGGAATTTTTAATCTAAAACTAAAATCAGGAGTCATTGGTTGAATATAAATACATTACAATTTATATTTAATATTATATGACGATATAATTTATTCTAGGGGACACATGGAACAATGATGGATATTAGATATTCAATCCTAATAAATAAGTAGAAATAAAAATAAAGGGATATCTGATATGCCAGAGAGATAGAGGGAATTTATGGGTATAAATTTAAAGTGAAATTCTAAATTTTGACTAGATGGTTGAATTTAAATTAAGGTGTCATTCCATGATTATTATTCTCAATTGGATTGGATATTTTATATTCTAAAGATAAACAATCATCACTAGTGTATGTTTTCATTGTCTTCATGTAAACAATGAATGTATCAAAAAAATAGAGTAGTGGGTTCCTTTTTGATGGAGAGAAGTGAGATCTACAATTATTCTTAGTATTAAACCATGATAATCTATTAGAACACTCCATGTTTTACTTTTTATTTTGTGAGATTTTAGAGAATTTAGTGCACAAGAAGATTCATTAAAGTGAGTTTTTTATGCTTCTATATCTTGATTCACCCACTTCTCAGGCTGTAATATTATTGAGGTATCCAACACCTTATGACTAGTGAAAATGAATCATCAAAATCAATAACCTAAATTTTATATTACCCCTTACAAACAATGAGAAATTTTTTCTGTCAAACTTCTCTATTTTCATTGTTTTTATCCACAAAAACCATGTTTTTATAATAACACGGTTAGATTTTGTATATGGAATAAAAAATAGTTTTTCATCATATTTTTACTCAAATCATCTTAAATTACTATTAAATAATTCTTATAATATAATTATTCTTCCACTCACTTTGGTTTAACTAGTTAAAAATACAGTATGATTAATGTTTCTCAAAATTGTCCATGTTCGATTGCCTTTTTCTCTCTCCCAATTTATTTACATCTTATATATGTTTTTTTAAGTCTTTAGAAGTTAGTTTCAAACTCATTGGGGACATATTTATTATAATATATTTCATAATCATCATGATATATTTGAAAATTTAACAATTCATTCAGAATACACTCATTTAATCCAAAAATTTCTCTAAGAGCTTCATTAACTTCATCACTCATAAATAGCGATGTTTCTAAAATAGTTTAATTATTTTATATAATTAAATAACATTTATCAATTATTTTTCTTCAATTCTTTATGTAAAATTAGCAACACATTCCACTATTAATTTATCCATAAAATATTTCATAGTTAACGCTCCCATAAAACATTCCAAAAAGTTACATTAATTTTGATGAAATAAGAGTCTTCGAAAAACATCAAAATTATTATTCATTTATTATTTCCAAAAAATAAATCATAAGGTTTTTTGATAGAGTCCAGTCAAAATATTAAATATTAAAAATGTAGATAACCATTTTCAAGGTTTGTCTCTAAAATAACTTCAATGTCCCATGTCTCAATAAAATGTTTTTTCCCATAACCACCAAGCTTCAGTTTTTCATCTTATCTACTCTATTTTTTTTGTTTTATATGAAGCACCGTATTCATTCTTTATACCAATATTCTATTGGTGTTCCTAATATTCTTCTTTTTATTATCTATATCTATTGTTATATCAATATCTCTTGATAGAAAATCCCACTATATTTTCAATAATTCTATGGAAATATTTGATCACATAAATAATTATGTCTTAATCTATAAATAATCATACGATATACACATAAAATAATTAATAAAATTCTAGAAGTACTTATCTCGATTTCTTACTTCAAGATCATTGGATCTCAATCATTAGAATTAACCAACTCAATATGTTTATTTTTTTTCTATTCATTGTTTTATGTCACTTTTTTCTATTTTACCTTTATGTAATGTGTCATGATTGGTTATCTTCTCAAATTTTTTCTTTATGAAATTCATCACATAATCATATTTGATATGATTATGCACATTTTTTTCCATAAATGACCATGTATTATAAGTCATAATTTCTGTCTGCTCTTCCTGACAATTCAACATGTGTCTTTATCATTGGAAATTTCAAATAGATTATCATTTTTTATCCCTTCATAAATATTATTCAATCATTATACTTTATTTAAAAAAATCAATCATTTTAATGGATCACCTCATTCCCATTACCATAATACTAAGAAGCAC
This sequence comes from Viscum album, assembly GCA_963277665.1. Lineage (NCBI taxonomy): Eukaryota > Viridiplantae > Streptophyta > Magnoliopsida > Santalales > Viscaceae > Viscum > Viscum album. The sequence continues at coordinate 1,597,421,926 of OY728130.1, read as the reverse complement.
TTACAAGATACTATTTTATCCCATCAATAAAGAAAATATTTCATTATTTCTTCATATAAATTTATGTAAATCAAACTCATCTATCTTTTACTAAACCATCATATCTTAATGTAATATATCAAAAATCATATATTTTTATATCCCTCATTAGATATTTTTTCATATAAATTTTATAAGAAATTAAATTTTACATGCGGTAGTAAACTTTTTTCAGTTTGAGTCCTCTATTTTATCATTATAAACATGAAAAATCACCTAAGGAACATTTTAGGATTTCATGGGGCTTGATCAGATCCCATAGATCTGAATTATGGAGAAAAAAGGAGAGGTACATGGTTAAGTCATGGATAGGACTAACCCTGCCCCTCAAACCATGAAGTCCAATAAGGGTGCAAAAAAGTTGATATAAATCATGCAATGGGGCATTGGTCGTGATGGCCTGATAGAGTGGTTTCATGTGGGACTCACAAAGTATGATTAACTGTTCTTTATAGGCCATGTAAAGTGTGTTGCATGCATCTTGGTGTGTGCTTGTTTTGCATAATGTTTGGATAACTATGCAGCCAAACTATGAAACCAATAAAAACTGGTCAAATTTCCTTTTTTACATTATTTATTAAATAACCTCACCCCTATTTTATTTTCTCTCATTTTCAAAATTGTCCATCTCTCATCCTTTTAGAACCTCATGAAAAAATCAAGTTTTTAAGTCCATTCTTCCATACAGACCCCTATTTAGGATCTATATATCATTTTTGTTACCACATATATTCTCTCTATTCATTTATCTAATTTCATCATTAGTATTCCCATCTGAAGTGTTATTTTTAAAAATGATTATATTTCCTATTTTCACATATATTGTCTATTATTTTATTTAATACTAATTTGTACCAATCCAAATACTGATATTGGACATGTGTTCCACCACATAAGGAAGGTGGTATATACCTTTTCCCAATGGTTCTATAATTTATTAAACTACCATCATTTCTTCCCACACTATTCCTTATAGGAATTTCTCCTAAATTAATTAAATGTGTTAAATAAATTTTTGGAAGATCAAATGAGTTTTCCAACCCACCTATGACATTGGTGATTTAATTAACCATGTGAGAAACCACCCCTATGGGTTTGTGAAATCGCAATCTTTTAGATGGATCCAATTTAAATGAAATGATATAATTATAGATGGGCATTACCCATTTTATTAGTTATTAATTGTTATTAAAGCGATTAAGTGGTAATAACAGATGATATGGATTACTCATGGTTTGTTCTTATTTATATTGATGATCATGATTGGTTATGGACACTAACATATCTCTTATAATTATTTTATTAACACCTGTTAGATGTTTGATATCTTACTATGGCATTTCCTTCTTATGTTATTGTGACTCAAATTTCATAATGGTATGAAACCAACTAGGGGATCTTGGTGTGGCACTTGAGAATACAATACATAATTATTTATGGTATGGAAACAACATGTTAATTAGGTATGGCTCTTAAACCCATAGGTATGATTATTTATAGGAAGGAATCGATGAGGATGATCAAGGAATGGCACCTGAAACTTCATTGAACATTAAAATCTCCAGATATAGTTCACCCAGGTCACATGGCTTGGCACCTAGCTCATGTCGGTATAGTACACTTTTTACATGTAGAGTATATAGAGTTGGTTGTTAACTAATATTTACACACCATAAATAAATAAATATATATATATATATATATATTAATTATCATTTTTATGGCCTTATTGTTTTTCAACTTGTGCTCATTAAACATTATACCTATTATCCATATTACATCTTTCATGTTAGACTTTCAAATATTAATGGTTTATATGCATTTGATGGATTTATTATAGAAACAATTGGTGGTGGTCTACTATGTATATATCCCACCCTATTCAGCCGGCCAATTTCAACATGTACTAAATTCATGTAGGAAAGTGGGGAGAGTGGAAATTACCCATTTATCGATGATTTATAGATTTTAACATAGGAGGGGGCCACAATAACATTCTATAGATTGTGAAGATATATGGATTAAGTCATTTGGAATTTTATTTCTTTTGATATACCTCTATGTATGAGTGACTATTTCAATTTTTCCTGTTGTATTTTATTTAAAAACATGAAATTACATTATTTTTTATATGTTATGGGATATAACTTTTAATGTCTTATTTTTTATTATATTATAGTTTTTTCACTTTAATTGTTCAAGTTTTAATTTATTATAATTTCATTATTTATTAATCCATTTTTAAACCATAGAGTTACTTTGATTATGATGGTATAGTTTCTCTAATTTGATAACATGGACCATCACAACTATTTGGATGCCTCTAGAGTAATTCGCACTTGAGGCCTTATGACTAAGTAGATCGGGTAACCAATTAGTGGATTTTGGGTTTAGATGTTAGAAAATAGTAATATAGGGATTTTTTTCATTGACATAATTTTTTTGGGATAGTAGAAAGTATAATAGGAATTGTCATAAATTAGTAATGTTCTTGTTATTGGTAGTATAAATCCCACATATGGGGAAAATACAAATTACCAATGACGTGACATGAGTTTTTGGTTATTTCCTCTTATAATAAGTTTATTCCACCATTTGCTGAAGCACTCATTATGTGATTATATTATTATTATTATGATGTTTGATTATATATTATCTGTAGATCGATATGGAATTGATTCATTGATTATGAATCATTTAATGAACCTTATTGGACTAATATTTCATTATTTATTCCATTACATGTATGTTACATTTCTTGACATCGTGATTCTTTTTGTATGTGCCTTAAGTGATATATCTGTTATCAAAGTAAAATTTCTGTAGGGAAGTAGTAGATTAGATAATGGGTTATTAAAGTGTCTACATCAAACTAAAGGGGTTTTTCCAATATAGGTTGATGATATCTCTTTAACTAACCAATTATAATTCTATTTGAGTTTTATAATTGAGGTTACATAGATAAAAATTCTAGTTGATTTAGAATAATTGAATTTTATTTTTTATTTAAGGAGTACATGTACTACTATAAATTGGGAATGATGATTCATTTAGTCAAATAATCTTATAGTACATGTTACATTCTAATATAAAGTGTAAAGGTCTGGAAGCTGTTATATGAACTTACAATACTGATTTATAAAAAATGAACTTGTTTAAATTGTGAATAATATTTCTAATAAATATTATATTATGTGAACGAAATAATTGATAAATATTTAATTCGAATTCGATCATAATTAAAATGGGATCCCAATCAAAATTTAAGGGTCACTTTCATGTATAACTTGTAATTGAATGACAATATAATAGGACCCTTGCAATGAAATATAAATCTTGACCTAGACCTAACCATAATAGTAGGAAATATGTAGTTTCTATTGTTTCCTTTAGGATTTCTCCTATCACATAGTCATATTTTTAGTTACATGTATAGAGGAGATACTTTTATATAGGATTGATTGTACCTATATTATTTTTTATATGCAACAATTCCTTGTTAAATCCTATCTGAGGCATGTTATTTCAATTTTTTTAGAAATTCCATCATGAAATCCTTGATTCAGGAAACTAGAGGATGGTGGCAACCATGATCTAGAGGTAGTTTCCCCTGATCCCCTAGTGTTTCATCTATTAGTTACAACTAATCCGCCTTCTATTGTGCTAACATAGGTGGGGATGGCTAGTTTCAAGGGGAATATATAATGATTATGAATACTATACATAGAGCTCCATGATGCACCTCTTATATGGAAAAGTTGATATGAGTTGTCCAGCTGCATCATCCACCCCCATGTTTAGTGTATGGTGGCCCTCATGATGCAGATTCTTGTTTAGAAAACATACTTACTATTTTTGAACACATTGAGACACCTTCCAATATGTGAGTAAACCTCTATATGTATATGATTCTTGGTTCTATCAAGAAATGGTGGGGTGATATAACATAGGAAGATCGTCATAAGGGTTTGAATTTAGATTTATTTTATACATTCCTATATGAATATTTTTTTGTGACACCATAAGGGTTGATCGTACAAGGGAGTTCATAAACCTACAATAGGTTTTAACAAGTATTATGAATTAGACACCTCGTTTTATAGAGCTTTAGTGCTTTGTGATAATATATATCACTGATGATCTAGCCAAAGTGACACATTTGGTGGATGATCCCTGGGATCCTATTAATTCTCAAGTGTAAATTTTCAGATTTACAACCACGTTTGATATTATAAACATATAATGTTTTACTAAAAATAACCTTAATGAAGTTAGAGGTCCAGATTCAATTTTAATAGCTTCATGACGTAGTATTGCAGTATATTGTGGCAGAAATCATCCCTTAGGGAACTCTTGTGAATGAATTACTAGTCAGAGTGCACGCACTAGTGGTCTTGTGGTACGTCATTAGTGCCAAAAGGGAACATAAAATGTCAGTGTGAGAGGGGTCCAATTAAGTGTTGATCCTATAGTAAGATTGGCCATTTATAGTGGTTTTATATAATCTTCAATCCAGTGGTTTTTGAGAGAGGGTCATCAACACCTCCATGTCCTAGAGAAGAATCCATATCTTTATAGTAGGTAGTGAGATGGAGTGAAATCAGCTAGTCACTCTGAGGAGGTGGTCATGGCTGGGGGAGCCAAAACTAGTTTCACAATGTTAGTAGAGTGGGTATTCTCAAGTATTCATGTTGTATATCAGGGCCATGGAACAATCGAGGATTATATATTGTAGAACGTTCTAGGGGTGATAACTCCCATACGTTTTATAGTTTAAGGTATTCTTTTGGTATCATTTATAATGGTATCTATTTTTTTGACATAGGGACTTCAAAATGAATTATATATATGGATTTCATGGAAATAATGTCACCTGGAATTCAGTACTTCAATGGGTTGATGACCATTTGAACTCCTTCAGTTATACATTTTGAGAGTCTATAAATACCGTGAAGTTCCCCCGTGATAATGATAGTAGTCGTTCTCTATGGGGATTCATCATCCTTGAGATTTATGGTTTTAATATTATTCTAGGAATGGACTTTTTCATTCCTTATCATGCCTATATGAATTTTTATCATGGAAGGGTGTCTTTTACATCAATATAGGTAGGTACATATATTCACAAGGTGGATTGGGATGTCGAGTAAGGTAGATATGAAATAGAGCGTCATTGGTCGAGTGGTGTGATAACCTAAATTTCAAGACATATGTGAATGATCGTTGAATATTTGAAGTTGAATACTCTTCTCTAGTAGATCATTTCAAGGATATATTTCAAGAATAATTTTTTGGTTTACCTCATAAACAAGAGCTGGATTTATCTATTGATCTTGTTATAGGAGGTGAACTAGTATCCATTCCTCCTTATAGGATGTCAACTATTGAGTTTTAAGATGTTATGATATAAATAGAGGATTTATAATCCAATGGTTTTATATGTCATTGTACATATCCATAATGTTCATAGGTCATTTATAAAAGGAATTTTGATTGAACCATTAGGGTTTTCATTGATTACCAGAAGTTGAATCAACATACTTTGATGAATTGGTATCCTTTAACTTATATAAACAAACTCTTTGATCATCTCTAAGGATATCAATATATTTCAAATATTGACTTGAGGTTAGGTTATCATCAGATGTGTGTTAGACCATCAGATATACCTCATACACCATTTAATTAAAGTTATGTTATTTATGAATATTTTCTTATACTATTTAGCCTTAGGAATGCACTAACCATTTCCATGGATCTGATGAATCAGGTTTTCCAACAATATCTATATTCTATTACAGTATTTCATATAGGTGATATCTTGGTGTATTCCCGTACTCAATTGGACCGTGGAAAAAAATCTTGAGTTCATTCTTAATACACTGAGATAGAACCATTTGTATGATAATATCACTAAATGAAACATTTGGATCAACATAGTACACTTCTTACGTCACATAATCTTAGATTCATGTGTATCTTTTGTCCTATAGATGGTGAGAGCTATAGTTACCTTGTTAAAGCCCAAAATCTTTTTTATATACATTATTTCTTTTGGATGGTTGAATATTATATCAAATTTATACATGAATTTTCATTCTAATAAAATATTAACATGATATTGAATAAGAAGGTTGTAAAGTTTATATTATCTAAATCCTATGAGTCATCCTTTCAAGAGATGAAGGGGAGAATGAATTCAATGATAATCCAAATTTTTAATAATTCATGATGAAGCTATATAGTGTATTTTTTTGAATTGGGTGTTGGTATTGGTGATATTATGATGTTTTAATGAGTTATTCCTAGTGTACGAGTCACATTAGTTATGGAAACATGAAAGGAATTACCTGAAAGATGATATCAAGTTGGAATTTTTGGTTAATGTATTTAGTTTTTAGAGGAATTACCTAATATAATATCATTTTTTCTTATATACAAACCATGAAATCCCCAGATATATTTTCATGAAGTGTGATCGGAACCATAGTCAGAGAATGTGCGTTGAAAACCCACAATCCTTCAATTTTTATCTTGACTAAATTCATTGGAAATTAAATTGTATTATTGATTTTCTGAGCTAAAGGACTCACACAAAAGAACCTCAAGAGGCCAGTTCTTAATGGAGGATTATAGCATTATTTTCTATGATTCCCTTGATGTTTGAGGACTATTAAGAAAATTTATTCTTAAATCATTATCAGTGACATATTTCCTCAAGGAGAGAGTAAAGATGAGGAAGCAATTTGTTCCTAAGGTCCTAGTCCCACAAGATAGTATTTTAGATGGGGATACACCACCAAGATATATCATTGATGAGGATAAGTTCTTACTCCTCAATGGATCTATATAAGTTCCTATAGACATCTGAGGAGAATTTATTTGATATTCTAATTATTCTTATTGGGTGTTATTCCCTTGTATTATAAAGCTATTTTGTGACCAATATTTATAGTATTGGTGTTTAGGTATGATATTGAAAATCGTTGTTTTTTACATGGGGTACCACCTATCAATAGGTGAAGGTAGAGCACCAGATACTAGTAGGTACTTTATAATAATTTATCATTGTAGGGTGAAAATTTATTGATGTCACGATGTATTTTGTGAATTGGTTATTGAGATCCCCATGTGGAAATGATGTAGTATGGTTGATCTTTAATAGCCTCTTAATGGTCTCTCACTTATTACCTATGAGATAGACCTTGTCAACGGACATGCTTGGGAGAATGTATATCTTTGAGATTTTATGACTACATGAGGTGACCCATGCTATCACTTATGATATGGATTCTTATTTCATGTTGAGGTTCTAGTAGGTTTAATAGAAATATTTGGGTATGTATGAAATTTTGAGTACAACATTTCACCCCTAGATTGACAGTCAGTTTGAATGGAAGATATTTGTTTTAGAAGGAATTATTTGAGAATGAATCATTGAATTTAGAGGTTCTTGGGAGAAACATTTACATCTCACCATGTTAAATTATAATAATAGATTTTATAAAAACATATAAATTTCTCATTATAAATCCATATATGGTGGGCCCCTGTGATGGTTAGAGGTAGGTGAGGCAACACTATATGGTTCACATATAATATTTGTAGACTTTGGTGTATGTTCAACATATTTTTAAATGTATATATACAAATCAGTCAAATAAGAATTCATACACTGACCATCATCGTCAAACCTCATAGTTCAATGTGGGGAGTCCACTTTTCTAATGTGTTTCACATAGACTAGGGAAAAAATTATTTATACAATAGGTGAATATATCACCTCAATTCATTGGACCTTTTAATGTAATAGAGAGAGTCAGGCCGATAACATATTAGTTTCAATTATCATAGAGGTATCAGGATATACATGATTTCTTCCATGTTACACAACCACGTCGGTACGATTCAGAACCATATCATATCTTTTATGCTGAGGAGTTTGGGTTGGAGGTAAATGTTCTCTTTGAGGAGCATCCAATATGTATTTTGGACTAGAGTAAAATGACTCTCTATGGTAGGTTAGTTCCTCTAATATAGGTTGTATGGAAGAATGTTCCCATATAGTATGGGACATGGGAGTGAGAGGCCAACATATGTGATCAGTGGATAGATTTATTCTTATATGATGTTTTACTACCCTTTGAAGTGAAAATCAAGTATGTGTTTCTTTAAGGGTATGAATTTAAATAAAAAATATTTTACATGACGTATAGAAACTTTTATTTTCTATTTTAATCATCTATTTTATCCATATAAACGTTCCTAATCACTTAGGAAGGACTCAAGAGTGTCTAGGGAAGTTTTGGTGCCAAAATCTATGAATTTTAGATTCAACAGAAGAGTCTCAACAATATGTTGACTATAAACCTCAAAATATGCGACCATGTAGGGGTGCCACATAGTTTTTATAAACTATTCAAAGGTGTATTCAACCATATGGGGTTTAGATAGAGGGATAAAATTGTTTAGACATGGTTTTTAAACCATGCAGTATAGGCCATTAATGTTGTGCTCCCTGGAAAGTGGGTTGTGAATGGTTTTTATATAGTTTGGCCAAGCATTCTAGAAAATAATGGGACCTTTTATAAAGTGGAAAAATTACCTTCTCCCTTACTTATTTTAAGGCCTCACCTCTTTTCTCTTTTCTCTCACACACACATCAACCTGAAATCTTCTCCTTCATTCTCTCTCAAATCTAAATCAAGGTTTTAAATCCATTTTTTCCATCTTTACTCTAATTTGATATCTTTTTTTTCAAGTTGGTTAGCAACTAGTAATATCTTTATTCTATTACCTCAATTTTTCAGTAATCCTCCCATCAATGGAGTTATATTGGAGTTGGATTATATTAGCTATTTTTTAGTCATTTTTTTATTCTTTCATTTTCATCTGATCTCTATAAATACAACGGGAAATATTTGATGAGTATTCCTTTAAAGTATTAATTTAGGTGGTTGATACCTTTTCCCCATGTTTTTATAATTTATTAATCTATCAATATTGTGATGCATGAAAGAATATATGGGGATTTACACTAAATTAATTAACATTCTTAATTAATGTGTGGGAACCTTAAATGAGTTTGTCACATAGCTCTTAGACTTGGGAGGAGGTTTTCATCCTCAACTCCGGCTACCTATATGGTGTTTTCTTTCATCTTCTCAATGTATAACAATCCCTTTTGTTGTGTGAGTTTTCAATTTTTTATAAGGATCCTATTTATATAAAATTATATAATTAAATATACACATTCCTCCATTACATGACTATTAATTATTATTAATGTGATTAAATGATAATGAGAAATGAGATGGATTTCTATTGGCATGTTCCTATTTAATTTGATGATTATGATTTAGTATGGACACTAACATAGCCCTTGTCAATTTACTATTTTCACCTTCTTGATGTATGTTATCTCAATACGGTGACAACATATTAGGATGGTATGGAACCAATTTCATAACGGTCTAGAACTAACTTGGGGATCAAGGTGTGGATCTTGTGACCCCAAGGTAAGATTAAGTATGATATGGACCTGAATAGTTGACTGAGGTATCAAACATTTGACCCAATGATATTATTAATTACAATATATAACTAATGAGGACTATTGAGGTATGGAACATACGACTTTTGTGTACAATCACGTCTCTTGATATAGGTCACCCAAGTCATTTTCCTTGGGACATGGCCCATGTAAGTATATTACTCTATGCAGATGTATCATGTGTCTAGATGGTTGTTACCTTCTACTAACACTCCATATATATATATATATTGACGCTAATTTTTTATGGCCTAGTTTTATTAAATATTGTTCCCACTAACTATTATACCTATTATTTATTTTACATCTTTCTTGTTATACCAATTTAGGGTTATGGTTTATATAAACATGTTGGATTTGTTATATTCATTATTTGTGGTGGCATATTAAGTATATCCCACACCCTATTTTAGAATAATATTGGTTCCCTAAAGAAGTTCAATGATTTAGTTTAGGATATTGGAAGCATCGAGTTATTGATTTTTGATTGGTAGTAGCATGGGATCTGGGGATCATGAGAATGAGATATGTCACATGATTCTATATGGATATGTTCTATTATTGTTTTGTTTCTTTTGATATACATGTATGTATGAGTGCCTTCAACCATATTTTCATACCTCTTTATTATAAGATACGTGTAATTAAATCATTTTCATATATTATACTATTTATATTAATGGGTTATTTTTTATTATCATTAATATGTTTTAATTCTATGGTTCTAGTTTCCATTTATTATACTTCAAATACATATTTTTCCATTTATTATGCCATTGAGATACTCTAATTATGATGGTATAGTCTCCCCACTCTGCCACTATGGTCCCTTGAATGTATTTGGTAGCCTCTAACATATGGGGTGGAGTTCTTTAGGCCTTCTGACTAACTGTATTAGGGCACAACTTATTGGAATTTTTTTAGGACATTATAATGTGTGATGAGTAACCACAAGTGAGAATCTAAGGATTAACTCCTTTTCAAACTTATGTGAAACATAAATCCCAATAGCATGTTCTTAACATTTCCTCGTCTTAATGGGTTTGGGACTCTATTTTTTTATTTTCTTTCTCTAGTACCATTATGTGACCCTTGTTGGCAGAGTGTATAGGTTTATCATACCATCTATAAGTTTACTAAAAAGAATTAATTGTATTATTCAATAAAATGTTATCTTTTTTATTGTCTTTTATGGCCTTTGGTAGCATTTTTTGGAATCAACCTTGATTCGTAGCCACTTATCTATTAGAGAAGTAATAAATTGTACTATAAAATCTTAACCTTCTGCATATGACTCCATTGAACCAATATCAAATACCAAATCCAACTCTGCTAAGATAAAAGATAGGTTACTCAGAACTTTATCATTGTTATTCCTTCAAATTTTAAAAACACTATTTTCAACCTTCACAATCGTAGAACCTTTCTATTTCACCTTGAACATACCATTAATCTCAAACATGGTATTTCTTTCCTTCCAAACCTATTTTCCTTTATAATTTTATAGCACCACCAAGAACATTATCAATGGATTTATTCACTTTTTTATGTGATATAATCACCTCCTTTTCCCCACTTTTTTTATTCCCAGCAACTATATTTCAATCCAATGTGTTAAAAAGTGGTTCATGTATCCTTAGAACAATCTCAATATTTCATGGTATAATTATAAACATTTTATGTAAATTTATAGCATTCACTAACTTCATTTTCTAAATTCATAAACACCACATCTTGTTCCATTATCAATGAAATATTTTCCTCATCCAACATTAACTCACGATATATTACCTATTCATTAATAAGATTAATTTTGGCAACTTAAAAAAATTTATCCTTAACTAAAATGATATTATTTAGATCTCCTATATTTCAAGTAAATATCATATGAATCGTAACAATGTCTCAACAATTTGATTCATCATGATTTTACGAAATTGAATTATTCATTCAATGCTATATTTTATCTTTATTGATTTATATTTTAATCTATTAGTATCATTGGATATATCATTAATTGGAACTATTTTGGTGTTTCTTTATCATTGATCAGTTCTTATTTGAAACAGTCATCATATTCTTAAATTTAGGGATCTTCAACCTGATTGGATTTATCTAAAAATTCCATTGGAAATTTTTCCTAAGATTTATCTTTCTATTTATCATATTACTCATCAAACTATGTGTCCTAATGATTTGAGATAATGTTTTTCAGCTTCATTAAATTTTCCATTCCTTTTCCATTTAGGTTCTTCCTTTTATTATAACCACTATCTATACTGTTTCTTCTTCTTAATGAGCTTTAGGAATGATTGGAAATTTTATTATTATTTCTCCAAATATAAAATTATTAAAAAGGGTAAAATATTTCAATAATTAAAACCAATTCATTGGTCATTAATATTGATAAGTGTTACTCTCGGGTCCCATATCTAATAGAACAAAGTTTAGAATCTATCATCAAGGGTATCTATCACTCAAATCAAATGTATTACCCTCATAAATTAACAAATAAAAAAAAATTAACACCAATCCACACCATATATATAATAGTTAATATCACCCACTAAAAAACAGTAACTACATAATATTTATGAAATATAATAAAATATGAACCATGAATACTTTCTAGAGTCCACTATATCTGATCAAATAAAATCATCATCAATCTCCTCCAAATCATATTTTAGAAAAACTCAAGTAAACTATTTAGTTGTGAGAACATGGGATCACATAGTTGTATTATATCTCTATGTAATTGTATTTATGTGTCAAATATTTTATTGGAACAAACATGCATGAAATATATTAAGTGGGATATTCAGTTCAATAAAAATATTGATTAATCTACACGTCTATTATTAGGAATAATGATATGAATTCGAAAAAATAATTTTCATTTTCTTAATACTCTGATTCACCATCATGGGACTCATTTTTATAAATTTATTTCATATCATTAATAGATTTTAATGTTATTTTATTCTCTTATTTTCCATTTCTTCTTATACTTTTACCTCTTCAAATCAGATAAGTATTCCTACCCTAGTTAGTGATTTAAAATTCCACTAATCAATGTATTAGTCCTATACAGTATATGTATTTAAATAACATTTCTCAGTGAGGAATCTCATCAATATATTCACTACGGTAGACTCATCAAGAAGTTATCCATATCTTCGATTTGATCTCACAATTCTGTATACTTGAAAGATGTATTTATCCACTCTTTAATCTTCTCCAATTAAGATACCTTAAAATGAGCCTGGTGTGTTTTTCACAATGACACCTTCACTTTTTTTTCACCCTCATGGATATAATAAGGCTTCCTCTTCATTATATTTTTTTTACCAATGACTCTTGTGAACTTATTCTCTCTGAGGGATGAACGTAATACATTTTTTTCTCTCATATTAGCTTTTATATTCTCCTTTTCTAATAAATTTAAGGTTTTTAAAACATCAATAATAATTAAACTATTATATGTGATTTTAATAAAGTCTAAGATAAGTAAGAGAAGATATGTAACCATCCTACCTCTTTATATATTGAACATATAATCATTAAATAGGGTATCCCATTTTTTATTAATATGGATCATAGAATCTATTGATCTTCTTGATTAAATAAATCATTAAGGAAAAACAAAAAAGGATCCCAAAGAAACTACCTACATGTGATAACATTAAATACCATAAAAAAGATTTTTAAGATAAATGGAAGAACTAAAACATAATTTATTACTAATTGAAGGGCCTAGGTTATAGTACAACACCACTGATAGGGGTGAAATAGTTGTTACTAAAAAACTCTAAATGTGTGTTCTCATGCGAGTTAGTGAAGAAATGATCTCAATGATGATTTTGTGAAAATGAGAGAAATAATGGGAAATACCATAAATAGCCCAGGGGTGAATAAAATTTTATCATGTCTTATTGTAATGTGGATAAACCCTAATATAAATTTGTTCTGATCTCACTACCCAAGTTTCTATTTTTTAATAATAAGAAAAAGTAATGGATTAAGGAGATATCCATGAACATCTAATTTTAAAAAAATGAATAAATTTTTTGATCAATATATGATTCCCCCACATTAAGTGCCAATGGAATTTGGATATATTGTGTTCCATTGATCTACTCCATGAATCAAAGATAAGACCTCTTGGGAATACTCATGGATAGAATGGTACTATATCTAAAATCATTGTAAAAGTTTGTCATTATAAGGTTCAAGTGACACCCCATTCTATTTATAAAACAAAAAATCATTGTGGTTTCACCTCCTTTCCAATGGTGTGATAGCTAGATCCAGTAGATATAAATGTTGAATCATCAAGAATCTTTAGAATCGTCACTTCTTGGTGTATTACATCATAAAATGTGATTAATATCTCCAAACATCAACCCATATCAATGAAATACATGGAATGAATTTGTTATAATTCTTATGGAATTATAATTGAACCTCCTCATTCTAGAGATACACAAATATATCACATTATATCCACTAAATCATTAGTCGAACAACTACATCATGAGAGGCTACATTACAACACTTGACCATTGGATTCTTAAACAAGTGAAACACTTATTTTTATAGTCTAGGAAGCATTTCATTATAGGTTCCATTTAATCCCATAGGTGAACCCTTCATGATGAAATATAGTGATCCATGACGTAGATCCTCTTTACTATAATTCCTTTATGGTGAAACTATTCAATCAATCATATATGGTTCTTCAAAAAAATTGAAACACTTCTTTAGTAACAATCACAACATAGTGTAATATACATCATTCATTCCATGAGGTACTCTAAAAAAGATAAACTCAATTCCTTTTCATATCCACTCAATTGTAATGAGACACAAATTAATCAATGATTATGTTGAAAGAGAATACAATAAGTAGACACTTTAAATACCCATTAATGAAATTCCACAATATTACAGTCATGAAATTTCACTTATATAATTGTTATCTACACACAACCTTATAAGTTAAAATAATTTTTTTACAACATTAAATCTTGATATAATATCTATTTAATTTTAACCATGCATCACTTGAGGAAAACTCACTACTCCCTTTTTATTGGTGCACTACATGAGCAACTTCTCCATTCATCAATTGCCCCTAATAATAAATAACTCCTCGATATCTCTAATGGGACTTCATAAAATTATATATCCTTAAACAAATATTCAATATCATTATGTAAGAATATTTATTTTTAATATCATGTGAGTATATAATTAGTAATATTTCATTTTTTATTTCCTAAGAAACGTTTTTTGAAATAATTATTTTTTAAATAAAGCTACAACATAAATTTTAATAAAATAAAAAAGAAATGTATTGTAAAAATATTTGGGTTTATAATCAACCCTAATGAAATTGGTTCCTTGTAATTTTATTTTAATCTCACTAACACAAAAATGGTAAGGGTATGAATAAACAACACCTAACAATATATTTATGTTCTATAGAAAATAGATTCTAAATTGTTAGGGTGAGTTAATGAAATTCATCATTTGAATCATTATAAGAATTTTTTTATATATTTATTAATCTCAGACATTTAATCAATGTTTGACTATTTATTAGGTTACAAGAATCAAACTTGTGGATGAATTTCTAGAAGTATACCTTAATTTTATGGTGATATTTTTCCCAAAAAGAATTATATTTTAAATTTTCTGTTTTCTTGAGTTTAAGGAATTCATTTAGAAATTTGAACAAATGGAGTGTTAAAAATATATTTCCTTCCATTAAATTAGCTTAATTTAGACATCCAGTATTGGGTTTCAATAAATTACTACCATTGATTCACTTCTCATCCCAAAAATATAGAGGAATATGATGAATTTTTCAAGATTCATGTAAAAAAAATCTTTTATATCTAGTTGGTCCATTTTTTAACCATGAGAGATCCCAAAAAGGATAGTATTATTCAATGTATGATTGAAAAATAATGTGTTTCCTTTTCTCTTTTTATTTTAATGTTTAACGTGACTCAAGTTATATCCATAAACTATGATAGCAAGACAATCAAAGCTCTGATATTTTCCACATAAGATTCCATCCCATTTGCTTATTCATTGAAGATATTTTTTCATTTTCAGTCATATTAATATTAAACTTGATTCATCCAAGTTCTGTAAATCTATTAAAACTAAAATGAGTAGTGTATGTTATAATAATATATAATAAAATCATCGTAAACCATTATAAGAACTAGAAAAGTTAATTATAATATATCCTATCCTATGACACCATATGTTTTAAATACATCATCATTGCTTCATTCTCGGTTGATTTATTTTTTATAATATTACCTTTATTAATTCAATCCCTCCAAATAAATAAACCTCAAAATTTTTTAGAAACATACTTTTTAAATTATAAATAAAAAAATTATCTTACACTTGAAAACATAATATACTAAAAATACATTAAAACTATCCCCAAATAACCTTAATCACCTTTATAATTAATAAAATATATACCCTAGAGTTATATAATCTTTCAAAAATATGTTCACCAACCTATATATTAACCCCTGATAATATTTAAACATTTTAAATTATACTCATCCATATATCCTAACCTATAATGTTATCTAAACTCCACTCTAATAAAAAATATGATATTCATGTATTATATTGTGTGTGATATTACTGATACCTATTAGAGAATTCAATGGGATGATACACTTCTTGGCAGGGACCTCTACCACAATACACTCGGGAATCCCTTTCCTCATAATATGTGAAGACATGGTTTTTCCTTTAGAAATACGTGGATCATTTCTATCCTTCAATTCCTAAAACCACTAAAAAAGTGTTTAACATAAATTTTTAGCCTTTGAAATAATGTTCAAAATATTTTTCCAATTATTCTATTGGCCTCTAGACATGGTAACTATTATTAGGATAATTTGTTTGGCGAATTTCCATGTTGGTAAATGTTTATGTAGATATTTAAAATTAATTTAATAATTGAACATTTACTTGGGTTAGGTTAATATCTATATCTCTAAAAAATTATCCGAATTAAAATTTTAAAATAATTGATATTGTAGGGATGGGGTAATTTACTTTGGTGTACTGTAAGGGATGTTTAGGTTTCAGTCCGTTGGTCAGACATACTTTAATAGTTTAATGAAATTTCTAGATATTAATAACATATGATCATAAATATAAATTTAATTCTATCATTCTAATGGTTTTCTCTAATTATGACACGAAACCTATAGATATTTGAGAGTGGATATTTTTATTCCCCATGGATTCGACATCAGATTAGGGATCTCAAGAAAATCATTCATCAACAGTGATAAAACATTGAAATATTTGTTATTCTGAATTCATTGTAGAGATTAATTGTTATTATTTATTGGTTCTTCATTCATTTTTCATTTAAAATATCACCTCTATATAATTCAGATATTGATTGAGTTTGAGTTATAAATATTATCAAATACCCATTTTTTATGCATTCATTAAGTAATGATCGTGCGAAGAAGATTTTTGTGGCTAAATTACACATCCTTCACCAATTATACATCACAATAATTCTGATGAAAGAATAAGGTTTCATGAATCTAATTGAGAATTCATATAGGTGCACAATATAATAGGTGACTCATATTTTATGAACAATCACAATCCAACTCATTCCCTCTTTCTTACCAAATCATTTTTTCCTATAAACAAGAAAAAAACTATCGAACCTCATTATGGTAAATGATTCAATGGATTGAATGTGGAACAATATGTTTGAGAAAGTTACTATAAAGGTATGAAAATTAATTTAAAGGGAACTTAAATAATATATTACATTTATAATAGTTCGCGATAGAGGACCCTCAAGTGATAGTCTTGGTTATGGGTTCGAAGATGATAAATGGTGGAGAGATCTAGTGTATGTAGTGAAAGGTGTTTAATGGTAGAAGTATTGGTTTCGTGGGTATAAAGGATAAATGATAAATTAATTAGTAATTATACCTAGAAGTTGATGGATAATGAGAGAAAGGAGGAAGAAATTATGACTAGGGTTTTTATAATTAAATTTAGTAATCACCTGTATATGGTCATTATAACACACATCATTCCACATATAAATAGAGGATAAGGTTTCAAAAATTGAGTTTAATATTAAATTATTTTTTTCATTAAAATGTTCTATTTTAGGAAAAATAGGAATGTTTTGGTCAGTAGTAAATTACACATCATCATACCGAACTATATCACATGGAATGTAGCTAGTATAAGCACACCATGTTGAGTCTAAAACATAAATTAGGTCAATCACACTTGACTAGGATATTTATAAGGTTATATAATATATTTCACATAGCGGATACTAGGTGTAGGTAAAGATTGTAACACCCCAAGATTTTATGAAAAATATTCTTTTTAATTTCATTAATGTCTTGTGTTGTACACTACACCAAAAGGAGCTTGCACAACACGCATCATTGACTTGCCTTGCATTACACGCAATTGCGACCTTCCTCGATAGCGTGTGTAATACGCAATAACGAGTTTCACTAAACAACAATATCCTATTAAAATATTATTAAAACTAGTTGTTATGAATAGTAATAACCACTTTTTTAAATTTTGTAAATTTTATTTTTCAAAAAGGACTTCATTTTTGGATTCAGAATATCGAACTTAGCTTAGGGTGAAATTTTGGTACTTTTTGGATAACATTCATTTTCTGATGAATAGAGAAAATTACTAAATTTTAATTAAAAACAACATTTTTAATAGAAATAATTAATAGTGATAAATTATTAATTTGAGTGGTTTTAAAGTATATATAGAATATATTTTTACAATTTAATACAATTTTTGTCATTGGATGTAATTTCACATTTAAACCAGACATAAACAAGTGTCAATCTTTTGATAGTTATTATCTTTTAAGAACACGCTATTTGTTTTGACGACGGGATTTAATTTTTAAATTATTTAATGCAACTGATATGTTTTGAATTTGGTAAAATAAACGTCATTTTTTATTTCATAATATCAAATATATCTTAGGCCTGATTTTTGGTATTTTTTGGGAAACTTTCAATTTTTGATGAATAGTGAAACCACTAAGTGGTACTTAAAAAAAATGAATTTTTCATAAAACATAATTTTACCGCTTTTGGGAGTGGAATTTCAAAAATCCGAGACACACAGTTGATGTCATTAAGTAAAATGTGGTTCAATGAGATGAAAATAATTTTTGGTGAATAGTAACTTTTTACTTTTTTTACCACGGTTAAAAGTAAATAGGGTAATTAAGGGTAAAAGTGTTATTATTGTTACCCTAACACATGTCCTAATTCTATGGGATAAGTGTAATTCGACCAAAAACAACATTAGGAATAATATATGACCATTTAGGCCCACTTGGATTAGATTGGGACATTTATTATTAATTTATTTTAAGAAGGGTTAAAATAGTTAAAATCAATGTTTAATAAGTAAATCATTTGTAATATAGGGTTATACATAAGATAAATTCGACTATAAATATTCATTAAAAATATAACAATATTTACTACATAATGATATTTTATTTTTAATTTTTAGGCCTTAAATAATTTAATTTATTTATGACAAAATAATGATGCAGTAATTATCTTATTAATGAAATATTGACATAATTAATGTTATAAATACCCAAATAAATGTAATTTGAGACTTTTTATGAATTACACTAATTTTATAGGTTAATATGACATGTTAGTATTGATTTAATTAACGTTTTTAGAACTAATAATTCTGTTATGATTTTCAAAAAAATCAATTACCAAATAGTGTCAAAATTGACAAAAAATAGTTTTTAAAACAAATATTATATTAGTAATTGTTAATTTATTCCTAAAAATCTAAGGTTCGACCAAATGACTTAGATAAGGTTATATATATTAATAGTAAACAACATGGGGTTCTTTTGGCTTGTTATAGTAAGTTTATTAACCTTATAGTGTAAGAACACAAGAAGACATGGTAAAAGTAAAATTATTTAACTTAATGTTAAATCTAAATGATAAGGTTAAAATAGGAACCTAAACTTTTCTAAATTCTATTGGATGAGATTATTTAGAACCCTACCCACCTTAGATTCTAAATAAATCGATTTGGAGCTATTTAAAATAGAATATGACTTTATAATAAAATAATATTTTTAGTTTTCCAGAGGAGCCCCTCTCCTCCCGTATAAAAGGGAACCTCATCCCTCTCTTCCTCACACCACTTTGAGCCTTCAAGCTCGGTCAACCCCTACCAAATTCTCTTCTCCACTTCCCTAGAAACATCCTAGAGGTTCTTTTCTTCTTCAAAGACCAATTTTAGTGCCCTAAAAGGAGATCTCAAAGAGACGTTTCAAAGAAGAGGTAATGTCCGTTACGGATTCTTTCAACTTTATTTATTCTTCCACTTCTTCTTCTTAGGTTGTTTCATTATGGAGTAATAACATCAGTATCACTCATATACTGATATGTTATTATAATTAAGAAACAACCCTATTTCACCATCTATCCGTCCTATGGAAAACGAAATCACCGCGCGTGCGTACGTATGGAATACCATCTCCACGCCGTGGTGTAATCTATTTTCCACCACCACCTTACTTGGATGGGTATAATGGTGTAAATAATAACTATATATGATTATTGTAAAGTGATATTGATTCTGTAATAGTATACATACACTCCAATAAAATTCCACGATCATGGGAACGATATCATCACTCGTGCATACGTACGGAATACCGTCTCCACGACGCGATGAGATTCATTCTCAATGATTAACCATTCATAAATGATTATAAAGTATATATAATAAGTAATCATGAAATATATGATATAATATTGATACTGGATTTATGTATATATATATATGTATGTCATCCAATTAATTCCATTCAATTCAATGAGGAAACGAAAACAACGTTCATGCGTACGTACGGCCTACCGTCTCCATGAACGGTGTATTTCTTCCAATTTATCGATCTATTATATATATGTATATTCTTAATATATATTATATATAAATCATGTTTTATATTCTAGAATTAAGTAATCATGATCTAAGTAATCATATGAATAATTACAAGTCAAAACACGGACGACAAATGAAACAATTTTACCCAAAACGCTCTTTAACAAGGAATTTACAAAAGAACGGGTAATATAAAGTCATAACTGAACCATATATGATATCATAACAATGAATATGAATATGTAATAATTCAATGACATTATTTAAATTATTATACAGGAGGTTCGGATACGTACTAAGCATATCGAACCTAACGTAAGGGAAAATATCGCAATCTCATTTTATCCGAGATTGTTTATACTTTGTTATTTACTGGGGTGTATTTTATCATTCACATCCATGTTTCCTCAATATGTAATATTTTTCCATCCACCTACAATTGTTTAAATCCAAATTTTCCCTTTGGTGAGTTTTTAGTAAAAGATATGAAAAGGAATCTTTTGTCGTTTTTCGTATGAGGTACTTTTTGACTTTTCCGACAAAAGTACGAGAAGAATGATTTTTTAACTTATACGGCATGAATGGGTTTTTAAAAAATTATTTCCAAGAAGCTTCCTTTACAAGTTTTCAAGTTTATTTTTAATCAACTTCTTTTAGTTTAAAATTGTATGACATGTTAAATAAAGGTAAATGTTTTTGAAGTAGAAAGGATATTTTTCTCAAGAATGGAGTTCAAGTGCTTTATCAAAATTATTTTCCTTCTAAGATAATATAGGGTTTTGTTTCTATCCCTATTATTACATTGATTTGATTATGTTGTGATGGAATTATTTTTATGAATTCCTTTATCTTATATGAATTGTTTTATGATGTCTTGTTGTTTAAGAATCCCATTTTTATTACATGGGTTATGCAATGATGTATTATTTATGATTTTGTGGCACAATAAGAATGGTATAATTATGAGATGGGTGGGACCTATATCTCCCTCCAATGCATTGGGTAAAGATTTTATATCTCATGAGATAGACATGGCTGGAATGGTAGGTTATACCGGTTCAGTGAAACAGGACTGAAACGAGGAGTGAACTCGGTTCAGAAATGGACTTTGTCCACTGAGATAGTCTTGGAAATGAGTCCTGACTAATAGGAAATGATTCTCTATGATTATGTGTGTATGCTAAAAAGTTTCATATTTTATGTTATGATTATTGGGATTACATTTCACTACTATGATTTATCCCATGTTATGATATTATGATATCTTTTGCAGGTTAAGATTTCAAAAATGATATGTTCTTATGAATATTATGTGATTGATATTTCTTTTGTTTACCCTTACTGAGATTTTGATCCCACCCTTTTATGTTTTCTTTTCCCCAGGATATAAAAAAGGTTTTAGGTAAAAAAGTAAGATCATTATGTGAGATGTTGAAGATCTTTCACCACGATTAGAAGATTATATTCCGAGTTTCCAAAGACACTAAACTATTACGGTCCTTGTGTGTGTGTTTTTGTTATGTACTAAGTATTCCGCAAAAGTAATATAATGTCCATGTACGTCAAGCTTTGGGTCCCTACAGTTGGTATCAAATGAAAGGTTTAGTCAACCTTTGGAAACTAGGATGCGGGAACTTTAGTGAGATCCCAAGAGATATTTCTAAGGTATGTCTAGGGATGTCCCTAAGGTGTAGTATAAGTATAGGTTATAGTACTAGAATTATGGTAACCCAAGATTTTAGATATTGAAGTTACTCCCCCTTTATTATATTGTTTTCCCTAGCATGATTTTTCCCTCTCACACTATTCTTTTTGGGTTTTAGACGATGGCTGGAACCCGAAGGAAACGTGTTGATCAATGTAATGGAAAATGCAATGATTTTCCTCCTGAACAAACAAATGTTAGAGAGATGGAGTGAAAAATCTTATTTCTATACTTACACAAGCTATGAATCATTCTGTACTTCCAAACAAGCAGAGAGGGGAACAATATTCTATTGAGACCTTCATGAGGCAACGTCCACCTTCTTTCAGTGGGTCTTCTGATCCACTTGTTGCTAAACAATGGATCAGTACTACTGAAAAGATATTTTCAGTTCTTCAATGTTCTGAACATGAGAAAGTCATCTTAGCATTGTATCATTTGGAAGGTGATACTGATCAAGGGTGGAATCTTATCAAGAATACGAGGCCAAGAGATGAAAATGAGTCCATGGAATGGGAGGAGTTCAAGAACTTATTTTTCAATAAGTACTTCCCTCATATTCTTCAAACAAAGATGGAGAAAAAGTTTCTTGAACTAAAAAAAAGGATGATGAATCTGTTGGTATATTCGAATCGAATTTTACAAGGCTTGAAAGGTATGCATCTGGATTTATCATCCAACCTGAAAGTAATGTTGATCAATTCTTCAGTGGCTTAAAACCAAATCTTCAAAGGGAATTAGCTATAAGAGACTTCAGTAGCTATGAAGAAATTGTGCGTTGTGCTATCAAGGTAGAAATGGTAGTTGGTGTTACTTATCCATCTCATAGTATTGACAAGAAACGAAAGATGGAGTTCAAGGAGAAATATCAGAATAATGGTGAAAAGAAGATGAATGTTTCCTTATGCTCAAAGTTTGGAAAGAATGATAGTGGAGATTGTTTTAAAGGGACAAGTAAATGTTTCAACTGTGGAAAGGAAGGTCATCGGGCATTTTAATGTCGCAATGATGGGAAGAATATGTCTAATGATACAAACAAAGGAAGGGATACACAGAATGAACCTACTACACTTAAATGCTTCAAGTGCAAGGAAATGGTTCATTATGCTAATAAATGCCTTAATCCAAGGGTTAGTGATGATCGGCATGAGCAACCACTTAAGTCAATGGACAAAGGAAAGTCACATGCGATCACCATTGGCGATGTTGAATATGACAACGATGTGGTGGAATGATTAAGTGTTTATGTAATGGGATTCCAAAATAATGTTGTATATATAGTATCGTGGAATATTGGAATATTTATGTATTGGTCTATTGTGGTTTTCAATAATTTTATAGTACCGGTAACCATGGAAAGTGATTGAGATATTTTTCAAAAAAATATGATATGCGTATAATGAAGGGAAAATGAGAAAATGAAATATTTGACAGTATTCATGAGCTCATGATTGATATAAGGACTAAGTGATATCATGGTTTGAGTATATAGAATTTTGAGGATTTTGGTATGTGGAAAGTGTTAACTTTTAACTGCATTCATGTTTTCACTAAGGGTTAATGGGTATTGAAGAGAATACATGATTAAGGCCTTTTAATGTTTGGAATGTGACCAACAAGACATATCTTATGATATATGGGGATTAACGATGGTATTAAATCTCTGGTAATCGTTTTCACTATATTATGAGAGTGGACTACATTATTATGGATACGCCTAAAGATTGGAATGGATTATGTTGGACATAAGTTAGTATTGTTTAAGGATAGAAGCTTTTTCGATATTATTGATGGGATGTTATAGTAATATAGTTTTAGAAAAAGGACAATCTGCAGGATGGGCGACAGCCCATCGCGTCGGACAAGGATGTGGGAATCGAACCCACAACCGAAGTGCGACTGGCCTTTATCGCCTACCACTGGCCCACAGGAAGTCCCTGGTTAGTAGAAACTAGTTTTATTTTATTAAGAGGTATGATATATGATGTATAAGTTCATTTTTGGAACCATATACGATTAATCCTACCATAAGATGGACTTATAACTTTTGCTAACCTTTTGTTTGAAAGATATGGAATAACCCATCATTCTATCACATGATCTGCTAACACATCACGAATAACAAATTCAACTTCATTTATTTAAGTGATGATGTGGAAATTGTTCAATTCACGAACAACAACAAGATTGTACCAAAATCAAGCAAGTATTTCTTCTAAATCAAAATTTACAACTTTAGGGAAATGATATTGAAAACCAAAAATGTTTTCATAGTGCTCTTATATCCGATGAATCAAATGGTACCTTAGATAATCACAAATTTATGGCTTTGTGATTGATGGCTTTTTCATAGCCATGTTACCTACCACTATCCATCAGAACATGATGGTTAGATTTTTCTTCCGTATCTATATTTTCACCAATGTTCTCCTACGTGGAAACCCAGTGATGAGTTAATTTGGGTAACCGTTAAATTTCATACTTTAGTTTTTTAAGCCAAGTTTTGGTATACCTTTTTATGATGTGGGTTTATATTAAATAAACTTTCGAGTAGTAAACCATTTATAATCCCAACGAATTTCGAGGGCGAAATTCATTTTAAGGGGGGTAGAATGTAACACCCCGAGATTTTATGAAAAATATTCTTTTTAATTTCATTAATGTCTTGTGTTGTACGCTACACCAAAAGGAGCTTGCACAACACGCATCCTTGAATTGCCTTACATTACACGCAATCGCGACCGTCCTCGATAGCGTGTGTAGTACGCAATAACAAGTTTCACTAAACAACAATATGCTATTAAAATATTATTAAAACTAGCAGTTTTGAATAGTAATAACCACTTTTTGAAATTTTGTAAATTTCATTTTTCAAAATGGACTTCATTTTTGGATTTGGAATATCGAAATTATCTTAGGGTGAAATTTTGGTACATTTCGGATAACTTTCATTTTATGATGAATAGTGAAAATTACTAAATTTTAATTAAAAACAACATTTTTAATCAAAATAATTAGTAGTGATAAATTATTAATTTGAGTGGTTTTGAAGTATATTTAGAATATATTTTTACAATTTAATACAATTTTGGTCATTGGATGTAATTTCACATTTAAACCAGACATAAAAAAGTGTCAATCTTTTGATAGTTATTATCTCTTAAGAACACGCTATTTGTTTTGACGACGGAAATTAATATTTAAATTAATTTATGAAACTGATATGTTTTGAATTTGGAAATATAGACATCATTTTTTTGTTCATAATATCAAATATAGCTTAGGCCTAATTTTTGTTATTTTTCTGGAAACTTTCAATTTTTGATGAATAGTGAAACCACTAAGTGGTAGTTTAAAAAAATGATTTTTTCATAAAACATAATTTTACCGTTTCTATGAGTGGAATTTCAAAAATCCGAGAGACACGGTTGATGTCAGTATGTAAAATGTGGTTCAATAGGATAAAAACAATTTTTGGTGAATAGTAACTTTTTACTTTTTTTTTCCACGGTTAAAAGTAAATAGGGTAATTAAGGGTAAAAGTGTTATTATTATTACCCTAACACATGTCCTAATTCTATTTTATAAGTGTAATTCGACCAAAAACAACCTTAGTAATAAAATATGACCATTTAGGCCTACCTGGATTAGATTGGGACATTTATTATTAATTTATTTTACGAAGTGTTAAAATAGTTAAAATCAATGTTTAATAAGTAAATCATTTGTAATATAGGGTTATACAAAAGATAAATTCGACTATAAATATTCATTAGAAAGATAAAACGATTTCCCACATAATGATATTTTATTTGTAATTTTTAGACATTATATAATTTAATTTATTTATGACACAAAAGTGATGCATTAATTATCTTATTAATGAAATATTGACATAATTAATGTTATAAATACACAAATAAATGTAATTTGAGACTTTTTATTAATTCCACTACTTTTATAGGTTAATATGACATGTTATTATTGATTTGATTAACTTTTTTAGAACTAATAATTCTGTTATAATTTTCACAAAAAATCAATTACCAAATAGTATCAAATTTGACATAAAATAGTTTTTAAAACAAATATTATATTAGTAATTGTTATTTTATTCCTAAAAATCTAAGGTTCGACCAAATGACTTAGATAAGGTTATATATATTAATAATAAACAACTTGGTGTTCGTTTGGCTTGTTATAGTAAGTTTATTAACCTTATAGTGTATGAACACAAGAAGACACGGTAAAAGTAAAATTATTTACCTTAATGTTAAATCTAAATGATAAGGATAAAATAGGAACCTAAACTTTTCTAAATTATATTGGATGAAAGGAGTTCGACCCATACCCACCTTAGCTTAAAAATAAATCAATTTGTAGCTATTTGAAACCGAATATGACTTTATAATAAAATAATATTTTTAGTTTTTCAAAGGAGCCCCTCTCCTCCCTTATAAAAGGGAACCTCCTCCCTCTTTTCCTCACACCAATTTGAGCCTTCAAACTCAGCCAAACCCTGAACAATTCTCTTCTCCACTTCCCTAGCAACATCCGAGAATTTCTGGTCTTCTTCAAAGACCAATTTTAGTACCCTAAAAGGAGATCTCAAAGAGACGCTTCAAAGAAGAGGTAATGTCCGTTACCGATTCTTTAAACTTTATTTCTTCTTCCACTTCTTCTTCTTAGGTTGTTTCATTACGGATTAATAAAATCAGTATCACTAATATACTGATATGTTATTATAAGTATGAAACAAACCTATTTAACCATCTATCCATCCTACGGAAAACGAAATCACTGTGCGTGCGTACGTACGGAATACCGTCTCCACGCCGTGGTGTAATCTATTTTCCACCACCACCTTACTTGGATGGGTATAATGGTGTAAATAATAACTATATATTATTATTGTAAAGTGATATTGATTCTATGATATTATACATACACTGCAATAAAATTCCACGATCATGGGAAAGATATCATCGCTCGTGCGTACGTACGGAATACCGTCTCCACGACGCGATGAGATTCATTCTCAATGATTAACCATTCATAAATGATTATAAAGTATATATAATAAGTAATCATGAAATATATGACATAATAATGATACTGGATTTATGTATATATATATGTATGTCATCCAATTAATTCCATTCAATTCAATGAGGAAATGAAAACAACGTTCATGCGTACGTACGACCTACCGTCTCCATGAATGGTGTATTTCTTCCCATTTATCAATCTATTATATAAATGTATATTCTGAATATATATTATATATAAATCATGTTTTATATTCTGGAATTAAGTAATCATGATCTAAGTAATCATATGAATAATTACAAGTCAAAACATGGACGACAAATGAATCGATTTTACCCAAAACGCTCTTTAAAATGGAATTTACAAAAGAACGGGTAATATAAAGTCATAAGTGAACCATATATGATATCATAACAATGAATATGATTCTGTAATAAGTCAATGACATTATCTAAATTATTATACAGGAGGTTCGGATACGTACGAAGCATATCAGACCTAAGGTAAGAGAAAAGATCACAATCTCATTTTATCCGAGATTGTTTATACTTTGGTATTTAATGGGGTGTATTTTATCATCCACATCCATGTTTCCTCAATATCTAATATTGTTCCATCCACATACAATTGTTTAAATCCAATTTTACACTTCGGTGTGTTTTTAGTAAAAGATATGAAAGGAATCTTTTGTCATTTTTCATACGAGGTACTTTTTGACTTTTCCGACAAAAGTACGAGAAGAATGTTTTTTTAACTTATACAGCATGAATGTATTTTTAAAACATTATTTCCAAGAAGCTTCCTTTAGAAGTTTTCAATTTTATTTTTAATCAACTTCTTTTAGTTTAAAATTGTATGACATGTTAAATAAAGGAAAATGTTTTTGAAGTAGAAAGGATATTTTCCTCAAGAATGGAGTTCAAGTGCTTTATCAAAATTATTTTCCATCTAAGATAATATAGGGTTCTGTTTCTATCCCTATTACTACATTGATTTGATTATTTTGTGATGGAATTATTTTTATGAATTCCATTATCTTATATGAATTGTTTTATGATTTCATGTTGTTTAAGAATCTCATTTTTACTACATGGGTTATGAAATGATGTATGATTTATGATTTTGTGGAACACATAAGAATGGTATCATTATGAGATGGGTGGGAACTATATCTGCCTCCAATTAATTGGGTATAGATTTTATATCTCATGAGATAGACATGGATGGAACAACAGGTTATACCGATTCAATGAAACAGGGCTGAAACGAGGAGTGAACTTGGTTCAGAAATGGACTTTGTCCACTAAGATAGTCTTGGCAATGAGTCTTGACTAATAAGAAATGATTATCTATGATTATGTGTGTATGCCACAAAGTTTCATGTTTTATTTTATGATTATTGGGATTACATTTCACTACTATTATTTATCCCATGTTATGATATTATGATCTCTTTTGTAGGTTAAGATTTCCAAAATGTTATGTTCTTATGAATATGATGTGATTGATATTTCTTTTGTTTACCATTACTGAGAATTTGAGCTCACCCTTTTATGTTTTCTTTTCCCCAGGATATAAAGAAAGGTTTTAGGTAAAAAAAGGAAGATCTTTATGGGAGATGTTGAAGAAATTTCACCACGATTAGAAGATTATATTCCGAGTTTCCAAAGACACTAAACTATTACGGTCCTTGTGTGTGTGTTTTTGTTATGTACTAAGTATTTCGCAAAAGTAATGTAATGTCCATGTACATCAATATTTGGGTCTCTATAAAGATGATGTTACTTGGGTCCTAGCAATACACAATTACTAATCCTCATGCCTCACAGATCATGTTTGAGTAAAGGACATGTCAAATATTGAAACATTACACGATAGAATGATTAGAATATATATCAAGTTAGACCAGTGTGATGCACACACCATTTTTGTTGGAAGAACATGTTTTATTCATCCATCCTCTATTACATTGTTATATATTATTTAATTAGAATTGTAATTGGTATAAAGAATTATCCATTCTATCCATTTTTCTACAAAGAACATTATAGTTGGGTTACATTTTGTATTACAAGTCATTTGGAAAGAAAATCACATATCATATATTTTAAAATATAATAAAAATATGTGGGTGAGTCATTTTCAAAAGTAAATTACCCATCAAATGATGATAAATATATAATTTATTTTTTAATAGTTTTTGGAAAAGATAATGTATATGTTAAAAGTGAGGTTTCTTATAGATGTTTTAAAAGCAAGTCCACAAAATTTCATTCTACAGATGGAGGGTCCATCAGAAATAAAAAATCTATAGATGAATGATTTACTTTGTAAATGTGAAAATGAGAATGATCGGATTATATAACTAGATAATATGAGGATATTGTATCACTAGAATTAATATATAGATGTGAATTTAGTGTAACAGATATATGAATGAGGAATTCATATTGTGCATTCTATATAGAAGACAATGCATGCATATTTTGAATTACATAATTTTACTCAAGAGAAATACAATGTGATAAACATTTAATAAGAATTCTATACAATATGAACATGTAATTAATGTTCAAAGGGAGATTATAAGGATCCCATTGAATTTTGACAGAATATTCTGGGGATATTGAAGACACAGTTTGAGATATTAATGATTTTATTTTATAATAAAATATTTATACTAATTATAAGTTACATAGTTTCATTCTAGTGTATTAAATAAGATATTACTAGAAAATGAGGTTACATTAAGTAGAAAAATGCATGGAGTCCCTTAACATTGATCCTGAGGTAATCCTAGGTAAAACATCACCTTAAGAGGTGAGTTGATTTCAATGTGTTTAGTAAAGGGAAAAGTGCAGTGTTTACAAGGATACAACTATTGATGCAATATCACCAAGAGATATTCTAACAGTTATAATTCAAATGGACACAAATAGATGAATCCATATACTGAGTTTAAAATACCAAAAAAATGAAGTGTTCAGATGTTTGATCAAAAGATGATGAATTTAAACGTGATAAGAACGTTAAAATATGATAATGAAAAGTAACTGATGTTCTAATAACTATTGAACTTATGAAGGTGAGAAAAAATCGTTATGTTTATTGGAAGAAAAGGTTCATGGTGAAGATCCAATAAAATTATAGTGCAACATATGGATACTACTAAGAAAAATAATCATTATAGGATGTTTGAGTTGTAGAAAAACTAGAAGTTATAGGTTGAATCCAATAAGAGAACATTCAATTGAATATTTCTCATGATCATAAAACATATAATAATTCATATTAAATATGATGATGTTGAGTTATTATTTCAATATTCTAATATTAATGAAATAATTTTCATGATTCAAGTTGAGTTTCTATGAAAATTTGAACAATGTTTACATTGGGTTTATGAAGATACTTATTATATTAAAATTGTGATATATTTATGATAGATTAAAATTGTAAAATTCAAGAGTAGAGAATGTTTTAATTTCAAACCGAACCCAGAAATTCCCCACATTTTTCAAGGATCCATGGATTTATAAAGGGCGATAAACAATCATGGAAGAAATATAGTTTATTGAAATGTATTTATAGAGTTGATGATTTTTTTTGTGAAGCACAAATGGAATTGGCATTTTAAAAAAGAAATGATTAGGGTGAAGAGTTCATAAGAATGTAACTTTGTTTGGTTTTATTTAGCGAGTCCTCTAGATTCAAAAGACTGAAAGGAGGTGATCCAAACTAATGTGAAGATAAAGCCTATATATATTTTGGAAGTCATACTTATATGAAGTGAGAGATATGGATGAATAATATATTAAAACCAAGCATTTTTTAACATGTATGGTAAATATATAGGATGTTCATGAAGTGGTTGTGGATTAATTCTTTAATAATTATGAGGAGAATAATTTATGATTGTCAATTATATTATAAATAATGATATATATTTTTCATGGATTTAGAATGATAGTTTTTAGAGATTTCTCAACCACATGTGTAATATTATTGTTTCAATGTTTAGTTTGAATCTTATTTCATTATTTATGGATAATTAATTTCCCTATTATAAAAATTATAATTAAATTAAGAATCATTTACTCATACATCTTTTGTTCAGTGTGGAGCATGTTTCTAAAAATGGGGAAGAACCTAATAAAATCATTATGCATTCATACATTTACATTATATTAATTATGTAATGGTGTAAGTTTTTATGTTTTATTTAACATATCTATACATCCTAAATTATGAAATAGGTTTAATAAATTTAATGAAATCAAAAGTTTATGTTGAAATTGATCAATAAAATTTGGTTTCCATGATTCTCCCCCTCCCACTCCCCTCAGGGTGACTGGATGATCTTATAGGACTAAAAAGTGGTATTACGCTATATTTTCTGGCTATTTTTATAATAATTTATTATATCATTGTTTTAAATAATAAACATTAATCTTATATTTCTATAATATATCGATATTCATATTGTTGGAGAAAATAAATTTGTGCCTCATATAAAGAAATGAGAAGATATTTTAGGAATAGAAAACATGGAGGTTTCATAAAATATAAGAAAAATGAGAAGAATAATTAAGCTCAAAATAAATGAAATTTATTCTCTATGAAAAATATAAAAGGCTGATCTCACATAAACTTAAGGTAATCAGTTTATAAGTTATGAAGATAAATCTTGCAGAATTAATACTTTTGAATATGTGAGTACAAGCTGTGATGTGTTTGAGTCAGATGAATTCAATGATTATATCTATACTGAAGTGACATAATACTTAAATAATGACCCAATTGAAGATATCTCTGATATATTTTCATCCATTAAGGTATTATATAAAAAATAACCACTCGTAGGATCTAATCTTGATGAGATAAAATATGAATTGGCTAAGAAGATCAAAAAATAAAAAATCCTTATAGAAAATTTACAAAAAAAAGAAAAGTATTTCAATTTATAAAATGATAGCTTTTTACTAGTATTAAATTAATTCTAAATAATTCCCCAATGAGAATAATGTATATTTGAAATTTAGGTTATCATTTTTCAATTAATTAAAAAATTAAATATTTTTTGAGATCTCTTATTTTGGATGTTAAATTCATATGAATAATAGAGCTTATAAAAACAATGTTTAATGGTATTAAAATTCATAATAAAAAGATCCAGAAGGAATATATGTAATAAAAAATAAAAACACATTTGAGACTAGGGATCAAAAACTGATACTCTATTAAGATAAGTTGAGTATTAGGGAATAAGAATTGTATAAGAGTTTGTGAGAAACTATTTTTTTAATGGAGTTTTTAGGCAAAACGTCCATGTACACAAGGATACTCATGATGTAATTATTTTTGATATTAATAAGGAACTATAGATCAAGGAATAACTATTAAAGAAAACATATCATTCCTTGAATTAGATAATTAATATTCATGATTACAACATGTATAAGTTTTATGTTGAATATGAAGATAATTTTAGGTTTTTTAAATATCATAAGAAAATTTTTAATTTAATTTACCTTGACATAGAATTAAAATTGGGAAACAAAAAATATAATAAATTTAAAACATCAAATGAAAACGAGAAAGTAATCAATAGATAAATTTATAAATAAATTCATACTTCACATGAGAATATTAAACTGAATGGAAATAAGAATGTGATATCAACAAAACTTCCATCTTCTAATAAGTCAAACAAATGATGTGATGTATTTTTGTAACCTATTTTCTATTATTTATATATTTCTAGACATAATTACAAAAGAATAATGTTGAATAAAAGGTAAAAACCCTCCAGTTCCTTAAAGGTGTAATATTAGAAGAAGGAACTAAAGTGTTCCCCATAAGGTGTATGGATAGAATAAGTTTCAAATGTTCAATCCAGTAGTCAAAATTCAAAAGAGCTAGAAACTGCAAGTATAATCAGCTATTTTTGGTGATTTGGATTGTTTATACACATGTATATTTATTTCATTCATAATATTCCAAGATATGAGAAGAAAATAATGGATATTCTATGGATAATATAATAGAGGATGTGATAAATTTTTATGTGTAATATTATTATACATTAAAGAAAATAATATGATAAATAATATATTTTATTATATTGAAAATTTAAATGGATATTAAGAAATTTGTGTTTATTATGATATTGAGTTCTGGTTTACCACTTCGAAAAACAACTCTACTATAAATAACATAAAAAGACAGTAATATCTAAATAAAAATTAAACAAAGATGAATTATGAGTCTAGTTTGTGAAGTAAAAAATTATGTTTTAAAGAAGGATTCAACTAAGAAGAATATACTATAATATTTAATGAATATGAAAAATCGATACATATGTAGTCAAAAAGTCTATTTGTTAAACAGTTTTAAACTCTTCATGAATGTTCAACTAAACTAAAGTAAGATTTTCCAAAAAATTTGAATTGATCTAAGAAAGACACATGTATATTGTAAGGGTGGAAGACATTTCTTATGATGAAGTTTAGGTGCTATAATGTTTCCATATAAGGATAACATACTAAAGGACAAGAGGCTATGTTGAAGGTTAAAGGAGGCTAAGAACAACCCAAAAAATTACATGGAATTTTTACCTAGGAAGAATATACTAATAAATAAATAGAAGAATGTCTCAAAATATAGAATAGTTTTCTGAAATAAAAATAGCTACAAAATAGGAAGGATACAAATATTATAATGTTCTTCCTTCTAGTAAGTATAGAACAATTGGATGAATAAAAAATGATTAGTGAAAAATAAAATAAAGAAGAATGTGTTTTGAAAGCATATATAAATTAAAAAAACCCCAGACAAAGGGAAAAAATGAAAATAATTAGAAGTACATGATACCGAATAACATTGAATTGTGTAATGTTAAGGTTTAATTCATGAGTAAAAAAATTAAATTGAGTTTAGGAAAGAATTTGGGTAGACAAGTATTTCTCATCCATATTTCTCTAACTACTAAACAAAATGAGATCCATCGTATTCCCACATGACACATATTTTTTTTTGAAAATGGAACTATAAGGTGATATAATTTAGAGGGATCCCATAAATTAAGTGTAATAGAATTTACCGCTTTAGGGTTAGTGAAGCCGAAGCTGGTTTTTAAGAGACTTTAAAAATTTTAGGTAAAAAAATAATATTCACAAAATGAAATTATAAGTAGTTGGATTTTAAGGTTTTAGTACTATGAAAATTGATTTACCTAGACGATGAAACTATGTATAATGATAATAAAGTTATAGATATAAAAAATCCATATAATTGACATTGTTTTAATCATTGGTA
The DNA here is from genome assembly GCA_963277665.1 of Viscum album. Classification (NCBI taxonomy): domain Eukaryota; kingdom Viridiplantae; phylum Streptophyta; class Magnoliopsida; order Santalales; family Viscaceae; genus Viscum; species Viscum album. The sequence continues at coordinate 1,597,387,253 of OY728130.1, read as the reverse complement.
TTTGTTTTCTATACTCTCATATTCTCATTTGAAAACATAAAATCAGTGGGATGGAATTGATCTTTAGTGATAATGTATGAATTATAATTCGAATAGGTGGAAACCAATCATTTTTAATTAAATATTTTTAATCCATTTTGAAGTATGGTTATATGAAATACTTTTCTTGAATTCATGTATTTTACCCCTAGAAAAATATTTGTTTACTATTATCAGTTGCTGATAATTATATAGAAAGATATGAGTCGATGTTAACCACAATTATTTAGTAAAAAAATAATTTCCCAAGTTAACATATAGTTGCTTTATTTATGGATAATTATATTAGGATATGTGATTCCAACCCCTCTTTATCGGTTTCAGTTTTACATTCACTTCATTTGATGAACATGTGAGAAGAAGAAATTTTTTAAATAATTTCTCTCCCACACCCCAATATTTCAATTTATGGGATTCAAATTTAAAACATTATTGGGGAGATAATAATAATTAAGAAAAACTATCACAATAATAATTTTAATATATTATCAATATGGGGATATAAAAATAATTACTTTTAAGGAGTATTTAATATTGACAAGAAGTCCAAATTGGTAAATCGATATACCCATCAGATGATGGTATTGATATAATGTATTTGTTACTAATATTACATGGAAAATTAATTTTTTTTAGTTGAATGTGAAGTTTCTTATGGTGGTTTTGGAAGAATTTCCATTTGAATTTTATACTATATGTAGTGGAACAATCAGAATAAAGAACACCATGGATGCAAGATATACTATACTAAGATGAAACTGAGGAAGAACATATGATTTAACTAGATGACATAAGAAAATCATGCCACCATAAGTATTAAGGAGAAGGGAAGCTAGTGTTCTAGACAGATAAAGTAATATTTCTTATATTGGATTCAATCTAGAATCACAAGTATGCAAGTGATTTTTTTAAATATTCCTCAAGAGAAAGGATAATTGTTTAATGTAAAACGGTAAATATCTAAAAAAACATTGAATGGAAAGTCAATTAGATATTTTAATTATCCCATTGAATTGTGAGGTCGATGGATAGGGAGATTAAACACAAATTGGAGATATTTAATATTTGAGTTGTTACAAGATTATGTAAGTTGACTAAATGTTATATAGTATACATCTAAATGAATAAATAATAATTTCTTATATACCGAGGTTATCGAAATTATAATAAGGCAGAGAGATCCCCAATAATGATCACCATAAAATGTAAGGTAAAACGTCACCTTATAAAGAGAGTTACTATTAAAGAAGTTTTAAAAGGAGAAAATTGTTTAATGTAGCCCATGATAGAGATGTGGAACTTGCATAAAATAATGATATTCTGAATATTATAAGTTTCAATGACTCTAGATGTAATGAACCAAACTAAGTCAGCTATAAAATCGACCAAAGATGTTCTATTATTGTTTTGAGGTACAATAAAGATAGTGAAAATAAGTCTTGATTATAAAAAAATATTATATACAACAAGAGAAAAAATTGGAGGAAATGGACACAACCAAGATTCATACGATCTATGACAAGCATGATAAACTATAATGAATGAAAAGACAAGACTGAATGGCCTCACTGTGACCAATTGTCACCTCCAAACAATCCCACTATAAAGGTTTTGATGGTGGGAGAAACCAACATGCTACCTGATTCTATTCCCTTACCATGATCCTATAATACATCATCGATATCCTCCCAAATGAAAAATTTGGATGTGTGAAAAATGTCTAGTAGGATACCAGAAATTTTTTTATAAAAGATCTTATAATAAGAATTCAATTTTTTTTAAATAAATTTTTTTACAATGCATTTTCATAATTACGAGCCTATTTTTAAATCATTTCCTTTGGTTTTCAAAATAGACTTTCATATTCAAAAGAAAAATAATATAAAAAGTATGATTGATAAAATTGGAAATCATATCCACACACCATAAGGTAATAAAAAAAGATATATCCATTAAATAATTTATCATGTGAAATCTTGGGATGCATCCATAAGAAAAAATATATGACAAATTGTCAATGAAATAAATCCATCATGCGATAAACAAACCATAAATTAGAAATATCTCCATATTGGGACATAGAATATGGAAATATGTTCTTGAGATAAAATAATACTAAACAAGTCTTATGTTGTTACCAATCTATATATAATCATGTTTAGTTACTCGATATCATATAACCTCTAGTTTCAGTACGCACACTACAAGTGACATATCTATTCCTGACACGACAAAGGATTCCAATGTTCTATGTTTATAAAAATACATTTTAGAACCATGATCAAAATTTAAAAAAATTAAAAACCAATATAATCCCATTATATGTTTGATAATCCATTTTTAAATAAAAACCCCCATTCAAGAATTTAATCAAACACTAGGGGTGTAAAACTCAATTTTAATGAAAACCCAATTTAAAAACTACTTTTCAGTCAAAAAAAATTTTAATCACAAATGAGAAACATTCAAGGAATAAACCAAAGTAATTCAATATAAAATTATAAAATTCATAGAATTAAGCCTTTGTATAGAAGAACATACCTTATGGAAATATATGTAACCAATCTCCCTCGATAATGGTGATTGAGGAAGATTATATAAGGTCCACATTATCCTTGGTCCACATAGAATACATAAATCCTCTATCAAAACACATAGATTAAACATACACAATCCCTTAAGGTTCCATAATATTATAGGAGAAGATATCCATGTATGGTATAAGAAGAAAAGAAAAAACTGGATAAGAAACAGAACATACCATTATATGATTCATCAAGAACAACAGAAATGCACATAAAATCCCATGAGAGAAGCCTCTAAACCAATTGGGAATGATTAGGTTTAACCAAAATTAGAGTAGGGGGTACCTAGATATTAAATAGAAAGTCCAAAAAATTATAAAACTGTTTTTCATTTATAAAAAACATCATGTTCGGTATACTGTATATTCCACAATGATTGAAGTAATTATGATCCTTCAACGTGTGCCTACAAGGCACTTATTTTTGGGGTTCATGAAATGGAATCATGGGTTTTAACCATATTCCAAATTTTGTAACCCCCTCTATCCAAGGGTATATTATTTTAATTGGCTGGCCACATTTTTTGGAAAAACTATGCACCCCTTCAAGTGGCTCAACATGGGTTACATGGTTTGTTAGTCCAAACAACACTATATTCCCAAACCATACACCGATTGTGAAAACCCCCATTAGCCTCTAAACACATACAAAAAGTTACCAAAATAACCCCAAATAATACCTAACACAAGGGATACTAAAAAATTGTCATAAAATACCTATAATATTGTAGAGTAAGTTTACAATCCCCACCATAAATATGTTTTATCCCTAGAAAGTGCTCAGGATTCTTGAATCTTAAAAAGATATGTCCACCACTATTAAATCGATGATTACAACTTCTATGCCTTGGGTCTATCGCATCTACACTTCCATAGTAATTGGACCAATGGAATCATTTTTTATATAGTTGATTATCCTATAGGTCCATAATCTGAATTGTTTTATCAAAAATGTTTGTATCGTGTTCGTGATCACAATCATCTCGTTAAATATATTGGAAAATATCCAAGGAATTATTCCTCCACTAGGAAACATGAAACAAATTATGAATTGAAGACAATTGATATGGTTAGTCCAACCAATATTCCACATTTCCAAGTCATACCACAATATCAAAGGGGGAAAAATACCACAGTGTTAACTAACCCATCCCAGCCAACTAACGATGTCCCAACCATGGTGAAACATTGAAAAGAATATAATCACCAACCTCAAACTCTAGCATTCAATAATGAAAATCTATATAATATTTCTAAAAATATTGTATTTTGAACAATATCTTATGGATAAAATTAACCATTCACATAATCTCTTGAATGATATTTTCCCCAAAAAGGATTTTTCTAAGAACAATGCCTACCATAGTGTAGATCTAAATAGATTTCCATACAACCCTTCAATGTTATCCATATTAATAAATTATGATAAGTATTCTTATTTTTAAATTAAAAAATGGGAAAGTTCCATTAAAAATTTTATCTAAAATCAATCAAACAAGCTCAAATAATATCCTCAAGAACTTGGATAACTCTCTGCGTCTACCCATTTATCTATGGATGATATATAGTTATCAATTTCAACTGGAAACCCATTTACACCTACTAATATTTATAGAACCTATATTTTAACCATAGGTCCCAATCAGAAAAAATCATAGAGGGAACCCCAAGAAGTATCTAAATCTCTCAGATGTATAGCTCTACGAGTTGTTCCACTTTTGTCATCTCCTTGATAGGTAGAAAACAATATAATTTTTTTACATTGATCAATGATCACCCAAATCACAACATTCCCAATAGGTTATATGGAATACCTATGATGAAGTAAAAGGAAATACCATCCCACTTACATATTGAAATGGGTAAAGTTTGAAACAAACTAGTAGGTCTCTAGTGTTTCACAATAATTTTATGAAAAATGAGGCATTGTAATGTAAAATTTGGATTCGACCACCTCATACATTGGAACCATTATTGGCATATAAAGTCATGAATAATTATGTAATCTCTAGGTTTTATGGTCCAATAATCCTAGTTTCAAATGTTCATCAACTCCATCCTCAGAAAAAATAGAACTACCAAACTTCTATGAAATCATAAAGATCTTCTTGGAGACTATGACCAATAACCAAAGTTCTCCCAAATATAAGATTTCTTACTAAATATATGGAACTCGGTGCCTAGAACCTAATAGATCTAAAAAAGTTCATAAAAACTTGAGTTAGTTTTTTTCAATACCAAGAACTCCTATCCACCAACATCTTCAACTCCCAGAATCATCTCAACAACCAAACACATAAGAGACCCTCCATTACTGATTCCATCATGACTCGTTTCAGAAATTTTATTCTCGATATATTGGCCTATTTATTCCCTTTTCCAAGAGTTTATGAAATATAAAAATAAAAAATCTAAATATAATCAACCTAGTGTCTCTTTCATAAATTTAGATTCCTGTGAGTAAAAATATATTTTAGGATCTTTTGTTCATAATACACTGTAAACCACATCCCAAAGATATAGTGATTCCACATTTTGCATTCATGCATAAACAATTCCAACCCAATATTATGGGTAGGGTAGATATTCCCATGAGGGAATAACTGAAGAGACTCATAAGCCACTACCAAATTCCCTTACATAAATACACATCTGAAACTCATACCAAAATCATTAAATAACAAATCATAACGAAAAACTAGTTTCAGAAGAATATAATAATGTGTTTAAGTAAACATCACCATTATCTCCTTAAGAAATCTCTAACATTTCTCATTCCATTCAAACATTAAACCCTTTTGGGTTGAATAAGTCATTGAATATGCGATATTAGAGAAATATTCAATAGAATGTTTGTAGTTACCATCCAAACCCAAGATCCTATGGCTCTTAAACACATTTCTAGGCTAATCTCAGGATATAAAAACATGTACTTTCTCAAGATCCTCCAAGATTTTCATCTCTGATGTGACATTACATATAAATGTCACTTCCATGATCTAAAACTCACATTGGGAAATCCTACCGTACAGAGGTTGTTCTGTCATGGATTAATGAATGGTATCCAAATTGACCACATTCTGCTCATCTAACCTAGAGTACACAAAAATTTCATCCAGAAACAGAAAAACTAAATAGTTTAATAACCTATGAAATATTATTTCATAATATCCATAAATAACAAAGTAATGTTAGTGAGACTGAATCACATATCTAGAAACATGAAATTCATGTACCATCCCATAAATAATTTCTTTAGTATATCCTCTTCTCATAGTCTCAAATTATGGTACCTTAAATGACAGACAAAATTTGGAAACCAATATTCCACTAAAATATTGTAAAAAAGATCATAAATCCTAAGAAATTGTATTTATTATTAATGGTACCCTGATTTATATTTCAATAATCTATGTGAATACTAAGACTCCAATGATACTTCTAAGAAATAGGACCATCAAATCCCATGGTGACAGGTGAGGAAACATAAATCCCTTAGCCTCTTCGTACTCAATATAGGCCTTATGTTCTATTAATGTATAAGGTTTAATTTGATAATGTAAAATAGAAATGGGTATCATACCCTGGAGAAGGTCAATAGTAAAACCAACCACTCTCTAGGGTGGTAAACCAAAAACATAATTAGGAAAGACCTTTGGGTAAGTATTTAAAATTTAAGGATGAAGACTACCCAAAAAAGGAGAATTATATCTAGCAAAAAATATTATGATTTTCATGAGATTACACTAGCATAGGGAACAACGAGCTTTTCCATTCCAGATCTATATTTCTACACACGCTATAAAACATGAGTGACCCCATCCTAAGATAAAAACTAATACATTTGATGATAATAGTCTATATAGGAACTACATTTAACCATCCAATCTGTGAGAAAAAATAGGTTAAAAAACTAAAAAGTATCACATCACTCCATAGTCTCTTATCTCCACATGAAAAGAATGTCACCTAAATCCTTATTCAGACCTCTTTCCCAGATACATGGAATGACCCAACAATAATGGGATATGTTCTGATCATAATACCAACACATCAACAATCATTGATGATATCAAATAATTATTATCACCTATATCAAACAAAGATAACACTATAAAAGATTAAACATTAATTTTTCCAATAAAAATAGTTGGACCTTTCTCAGATTCCTTTGTAATAAACTTTATTGCATAAATTCATGCAATATTAGCCACATGAACAACCAATGTTTCTTAGGATTAGACCCCAAACACTTAGAATAATTTTTAAAAACTAGAAAAACCATGGTAAGACTGGATCTTGTCATACTATCCAGGAATGTCCATTAAAAAAATGAATTAGATGACAATATTTTCCACAATGATGAAATGTCTTATGATCCTCCACACTGTTAGTCATGGTACAACAATGCTTTCCAAAATATTAGTGGAAAAATTGTTGTTGAATTAATGAAGACTTTAAAAATGGTCCTAAATTAATCTTACCACCCTTAAGCTTCCTTTTCTATCTAGATGACACACCCTAGCTAACAATGACACGAACTAAATCTCCAAATAAACTAGTCATTATAGTTATGTCTTCCTTGGATAAAGATTCCTTACTGACATCCTCCATGATGGTTAGAAGGAACATGAAAATATGCATTGAATAAATATCATACCTCATTCCCAAATCAATCCTCTAAGACATTAGGTAATAATTACTGACAATCTATGATGCTAGATGCACCAACTTAGAAAATTGGTGGAATGCATCCAAAATGTATGCTCCCATTTCTCCAAGGATAGAAACTACATTTTTTCACCAGAATTAATGTATCAGGTTAAAAATTCTTATTGAATATTTATTGAAATATGTACAATTAATATCCTCATGCAACTTATCCTGTACAATATAGTCCCACTATCTCATTCTTATACTGTTGATCTTATATATGATTAAACAATCCTTAGATTCATCAAGAGTCTTAAAAAAGTTGATGAACCTATTAATAATATCAAACCACATATTATATTACTAGGATATCATGTCACCATGGAATACAGGTATATGATGCTTAGTTAATTGACATCCATGACGCACCACATATTCTAGGTTCATGATAACTTCATGACCCAAAGTATGAATGGTGCAGATTATAGATTCATCCAAAGAAGAGTCATCTTGAGGACTCTCCATATGATCTTTTCTCGTAGCTTCCACTATAGGATTTGGATTTTATCTATGTCATTTTGATTTATGTATAGGAAAATGATCAGTCATCTTTAGATAATGTTCCAAAATCATAGAACCAACCTAAAAAATACATGTTGACTCCATAAAACAACATGTATTTAAAGAGATTATGAATTCTATGAACCGAATAAAATGATATAATAAGGAATATATTTATTTAAATAAACTTCACAATTAGTTAATTAAAATGATCTCAAAAACTAATTCACAAACCTGGAAAAAAATTTCTATCCACCCTTGGTAACTCGAGATCATACATAGAAGTGAGATACTTAACAACCCTCGAAAACATACTACCTAAATTCTGATAGTACAAACTTTTATCTACTGAATATATATAACAAAAATAAACTAGTGTTAACACACGTTTGGATAATCATTTCCAATTATACCAAATTATAATGAACCAACTTAATCCACCTCGATAATCCACCCGTGTCAGTCCAATATCATAGTGTGGTACGACAAAGATAGTGGAAACATTATTGAGTAAAAAAGGCATACAACCAAGGTTCAAGGGGGAAGAAATAGATAAAACCAAGATCCATAAAATCTAAACTAAACTAGATAAAACAGAAAGTATGACAAGAAAATACCATCATGTCTTCATGTGACAAAACTTCACCTCAAAAACACCATTCTACAAAGGCTTTGATGATGATAGAAACCATCATGCTACATGAGTCCTTTCTAATTATATAGATCCTGAAGTACAACATATACAAACACCTAATAGAAAAAGTAGTGTGTCTGAAGAATTCCTAATAGGATACCACCACATATTCTGTAAAAGGTATAACAATAAGAATATATAAGTTCTATTATTAAATAATTTTTTTTTCAAAAAATAAATTATAAATCCAAACATATTTTTAAATAATTTTCTATGGTTTTCATAAATTCCATTAATATTAAAAAAACTACAAAATTAAACGTATAAGTGATAGAATAATAAATCATTTCAAAAAAACATAAGTTAATAAATAAAACACATATCCGTGAAAGAATACATTATGAGAAAACATGTTATTCATCCTCACATGAAACCATATAAGAAAATATACATTACAAAATCAATAATGTGATAAAAAAACCTTAAATAAAAACACAATCTATATTGGTTCCTAGACCCTGGGATTAAATAATATATACACAGGAAGGATAGAATAGTTATAGGTTGGTATCAACCAATATTGATACCTTCCATAGTTTATATCTATCAAACAACCTCTAATGGAATTACACAGATTATGAGTGACATGTTTGTTCCCGACACACACTAGGTTTCTAATGTGATATGATTTTCAAAATATATTTCAAAATAGTGTTCAAAATTTTTAAAACATATTAAAATAAAATCTAATACTCTTTATATTTTGAAATCACATTTCCAAATGAAAACCAACATTCATGAATTTAATAAACCATCGGGTGTGAAAAAAACTATTTTAAAGAGAAATTATTTTAAAAAGATGTTTTCTTTAAAATAAATCAATTTTATTAACAAATAAAATCAAATAGTCAATATAAAAAGTTATTTTAAACAAAAATAATAAATTCATATAATTAACCATTTCTATAACCTCACCTACCATAATAATGAAGAATGAACTATTCATCATCGACAAAAGTGCTTGGGGTAGAGTAGATTGGTTCCTAATGACCCTATATCTAGTAGAAATTTATTAATACCCTTTAAAAACCATTATATTTAGAATATATTTTCCCTTAGGGTTCCCAAAAATTATGGGATAACTGATCAAATGCGTATTTAAGAATAAAATTGAAAACCCTGATAAAAACACAACATACCTTGAGATAATCCATTAAGAATAAAGGAAATTCAACTAGAATACCAACATAGAATCTTATAGACCTATGGGGAAGGATTAGGTCAAAACAATATGATATTATGGTGTTATTAAGAGTTAAACAAGGGGTCCAAAGAATTAATAAATTAGTTCTTTTATATTAAAAAAATTCATGCACTGTTTACAAGAGATTCATCATAGTTATGGGTGAAAATAAACCCTAATCATGATCCTCCAATGGAATTCTATTTAGGGTCAACTTTTTATACACACAGTTTGGTTAATCATGTTCTGACTATGAAATACCCATTTTATAAGGGAGACAAATTTTCACTAGGAGGCCACATGGTTAGGAAAATCATATGACCACTTCTAATAGCCCAACAAGGGCTTCATGATTTTCTAGGATAAACTTATTGGTTTTTTCTAATAGTGTGCTAACCGCATAAAGCCTCATGGGCCTCCAAAAACTTCCAAAAACATCCAAAAATGACCCTACAAAAGTCCCAACTCATGGGATACTAAAAAATATCATGATGTACCATTAATAAAGTTAATGAACATTACACTAGAAGAAGAATATTTATACAATATTGAGAATCCCACACTACTATAGTGTTTGGAATTATAATCAAAGGATAAAAAATCTAGATGTGTTGAGATCATTAACATATTATAACAAACATTTATCAAAGTATAAATTACTATTTGAGTTTTTAAGATTGAATGAATGTAAGATGAGTTGATCATAAAAATAAGGTGTTATAATAAGTTCTTGTATAATGATGGTTCAATATATGGAGTCCACCAGAGGTACAAGAATCATTCATTGATGTATGGGTTGTGGAGAAACTATATATGGTAGATTGAATCCTATTAAATAAAATTAACTAGTATATTTTATATAATATTTACATTTATGAGAATTCATATTAATTATGATAATGATGATCTATTTTATCAATATACCAATATTCATGGATTGATTTTTGTCTATATAACCAATTTTTTCATAATATTTAAATAATGTTGATGGAATTTTTTAAATGTTCTTTGAACATGTTAAATCATGACATCTTTATATGATATTGAGTTTTTTAAATTCATGTCTTTAGAAGGAGGGATATTCATAATGAATCTCATGAAATCCCCTCATTTATTAAAGGAATCCTGGATACATATAGGTGGGATATTATTAATTCGACATATAGTGATAATGAAAATGTATTGAGTGAGTTTATAAAATTAATTAAAAAGAAAACATTAGAGGATTTATCTTAAAAATTATATTCTAAAATACTTTATTAGGTTGAAGTGTTCAGAATATTAGAGTTTTATATTCTAATTAATTGTTTGAATCCTTTGTATTTAGAATTATATAAGGAGGTGAGAAAGAAAAATGATAACCGTTAATTTGTTGAAGTTTCATTAGTATTATTTTTATGAAATTTGAGATTTAAAATATCATTCTCGAATTAGTTTGGATAAGATTTCATACCTCATATGTATAGTGGATGTTTATAAGATATCTGATGATCCATCCATGTGAAATTTTGTAGAGAACTCTAGAATAAGGGGTATTCTAGTTTAAATAATGATATCATTTATACTAAAAGGTTGAAGGATTGATACGAGAGAAAACTCAACCACATTCATAATATTTTGGTTTTATAGTTTGTATTGAATCATAATCATATGTTAATTGATAATAAATTACCCTGTCATAGAACTTATGATAAATTGAATAAATTGTTAATCAAACATCTAGAGAACAACAAGGAGTAGGTTTCACACGCTGAGGCCAACCATTGAAAAAAAAATTGCATGTTATTTCATTTAATATATTTAAACAATATAATGGATTAATAGAGGTTTGATCACTTTAAAGGAAAAAAAATTAATATGAACTAAATTGGTAAAATTTCATCACCCATAACTCACCCCCACCCTACTATAGGGAGACTACACGATCCCCTGGGACTAAAAAAAGGAACAAAGTTAGTACCAATCCTTATGAAATCACGATGAAAAGATGTGTTTTCTTCTAACATTATCATAGATTCAGTACCCCCTTATTGTTTCATGGTGTTCATCCTCCATTTAATTCATTTTTCGAATAGGGTTGGTACAGTCTTCATCTTGATAGAGTGAGGAACCCACATAAATTTGTTATAGTTAGAAACACCCTATCATATAGGATGAGGGTCCTCTAAACATGAAGTATGTAACACACTTGATTGATAAATATTTATCTCAATAAGTTAGGTTCCTTCATAAGGGTTGGTACGATTGTACAACATGGAATGTTGCGACCACACTGATAGGGTCGGTGAATCAATATGGGTGACTTTTGAGGAATTAAAACCAATTTGATTTTAACATTTTACCAATTCTCTAAATACATCTCACACAATCTTCTAAAATTCAATTTGATTTAAAATAATATAACATGGGATGAAAACCACAAGGCATATATGAATTTTTAATGAGGCTTGCCTCAAATGTGGAGGAATATGTCCCCACTATATAGTTGTTGTTATACCCCACATGAAAATATTTTATTTCGTTATAAATAATAAACTCAACAAATGGTATATCCTTGATCCTATTACACTAACACTGAACATGTTACATTAAAGCACCAACATGTTTTTCATCAAACTCTCGCACTAAACAGGTGTTCCACTTCACATACCGAATTTTAATGTCCCTTCTTGAAATTTATTAAGTAATGTAGATCATGTATTAACTAGACTAACAATATATGATCTCATTTCACAACATACTACAATATTATTTAATTCCACTTCTACATAGAAATAATAATAGTTCTCTCACAACTATATCAATCCTTAAGGGTGGCCTCTGTTATTTTTTTATATAAATCATCACTATAATTTTTTTATTAATCATCAGAATTCATGAAATAAGGAATTATAGGTCAATATTATAACTATATTATTCATTGTAATGTATGATATTCAATAGATAACATGCACAATGGTCTATATCTTATAATATTATTCTTCTGTAATGAACATGATATTACCTAAATTTATCATTGGATCATACAATTTCTTTAACTCATGGAATATTTAGGATATCATTGTCATTGTTTTCATTCATGCCTTCTAATACTTATTCCTCAATAGTTTATATATTCGTAGTGTATTTATATTATAGTTTCCATATTTGACACATGGAAATTCCAAGAGTTTAGAAATCATTATTTTCTCTATATTAATCTCCTAAAAATAATTAAATGGATACAATATCTATGATCCTAAATGCCTAAAAAAAATTACCACATACCATATAAGTCTTCCTTCGAAGATCTTCACTTTTGTTTCAATAAATACACATGTCTTTATCATTAAAATAAATCAATAATATTTAATAATAATTGATCTATCTTATATATTCAAAGATGATTTTAAATATTAATATTTTCAATCCTTGAATTATTGTGAAAGGATCCTCTCATAATTATCTAATTAATTTTACCATATTTCTTGGTATCAATCACATCTCAATCATAGTAAATCATTATATTTAGGATTTAAAAACCAATAAATAATCATATCAATTATTCTTATTCGAGGATTACTTAAATTATCCACGGGTATTTATCTCTTAAATCGTAATATGATATTATCATTTAATATTCAAAATATAATAATTTTTAATCCTTCCTAAAAGTCAAATAAATTCTCCAATAAATAAACTAGGAAACTTTTATATTAGATATTGTTTATATAACATAACTCCTAAAATATCAAGTTCATTCTTATATTGGTTAAGGTTAATTTGATGTACTATTTTCCCTCTAATTAACATTTACATATCATTTTCAATCTCCTATCATCCTTTATGTTTTTCTTTACTATGAAATCTAATCCTATATATAAACTGGAAAATCATTTCAACCCTAACTTATAGATCTTTACCCTTATGTTTATGTTTTGTGCCCTTATTCATGTGCTAGGGAAATCATGTGACTCTTATGTATCCAACTTAATGTTATATCTACACTTATATATTAATTACTGCTTAATAATTTTCCAAATTCTAAATTTATAACTCAAAATGACTCTTACATATGATTTAATGTCTCTCACGCATACTTTTTAATTTTAAATTAACTCTTAAATACATAATGAAAATTCATAACACTATTATGTATAGCGTAATTTTTCATATATCAAAATCCTACAACCAAAAATTTTACCAACCTTCTCGAGAAATATTTACAACATATAAAACTATTAAAAATAATTTAGAATATCATCAAATCAGAATCAATCATCATGGAAATAATTTTAGAGCTTATAAAAGTATATTACTCTACCAAAATTATATTCTTTATATATTATCATTCTTCACCACATGATAATACATAGGACATATATTCATTAAATTATAGACACCAATTATTATATTTCAGCCTCACCTAGCTTCTTAGATTCTTCACATAGATATAGTATCAAGTAAACACTATACTCCTTGTAATTCAACTTTATTAAATTCCTCAGATGTTTTTAAACCAATTAAACATGTGATCCATTATGTCGCTTTCTTATCCTCTCACCCAATTTTTTTAATAATTTGATGGCATGTAGTATCCAAAAAATACATGTAGAAACTAAATCCAATTTTTTATGTGAATGGATCTCCACGAAATATGATAAAAACTCAAACAACTTCTTTTGTTATATGAATAATTAAAGAAAATCACTACCAAGATCCAATGTAATTATCCAATTCTTATTAATTATTCAAAACACAATAAATAATGACACTATTATTAGGTACTTCATTTTGATTCTCATAATTTTACATGGGTACACCAGACTCCCTAAAATATTATCTTCTCAACATATATTTTAATAATACAAATTGAAAATAATAAGTTATATTTAACAAATTCTACTCAATAATATTTTCTTATAATAGTTATACCCTCATCATAAATAACCATATTAGAGACGGATAGGTCCCCCAAAACATTTTTATTAGGATGTAATATAAGTTATGATTTATTATTGGTTTAGTTTTTGAGGACATAAAACATATTTGAATTCATGTTTGTTTTGAGGTACAAAATTCACTACCACGATTAACCTAGGTTTTTCATAAAACATTTGTTGTCACAGTCATTGACTTATATATTTGTTAAATCCTATATTTTAATCTACCTTAGTGTTTCAAGATGTATTATTTTCTTCATATAATACCTTTTGTTTTTATAAAATTCAACTTTGTTATTTTTATACTCACTCCAATATGAAACTTCATGCCAATAAACGTTGTTTCTATGAAAGTAATGAACTATCTAAATGTGACCTCGATGGATATAGATCTAGTAGAGGTGGAACATAGTGGTTCTTAGTGGTGATTGATAAAGATAATTTTCATTAAAGTTCATGCTAAGAGTCATTGAAGAAATCTTGTATATTTCTTTATTGTTGGTTTGTTAAACATAGAGATATTGGGATATTATATTTATATTTATTATTATATTTTTTCCTTTCTTGTATTTACCTCTTCTTTTTGTGTCTCAAATTAAATATTGTACTAGAATTGGGTTATTTAAAAATAATGTGTTTCTTGTTAATGTGATTCACATTGGATATATATGTTTTTGTTGTATGTATTCATTATTCTATGACCTCCCTTATGTTTGTTAATCCTTTCGAGTGCGGGTAAACATCCCTTGGCCTATTAGATGTGAGCATTTGGCGTCACAGTTAGCCTAACAATTGGTTAGGGAGGGGGTATAGTTGATTGGGTTAGTTTTGATTGGTATTAAAGTAGATCAATCATAGTGATTGAATTTAGGGTAAGGATTTGTGAGACGATCAATTTGAGAATCATATAAAAATAGTGTCAATGATTTTTTCATTTGGTTATCAAACTGGGGGACCAGGAATAGGTTTTGTTTTTGATGTATCCTTATATCAAGACTCTAATAAACTGTTAGCAAAAATAAGATTATATAGAATCATTTAAAAGGTATAAAAAGAAATTAAATTCATAAAATATATGGTTTCTAGGTTTCTATCTATGTAACTCAAGTGTTATTGAAAATAAAAATGATTTATATGACCATAGATTCATAAAATTTACTATAAAATGCTACCCTATATACATCCTATTAATATTATGATGTAGGTTCATAATAGTTTTATGTTTGTTCTAGATCCCTAAGTCCCTACTGATTTGAGTGATGATGTATCTATTAAGGGACATAAATGGGATTTATATTCACCGTGTGAGTGGAGGAAAGATCTAGAACAATATTTGAAGAGAGTCCAAGGGAGCACGCGGTTGTCTCATCTTAGAAATATGACCCAACCCATAGGAAGAGTACATTTAAAAAGTTATAGTAACAGAACCCTCCTAGGTATTAAGGTGATATTGATCCTCTATTAGAATGGGATTGTATTGATTCGATGAATCAAATATTCTATCTTGCTAAAATAACTTCAAAAAATATTGTGATTCTTACATGATTTATGATCCACCAAATTTTTATTTCTTGGTTTTATTTTGTTATACATACATACAATGATGCTACCATATTATGGTTATAGTTCAAGAACTATTTTAAAGAGTAGTGTTATCTGATGATATTAGGAATGGTATGAATTTGGGTACTATTGGACCCTTAATTGGGAAGAATGACAATGATTGGTTATGAATCAAGGTTCTTAGAGCTCAAGAGGTACACTATAGAAATGGTGTATGATAAATTATAACTATATAGTATATAATAGAGATATATCTAATGAATATTTTGAGTAAGGGAAATGTATATATGCATCCCAATCTTTGATGTAGTCGGAGTGAAATATTTATTGATTGAGATATTCCTTGCATAGACATGGGCTAGTTTTAGAGAAAGATAAGATTTTTCTTAGGAGGAGTCATTAATAGTAGCATGCAGTAGATTAAATTCATAAATATCATAATAAAGGTGGAATATCACTATGTGATCCTCAACATAGATATTAGAATTCAGAGATTTAAGTATATGAATAAACTTATATAGATTTGGGTTTTTTTTATAATTATAGAGTTCAAGGTCATATAGCCTGAGACTGTCTAGTAAGATGACCAACATAAAAAACTAAGATAGTATTATGGAGTAATCTCCACATCATTTTTAATATCAATATTAGGGACCTCCCCATGATGGATTGGTTCTCTTATAGGAATTGGAATCACTATATAAGATGATAATTAGGGCTATAGATGGACATACACTCTGGAAGGAAATATTTAGGCAATTCCAAATATGGTATGAGATTGGATCCATGACATTACAAAACTGGTGATCATACATGCTGAAATCATTACAATACATCCATCTATTTATTTTTTAATCGTAATTTATAGAAATAATAATACCATTGGATCTACTAGAATGGCGTATTAATTAAGAAAATACTACTGGATAAAATCACCCTCTCACCCATGTATATCGATGGTGAAATAATCATCTAGAAGAGTGAGGTTTTCTTGGGATCTAATCCTTATTGAAATAATAAACAATGATTTAATAATGGGTAAATGTTGGTAAACTCAAGTATAAGGATGGGTGTATTTATTTTTTTGTATGTTTTTCGGTAGTTTTTCAGATAGGTAAAACTCTAAATTACTTAGTGAGTGGGGCCTAGTGGTGGGATGATTATGGTTAACTCTAAGAATGTGTAATCTTATTACACCAACCCCCAGTTGTTAGATTTTGATTTCTTGATGTATGATCACTATAATGTTAGGTAAATTTTTTGGCAATGGAAATGATGGGAATTTTTCGAAAGGATTTTTAAGTGATTCTTTATCATTAATATATCATTTTTAGCATTAATCTATATTTTTTAGACACAGTGATAGTATAAATAAAATAACGAATAAACTCAACTAAGATCAATAATATTAATGTGAAGTTAGGGGACCTTATGGATATAGGGTTTTTAGGCCTTATATGTCCTCTGGGGATGCTTCTATTTTGTTCACCAAGAATTATAATTAAATTTTAGGCCTTGTTCTTGCAATAATAATTTAAATTTTTGTGACGGTTAAGAATAAATACCTAATATCAAAGACCAATGACTTATTCAACCATAATAAAGTATAAAATTATACTCTATAGATGAGTCTTATATCTATATTTTTTCCATTTTAGGTTCATGGTGAATTTATCATAAATGTAGAATTCGTGATTCACTATAGACATTTTAAATTTCTATTAATTTTCTTATAGTTTGTATTGAAAGAGTGGTATTCAATTCCATTAGATTAAAAGGTCAATATTATTTTTTATAAGATGAAAATGTGGAGTGTAATTGTAGTATCTATGAAACTAGTCTTGGTTGGGTAGAGGGACATCACATACCATTAATTAATAGTTGTATACCCCACACATCATTAATGAGTATGGGAGGAAAAACATGGAAATGAGGTTTGTGAAGCCTTACATGGACAATTATTCTTACATGAAACACTTAGGATATTATGTTATGTTTAAGAGAACACCACCCACTTCTATAGTTTAATTATGGTGTCCCCTTAGGTTTCATATTGTATTCCATGACATATGTTTCATACTAGTTTCATAAAAGTAGATATTGGTCCCTTATAAGTATATGTCTAGATAATCTTTCTTATTTCATTATCATATATTTTATCTATAAATATTGTGTGATATTTTCATCATAAACTATTTTTATATTCACTCCATTTATGAAAGGTATTATCCTAGGGTCTGGAGAAGGTAAATTAAGGTTATATAAATGGTTTCATACTTCTTACTTTGTATTTTGGTAGAATAAGTCCTTAATGAGCTTTTGATTAGTTTCATCGGTTTTTTGTATTATTTATTTCCTTGAAGACAGAATCCTCCTTGATGAAAAGTGTATTGGGTTATAAATTCTAAAATACATGTGTAATATGAAATTATGAATTTAAATATTCAATTCATTGGATAAGAATTATTACAGTGGTTCTTATAAAGAAGTGAATGTATGGATATGGAATCTATAATGAAATTGATAAAAGTTGATTTATATTCTCAAGTTATTTTTTTGGATCCTAAATGATTTCAAACCCTTGGATTTAAATAATTTTGTGTGAGGTTATATAATTTGAGTATAAATTAATGACCTACATTATTATCTAGGAGAGATATAGACTATTTCTAAGATTTAGAGTCGTGAACTCGTTAAAAACTATAGAATGATACATTAACCCTTATAAAAGAACATTATTTTTTATGGACATTCCATTGATCTCAAACAAGGTAATTTTCCTTGGGAGGAGTTTCATTGAAATTCATAACCAATAGAAGTTTTAGAGAATATTTAATATTTATTTAGTAAAATAATATTTTCCAGGAATGACAGAATATATATAACTATTAAACAAATAATTCAGTTAAAATTTTTCCACTATAGTTTTTTAGGAAGTGGGTTTTACCATGGAGAAGTATAATTTATATTTTATTTTTAAGACATTGGATGATCATATTTTGGGTCATTATGAAACACCTAGATATTAAAATAGTTTTATTTTAAATAAAAATTTAATTCTCTCAATCTAGTATTACCTTCCATTAATGAAATAATACCTAGAGAGAATTGGGAGTGGATATCACTTTTTTCATTGAATTTGTTATGAATCTTAGAGATCTAGTTAATTTTGTATAAATTGTGATCAAACCATTAATTTATTAAGGATCTAGAATTAAAGCCCTAATTTTTTATTTATTCTCCATTTTTATTCAATTTAAAATATAATGTTTCATTAAATGAATTATGAATTTTATTTAATTATAATTATTATATAATACTCACTGTTTTATGATTACCATGAGGTTATGTTACGTGAAGAATAGTATTGTGGCCATATTCCCCACCAACCCCTGATTAACCTTCCCTCTCTATTGTACATGATATCAATGTTTTACAGAAACAATGGCTAATTTGAGTTAGTGAAGCAATTGAAGGGGTATCTGTTATTTTTCTTGCCTACAAAATACCTCAACATACTTTTTCTTCATATCTTCTTTATTTCACATGAATTAGTGAACTATTATTGACCCTCAAGTTGGAATGTGGGTGGAAGGATAAATAGTGTAATTATGGGGTCTCGGTGAGGTAGTGGAAAAGAGAAGGGATAAAGGTTATGGTGATATAGATGATTGGTAGAATCGGTAGATGTGTATTACATTAGTGACATAACCTATGAGATCAAAAATTGGTTCTATTGAAAATTATAATGATGGGATCTTGTGTGATTAGAAGATAGTGGTTAGTGGTATCATATTAAATAGTGAGGATTACTGGGATAGATGACTAGAAAAATCAGTGGAAAGATCCAAATATTGAGGAAGAATTAGTGGATCATGTAGAATAGAGGGGTTAATAATTATATAGTTTGATTTAATGATCAAAATGAATGTTTACATCAAAACAACCATACATATTTGTATCAAAAGTGGCTTGGGTTTAGAAATTAATGATAAATATGTAGAATTCTATTCGACCCCATATAATTCAAACTATTTTGTGGGTGGAAGCATGGGTTGTAAACTCTCCATTCACCAGTATTTTTTCATATCTTCACACATAGGTTGGATAAAGGAATACTCTATTCTATCAAAATTTTCATATATACTATAATATTACAAAACCCCTCACTATCAATTGTAATTTTAGAGTTTTTTTGGAGAAGATATAATCCCTTACCATTAGAGTGATGGTGAAATTTTATGATATATGTCTTTGGAGAATGAAATAAGTTAATAACCTCAGGGATGAAATCTTAATGATTGGGCATCGGTACATTAAACATTATCATAGAGCTATTTCAACCTTATAGATCAATGGAATGGGTCCAAAATTTCGCAAATTTTTGGTATAGGGTCAGTATCCCCATTATTATGAAAATGGAAGGGTCCCATATAAGTTTATTGAAGTAGGTAACCCCATATGACAAGTGGATCGGTTCCTCCAACAATAGAGAAATAAACCCCCTTAAATGATTAAAATATTCCTTTATGAGGTTTTGGTCCCATTTAAAGATCATTACCCCTCAAATAACATATATGTATCAACAAGGTTTGGGTCCCACACTTCATATCTATATAGACGATGTCTGTTTTACGAGATCTAGCCAGTTAGGTTATTTCGGGTTTTATGATGTATAGAAAATTTTACGTTAAAATATTTTAGATCTTTTAAAATTAATACTACATTGGAAATAATTTCATATATGTAACAACTAATATAAATACGTCATTAAATATTACATGAAATAAAAATTAGTAAAGAAAAATATTTTAATCAATTTGAAATACAATAAAAAAAGTATTACAATCAAATAGAGTTTTAAAAGTGTGTTTTTTCAATATAAAAAAATTTTATTTATACATTATATTTTCATATAGAAAAGAAATTTATATATTTTAGAATTTTAATTTTTTAAATGAAATTAAAATTTTTGTTTTACATATTTAAAACACTTTATGTTTTTTTGGATTTTATAAAAAAAAATTGATTCTAAGTCTATAGTGAAAATAAAATTTTTTGATAAAGAGTAACTTTTATGACATTATAATAATATAATAATGAATCAAAAGTTTATGAAACATTTTTTCACTAAAAATATATAATTAATAAGTAGTATATTATATTTATAATACTATGTTTAATTTACAAAATTCATTTTTATCATTTTCTAAAACAATGTAATTATTCTCCAAAAAACTCTTTTATGTACACACATTAAAAGAATAATATTCTATCATGTTTAGAAATTAAATATTACCAAATTTGTTTCATTTATATAATATAAATTCTCATATTAATTGATATAGTAAAATTTAAATTTATGAATTATAATTTGATTACTAATAATAACGTTAATCATCATGATACTAGAGAAAATGTTATTTTTTTAAAGAATTGTTTTAATAACATTTTATAATTTTTATCTAATAAATTAAATTAATATATCTTAAAAGGTTAATTTAAGATGAATTTAAAAAAAACACACACACATATATTTATATATTAACATAAATTTAATTTTTAATCAATATTAAATAATATTAAGGACACATAATTGTAAAAAGAACATTTTTCTACTAAAATGATTTGAATATATAAAAATTTTATATTTGAAAGTTAATTTTCCATTATTTATAAATTTAATTAGGTTATATGTGGACTAAATATAAGTTTATTACATGAAAAAATATTAATATAGGTTGTCTTATAATTTTATTAAAACACAAATTACATAGTTGAAAACTTTTTACCAAGTTAAAAAAACCAAAATGGTAAAATATGGAATATAGCTTGTAAAATGTATAAAAGTTGTTTTAAAATTAGTATAATATGTTTGATGGATTTTATATCACACACAAATCCATTAATTATCACTTTTAGATTATTTATTCTTGAATAGTTTCATTCCAATATTGAAAAATAATGGGTGTTCAAAAAAGTTCCACTTTCATCACTTGTATAAGGTGATTACTTCACTCTTGTCAAAGATAAACATACCCTTAAACTTTTCCATGATGTAATACCCAATTATCCATTATTATAACTCCTTATCATGTCATAAAACCTCTTAACACTATATTATATCATAACACATTTCATTTCTAAGGAGATATTCAAAAGAATATTCAATGACCCAACCCGAGTATTAGACAATCCTTTATTATTTCATTTTAAAATTTATCTTCCAAACCTTCTATAAAATTTTAATTAAGTGTCATAGTTATAATTAGTAATTTTAATTGTTATTATATTAGTGGAAGAAATTATTTCTTCCTTCATATCCACTAAAAAATATTTAAGAACATTGATCATGTGCTTTGGTGGACTACCAATTCCACGTAGCAACAACTTCCATTTTTTCCACCACCACTCATCATTGGTTGTAAGGATGGAATTTAAGATTAAATTTTAAATTTATATTATAATTATGATTATGAGGATAAATATTATAATCCAACTTCATTCCCACTCATTTAATTGGTAATGAAATTATTAACTATGTGTTGTGCAGATTATCACCCCCATGAAATAACATTTTTTAGTTTTTCATATATATTTTCAATATCTTTCAAAAACTCTTGAAATATTATTAAAACCCATTATAAAATATTCTTATTTTTTTATAATGATATAATGTCAAAAGAAAAAAAATCATTACCATAATCATGCATTGAATTTTAGTTTTTTCACGTGTGGGCCAATCTAACTAGTTAATTAAACAAAGATATAAAACTATATCATGGATTACTTTGGGAAAATAAATAATAATAATATTCTACGTCACTCTATAATAGTTATTTTATTGACATGTAAATGTTATATTAACTATTTTATATATTATTAATATATCATCACTGAATGCTAAAATTTTCAAAATAATCTAACATTGATACCATTTTCATCCAAAATAACTACAACATATATGGAATAAGGTAATAGATTTATATAACAATATATGTTCTATATTATAGAAAATTAAATTAAATAGGAAATATGACCATTGTTTCATTGAATGAGTACTAAAATCTATACCATAAACTATGGGTGATGTTAATAAAGTTACTAACACTTGATAGTATAAAGTGAGCTATAAATAACATATATATTTATAATAAATGATCATAAATGATTCTTATATTATTTAAGGTATACTAATATTCTTTTTAAAAGGAATAATAAGAAATTTAATCTTTTTATATTGGATCATATTTAGATTTCATTTTCCTATGCAAGGAAACTGGGTAAGGGTTTTCAATCTCAATTTTGTTTCATTAAGATATAATTTGTATACACAAATTGTTTTTATATTTATTATAAATTTTTCATGGATTTATTTTTGACATAATCATCATTAAATATTTGGGTTTTAAAAATTCTTATCTTGTTATACCTTTCATCGGTTCATGATTCAAAATATAATGTGGTTATAAGGGTTTATTATAACTCAATTTTCTTTCATTGAGTTAAAATCATTATTATTGAAATATATTATTCAATGTTTTTTTATAATATCAAATAAATATATTATATTATATTTAAAAAAAATTTAGGTTTCTATAATTATTCATTTTAATATCATTAGTAGATGATTCTTACATCAAATATTATGTTTTGTTAAATGGTCTCTTTTTCTCATTTTCAAATCCTTGAGATATGTTTGATATTGAGAAACATAATTTTTTTATATGGTATATTCACTACCCAAACACTTTATTATATTAAAATATATACAATATAATGATATTTTAATGTTTATTTCATAATCATCATCTCAAGCTGCGTTGATTCTTATGTTACCAAGACAATGATGGTTTCACCACGAGTCTAATTTTAAAATAGGTATTTCTATTGAATATAATCCATTTGGTGAATTTTATAATAATATTTATATAAACACACTCATTTTATTATCCTCTATTCATTCTGTTAGTTTTACATTTATTCTCCCAATTTTATTTTCATATTGGGTCATTTTTACATGTTGTAAGCAAACAGATCCTATGACTTCTTTTTGGTCAAGAATCCTTCTCTCTCTAAGGAAATTATTAATTAGATGATTTTTCAAATGTGATACACTATTATTTAGAAATTCATTAAGGTTATTTTATGAAAATTTATATTATTTAAAATTTTATATGAAAGTTTTAATGTTTTTTTTGGGTCATTAATATCAATGTTTGAAAAAGAATATATTTTTAATGTTTTTCATGTGAATAAATATTTCCACCATTTTTTATTTTTCTATTAAATACCATATCTACATTTTCAGGTTTTTAGAAATAAATTATTATTCATCTAGTTTAATTAAATATTTATACTTAATTAAATGTTTTCAAAAATATCACAAATGATTTATATTCTAGATTGATTTTCCTAATGCTCTATAAAATATTTTTCATCTATCTGAACATCATGTGACATATTTAATTATTGATCAAGGATAATATTAAAAAGAACCCATCAAACATATTTATCATGATGGAATACAAAGTTTTCTTTTCTATGACTAAAATGACCCATCACTAAATTTTATTGTTATACTCATCCATTTAAATCAGAATTAAATTTATTCAAATTCA
Organism: Viscum album; assembly: GCA_963277665.1. Classification (NCBI taxonomy): domain Eukaryota; kingdom Viridiplantae; phylum Streptophyta; class Magnoliopsida; order Santalales; family Viscaceae; genus Viscum; species Viscum album. Next base: position 1,597,362,433 of record OY728130.1, on the reverse strand, counting down.
TTTCCTCTATGAACACTGTATATTTCATTCATCTGATTGTATGGTGTTCACTAAGATGTCATTAATTAATTGATTAGGGAAATTATTGACTAAAATATATAATCATCATCTCTAAATTGTAAATACCATATAATACATTGAATATTTTCATCTTAGAAAGTTATTTAGTAACATCAGAAACCCCTTTATATCCCATGAGTTTATCTTGTTTTTATGAAATTATCAATTTTCTATCATATGATTTATTTTCAATGAGATATGAATTGCATTTTATTTACATGGTTTATTTATGATATGATTTATTTCTTATGGAATATATATATATAAATTATGAAGTATGGGGTCCTATATCTCTTTCAAATGAATTGTTTTATGTTTACATCTCTGGTTATAGTCACCAATAGACATAATTTTTTTTTCGCATAGGTGTGGGCATAATGAGTTATCATATGTTTTTTATGGGATCATAATGTGTTTTTTGAAATAGGCATGTTAATTACGAGTATTATCATAATGGTTTCCCCATTTATATGATTATTCCACCTTTATTTGTGTATTTTCTTTTCATGTTATGTTACATATCATGTTTATGTATCATTTCAAAGATATTCCTCACTTTTATGTCATTTATCACCTTATTCCATGATTTTTGATCTACTATTTTTTTGATATAAATTTTTTATATATGTTATTTATACCCATATGAACATATTATCCTCACTTATAATATATTATTGTTGTCAATTATGTTTACCCTAACTGAAAATCTAAGCACACCCCTTTATTATGTTTCTATTCTATAGATAATGATGATGAGTATAATGTATAATTAATATATTAGAGAGTCTATTATGGGTTCATTATAGAAAAAAAGTTCACAATTGTTGTAAAATAAGTATCTTATGTTGTTAGTCCATAATGTCTCTAAACCTTCTATTCTAAAGATTTTGTTATTATGTGTGAGATGTAATTATTACCTTATAAAAATTATTTAAAATAAATATATGTTTATCTTTGATTCTTATAGTTGGTGTGAGAGTAGGTTGTATATATTTTATAGGATTATTTAATTATTTTAATGATTATGAAAAGATAACATTTGTGAAAACCAAATGGTCATGTGTAATTTTTTAATATCATAATGATTTTTTAAATGTATAGATTGTGTAGTTTTAGTAGAAATTAACTCCAAATATGGATAGTGGAAATTGTATATAGTTAGAGCACCTATGTACCTAGGGGTAATCACTCAAAAAAATACAAGTTCATTATCAAATAAATCATCACTCTGGTTCATGATTAGTGGGACTAAGTTTAAAAACATATCTATACACACACATAGTACATGATTTGGTTAAATAAATTCTCTTTAAAAACCATTATGAAGGATTTTATTATGTTGGTAACTAATTAGGTTTGAGAACCTATTAAAAAATGAGCAGGCATAACCAATCATAGAACAAAGAGAGTCATAGGTTGAACTGAAAGTGTCATATATTAAAAGATAAATAATCCTCTGGATGGACGTATTTGGATGGATGCTTTGATATTAATATTTTGAATATTATCAGAACTATATTGGTTTTAGTATTTGGTTGATATAGGATTATATAAATAATTTTGGGAAAGTTATGTATCTATAAACCAATATGTATCATTACTAAATAAGTGAGTAAACATAAATGGATGAGAATTTTATTATATGAATGTTATTATAGAAAAGTTGAGTTTCTTAATCTTACTGAAGGTAGGGATGTTGATATTGTAAAGGAAATTAAAACTTGATACATAAAGATATTTTCATTAGTGAGTGATATATATCGATGGTAAATTATTTTATTCTAAAATTTATGAGGAATATGTGATATGTATAATGTTTTTTCTTCTAATTTGTTTCATTTGATATAATGAAGAATATATTAAATTTTACCAAGTAACTTAAAAAGTTATTTTATCATAAGTTTATATTCCCTCAGATATCTAATAAATAACACATGATTGAGGGATTCATAACACTATGGTTTAATGTCCTCTTGATATAAATATAATACATGTTTAAATTATTTTTTAAAAGTAAGATATACTATATTAGTAACTTTGGGGATGATAATTGATTCATGATATATTCGGTTGATTTTGTCATATTTTTTGTGATTATGACATACTTTTACAACTGTGTTATTCTGTAAACTAGTGGATGATATAATTTGAGAATAAAATATAGTGTTATTTTCTTGGAAAATATAATATTTTTTTCAGTTGGATTTCATAGATATTCAAATAGTTTTGTGAATGTAATGTTATATAGATTATATGATTAGGGTATATATACGATTTTTTATATGATTTTATTAAAGATTAATATTCATTGAGGAAATATGAAATACCTATTATATCCAAAGATAGTAAGGTATATTTAATATTAATATATATATCCATAATGATAAATCTATTAATAATGCCCTCACCTATATTCATAAATGAGTAATAATTAAAATTTAGAAGTTATGATTTATTTAATGATGGTAGAATATAATGAACTATTATTAGTTTTTCTAAAAATAATACTCTGTTTCAATACATTTTATACCCACAACACTCAACATAAATGAGCAATGAAAAAATAGATGAATAAAACCTAAAGACAATTAAAAAAAATTAATTAATTTGAAGTGAAAAGAAAATAGTATTAAGAACACATAGAGTTTTAAAAAATCATTTTTTCACTTAAAACAATTTTTTATAAAATTTACTTCTAATTAAAATATAAATTTATAAATTTCAGAATTTTGATATTTTAAATTTAACACCACTTTTAATTAAGAAATTCTCAAAATATATTAGGGTTATGTTTTTTTAATTTTGTGAAATAATTTTCTTTTAAGTCAATAGTAAAAATATTAATTTTTTCTGACCTATAAATTTTATTACAATATCAAAATAAATGAATAAATTAATGGTTTACAAATAATATTCTATAAAAAATATATATTTCATTATTAATATAAAATATTTAAGAATAATATGATAATTTGATAAATAACATGTTTACAATTTTTGAAACTGAAGTAATATTTCACACTAAAAACTGTTTTTATGCACTTACCTTAAAATTTTTATTTTATTACCCCAATAAATAAATTATAAAAAAATAAATTCCATATTTGAGATAATAATTTACTTATTAATTGATAAATTCAGTATCATTTTTAATCATAATATTTAGATTACTAAGATGAAAGATAATTACTATGTTAATAATGAAAAGTAAATTTTTTAAATAATGGTTTTATTAACATTCTAAAATTTTTATCTAAAAAATTAAATTTATATATCTCAAATAATGAGTATAATATTATTTTTAAACACATATATAAATATTTTAACAAAAATTTAATTGTTAATCACTACAAAATAATATTAAGGAAACTTAATGGTGACAAAAAACATTTTTCAATAAAAAAGTATTCTATATATATAATTTTTTTAATTTAAAGTTAACTTTATCTGATTTATAAATTTAATTATGTTATATAAATCTTATATTAAAGTTTATAACAATCATATTTGATAATATGGGCTCTCTTAAATTTCAATTAAAACATATATTACTTAGACAAACACTAGTTACCAAGGTAAAAACACATAATTGAAAAAAGAAAAAATCATGTGGTAAGGGGCTTGAAACATGTTTGAAAATATTTATTTGAGGATGTATCAACCATATATCACCTCAAGATCCAATATTAATCAATTTATAACCATTATAAATTTAATATTTTCATTATATTATTGAAAAATACTTAGTAATCCCAAAAGACACTTTTCGTTACATATAAAAAGAGATCACTTCCACCATCTCAAAGATAAAAAAACCAATAAAACTTTCATTCATTTCCTAAAAAAATTTACTATGCTATATTTAAATTTAACATACTAAAAAAAATTATCAAAATTATTAATCTTAATCCCTCTATTTATAAAGTTACTCTCAAATGAAAGATCAAGGTCCTAACATTATTTTTATATAATCCTTAAAAAAAATTCTTGGTAATTATATTCCAAACATTCCCAAACCATTGTAATGTATTAACCTCCATATAATTAGTTTATGGATGTTTTATTATTTTAATGAAAAAAAAACTATTTATTCTATCCCATCAATAAAAAATTAAAATAATGTTGATCATCCATTTATGCGGACAACTGTTTCCAGGATGCAACATCTTCCATTTTTCACCACCACATATATTCACTTCTAATATGTATGGATTTGAAGAATTAAAATTATATATAATAAAATTTTGATTATTTAGTGAAAAATTATAATCTTCCTTCATTCCCTCTATTTTTTGGGGAAATGAAAAAACATTATCCCCACATTGTTTGGACTACCGCCTCAATGAAATCACTTTTCTTCATTTTTAATCATGATTTTAATAATATATCTATACATACTAAAATATAAATAATTACATAAAAAATATGAATAATATCATTATTCTTATGTTATAATTATATCATGTCAAAATAAAAAATTCCTTAAACTTACTCACTATTTGAATTGTGGTATGTTAATGTTTTGGACAGTCTTCCCATATACTTGAACAAAGCTATAAAACTATATCATGGATTCCTATACAGACGTAAATACTAGTATTATTATAAATTCATATTATTAAATTATTGGGGTATGCTTTATTATAGGTTATATTAAATATTTAAATTAATATTAAAATTTAATCTTTGAAGAATAAAATTAATGATATAAGACGAAACCAATTCCATTTTCCCGCAATATAAATTGTACACTTACAGAATAAGGTAAAAAATTTATAAATTAGTGTATATTATTTATTGTATTGCCAAAAATATTTTATCATTTATGAACTTGGTATCGTTGAATTGATAAATAAATCAACATCAAAATGAATATGTTAAACCAATAAAATTAATGACAACCAATATAACCATGAGGCCCCACTGGCAGTATAGAAACCCGACATTAATATATCCATTGGGTACTGGACCGCAAGGAACCACCAGTTCCCCATAGACACATGGTCTATTTGGGGCCCACCTATATGCATGAACATGTCATCATACTAATGATTATTCCTACATGGAAACACAATTTCTTTTTAGTGTTATTTTTCCTAACATAAACACACCATAAGAAACTTCCCAGGAGATCACCCATCCTGATCACTACTATTGACCATGAATGCTTATATATGGATTTTTAATTAGTTAGGATCTAAAAAATAAGGATTAACCTTATTGAAATTAGTCATATCATTCAGTAATTTTTTCCATTATGATTATATTGTGTTACATCAATCCCCCCTTTAGATCACAATGACCACATTGTGGAATATTCATCTTAACTCATGTAGTGCAATCAAACATATGGATGAGTTACTCCTCTTATACCAAATATAACAACCGAGACCTCAGGACATCACAAACACGCCACCTTAACATAGACATCGAGTCTTATCCCTCCAGGTACCATGAGTTACACCAAAGACTTGTGGTCCCCTCCCTAGGGCTTACCTAAGTGCTTGAATAGGTCATCAGTCTAATGACTATCCCCATAGGCCAACACTTGTTCTTTTCCGTTTTCCTTTTCCTTACACATACACACCTAGATAAACATCCTAGGAGGTCACCCCTCAGGATCACTACTCTTGGGAACCCCTCATTCTAACTACTCCCGGAAAAAGCATGCTTAATTGTAGAGTTCTAATCAGGTAGGCTCTAGAAAATAAAGGTTCAAATTATTGACATGAGTCGTATCATGTAGTCATTTAACCCTTTATCATTCATAAGTTTTAAACCCAATGGTAAAAAATATGTATAACTAACTAGTATATTCTTAATAAATGATTGTAGAACAATTATATAAAATGTATGGTATATGAATAATGTTCAAAAATAGATTATTAGTATATTCAAGTATGTTATAAAAGATATTAGAGTACAATTGAATAAAAAGTGAAACAATGTAATAGTTTTGGATCTCAATTTTTCTTTGTTGAGATATATTTTTTATTCACCGCCTGTTTATTTTTATCACTGGTTTATATATTGGTCATTGATGTATTTTTATAAAAAATCATGAAATTTATTTGATTTAAAAAACCCATCTCTTGTTCTTCCTTTCATGGATTATCGATTAGAAGGCTAATGATTCGTTATGTATTTATGATAACACAATTTTCTTTCATCAAGTTACAACCTATCAAAATAAAATATATTGTACCAATTTTGAGTTATCCTAGTTAATGATTAATTTTTATTTTATTTCATTCTTATTTTTTAGGGGTTTTCAATTATTCTTTATAACCACTCTATCTAATAATTATTACCTTAATTATTTCGTGAATTTTAAGGGATTATTTGTCTCATTATCATCTCTATGAGACATGTTTGATATTATGAATCATTATTTATTTTATTCGGTGTTGGAACTAATTAATATACTTAATATATGAAAATATCTTCCTTTTATTGATATTTTAATGTCCATTTCATGATGTTACTCTCAATCTCCTTTGATTCTTATGTTACAAATATCATGAGGGTTTTTTCATCAATTCTATTCTAAAATAGATATTTATTTTGAAAGATAATAAATTATTAAAATATGTATACTTTCCACTCTGAAACAAAATATTTTTGTTCTCATATATTTATTAGTGGATTATTTATTTTCCTATTTATATTACATTTTAACCATGGCTAATTTTTACCACTTGTAATGAAAATTTCCCTACATCTTCTTTTTTGTTAGAAATCCTTCTCTCCCAAGACCATATTCATTAGATGCCTTTATATATATATATATATATTCCATAATATTTTATTAACGTGAAAAAATTGACCTAAATACAATCCCAAACCATTATGAGAATAGAATTTCCAAAAACATAAAGGGCATTCCTGATCCCCATTGAATGGTGACTAGCCCCGGGAAACACACAAGAACTAGAGGGAACAGCTTTGATAAAACTAGAAGCATCAATATGGCATATATATAACAATGATAAATAGTGAAAAAATAAGTATTATCCATAACTAAAATAATAAATTGGATATTATGACACCCCAAGAATTTGTGATACATCTATTTTAAAATAAATTTAATTTCATCTATAACTTATGTTTCACACAAAACTAATATTAAATTAACAATGAAATTCAATTAAATATCATAATTTTAACATGACCATTAAAACCTAGTCGTTAAATTTGTTGTGCTGAATAGTATTACGAAAATTATGAATTTATATATTATATATTTAATAAAATTATTTTACATTCATCAAATATATTTAATAGGAATAAGATAAGAACAAATTCAATTTTACGAATATAATTTATATTTTTTAAAAGGTATTTTTTCTTTCTTTTTATAGTGCGTTATTTAAAAAAATGAAATTTTATAAGTAATATTTTAAAAAATAAAATTCATTTTTGAAAGGGATATAGAAAATTTTACTTTTTTTTAATTTTTGGTATTTTCCAATATGTTTCATTTTTTATAAATATTAAAAAAAACTACAGTTATTTCAAAACAAACATTTCATCTAAAAAATATAATGTAAAATTATATCATACATAAGTTTTAGTGTAGATTTATATCAATAATATATCAACTAATTGAATTAACATTATTTTATTTCTTTTTTATAGTTAATATTGATATAAAATCATTTCAAAATTCTGCTCATTTTTACATTTCAAAAAAACTCTTTTTCTCACCCCATCTATGAGATTGGTTATAAAATAATCTTTATCAAATCCTATGTTATAAATATAGACTAATGGATTACATATTTGTATTATAATGGTTCAAATTTTGAAAATAGTTCGTTTTTGTTTTTGGATTATATTAATTTTCAACTTTATAATTTTAATTACCACGGATAGGGGAAAACCAAGTAATTAATAGTAAAAAATAATATTATAAATATTTGAGTAATTACCAATACACATTCCATATTTTTATTGGATGAGCAGGTGTTGACCAAAATCATCCTTGGTCCTATTTTACGGCCTCTTGGAACAACTTGGATGAATTTAATATTTTTATAGTATTTTATTTATAGATTAGTCAAATATTGCATACTCATTTTTTATCAAGTATTAAATTTTTAATATGTTTTTATTACGAATATATCTTGGAATGTTAACAATCATATAAAATTGAAATTTTTTGAATTCATCTTGGCAATTTATTTTTAATTTTTAAGAAGTAAATAACTAACTTAAAAGATTACACAATAATTAAGGAGTAATTATTTAGTTAATGAAAACATCAAGTAAATGGTATTAAAAATATTAAAATAAATATATATATTTGAGATAATTAATTTCATCTAGAATCAACTTTTTTCGATTGTAAAATTCCAATAGGATTTTAATTTTTATGTTTAATAGATGGTACATTCTTGGAACCGAACATGGGAACATAATTCCAAGAGTTTGGACACTTCAGTATGTTATTATTAGACATGGTATAAGGACCAAAAGTTTCCTTCGGTGATACATTGAGTTTTGGTAGAATTAGAATTAGAAAACTCAAAACAAATGAAACTGTGCGGCCCACAATAGTGAATTGCACAGTAAATTTTAGAGAAGCTGCATTTGTTACATGTTATGTGCATGATATTCCCAAACTATACTCCTATAATACATGGGTACTTCCACTCGGGTAGTACATAATCGTTATTCATCACACATTTGGTGCATGGTTTGGATAGTAGTGTAGCACAACCACATGATGTTGGTTTCATAGGAAGAAGGAGCTTCAAAGTTGTTGAACAGTTTTTCCAAACAGTGTGAACAAACCATGTGACAAAGTTTTAATTCTGAAATGACCATATTACCTTAATGAGATATTTTAAAAACTTTTCTTTTTATTTCTTCATCCTCTAGTGGGTGCCTCCTCCTCCAGGGTATCGTGGGTCTCCCAAAATCCTGAACTAGGATTTTGAAGATATCCCCTATCAGAATTCCAAATCAAACATTGTTAGTCTAAATGAATGTGTATTGGTAAAATATCTAATAAATTTAATCTTATCTGAATTGAGTTATCAATGCACAAGACTATTTCCCTTATTTTCATGAATAATGTCCATTTCGTCTATTTCTTCCTATCCGGACTGAATCATACCTTGATATTGGATGAGAAAATCATCCTAAGAATAAGGTTATAGGTATATAGAGTTTTACACAAATGTCCATGATTTCAAAAATTTCATTATTGTGTTTCCTACCATCCTATTATGTACATTGATTTAAAAAAAGGTCTTCAATCTAAATTGGGTTACACACTGTTATATATACATGTTGATTGTTATTATGAATTTAGAGAATGTCAAGCCCTACCATGGGAACCCCATGGGTGTTATATATTTATATTCCCTATTATAATTAATTGATTAAAAGACTGGAATGACTTATAAGTTTTTGATGTTGTTTTTAATTTATCTTTCCCCATGTATTCAAAACCTCAATTGATAAAGACACCTCATAAGTTCCACATAATACCTTATAATTGTTTTTCCATGTTAGGCAGTTTATTTTGAAATGAATCTTGTGTGAATTGAGTTTATGTCCTTGAAATATTATGTTTATTTATGGAAAATGATTTTTTTATGATCAATGTCTTATTTTGTAATAAAACACCTCAGATGAGGTACAATGTCTTCTAAACTACAATGAAATGAATAGTTAATTAAATCATGCTTGGTGGATTGATTAGGTAATTTAATATACATATAAATCTTGATGAGTAGAAATCTTGTGCGTGAATAACATTTTATTCTTGAATGGAGTTTCCCAACATTATATATATGAATGTTAAATTAACCAAGGGACCCGTTAAGTGCTTAACTAAATTCATAAATCTAATGGCTTGACCCACACCTATCTAAATGACTAATGGACCAAGATCATTATAAGTCTTGGATTTTATTATAAATTGTATTACCCATATAGGTAATTTCCCAATTAGACTAGGGTACCTTGTAACTACCTCCTTGAACCTTGAAAAATGAATAGCAATGTTTTATCTATTTAAATGGAATGTATTAAAGGGAATGGAATAAAATAATAGAATTACTTCATTAATTTATTCTAAATTCTTAAATCATATGTATTAACAATAAAGAACAATTTATGGGAAATGAATTGTTAAGGGTGGAAAGGTCACACCGTTCAATGCATGCTTAATACAAAGCTAGAATTTAAATAGTATGCCTTGATATTTCAGATTAAATAAATGTAGATCACGAGAGGAAATGATTCATGGATATAGTTATTATTTTTATATAATTACACATTAAATGGGGTTTGTAATGATGTGAAGGGATCTGGTGAGTATGGATACAAATCACGCTCCCTTACATCAGGTGTCAAGCCATGACGTCTCACACTATTGACATTGGTTGGACATTGGGATGAGGTGCCACACTCCCTATTTAGATTGATGAAATGAAAGATCACTCAACATCCTAAAATTCATGCATGACATCCCACACTCTATTGGTATGTAGGGAATTTACCGTATTTCATGAGCTTATACTCTTATTTCGACTATTTATAGATGTCTATGTTATGCCTCGGTCCATCCAACACCTAGTATTCCAGGTATATGGCAACTTATTTCCACACATACATGGTTTTTATAAGTGGATTCAATATATTAAAAAACTATATATATTATTACTATATATATAGTTACTTATAATACATTCATTATGGTCGTGAGAATAAGTATGTATAGTTGAAAATGTGGTCAATTAGAGCCTGAATTAAATGGTGTATATTTATTTAGTCAGAACAATTCATTTCTTCATATTATCTACACTGATTTAATTTATATTCATGGGATGGATGAACTTATAGAAACCATGGGTGGTAACTTATGGGGATTTATATCTCAAATCATTCTCAAGATTCCATGTCACTAGGGTACCCAATTATAAATTAGATTGAGAGGACAATTGATTCTTTGTTGTGATGTCCTACCTGTTCCCATGAGTTGGGAGCACCTGATCGAGCAGAAGCTCAGAAATCTTGTAAAGATCACCTAGGGGTTTGCTTAATTTTATTTATATATTTAATGGATTTTATCAGGATTCCAATTTTATGGATTTCATTTTAGTTTATGTATTATTATTAGGACATGCACACATATGTTTCATATTGGTACCATCATCCTTTTATAGTCGGATTATATTATTCTTCCACTGCTCTATCATTCTTTTGTTACAGCTTATACTATTGAATAATATTTATTTTATGTTATATTATCTTGATATTATGATATGAGGGTATAATATCCCCATTATCACCTATCAAGACCCTCACTACAAGTCAACAACCTATGGAGTACAGGGAGGCGCACATGAGCCAATGTGACCCACTAGTCTAGACATTGTTTTAGTTGGGAGTCGGGCTAGGCCATTACAAATTGGTATCAGAGGTGTTTTATTTCCATTGTATTACTATTTTTGTGTCATATATATGAGATTAGGAGTGTAAATACACTTTCTAAATAATCATGTATGGGACTGATCACCCCACTAATGGGGAAAAGTCCAAGTGTCTATGAATGGGATTATTGTTCATGTCATTTTCTGTAACAGTACATTATTATTTCACCTAGAGTGAATGGTGTGTTTTCTTCAACTTAAGTATTTATGAGATTTAGATTTTTCCCCCTTATCCTTGTATGGAGAGGATGGATAATTACATGCTCCTTTATAGGCACATAGAAATTCACATGTCATGCATATTCTAAACCACATAGTTTTATTTTTAGCTTGCGTGTTTATTATTATTTTGTGCCTTGAAAATAATGTTATGATTCTATTTTCATTAGTATTCCTTATTTTATAACATTATTAGGTTATTATATTCCATACTACCTATTTATTCATATTTCGTGCCTATATATCATTACTATGTGTTTATATAATTAATGACTATGTTTATTTCTTGTGATAGCATGAAATTTTGGTTTATATATATATAAATGGTTTTATGGGATAAATTTATTTTTTGTGGTAAAATAGGAAGAAATTATTAATTTTTTGGGGTATGGGAACCTTATTATTGGGGAAATATTATCTGTATACTCCAACCATCCTTGAGATTTACACATCATTAAATACCATTGTTAAAATTAAAATGTAAAGGCTTTTAAAGTTCAAATGATAAATTATAATGATTTCAATTTATGCGATCCAAATAAAACCCTATAATGTTTATGGGAACATAATGTATTAGTATATGGCTACCCATATAACTAAACCATTATATATATGAATATGATATATTTGAAACTGTTAAAAAGTAAAGGCTATTAAATTTTTAACTAAAATGAATTGGATGCCTCATTAAGGCATATTACTCTATTACATGGTCTTAATGACCCATATGGATAAATAAAAAATGCACAACTAGACCCATGTAAAGTAGTTGGGGAATGTTTCTTATGACATAACCCCTTATGGGTGTTTTAAACATTAATATTTAAGAAACTATTATTTCGTTGAAATCTAATGAACCCAGGTAGGCTTAATTGACCATTGTAGGATGCCTTATCTACTACTACTATGTATTCTTAAAAATCAATATATGTTCATAAATTTTATAATTATGATGGGATGTAAATAAAATGTATATTTTTTTTAAAATGAAGTGTCATAATACTTACATGTTTTTTCCTTGGGGAGTTGTCTAAATTAAGAAATGAGTTCTTCATTTTTATATTTGGTGCTTTATGTTCTAGGTTAGATATTTTAAAAGATTAATCGCTAAATATGAATTAATTTAATGACTTTTAAAAGGAACCATAAGTGGTATCCTTATTTTAAACCCCAATGTAAGGGTATTTTGATATATCTATGAGTTTCCTAGTAACAGGAACATGAATGTTTTTGTATGATTTTTACTTTATATAACATGGGATTAAATAAATGGTGTAGTATCTATGAATTCCTGGTTGAATTGACCTATAAATAGGGTCGATACTTATTGTTTTGTAAGGGGCTAGCCTGGTGTAGGTTGCACCCTTAGAGATTAAATGCCCTGTAAAATTATATGATCTTTCAGATGTTTGGTGTCATTTTGGTGTCATTGGCCACTATAGGACTATCAGTTTTTAAATGAATTCCATGGTCATATGGGTGGCCATTTATTCCTCGAAAAATATGGGTATACATGCCTTGGGTATGGTTTTCCAGACAATAGGCCTCATAAATATTTTCTATTTTCCTTGAGAGACTTAGGAGGTCATCAGTCTATTTTATAGTCTGATGGGACAACATATAGTGTATTTAGTTTATTATGTTGGAAATCTAATGCATTATATCATAGGGCATAAAACCTATGGATAGTATCGATGATGTGTATTCTTTCTGTTGGACCTCGGGGTAGTGTGAGTTCATATATGCTAAGACTGTCGATTTTTTAAATGGTGTAATAGACAAGATTAGTTTGGTTTTAATCATTGGGCCATGAGATATTTAGTAATTTCTAGGGTTGTCTCTATAGTAAAGTCACCTAAACGTTATAAAGAATCAATTCATCCTATCGCTTGAGATGAATTTTCAAAGAGGATTGAGTGTTTTTACACACCTATCCGGTCGGTTTTGGAGTATTTTCAAAATTATTAAATGTTTGTTCTTAATGAAAATTTGATCTATTGTACTTATGATTATCTAATATATACCTTCTCTTGATGAATAAAACACTCCTAATGTGGTTTTCATTACATCAATTATACTGTATGTGTTAATGATTTCTTGGAATCATGAAGTTGTAGTGGGTTTTCATGTATAATATATTTGAGAAACATCATTTGTCTTGGATGGACATTGATGGTTATGTAGAGAGATCATGGAACACCTCAAGTTGTAAAGGTTTCCAGTTTTTTAATGATAATCCATTTGTAGGGTGAATTTGAGCTTCTTTAAAAAGGCTAACTAGTAGTTCTTTGACTATTCTTTTTTTGCTTTCCAATTTGTATAATCTACTTAAAGAGATGAACATGTCCCTTATCCTAACATCTTACTTTATGTACTAATAAAGGATTAACCTTAATCCATGATAAATATTTAAAACCTATTGGAATAGATATGTCATATCTATCTGGGTTCCATATCGAATGTGTAGTTTTTATCAAGGATTGGTTAATCATGAGTGAAATCAGACATCTCGTGTAGGGAATCCTTAAACAAACTCTTGAACACCTGATGTTCTCCTTTGACTTATTCTCTAGGAATATGTCGCTCTTGGATTAGTTAGTGACCTTTTGTGGAGATTTATTCCTTGAACCAATGTATCATTTTTAAATTTGGATTATGGATTACCTTGGTTTAATTACCTGGAATCTAGTTTGATGCTTCTGTTATTACCCTAGAAATGTTTCTGGGCTCAGAGATGAGACTAAATGGTAAGGATCCAGTGGACATCATCTAGGATTAAACCTTGTTCATACAATTTCATGATGTTTTACATGGTAAAGTGATACATTGATCAAGAAATGTAACTAAAATTGAGGTATGGGCTTCCGTGAATTTTCTCATTGTAAATTTGTGATTCCTTGGAAGAAGGAATTATTTTTATGATTTAATATATAGGATTTCTAAGCCATGTGTTTGAGAATGATCATCTAGAAGTTATCCTTATTATTTGATGTCTAAAGTTTAATTTAATCATTATAAAGTATGACTTTTCGATACGGTGAGTGTGGTTTAAGGGTATGTTGTGTATTCTAGGAATGATCATGAGACAAGTTTAGTTTGTTCGATCTGTATTCAACCATTTCTTTATTGTTTGGTTTCTTTTATGACCTTGAATTGAAAATCTTTCACCCTATTAAATAATCCATGTTTGGAGTGTCATTATAGTTCTTAGAGTGTTCTTTGTTGGTAATTTCAATGATGGTGCTATGGTGGTTTGTAATTATCCCCTTATGATGTTAATTCCTATGGTGGGAAAAACCTTCGCCCATTTATTTAATGGTATGATTATTCCATCATGTATCTAGTCAAATAGGATCAGGTAAGTGATGAATCACTTTTTTAGAAAACCAGTGTTGGATTGGGTTTTTATGGCTTCAGTGTCATACGATTAAGAAATTATTAAAGCTGTGTTGGGAATTTGGAAATAAAACATGATTGTTTTAAAGATACTTCATGACCATTATAGTTCATGTAATGATTCCATTGTTCCCGAAGGCTTCCTGGGGAAGATATGTTTTAAGGTGGGAAGCTGTAAGGACACATGTTTTACATCTAAGGTGAAATTACTAGGGAATTTGAATTTTGATATTTTTTTGGTGGGTTTTTCTTTGAACTATGAATTAGAATGCATTTATGAGAGTTGAAACACTTCATTGTGTTTTTTAGATAGGAGTAAATTCATGAAGGTTTCATGGATTTCTCCTTCATTTTTTGGTAGCATCAAACTCGGAAATCTTGAAATAAAAGATTACTAATCGAGGTACACAGTTTTTCTAAAACCATGGGACTCCTAGAAGAAAACTATGTAGCCTATTTTAGAGGTTTAGTAGTTTTTGTAGAGGCTATTAATAATTTTCCCAAACTATGCACCATTCGCACATGGTTAGTACCACTTAGGTAGTAAATAATCATTTTTCATCACACGGTTGGAGTAGGGATAGGCTAACCATGTGATAGACCCTAGTGAGGTGGGTTTAAGAAGCTATAAAAACCACACGGTTGGCACACAATTTAGCCAAACCATGAGAACTAACTACAAGACCCTATTTTAAGGTTGAAATGAAAATTTTCCATCAATAACATCTTTTAAACAATTTTTGTTTTTTCTCATCTTCCTCTAGTAGGTTATTTCTCCTCCATAGTGTTATGAGTCTCCTCCAAGCCTAACCAAGGCTTTCAAATATCCCCTCCATCTAATGTTTGAATCCGATGTTGTTAATATATATGGATCTATATTCGTAATCTCTCTATTCATTTTGAATATTTATTTATTTAATATTCTTTTGATCATGTTATCAAGGTGTAGGTTCATTTTTCGTATTTTCATGGAAAATGACCATTTTTTCAATTTCTTCCAAGCTAAACCGAATCTTACCATGTATTGGATTAGTAGTTTGTATTAATAATAAGTTAGGTGGTCTATGTATTTTTCCTTAAATTTCAATCATATCATAAATAGTTTCCTTTCACCACAAGCCAACATTTATTATGACTTGATTTAAAAAAAATTCTTCAATATAAATTAGGTTACCCACCATTATATATAAATGTTGATTGTTGTTATGAAATTATAGGATTTCAAAATCAAACCAAAACACCCCTTGGGTGTGCCAGCTTTATTTTACCAATTATAATTAATTGATTAATTATTTGAAATACTTTATATGCATTCAAGTTATATTATATATGAAGTTCCCCTTCTATTCAAAGTACATTTTGATTACAAATCATCCCATGTTCTATGTAAATCATATAATTGTTATAAATATTTTGTATAGTTTATTTTAATATTAATATACAGTAAATTATGTTTCTGTCCTTGAAATTTTATTTTTAATTATGAAAAATTAATTTTTCAATGAACAATGTCATGTTTTATAATAATACCCCTCAGATGATGTGTGTTTTCATCAAAAATACAATGAAATGATTAGAAATTTAAAACATCCTTGGTTGATTTCTTGGGTAATTTATTATTCCTTTAGTGTTTGATGAGTGTTGTGCAAGTACATGGCCTTGTTTTTGTTCTTGAATTCGTTTTCAATCCATTATATACATAAATATTATATGAACAAATTCACCTCTTAAGTTTTTGACATGATTAATTAATTTAATAGCTTGAATTATACCAATCTAAATTACTAATGTACGAATCCCCATATAAGGTATTTACTTGATTTATAAATGGGAATACCATGTACTTAATTTCTTAATTGGAAAATGGTGACTTTTATGTACTTCCTTGAAACTTGATAAATTAATTACAATGTTTTTTTTCTAATCAACTGGAATGTATTAAAAGTAATGGATTAAAATTCTGGAATTACATCCTAAGATGATTCTAAATGTTTAATTTATATTAATTGATTATATTAAACTGGTTGTGTTAAATTAATTGTAAAGGGTGGTAAGGCCATGTCGCTTGATGCATGATTAGTAAATGTTATAATTCAAATGTTATTCCTTGATATCTGGGATTAAATAAATGTAGAGAATGAGATTTAGTGACTTATGGATCTGGTTATTATAATTTTTATATAATGGAACATTAATGGTTTTTGGAATGATGTTTATGGGTCTATTGAGCCTAGAGGAAAATTACAATCCCTTACTGTGAGTAATGAGTCATGACATCTCATGTCATTGACACTAATAGGACATTGGGATGAGGTTCTACACTCCCTATATAGAGTGATGATAGGATTTATCACTCACCAGCCTGAGTATCATAAATTAAGTATCATACTATACTGATATATAGGAAATCCTCCCTATTTCTTGATCTTTGTTTATATAGGTTATAGATGTTTGAGTAACACCCCAATCCATCAAGCACCTTGTATTCTCAGTATATGGACACTTATATTTGAAAGTACATAGTTCCTATGGGTGGATGAAATAATAATATAACTATATGTATATTAATACTTAATATATATATTCTAATCAGAAATTTATTCTGGATGTGAGGAGAAGTAGATTGAGTCGGTTGTGTGTGCTACTGGAACATAAGATGACAGATCATTATTTATTTATTCATCCTTGTTCATTTTTTTCAAATTACCTTCAAATATATTTACATTATATTCACAGACTAACTAAAGTTATGGAAACCTTGGGTGGTAACCTAATAGGACTTATATCTCACACCCTACTCGAGCTGCCACAGCACTGGGGTACCCATGTTGAACTTATTTTCGTAGGAATATGAATTCATTCATGTGTTTTCTTACATGTACCAGGGAGTTAGAAGCATAGAACCGAGCTAGAGATCAAGATGCTCATGGAGATCCCCATTTGGTATTTTCATTATTTTATTTATTTATGTACTTTAATTGATTTTAATTCATAAATTTTTTTATTGTTTTATTTTATGTGTCATAATTATTTTATGAATGTATCTATTGTATATTATAATTGGAAAGAATTTATATTTAGTTTATATTATTCTTCAACTTCTCTGTCATTATTTTATTAGTAATTCCATGGTTTCTGGTTGTTTATTTTCATCTATACCATTGTACTACACTGATATGATGGTACGATCTCCCCACTATCACCTCTTGAGATCATTACTGCTATTCATCATCATCGGGCGTACTGGGAGGCAACTTGAGGCCATGTGGCCCACCAATTCGGCCATGGTTTTAGTGGTGATTCATACCCAAACATTACATCATCCATAAATTTAATAGATTGCATTTATATGTCTGTACTGTTGTAAACGAGCTGGTTGTGGTTGAAAATGTCATCAATGGTTTATTATTTGTTTTTTTCATTTAATGTAACTATATTAACCCCTAATTAGTAAAACAAGGTAGTCATGGTAAGAGCTAAATAGTATAGATAATGATTAAATCCAAAATAAAAGGGAAAAAATGTGAACTAATCCTATATACATATTATTGGTTGAGATAATTTAGAATCATACTAATATTACTGTGAAAATAAATATCTTTTTATCCACTTTAAATTTAAAATTAATTTATATTATTTTAGTTTTTTAGACATTAAAAAAGTGCCCCTCACAGTAATTATAAAAGGGAACCTCCCCCATCAATACTTCGCACCACATTAAGCCTTATAACTTGACCAAAACCTACCTATTTAACTTCCAAACATCCTTTTAAAATTTACAGAGATCATGTTCTTCAAAAAATACCAACCCTATACCCATTAAAAAGAGATATAAAGGAATTCTGCCAAAGAAAATATATTCATTTTACCAAGTCATCCAAGTTCATTTCATCTTCTAATTCCTCTTCATGTGTTGTTTCTATTATAATGTAATGTATTTATTTTTAATCTATATACTAAGATGTTATTATTATTATTGAACAACTGTATTACTCCATTTATCTATCCTAGGAAAAAGGAAAGCATTGCCCATGCATATGTATGACTAATTGTCTCCCCACCATTATGTATTCTTTTTTAATTACCAATTTAAATGGATAGGTTTAATGATGGAAAAATATATATATTTATATATATTATAAGTATAAAATGATATTTATTATTTAAAAATTAATATATGATACACTTCCTTACCTTTTCCCCAATAAGGATTTGATTTCATCGCTCGGGTGTACGTATGACCTACCATCTCTACGATGAGATACGATTCATTTTCCATGATCCCCATTTAATAATGATTATAAAAAATATATAATGAAAAAATATGATATCAATTGTAGTAATATAATTATGGATATGTTGAAACTATATCATATGAAACATAATCAAGAAATATATGAAAAAACATGCATAGAAAAAAGTAGTTAACACAAAAAACATGGGTAAAAACAAAATATTATCAAAAAAATAGTTGATAAGATATTATAATAAATTATTATATGATATCATAAATATTAAAATGGTTCTAGTATAAAATAATAAAATTATTTAAACCATTATACATTTGTTTCATATGCATGAAAATGAAATCACACCTAAGGTAAGGGTTGTTTCAAAATATCATTATTATTTAGGATTGTTTATTTTTAAGTCCCCAATAGGTAATATTTTTATTCAATGTACATATTTTATATAAATGTTTTTAAAAATATTTTTACTAATATCATATAAATTTAAAATTTCTTTTAAACTATTTTTTACTTTTTATTCAAATGTTTAAAAGGAATCTGTTTTTCTTTCTCCAAATCAGGTAGTTTACGTCAAATTTGACAACAAAATATGGTATGAATGTTTTTTTTAACTTATGCGGCTTGAGAAATTATTGATTTATTAATGATACCTCAATAATTTTAAGCATAATTTTACATATTTTATTTTTCTACTTATAGAAAAAATATCTTTTATAATGGAAGGATTTTTAAATAATGATTCCAAATTTACAAAATTTTGTATTTCAATGAATAATTTTAAATTAATTTATTAGAGTATTTTCATCTATATCGACACCCATTTTTCAATATTTTGATTAATTAGGATTGATCATTTATAATTTAATATACCATATTTTATGAAATTTATTATGATTAGTTTGACTATGGATGTGCTATTTTGATACCATGAACAATATCTCTCAGAATAGTTTGTGATTATGTTTAGTGATTAGAGAAAGTTATTTAAATTTCATATGTATATGTTGTTTATGTTTCAACCAATTAGTATGAAGAATGGATTGTACTTAATAAGTGATGGGTGGGGCACACTATATCCCCTAAATTCATTGGTAAGACTCATGAGACTTACCAGAGTGGGATTTGGCTAAGGACATACCAATTTATTTTCAACTATCTTATCTGAGGCCTCAACTGTATGATTTAGATGTACAACATTATACAATCTATAATTATGAGTTAGTTATCAATTTCCATGGGTTTACTTGGTTAGTATAATTTCCATGGACGTGTTTTCTGGCTCATGAGATCGTTTATATGGAATTATTTGATCATCTTTTTTCCAGCCATATTATGATCAGGTTGTTGACTAAATATTTTGTGTTTCAGTTACTTACCTTACCATCATTACTATTTTGGATATCTTTTGTTTTATACATACACTTACTGAGCATCCAATATCATCCCTTTCTTATGTTTTATTTTCCCTAGGGATACCAAGATGTATATTATGAGTTTTATTTGTTGAATTTTATATTTTCAGACATAATGTAATATTCAATTATATATCTAGTTTTCCAAAAAAAATTGAAAACAATTTGGTCCTTTGATATAAAATTGCTTGTAATTATTTCTAATATAATAAAGTAACCACCAACTCTGGGCTATCAGTGTTGGATTATTTATCATTGGAATGAAATAATGTTTAGTAGAAACCTTGGGAACTAGATTTTTTAAAATGTAGATTAGGGAATAAAACATTAAGAGAGAATTTGGAAATATATCAAATAAACTAATATTATGATTTATAGAATAGTTATACCTAAATTTTAAATTTATGTTATGTGATTAACTAATTTTGAGATGATACATTATGATTCATAATGTTATGATCTAGTCTACTATATTCTATTTTTTAGAAATAGAACCTACATGAATGAATGTGAACCATATCAATGAAATTAATACTTGTTGATATTTCCCTATTATAAAAAATAATTATATTGGATTCAAAGATGGAAATGGTTGGGAAAAAATTATAAATATATTGGGACACTTGAATAATGTTATAATAAATAACCTTACCTATATTGGTCAATCTAATCCATGATTTGGGGTAACAATTTTGGACCACTTAATGATACAATAACCTCAATCATTCAATGAGAATAAAATTCCATTTTTTGTTGAGAAATGGGTAATTTCCTAAGAAATGATATTTTTCAATTTTGGAATTAATGAAAGGGAGATGGTTATCATGGCATTTTATCATCCCTCAAGAGATTATGATAAATAGTGGTGATTGATTCCAAACACGAAGGAGGAATAAATATCAAATAAGGAATTGAAGGATTTTAATGGCCTTTTCAGGAAAAAAAATATTTCCCTCATGGTCACTGGGTGAGTTTAGAGACAAAAATATTGAATCTGTTGAAAAAAGAAGATGATAATGTTTCAAAATATGAAACCAACATTACAAGGATATAAAATAATTCTGTTTATTATTTATGTAATCTAAAGATAAATATTTATCAATTATTTAAGGCAATTAGGCTAGTTCCCCATTGGGATCTAGTCTCCCAAAACTTTTCATTATATGAGGATATAGAATCTTATGCTATCAAGAGATAAAAATAATTACTAAATACCTATAGTTTTAAGGTAAACAAGTGAATTAGATGATGCAAGAGAAAAAATGGGGTCACTACCAATGATTGTAAGACAATGAAATAAGCTGGTAATGTGTATTCCTTTAGTTGTAGGTAAATGGGTCTCTATAAAAATGAATCTCACAAGTGTTAAGGAAATATAAATTTGAATAAAATAAGGGATCAATGTCAAGATTATGTTTTCACAACAGACGAAGCAGAATAATTAATGTGATTTTGTAGGATTTGAGCATTGTGTCATAAAATTAATTAATCAAGGTTATTTGTGTTATAAAAATCGTGAGATATTTAAGGATTGTACATAATTTCTACTTCTTTTAGGATTATAGAGCATAGGTTGACTGGTACTGATGACCAGGAAAAATTGATTTAGGGAAATGTAGATTTTCTGGAAGACACTTGATTGAGAGAAGATAACCATTAATACAATCTTTGTTTTGTGATAATAATTAAAAGTAGATGTTTATCTAATACTATTGATGACTATGAATGTGGTTAGCAATTTTGTGGTTTATGTTATCATTGTTGGGTTTAATATATTTTTTGATTTATGAAATATACCTATGATTTTATTATTATAAGAATGGATGTTTTCATTAAGGTTTAATGGTGATAAAAGAATTCATATATTTGAAAAAAATATATTTATGATTTATTTTGGGAAAAATATGATGTGATGTTCAATTTTTAAATTTAGTGACCTTTCTAATAAATTTTAGGACAGTGAATTTGGAAAAATTTATTTTTCATGAGTTTTAATGTTGGAATGGATTATGATAAACATTGGAAATATTGTTTGAGTTTAATTATTATTTATTGGATACTATGTTATAAATTTTTTTGTTTTATTAAATATTAATATAATGAAGGTAATAGTTTTGGACCTTAGGTTTGGTTAAAAGATATTTAGGCATAAAAATTAATCTGGAATATCCGTCTCTAAGTGTACAAAATTAGGTGAAAATAGATCGAAGCATAAGAAAAAAATTATATTATACTCATGACATAGAAATTAATCAAGTATGTTTATTATATCAAGTTATTATATGAATAGAAAAGGATTCTATCAACTCTAGAAATGACATTTTATAATAAATCTATAATATGTTTTCTTTTATTTTTGAGAAATCAATGTTCTATTAAACCATTTTCAAATTTATGGTTTTCTGATGGTTAACATTTTATATAAAATATTGTCTATCACTCTCCATCAGAGGTTGACTGATTGATTTATCTTCTATGTCCTTGTGTTATAATTCAACTAATGTTCTCATATTCAGAATCATAATTCTGTGGTGGTGTTCACATTTTCCTTTTCCTCTTATTAAGATGATGTTTTATTAACCATATTTTCAATGTGGGTTTTTTGACAAAGTAATTTCCAAGTATCAAAATTTTATTCGGATGTGAAATTTCATATTCCCAGGACACAATTTAAAAATGGAGGGGAGAAGGTAAAACCCTAATAATTTATGACATGTAAATTTTTTAAAAAATTTAATTTCTTCATTATCTTACGTTACACACAACACTGAACTTAAATTAACAATGATATATAATTAAATATCATTAATTTAACATGAATATCATTAAGGAAAAATTAAATTGGTGGTAAAGAATAGTATCAATGATGTTATGGAATTTATATATTATATATTTATTAAACAATTTATACATTAATCAAATAAATTTAATAGGCATAAGAAAATAATAATTTCAATTTTATGTATTAAAGATAAAATTTTCTAAAGGTGGTTTTCCCATATTTTTATGTCACAATTATTTTAAAACCAAATTTACTCACTTTTATAAGTTCCACTTCAAAAAATAAACTTCTTTTTTTTGAAAGGGTGATATCAAAATTTATATTGTTTTAATTTTTTATTTTTTGATGAGTAGTCAAAAAATACTTTATTTTAATTCCAAAATGAATTTTTATATAAACAATTATAATTTTTAATTAAATATTACATTTGGTTTAATGTAAAATTCGATAAATAATAAATATGATGATTAAATCAAGTTCATTATAATATTTTTTATATTTAATGGGGATATAAAACATTCAAAACTTTTTCATGTTTCTAGTTAAAAAAATATGTCTTCCTACCCCAACTATGGGATTGATATTAAATCAATTTTAACAATTTTTTTCTATTTATAAAATGGATTTTGTAATTATAATTATAAGGTATGGATTTATTAAATTGGATGTTTTGTTTATGGACTATATTAATAGTAAATTTTTTAATTTTAATTACCACGATTAAGGGTAAATCGGGTAATTATGAGAAAAATATAATATTATAAATATTAAAAATATCACCGAGAAACATGTCCGAATTTAATTAGATGAGAGAGTATAGACAAATATCGTCATTATGATGATTTTATTTCATCTTGGAGCCAATAGTATGACATTAATAATTTTATAGTAATCTATGTTTAGAAAATCCAAATATGCCATATTAATTTTTTTAATAAATATTTAATTTTAAATAATGGGTTTTCATAATATAAATTTTGAAATTAAATAGTTTTTTAAAATATATAATATATTTTATCATTATAGATATTTATTATTAATTTTTATGTACTAAATAAGTTCCTTAAAATCTTACCCAATGATCATGTGGTAATTATTTAATAATTACAAATATCATTAAAACAGTATTACAAATTTTAATATAAATATAATTTGAGATAATTAATGTCATCCTAACATTTTAAAAATAATTTTATGATTATAGTGATGTGTTAAAATAGTATTTTATTTGATATCATGTTTTTATGATATTTTTTAAAAAGTCAAGTAATGAATTATATCAAAATAGACATTAATGATATTTTAAAATAGATAATATTTTATTAAATTGTATAAAATTAATAAAAATATAAAATTCAGACATATTATTATGATAATGTATATAATGTAATAAATTATCCATGTATGGTTCATTTGATATTTTATAGTAAATATATTAACCGTTAAAGAGTAAAAATACTTGTTTTCACGGTAAGTGTTAAAGGATAAAATAATGGTAAAAGACAAAATATGTGGTTAAAAATGTGTCCTAAAATTATGTAAACAATTAGTGATTTATATTATATATACCAATAATAATAATTTATTTGAAATAAATTACTTTTTATCCATTTATAAATGAAAATTAATTTATATTAATTAAATATTTTTAGTGATTCTAAAAGTTCTCCTCACCTTAATTTTAAAAGGAAACACCCCCTCTCATCTTCACACAACAATGAGCCTTAAATAAATAAATAAACCTACTCATTTCTCTTTTTATAATCCTTATCCAATTTTTGAACATCATTTTCTTCCTAAAATATCAACTGTAGATCTCATAAGAAGATATCTAAATGTAGTATTTGGAAAAAGACGTAAAATGTTTTACCAACTCATCCAAGTTCACTTAACTTCTAATTTCTCTTCATGTGTCATTTACATGATAAGTTAATATATACAATATTATATATATTATGAGATATTATTATTAGAATGATAGAACCACATTACACCTTTTATTTATCCTATGAAAAACTGAAGCACCACATGTGCGTACGTACAACTTACTATCTCCACATTGTGGTGTAATATGTTTTTCATATCATCATTACATAGATGGGTATAATGATGGAAATAATATATATTTATTATAATTATGATATTATATTTATTATTAAAATATTAATATATCATCCACTTCCTTACCCTTTCACAAATAAGGAAATGATATCTCACTCGAGTGTACGTACAACCAACCATCTCCATAACGCGATGTGAATCATTTACAGATTCTCCATTAACGAATTAATATAAAAATTTATATTTTTAAAAAATATTATATGTATATTACCCTCATATAATTCCTGATATGATGTAGCTATATATTATTAACAATAATTGAGACATACATGATGAAACATGCATAGGAAAATGAAGAAGTTAACACCCGAAACAGAGGTAATAACAAAATATTATTAACCAACAAGAAATGATAAAATCTAATAGGATAATATATGATATCATAAATATGAAAATGGCTCTATTATAAATTAATAAAAATACTTTAAACAATTATCCAGGAGTTTCATATATGTAAAAATTAAATTGGATATAATGTAATGGTTATTTCACACTCTCATTAATATTCAGGATGGATTATGTTTAAGTCTCCACTGGGGAATATTTATTTTCTATGTCCATGTTTTGTAAAAAATAATTCAAAAATATTTTTAATATTATCCAAAGAATGTTTAAGTTATTTTTACATATTCTCTACTTTTTATAAAATCGTTTGAAATGAATCCTTTTTTTATTTTCCAAATGAGGTGATTTATAACATTTTCTATAAAAAAATACAGATGGAATATTTTTTAACTAATATAAAATGAATGGATATTTCGACCATCATGAAGACATGTTTTTTTGAATCATACTTTATAATTTTAAAAGGTTATTTTCTAATAAATTATATTCTATTAATTTTTTTTGTCTTTTAAAATAAATGATTTCAAATACAAAAAGGGGTATTTCTATAAATAATATTCAATGATTTTATTATTTTATTTTAGTCAATGTAAACATACTTTGTTAAATATTATTTTTAATTGAGTAGATATTTTATGATGTCACTCAAAATATTTTATTAAATGGTTTATGACCAATTTATCTATGGATGGTTTATTTTCACACAATTCATCATATTTCCTAGAATGGTTTTTGGTAACATTTATTAATTAGGGAAATTTATTTAAATTTCATATGTATATGATGTTTATGTTTCACTATTTTTATATGAGGAATAATTAGACTTAGTAAGTGAAGTTCTGGGTGCACTATAGCCCCTCAATGCATCAGTAGGTCTCAGGAAATAAACTAGATTGGAATTTGGATGAGGCCTTTCACGTTAATTTTCATATTTTTTGGTTGAGGCCTCGACGATAGGTTTCATATTCCCATAATTATATATTACATCATTATGGGACAAGTTATTTATTTCTATGTTATTATTATGTTAGTATAATTTACATGGATATTTTTCTAGCTCATGATATTGTTTAAATTCATTTATTCGATCATAATTTATTCTATAAATATTATTCTCATGGGGTAGATTAAATGACATGTGTTTTAGTTACTTTAATTAATATAATTTTTATTTAGGATATATTACACAATATAAATACCCTTACGTATCATTTTTGATCCCATGTTTCTTATGTTTTAATTTTCCTCAGGATGCTAATATGTATATTAAAACTAATATATCGGGTAATTCTATGATAATAATGGTGATTCCAATGATGTTTCAATGTTTAATTTAATATATTACATCATACTGTATGACTCAAGTATTTATCTAGTATTCTAAACCTACTAAACTATTCAGTCCTATAAGAGATGATATCTTTTTCATTGTAACAATGTTAAAAAAGTAACCACAAACTCTAGGCAACTAGGGTTGGGGTCTTTACAGTTTGTATAAGAGTAAATATTGTAGAAAAATTGGGAAATAGAATTATTAAAACAAAGATTATTTAAATAAACCCTATTAAAAAATTTGTAAATATATTTGAATTAAAAAACATTATGATTTACAAATTAGTTATACTAAATTTTTAATTTATGTTATTTGATTCAATATTTTTGGGATTATATAATATTTTTCATAATTTTATAATCTAATATAGTTTATTACATTGCTTATAAATGTATACTTGTTAAATGAATGGAAATTGTATCAACACGCATTATTCATGTAGGGTTTTCCCTACTATGAAAGATAATGATGTTGGAAGAGGAAAAAAAATTTCCGGTGAAAAAAATATAATTATACTAGGTTACATGACTCAGGTTAAGAGGAATATAATTTCACATATGAAGCATCATGATCCAAAATGTGGAGGAATAATGTTTTAATGATTCACGAGAAAAAAATACATCATTCAATTTGTCAACAAATCCATTTATAGCCGAGGAATGGATAATTTCCTTAGGTGAGATATTTATCACATTGGGAAGTAATGAATGTATAAAGTTTATCATGTAATTTTATCATCTCTTAGGAGAATCAGATCAATGGTGTTCATTGATTCAATACATGAAAGAGGATAAATAAAAAAAATATAATAGAAGGATTTTAAGGATCTTTTCATAGAAAATTATTAACCTCGTGAATAGTGGCCAAATATGGAGATACAATTTTTGGATATATGGAAAAAAGAAGGAAGATAATGTTGCTAAATTTTAATGCATCATTACAACGTTATAATGGTATGCAACGTATTATGTACATAATACAAAGAGCAAGATTGTTCAATTCTTTAATAAAGGTAAGATAGTTTTTTAAGGGAAATAGTCTCCTAAAAATTTTCATTATATAATGATATAGTATATTGTGTGATCAAGAAACAAAATTCTTTTTGTTTAGTAGTTTTGAATTCAAAAAAGATAAAATGAATATGTAATACAAAAAATTGATAAGGGGAAGAAATAAAGGAAGTAATTTTCCACCTGAGATAACTAAGTAAATAAACACCTTGGTACCTTCTTTAAGGGAATGACAATTGATATAAATGTTTATAAAAAGACAACAAGACATATAATTTCCAAGGAATAAAAGAATCTATAAATGTTGTCTGCTTCAGTTGTAAGGAAATGGGGAACTATGCACAATAATGTCCCAAAAATCAAGGAAATATGGCTTATAATAAATAATGGGTTCAAGGACAAGATTATATTGTTTCTAAATTTGAAGCCGAATGATTAATGTTCTTCTAATGGATTTAAAAATTAAGTTGCTAAAGTATTTTATCAAGGATATTATTTTTATAATAATAAAGAGATATTTAAGGATTTTACATCAATAATTTTTCCTTTTGAATTAGATAACATATATTGAAGGATACTGATGACCTGGAAAAGTGATTTAGTGGCAAGTAGATAATTTGAAAAAAAACATGATTGTGGTAAGATAATAGTTTTTATATGAATCATTTTTTGATAATAATTAAAAAAGATATGTTTATGGAATAGTAATGGTGAATATGAATGTGTTTATTTATTGGTTGGTTTATATTATCTTTTTTGGGTTTACTACATGATTATATTTAAGAAATATTCCTGCGATTTTATTATTAGAATCATGGATGTTTTCATTATGGTTTAATGGTGATAAAAGTATTCATATATTTGGAATATGACAAAAAGATATACATTATGTTGTATGTAATAAATATGATATTATATATTTTTTGGAAATTTTGTTTCCAACCTAATAAAATTTTTGACTATGAATTAGGAATGATTTAATTGGGACAACCCTTAAGGTTGGAATGAATTATGTTGAAAATTGGTTATTATTGATTGAGTTTAATGTATGATTTATTGGATACTATGTGATAAACTCATTAGTTTTTGTAAAAATTTAATGGATGAAGGAAGTAATTATAGTCCGTATGATTCATTTAAAGTAATTTTCTCATAAAAAATCATCTTGAGTATCCATCTCCATCTTTGCAAAATGAAGTGAAAATAGATCAAAGCACAACCAAATGATGAGATTATACTCATTAGATGAAAGTAAAAAAGTAAGACTATTTACTCAAGTCCATATCTAAATAGTAATTAAGTCCCTAAACTATAGGAACATTATTTTGGAATAATAACCTTGTCTATTTACATTTCTTTCTATGGAATCAATAGTCTATTAACCCATAAAAAGTAACGGTTTTGTGATGGTTAACATTATAATGGCCATGTTCTCTATCACTCTATATCACAACATGATAGTTAAATTTCTCTTCCATGTCTATATTTTCTATTTCTGATAATGTTACTCTATTCAAAGGCCAAATATGGAAGTGATGTTTTCATTTTCCTTCCCCTCTTATTAAAAAAATGTTTTATTAACCCTATTTCTGATGTGACTTTCCAATAAAAGCATTTTAATGTATAAACCTTTGATTTTGAACTAAAATATAAAATTATGAGGAAAGAATATATTAAGAATAATATATAACTTAACACCCTAGATTTTATGATATGTATCTTTTTAAATATCTTTAAATTCTTTGATAGCTTCTATTTCACACACCAATATGCTAAGAAAGATGATGATACATAGTTAAATAGAATTATTTTCAAAAGACTGTTATAAACTAGCCATTAAATTAGTGATAATGAATAATATTAACCAAATTATTAAATTAATATATTATATATTTAGTAAAATGTTTTTTCATTAATCATTTTTATATAATAGTTATAATAAAAAAAAATCCAATTTTATGCATTAATGTTATATTTTTCTAAAGGATGATTTCCACCTTTTTATGATGTACCTATTTTAACACTAAATTCTCACACTCTTATAAATTATATTTTAAAATATAAAATCTTTTCTCAAATACTAATATAGATATTTTATTTTGTATTTTTTTTATTTTTCAAATATGTTACATTTTTTTTGAATTGTAAAAAATACAGTATTTTAATTCAAAACCAACTTTTAATCTGAAAATATTATACTGTTAAATAATATTTTTCATTCATTTTAATGTAACATTACATAAATAATACATCTATTAATTTTATTAAGTAAATTTAAATAAATTTTAAATTTTATGTGGACATTAAAATATTTCAAACTTTTTCATGTTTTCATATTAAGGAATACATGTTTTCTCACCCCATCTAAAGATTAGTATATAATTAATTTTATATAATGTATATTTTGAATTTGGAAAAATGGATTAAATATTTGGAATAATATAATCCAAATTTTGTAAATTGGTTCCTTTTTTGAGTATATTTATTGTAATCCTAGTAATTCTAATTACCATAGTTAATGGAAAATCAGGTAATTAAGAGTAAAACAATTATTATATATATTAGAAAAATTACCCTAACACATGACCTAATTATATTGGATGAGTGAGTGTCCACCAAAATAAACCTTGGGATGATTTTATGGACTCTTGGAGCCACTTTTATGACTTTAATCCTTTTAAAGTATTGTATTTTAAGAAAATTCAAATTTATCATACTCATATTTTTAAAAAATATTTCATTTTTATTATGTTTTTATTCAGTATATATCTTAAACTATAAATGATAAATTAAAATTTAATTTTTTTTATCTTGGTGATTATTTTTTATATTTAATAAATAAATAATTATAAAAAAGGTTTACACAACGATGATGTATTAATTATTTAAGTTATTGAAATATCAAATAAATGGTATTAAAAACACTAAAATAAATATAATTTGAGATAATTAATGAAATATAAGAATTTTATAGGTTAATTTTATATTTTAAAAATGATTTAAAATATTTTTTTTCCAAGATATCATGTTGTTATGATATTTTAAAAAAATTTAAGTAATTTATATTATCAAAATTAAAATTAATGATATTATTAAAATAATAATTTTTTTAAATAATATAAAATTTAAAAATATATATAATGCATACAAAAAATTAGGATAAGGTTTAAAATATCATAAATTATACATATATGTTTTTTTTGTAATCTTATTATAACTATATTGACCCATAATAAGTAAAAACCCTATGTAGTCACTATAAGAGTTAAGGGGACTAAATAAGGGATAAAGCCTAAAGATAAGGGTAAAATGTGACATAACATGAATAATAATTATTGTTTTGGTGCATGTTTAACCATAATCATATTTTATTCAAATTAAATCACTTGGGATCCATTTGGAATTAAAATTTAATTGATATTAATTTAATATTTTTTGGGTTTCCAACAGTACCTCTCACATCAAATATAAAAGGGAACCTCCTCCCTCACTTCTACACACCACTTTGAGCCTTATATATTGATGAAACCCTAACCATATATCTTCCCAAAATTGTTAGACACATTTTTCAGATCGTTTTCTTTCAAAAATATCGACCCTAGATCTCTTGAGAGGAGATGTAAAGGATGTTTTTCGAAGAATAGATAATCGTTTTTACCAATTCATAAATGTTCATTTATTATTATACTTCCTATTCATATTTTAATTCATTGATAAATTAATAAATAAATTATGATATATTATTATTATTATTATTATGGGATAAATATATTCTACCATTTATCCATCCTATTAAAATGGAAAACACAGCACATGTGTACATATGACTTATTGTCTCTACGTCGTGGCGTAATCTATTTTGTTATCACCACTATACTTGGATTAGTATAATGATTTAAATAATATATTTTTATGATAATTTTAACATTATATTTATTATTGAAAAATTAATATATCATACAATTGCTTTCCCTTTAACCAATAAGGAAATGATATCCTCGCTCGTGCATGCGTACATCCTAGAGTCTCCACGATGTGATGTAATACATTTTCCATGATTAGTATTCAAGAATGATTATCAAAATTTATATAATTATTAAATATGATATCATTGAACTTAATATAATTATTTATATGATGGAACTATATCCTAATTATATTAATCTGGACTTGCATGATTAAACATGCATATTAAAATGAAGCAGTTAACACCCTAAAAATTGGTAATAACAAAATATTATTATAAAACAAGTGATAAGATAATATCTAGGATACTATATGATACCATAAATATGAATATGGATCTAGTATAAATTAAAAGTATGATTTAAATAATTATATAGGAGAATCATATATGTACAAAGTAAATTAGACCTAAGGAAAAGATTATTTTTAATCTCACTATTATTCAAAAAAAATTATTTAAGTCTCCACTGGGTAATATTTTTAATCCATGTCCATATTTTCTAAAAAAATGAAAAAATATTTTTAATATTATCATATGAGTGTTTATTTTATTTTTACACATTTATTAATTTTTATAATTTTTTAAAGTAATTTATTAATAGTCTTCAAAACGAGGTACTTTATAACTTTTTCTACAAAAAATAGGGAATTAATATTTTTTTATCATATAAGGAATGCGTTTATTTTCCATTGAAATCACACATAAATGTTTTTAAGATTAATTTAAATGTTTAAAACGTTATTTTCAAATAAATATTTTCTTTTATAAATGCACATATTTTTAAATAAATCATTTCAAAGGAAAGAAGGGGGGTGTTTCTGTCAATAATTTTCAATGATTTTGTTGGAGTATTTTCATTTATATCAAAACCCATTTTTAAATCTTAGGATTAATTTCTATTGATCTATTATGATATAATATACCATATTTAATTAAATGGGTATTGTTCATTTTGACTGTGGATGTGCTCTTTTGATACAATTCACCATATTACTCATAATGTTTTGTGATTATGCTTACTGATTGGGGAAAGTTATTTACATTTCATATGTATATGTTATTTTTGTCTCACCCTATACATATGTGGAATGTATTAGACATAGTAGGTGATAAATGGGGGCTAGTAAATCCCCTTGATGCATTAGTAGTTCACATAAGGTAAACCATATTGACATTTTTTTAGGTTGTTCCAATTTATTTTTAGATGTCATGGTCAAGGCTTAGATGGTATATTTTAAATGTCCAGAATTATGAATTCCATCATTAAGAGATTAGTTATTGATTTACAAGTGATTATCCAGTTAGTAAAATATCCATGAAATTGTTTTTTTTTCTCATGATATCGTTTACATGGAATTATTCAATCAAAATTTGTTCCATCCATATTATGCTCAAGTTTTTGATTAAATGGAATATATTTCAGTTATATACCTTTCCATAATTATTATTTATGATTGGTTATATGGTATACATACCCTTACTCATCATTTTATCTCACCAACTTCTTATGTTTTATTTGTTATTGGGATTCTAAAATGTATATTATGACTGGTATATAGGGAAAATCTAGGTGAATAACGGTGTTTACAATGATGTTTTTAGGTTTTATTTTATATTTCCAGTCATGTTGTATTATTACAATATGTATCATGTTTTTATAGCTAATAATATATTCAGTACTTTGGGATATGATAAATCATACATAGTATTGATGTAATAATGTAACCACCAAATCTAGGTTACTGCGATTGGGATCTTTTTAAAAATTATACAACTCAAAAGAAGTCAAAAATATCCCAAGTACAAGAAAAGAATCAAAATACATCCAAAATAGAAAAACAGACAACTCCATTTTGTAATGGCGGGAAACTCTCACCATCTCACTGCTAGCTACCAAGAAACTTCTGATATGAAAACACACCACCACACTATGTTCTCATCCATTTCCCATCATAAAAATACATTCAAAGGTCTACACACTACTGAAGGGTTCATAGGGTGTGAGCTAATAGGAGCAGTAGGATCTCACCTAGGTGTTCAAAAATAAGTCTCTATATAATAATAAGAACATTTTCTACTTCAACGAAAATAAGGTATTATATTCATTTTAGTATTTCTGTATATAAAAATCATATTGAAAAAATTTAGTTTCCCAATTTTCTACATTCCCAATTAAATTAGGTAAAATAATTTAGAATAATTTTACTAACATCAAAGGAAAGCATGTATCACATATCATATCAAATACATTGACTTAAAAAATAATTAATAAAGTCAAAAAATAATCCAAAGCATAGGATACATCTTGTCAAGGATCACATTAGTTTTGGATATCTAATATAGTCATCCAACCAACATAGATAATCATGAAAACATCAATCCTTAATACATATGTATCAAATCTAGTTATTAAGGGAAAACTGAAGAAACTTAACCTCTAAGTAGTTTCTATATAGTCCCTCAACCAAAAAATCCTTGTGAGTGGGAGAAAACCCCATGAGTGATCCCCCAAACAGTATCAAAAGACAAGGTCGATTACTACTCCTTCCACCTAAGTATCCAAGGCTTCCTAGGTGCACTATTTTACAATCAAATTAATCAAACAATTTAATAAAAACCATTCTTTGAAAACCATTTAAAAAATTCTTTGAAAACCCCCTTTTCATTTTCTAAAACATTGGGAAAACCCATATTTTATCAAAAAAACATTCCCACTCACAAAAAAAAATCATTCAATCATGCCATTTCATTTAAAAATATTTATTTATCAAAAATCGAGAAATGGGGTTAATCAACATTGGTTACAAATAGAACCTTGTTCCACAAACTCAGGTCACACATATCCGTAATGGGGTCCACCAACAATTAAGAACACACCAGTGATAAATGAGACCCTAAAATCAATACAAAAATCTCAGAATAAGTTTAATATGAATAAAGTTTAGCGAAGAAGATGAAACAACCCATACCTCAAGGAACTCTCATGCTACACGATAACCAACACAAGGGCTAGCCTCTAGAGAAAGATCACGTGATGGATCTAAAAAGTATTAAGAATAATCATAATCATGGATCAATATATCTATAATAGTATCACAATCGGGATATAGTGATTGAAGATAATGAATAAACTAGAGTATTACATACATGTAGATATGTAACCTAATCACAATATAGATCAATCATTCAATGAAGTGACTTGGCTTGAGAGGAGGTCCCCAAAATCATCCCCAACAGCCTCTAGATAAAAATACAAAATCTTTTGGATGAATGAGATATATATATCACTCATACAAAAACCTAAAAAAATGTGAAACTTTCATGGAATGTAATCCCATTAGTGTTATTCAAGAAACTCAAGAATGCTGAAAAACATATCACCTCTTTATAAATATCTAACTGTTACCGATAAATGGTATAAACTAAATACATTGTGTGAAATTACTTCACACAGTGTACCAAACTCATAGAATCTACCCTACTTCTATTACACTCGGTGTAAACACATTACATGAAATTGATTTTACCTATAGACTATGAAAATTCCATTATTATTCAAAAGATCCAAACCACATTTGGAATTCTCCAATCTCAGGGCGAATTGAAAAACCCATTAACACATTTATACCTAGACTCCTTCAATTAAAAAAACATAAGTCATCAAATGTTATGTCATTTTCCCCAGTAAATTCTATTCACCCTTATGAGTCCCAAGATTCACCCAAATAAAGATTAAAATGAATTAAAATAATGAAAATAACTGAAAAATTGTAACATGATGATAAAAAATCATCACCATAAATATTTCCATCCTTGTTAAGTCTTGTGGAATAAAGAATCTAAAAAAGATGTGAGGACACTACTCCCACTTCAATTGTTAACACTCCCAAGTCTCATGAGAATCAGATCTATGCTGCCACAATACATAAATTAATTAAATCAAATTCCCATGAAACATTTTCATCTTAGATTCCATGATATCCACTAGATGCTATATAATAGAAATGTTGGGCTCCAATTCAATCTCTCCCCACCTCAGAATATGAGAGGGATTGAGATTTTATTTTCTGATATGTGATATGTGTAAAATAGCATAAATACCTATAAACTAAACCAAAAATACTAGTTTATAAAAAAATAACCCAATTTGATAGGTGACCATAAATGGTCCAATATATCTCAGAGGTAAATTTCCCTATTTTCAAAGACAATAGTTTCAAAATCAACGATAAACTCTCAAGAAAAACCACTCACCTATAGAAAACTATAAAGGTTGACATTTCTTATCCACATAATATTTATATCAAATTTTTCTGTAACTAGGTTTCGAAATATATCATGAATCCTTGGTAAAAAATACCAAACAAGACTTAGCCCCACTAATGAGGATTTTACAAATTCATCAAAGAATATATTTGACTTGTAAGAGAAGCCATAAAAATACTCAAAAAGATCCATTTTGATCATATATTGCAAAATATTTTTAAAAGAATAAACAACCAGTTTCACAGGGATATCCAGATGTCCACTAAAATCTAAGACACTAGAAAAGAGAATATCCTTTATGATCTGAATAACATGCACTGTCTGACTATCTGTCTTTGGATGGTAAGATATACTCATCCTGACCTGAGCACCCATCACCTCTTGGAGGATCCTCCAGAACCGTAAAGTAGACCTAGGATCCATATATAAAAAAATGGAAGAAGGAACCCAATGTAACATCATGATCATCTACACGTACAACTTACACAGATCATCATCTTTATTAGTATCCCTGATTGAAATGAAATGAGAAATCTTTTTCAATAGATCAATCACCACCTATGATTTCATTCC
Source organism: Viscum album (assembly GCA_963277665.1). NCBI lineage: Eukaryota > Viridiplantae > Streptophyta > Magnoliopsida > Santalales > Viscaceae > Viscum > Viscum album. The sequence continues at coordinate 1,597,325,252 of OY728130.1, read as the reverse complement.
TCCCACAGGGAGTATATAGAAATCCAATAATAAATTCTATCAATACCTCTTACCTTTCCCAAACTATTAGTAAAAAATAGGATGGTGAAAAGAAAAAGGTTTCAAATACTCTTCCTCAATTTATTGGTTGGTGTAACAACATAGCTCATAATCTACGATGTCATGATCCATACCTAGCCACCAAAATTGTTATATAATGTCATAATACATATTCATATAACCATAATGAACAACCCATGAAGAACTATGAAAATAAAATAAACCAATCTCTCTTAACTCATTTTAGAACAAAAAATGGATCCCCAAAAGGTATCATACATTCTAAATAGAAAAACTAACGAAAGTAGTCTTACCACCATAATTAGTTTCTCTAATTTCCCTAACTCATCATCCTACCACTGAATCTGGATAAGAGACTCTAGGATAGATTATTATAACTAAAAACTAGTAAGAAATATAATTTAAAAACCCTCTTACGGATCTATATGAAACTGGTGGAGGAGTCTCATAAGGTTCCACTCTTCCTTCAATTCCAAAACAACATGTGATAGTACATCACTTCTAAGAGTATCTAAAATGACATTCACCTTCCCCAGTATTTAGGTGATGTCGATGTCAAATATCGTAGGTATTCCACAAATTTTATCTATCTAGGATTCATGTATTTCTATGATAGGATATATCACAAACTCTTATGGTTAGAAATGAATAGGAATCAATCCCCAAAATGATAGTACCACTAACATTTTGTTGTTATCATAAAAGTTGAAAGCTCTACATCATGAGGGGGTAATTATTCTCATATGGTAAAATCTAACAAAAGTCGTAAGAAAGCAAATGATCATCCTTCATAAGTACACAATCCAAACCAGCACCAAAGTCATCATAGAAAATCACATACCCCTATCAAGACTCAGGTAAGATCAACTTAGGAGACGGTATATAATTTTATTTTAGTTTATAGAAATAAGACTAACACATTTAATATTTGGTGAATTTCTTCATATTCAGAGTAATATCAATCAAATGTGATTCCAGCATTCATAAACCCATGATGAAATGTTGATAATATTCAAAAAGTCCATGGAAGCTCTGAATCTCAAATAAATTTTCTATAACTTCCCAAGAAAAAACAACCTTCACATTATCACGATCAAGTAATAGTCCTTAATCGAAAATAATGTACCCCAAACTCTTCACTTCTTGAATAAAAATTTTTAATTTTAATATCTTTCCTTATAAATGGTGACTTCTCTAGATATCCAGAACCAAACTCAAATTGTGATCATGATCATGCTTGGATAATGAGTAAACCAAATATATCATCCATGAAAAGTACCACAAGAGTGTTGAGATACTCATGAAATATTCTATTCGTCATATCTATGTATGTATTAAGTGCTTTAGTTAGACCAAATGTCATCACAAATTATTTTTACCAGACATACCTTCCCCTAAAATCCATCATTTGTATATCAGACTCCCAAACACTGAGAAAATTATAACCTAACCAATGATCAATCTTTAGGAACCACTTTTACCCATTTAAATGATCAAGAAAATCATCCACATAAGGGATATGTTACATATTAATAACATTAAATCAGTTAAGCTTCTGATAATCCAAATATAATCAGATTGAACTGTCTTTCTTCTTAGTAAAGGGAACTAGGGAAAACTTAGTTGAAAGACTAGGGAGATCAAAATCCTTCCCCAACAGGCCATTGAACTAATTCATGAGCTCTTTCAACTTTTTTAGTTCCATATGATAATTAGGTATCAAAATTTTTTGTGTACCAGGATCCAGTTCAATAGTCAATCCTGCCAATCTCTCTAGGGGAATAAAATATAAATCTTCTGGTGAAATGTTAGGAAAATTTTGAAAAATATCATGAAGATAAAAAAATATAATAAATCTCATCCATATCAACCTCTACATCAGAAAAAAAAACTATTGACCTTTGGGTTGGATGGACCTGAATGATTATACCTTCAATACCACACTCCTTTTAACCCAAAAAATCACCCATTGGCTACATGAAATTATAAAAACCAATGATAAAATTCAACATTAGAATGATGAAAAATAGGCCTCTCCATCAAGATCATCATTTCAAATATATCGAGACCGAGAAAAAGTAAATACCATATTAACTTTTCATCAACTATTGATAGTGCAGAAGAAGGAAACCAAAACCACTGCTCATTCCTCTTCCCAAGAGGTATCACTTACTCTATTAAAAGGGTATTTTCTTCACTATATTTTTATGAATATCAACAAAAAATCCCAATATAAATGAGTTAGAATAACCAATATCAAATAATGAAACTACTGCTGAATATGAAATAAAGATGGTACCTCTCGCTATCATAAGACCCACATATACCTATTAAGAATATCATCTACTACAATATGTTTATTCAATCCAGAGTCCTATGGATATATCCATATAGTCTATGAATCATATTAATACATCATAATAGCATTTTAAACTAATGAATCTTAACCATAACAAGTGTTAGGCATAACCTGACAAAATCGTTACAAATGGCCAAAACACACACAAATATTAAAATAATTATAGGTGCAAGAAAATAAATTTGGGTTTCTCCAACATTTATACACTAATAAAAACTCATATTCACATTCTCAAGTATAATTAAAGGTTAATAGGTTCCTTACCGCTCAGAACCATAACTACCACACCTATGATGTTCTTTTCACATCCTCTAATTCCATTTCTCACCACTAGAACTTCCAATAGGTGGAAAAGAAGGGGTATAATAACCAACCATGTATTCCATATTCATATTGTACATTATATTTTTTTTCTACCATCTCTACATAGGTCTGATGCTTAATCATAAATACCCACAATATGATATATGATCACAAACCTTGTATGTAATTATGAGTTTTCAATAGGTTATTCTTCACTACCTCTGAAAAAAAAATAAACCAACTTAGAAAAACAATTGGTCTACACCATCACTAAATTATCTCCATCATCTAAATTGTGTAAATCCAGATAAATTTACACCATCAGCAACTCTAGAAAAAACTAATGAAATAAAAGAGTTTTGAAACCCTTACAATACAAACCAATGTGACTCTCTCCTTGTACCATGGAATCCCACCATCACTTGTTGGGAACTTCAACCCTAGATATTTGTGTAATTCACCATGATTATCTCAAGTGTTTCTATGAAGTTAAAGATATGATATATCTTTTCTAGGTAGTCCCCCGTCTCTAGAGGTTCATTCATTCCCTTGAGGGATGGTGGTTTTTCATGTTAGAACTCTTATGTTTGATCCTTCTCTCCCAAAAAACTCTTAGTTGTACCTAAAAAACATAACTCTATACTTTTGGTACATTTTGATCAATATAAAAGATAATTCACATGATATCCTTGAATGGATTTTAATCTAGAGGTAAATTACCTTGAGGAATATCAACTGTACCTTTAGGTAGAACTCATGGATGATGTTTTGGATACATAATGTTGCACAAAAAATATAATAAATGATTAGATAAAAGATAAATATCTATTAAAACCAAAAAACCCCACAATAAAAAATAATATTAAGATCATGAAGTCAAAACAGAAGACATGAATCACATCATCCCAGGGTAACACGACACATGTCATAGTAAGAGCTGGCCAAACCCTCACTACAACCATCATCTCATGTTCGGAAAATCCTATCTCCATTCTACCAAATATCCCAAGATAAGGGATCTTTAGGAAATAACTCTTTTGGTACCATAATATAAATAACCAAACCCTGAAACCCTCTCAAATTGGTTCCGAATGAAAATTTGTATATACATGAATGGAGTTCCTGATCCCCATGAGATTGGGAACAGTACCCAGGAGACACACAAGTACAAGAGGAAATAATTTTATGAAACTGAAAAAAATAGTATATATATATAATATATAAAGATAAAATGAAATAAATATATTCCATAAATAAAAGAATATAGTGGAAATGATATAACTCAAATGAATTCATAACATCCATTGTAGAAGTCCAATAACAAATGACTACCAAAATAGAAAAACTAACTACTTCTTATGATTGTGTGGGAAAAGTCCCACTATCTCCCCATTAGAAACCATGACATAGCTATAATTAAACATCTCTTCCTTAAAGTGGTTCATTTCCTTTCCCATCAACTAAATACATGTTCTATACTCCATTGATGGGGTACATTGGGAGTGAGCTAACATGATCAGTATGATCGCACCCAGGTATTTTATAATAATTCTATATTCAATAATAAGAACATGTAATTTTTTTAAATGTCATCATATATAGTTTAGAACCTTACCATATAAAAATCAATTAAAAACATTTAGTTTTCACTTTTTCACATTTTCAAATAAAGAGGGTAAAATAATTTCAAAGGCATTTTCATATATCAATGAAAATCATTTGTCACATATCATATCAAATAAATTAAAGTATAAACAAAAAACTACAATTCCAAAGAATCAAAAGCACATGTAACATCTTTCTAAGGGTCACACTAGTCTAGGAAATTCGAACCCACAACATAGAAAATAATATGTGCATCAATCCCCTATACATATGGATCGAATCTAAGAAACAATGGATCACCTGAGAAAGTGAACCCACCAATAGTGAAAATCATGTCCCATGAATAACAGGCCTACGGAGTAAGATAAAACCCCATGTTTTGACCCCCTAAAATTATCAACAGACAAGGCCTCTTACTACTTATTCTACCTAAGTACCCAAGCAATCCCATGTTCTCTAATTTCGAAACCATTTCATCAAACCATTTAATCAGAATCATACATTGATAAAAATTTAGTAAAAATATTTCACAATTATTTGAAAAACCCGTTTCATTTACTAATTTTAGGTGGAAATATTTTATCAAAAACCTATTCTTACACACACAAATAAAATCAATCAATCATACCATATCATTTATAATTTTCTTTATCAAAACTAGACGATTGAAGTTCACAAACATAGGCTTGAGATGTAACCACTTACCTCAAACTAAGGTTTCACTTGTCAGTAATGGGATCCACCAAAAAAAAGAATAGAAAAATGACAAATGGTGACCTAGAATCAATCCACACATATCACAATTGATTCAAAAGGAAGAACAGTTAGTGTAAAAGAGGAAATAACCCATACCGTAATGAAATATCACGCCACAAAACCACCTATCAAAGGGTTAGCCTTCGGAGGATGATCTCAAGAAAAATATAAAAAGGATCAAGAAGAATCATTATCATAGATAAAAATATGAATAATTCTAGTGCAACAATTCTACTATGATTGACGAAAAAAAGAAACCAACTGATTACTCACTCAGATAAATTAAACCCATCAAATATAGAGATCAGTCACTGAATGAAGTGATTTTAATGAATAAAATTTCCACAAAATTTCAAATGAGAAACTATGGGTTGAGATCCAAAATCCTATGGATGAATTAAATAAATAGATCACTCATACGGTGCCATAAAATCTCAAACAAAGAGACCTACATAGAATGTAATCCCATTTCACCCCATGTAATCCATGATAATAATGAATTATGAAAAAAAATATCAATGTTATAAAAACGCTAATTTTATCAATACATAATAGGAACCAAATACACAACATGTAATAAATTCACGCTATGTACCATACTCATGGTATCTAATCTATAGCCATTACACGATGTGTAAACATATTAAACAACATGTATTTCCCCAATAGAATTTGAAAATCCTATTTTTTAGCATAGAAATCCAAACCACCTTTGAAATTCTCCAAACTCATAAAACACCACAAAACATTTGACACATTTATATTTAGACATCAATAATTCAAACAAACATACTTCCCTGAACATTAGATCATTTTCTCCAGAATATTATCTCAATACTTAAGAGTCTATATATGCACCCAAACTAAGATAAAAACTAATTAAAAGTAGGTAAATATAGTAAATATAGTAAATATAGTAACGGTATGTTATAAAATCCCCAATATAATATTTTATATCCCAAAGAATTCAATAGGAAGAATTAAGTTTGGAAAATAGGTGTGCCCACTACCCCCTCGTCAATAATTCACACTCCCATGTCATGTAAAAATCTGATCCATGTTGCCCCAACACTTATAGTAATTAATGTGACTTCCCACATAAGAATTTCACTTAATAATCCTTGATATCTAATGGATTCTAGATAATAGAAATGTTGGGATCCAATTAATTCACTTCCCAACTATGAAGATGAGATGTATCAGGTTGGAATTTCTTATGTTGTGATATGTAGAAAACCTCATAAATAGTAGTCAACTGAACAAGAAATTCCAACTCATATGAAACCTTCCCAATCATCTAACTAATCACAAATAGTCCAACATCTTTCTGAGCCATATTTACAACTTTTCTAAGCTGACACTGATACAACTAAAGATAAACTCTTAAGAAAAAATTATCACTAACAGATTACTCCAATGGAAAACACAACTAATCTAAATAAGATTTTTGTTTACTCTATGATATAACAAAACAATTTATTCTATCAGGAATCCCCACTAACATGTCCTAAATAATACTCGATCCCACTAAATATGCTTTACCCACATTTGTGAAACAATTAGGTGACCTACATGGGTGACTATACAGAGCATAGAAAGGATCTATTATGATTGATCATTGATAATAATTATTATGAGAAAAGTAAATAAGTCCTAGATGGATATCCCAAGATTCACTAAAATTTGTGAAATGGGAATAGATCATATCCTCCTAGTTCTGAAAAACACATTCCATCTAACCATCATTCTAGGGATGGTAAGGTTTAGTTGTCTTGACCTGATTCCACATCACCTCTTGGAGACTTCTCTATAACATCGAAGAAGACTGAGGATCCCTTCTTAAAAAATTGTTTAATAAACCCAATTTAACCACATGATCTCATACACATATACCTTACCCAAATATTCTTTCTTTGTGGTACACTAATCAAAATTAAATGGGATATATTTTTTCAACCAATCAATCACCTCCCATATAAAATTACACTCATAAGGTGTCTATGCTAACGTAATAAAAAATTCCATGGATTCATCATCCCATTTACAAACCGACACTACAAGAGGCTATAGAAAATGAGAGGGAATTATTTTTTATTGCTTTATCAATTGGTTAGTGTCAGATCGGAACACATAATTTGTAGTGTCACAATTCACACTCATCTACTACAATCATTATTTCATTCACTACTACAAATATGGGCTTTAAAATTTCCATAAAGGTCTATTTGTAGTGATAAAACAAGCACTATTAATCAAGGCGCTCATAAAAGGGGGTTCCTTTTATCAATGCTAAAAAAGAACTAATAAAAGTTAAATTTTTTAAAAAATAACAAAAACAAGTTTCTACAATTCGGGGAGTGGCATTCAATAGCACTTAATGCACCCCCTTCAACAGTTCCCCACATATTGCTCACCCCAGAAGCCACCCCACCCACCCATTAATAGCACACACCCACTCTTTAATAGTGCTAGCTGCAATTCCACTTGAGCGTGCTACCTGTTCCCCTAGGAATTGAACTCGCGACCTCTTTCCTGCGTACCTAAACCTTTACCACTCCACCATATTTTTTTCTCTATGCTTAATAATATATAAATTTATTTATACAAAATTTAGTTATATTTACTCATACATTGATATATATTTATATTAAAAAATATATATTTATATTAATATATATATTTACTTTTATTAATATATATATATATATGTATCCCTATATTAATATATATACACATATATAGTTATGTTTATATATTTATATATTTGTTCATATATGAATATATATTTAAATCTATTTATTTATATATATTTATATTTTTTATCTTTATATAATTTATTATATTAATATATATTTTAATGATCAGTTCTAAATGCATTTATATAATATGCTTTTTTATATGTGTTTATAAGTAAATAAATACATATATACAACACACACACACACATATATATATTATATGTGTATCTACAACTAAAATTATACATATTTATATATATTTAAAAATATTATATATTAATATATATATATATATTCAGATGTTTAGAATATATAGATAATATATATCATGTTTTAAATACAGACACACACACATATATATATATATACACACATACACACACGCACACACGTAAAGATTATATAGGTATATAAATATTATAAAATTTGTATTTTAAATAAAATATTTATTAATTATTTATTTATATTAGGCTTATATTTTGAGAAATATATTTCATATGTAAATATATATATATATTTATTTATAAAATTAAATTTTTATAAGAGAATATATAAAAAAATATGTGTATACTGTTATATATTTGATTATAAATAATAGAACCTTATGAAAAATGATAAAATATCAAATCTATAATATGAATATGATTGTAATCCCTTGAAATAAATCCATTCCCCACTAAAAAGGCCATAAATACTTCCATAAATGAGGCTGAAATTCCATCGAATGTTATAACAATTTGGGTATTTGGAATATAAACCCAGTTTGTGTGGCCTTCTATTCCGTTTTTGGCATAAAAATGGGACAATGGGTTCCCTTGGGTTTTTATTGCATATATCTCATCACAGGCTTCAATTTTATATATTGTACAACTCAAACGCACACCCAGAGAAAAAGTTATGGTTGTTTGAAGTTTGAATTGCGTTTTCAAATTATTTTAGATCCTTTATTAATTTTTTGATTTTTTGTGTTTTCAAATTATTATTAAATAATTATTAGTCGATGATAATTATAAAATTATTAATTAATAAATTTTTTAGATATTTTGTACACCATTTTCCCTTCATATCTTATATATTAAATGTAAATGTTTATTTCTACTTATCTAAGACATATTTAAAAAATATATAATTGTTATATCAATATAAATATACTTATATATTTATATATCAATATATTATTTTTTTTGAAATAGTTTTATTAAATATAGACTTTATTAGTGCTAGGAAAAAAATCATTGTCAAATCCCTCTTTATCAGCGCTACTGAAGAATCACTAATAATGGGGGGCCCTTTGACAATGCTAAAAACATACTGATAAAGGGGTTTCCATTACCAACATTAAAAAAAGATCAGTTAAATGGGAAATTTTAATATCACTTTTTATCACTATTAAAAGTACCATTTACCAGTGATTTTTTTAGCATTGATAAAGGAAACCCCTTTATCAAAGCTTTTTTTAAAGCTGTTAAAGGGAGGTGCTACAGAAACCCAATTTTGTTGGAGTGATTTCATAATATATATTTCTAGATCTAGTATAAAAATCCCATGAATAAATATGAAAATTATACCAAATTTATCTCCTCTTTAATGCTATAACAACAAAACTTTTGAAGATATTGTCTAACCAGAAATGGATTCCCCACCATAAAGGGTTTCTCAAGTTTCTCTATACATGTCATCCTATTATTGACACTACCAAACAGACTCAATGAGAGATGATGATAAATAAATGTTAGTCAAAACCTTACTTAAGACACCCTCCTAATAATATACACGTCACTAATCATAGATTCCAATAAGTTTCCACTCATCATGTGATTTGAAAATATCATGTGATTGTCTTTTCCACCTAAGAGCATATGTAATTAAAATCCCTTTCCATAAGATGTAGGCAATGTTAATGTAAAACATTTGTAGATATTCTACACATCCTCTATATATAATATTCATTTACTTATGTGAAAATATATTTTTCAGACAATTATGGTCATAAAATACTTTTAAATTGTCCCAAAAAATATAATGTCACAAACATTTATTCACATGCATAATCACAAAAAACACTAAATCCATAGTGGGGTAATCATTCCATTGATGTCAAAGATTATAAGAGTCATAAGCCACCGAATGATCATTAAGTATAATCTTGCAACCTAAAATAGCACCAGAACCAGCATAGGAAACCATATACCTTTTACCATGATCAGATGACCTCAGAATATAAGTCGATGTCATAAGTCATTTCAACTCATTGAATAATGACTGAAAATTTCCATACCATGTGGAGTACACCCCTTTTTAGGTAAGAGTAGACAATAGTGGCACAAAATTTGTGAAATACTTGAAAATCCTTCTAAAATATACCCCAAAACCCAGAAATCATTAAATATCAATGAAATTTTGTGGCTCTTCGCAAGACAAAATATGCTTCACCTTATCAGGTTCAACTGATGATACATTCTTAGAAATCACATTCCCCATCACCATTTCTTCTTTTATATAGAATATTAATTTAGAAATCTTTCCATAAAAATGGTGACTTGGATTTCTAAAACCAAACTCAAATGTTGATTTTGATCATGCTCATAACTTGCATGAACAATAATATCATCCACGAATACTACCAAAAAACTATTGATATACTCTTGCAATATTTTACTCATCGAATCCATGAAAACTATAGGAGTGTTAGTCAGACCAAAACACATAATAAAATATTTTTAATGGACATACCAAATATTCAAAGCCATCTTTGGTATATCATACTCCCAAGCCATGATCTGATGATAACCTAACTAAAGATAAATATTTGAAAACCAATTTATCCCCATTAAATAATTAGAAAAATCATCCACATGATTAAAATGATTCATTTTCCTAACCATAACTCGATTCTTCATTTTATAATTCAAACAGAATCAGAGTCAATTATTTTCATTCTTGGAAAACAAAACTGGGTAATCTGAAGGTAATACACTAGGGAGAACAAAATACTTTTCCAAAAGGTCATCGAACTGAATCTTGTTCTCTTTCACCTCAAAAGGATCTATAAGATAAGAAGGTATCAAAATAAGTTGTGTTCCTGGAACCCAGTCAAATGTGAAATATACCTTTATCTCTAGATAAAGACTGAGGAATCCATCTACGAAAATGATAGTAAAATACTATATAATTGGGGTAAGATCAACAATATATGGAACATCCTCAGTATTAACTACTAAATCTTTCAAAAAAACCATCTGAGCTCTAGTTGGAAAGGTCCTACATGATGACAGAAGAGATACCACTCTCCCTGAATCACTTATAAGCTTCCATTGGCTACATAAAATAATGCACAATAAGGATAAAATTCATCCTCATCCTGATAGGAAACAAGAAAATCCATCCAGATGATAATGTCAAAGAGATATTGTACAATAATAATAAAGTCACTAAATAACTATATATTATCTATCGAAAACACAAAAGGGGGGCATTGAAATCCCTTCTCTTTATTATTCCCAATAGGTGTCATAAACTATATATCAAAGGATATAGTCTTTGTTGAATGTTTAATCATATCATAAAATGGCTAGATATAATGTAGTGGGAATCACAAGTAACAAATAATTAAACATCTACTAATGATTTAATAAAGATGGTACCTCTCACTGTCATTGGGACCATATCTACCTATGCAAGAAACTCATTTACTATATGAACGTTATTCAATCATGATTATTATGGTTAGATCATAATAGTCATTAATGATTCTAACTATGCCGCAATATCATTTGGATTTGACGATCCTTAACCATAACGAGGCATAGACATAGCCAAGTAAAAAGACTACATGCCATAATGCCCACAACTATTACAAATATTTGCATGCACTGAACAATGATCTTAGGAGTTTCCATCATTTTTACAAAAATTTAAAGTTAGAGACACACTATTAGATATAACTGAAATTTGAAATGAGGAATTATTTTTAGAACAACCCCCTTCATTCTGAAGATGATCTTTCCACATCCTTTGTTTCCCTTATGTGCCACTAAAGCTACCAATTGGTGGAAGGGAAGGTGAATTATAACAACCCTTTATTGTCATATTATTCTCATCGATCATAGTTATTTATATTGTATTAAAATAGGTTGAAATATAAAATATAAATAACTATGATATGATATTAAGTCGTAAAACCTACATGTACTTCTGAGCATTCATCTAGTCATTCGTTACTAGCTCTAGATATAAACCGACTAGATCAACAGGCCGATTGGGGATTACCGACATCAAACTCTCTCCCCATTTTAACGTAAGACAACCTAGAGATTTCATCACTATCAGTGAATATAAAAAAATAATAATGAAAAGATTAATTAAAACCTTACAATCCATGAATATATGTCTATCTTCATGTACCATGGAATCCCACCATCACTTGTTGAGACCCCCATGTCTGAATATCATGCACTTCACCCTGATACTCTCAGGTGTATCTTGGAAGTACAAGATTTTATTGATATTTGTTGAAATTCCTCTACCTCTTTAGGATAATTTGTACCCTTAAAGGATGTTGATTCCTTTTACAAGAAATATTTTTATTGATACATGTCTCCTCCAGCAACTTCAGTTTGTACCTATACTATAGTGTTCTATACTTGCGGTATATCTGGGTTGATGGTAAGAACTAACCATATGAAAACATTAATTATATTTTTATCTAGAGGAGGAATATATTGAGGGTAATCATTTTTAAATTCCTTTATGACCCATTTAAGGCAACTTGGAGACATACTACAACACAAAAAAACACATGAAATGATAAAAAAATATATATAGAATAATCTCTGCTCATATGATAAAATCATAAGAAAAAAAAAACTAATATTAAAATCTAGAAATCAAAACCCAATAAAAAAATTCCCAACATTGAATTGTAACTCGATTCATGTCATGGTAACAAATGGCCATGAACTAACCCCAACCTGCCTCTCAAGTTCTAAAAATGTTATCTCGAGTCTCCCGAATGTCATAAGACAAGGAATAAAGAGGAAAAAATACATTTGATACCAAAATGTGATTAAACCAACTTGGAAAGCCTCTCAAACTGGTACCCAGACCGAATTTCCACGCACCCAAATGGAATTCTCGATCCCAATGGGCTAACGACTGGAACCCAAGAAGCACATAAAAACCCAAGGGAATGATTTCTCCCTACCAAAATCAATAATGTAGAATATATATATATATAATTTAGATAAACAATGTAAAGAATATATATATGACATAACTAATAGAATATAGTTGAAATGATGCAACTCAAAAGAATTCACAACATTCCAAGTGCGTGTCTAACATCAATGGAGTACCAAAATGGAAAAACTGACTAATTCTTGTGATAGTGTGGGAAAAATCTCACTATATCACCACCATCTACCCTAACACTATTGATATGAAACATTTTCATCCCATTGTGGAACCTTACCATTCTTTAAATCAAAGGAAATACAAAGGTATACACGCATCTGAGTGGATCACAGGGTGTGAGCTAACTCACTCAGTAGGATCCCACCAAAATGTTCCATAACAAGTCATTTTACAATAATCTAAACAAGTTAAACATTAATGAAAATAAGTAATGATATACATTTTAGAAACTTTCTATATCATAATCCTCCAAGAAATTAATTTCCCCATTTTCCAAAATTCCATGTAAATTAGGTATAATAAAATTGAAGAATTATACACATATCAGAGAAGATCATGTATCATGTATCACGTTTAATATCATATCCATTGTAGTAAAAACTAAATAGTACAATAGAAAATTTGGAAATGAACAAGTAATATCATTCCGAGGAGGAAACTAGTCTTTGAAGTTTGGAAAGTCTAAAAACCATTATTGTCTGTCACCACAAATCAATCCTATAGACATCTACATAAAATCAAGGAAATTGAGGAACACCCCAAAAATTTAACCTCTCAAAAAATAAAATCATGTCCCTTGAAAGGACAGACTATATAGAGAGAGAACACCCCATTATGAAACCCCTAATAGTTTCAAAATATGATTTATATAACTTCTTCATCCTACTAGGTACCGAAGGCTTCCATGTGCACTATTTTCCCAAAAAATTAATTAAACCATTTCATTAAAATCATTTCAAAATGATTTCAAACCACATTTGATATACCAAAACTAGGGTAAATATTTAATCAAAAACCATTTCCACACAAACAAATAAAATCATTCAATAATAACATTTAATTTTTAGGAAAATTTATCATAACCAAAGCATAGTGGTTCACCAACAGAAGTAAGACACGGATCAAACTACCTCAAAATCAGTTTACACGCACCCACAATAGGATCAACCAATAACTAAGAAATTAATAACAACAAATGAGCCCTAAATTCAATACACACCTCTTAGAATAGGTTCATTTGGATGAATGTTCCATCGAAAATAGGAAATAAATCATTTAACTAATGTTTCCCAGTCAAGATTTGAGTATCACTAGAGGAAATTAGTTGTATTTTTTCTTTTAAGGTATCTTACTTATGAGACAACATTCCCCTCCTGTTCGAGATTTATTTCCCTAACAAACACAATTCAAACACACATCCAATGTAACATAAGAATATACAAGGTTCACTACTCAAAAATTGTATCTATTCCCTTGGTATGAATTAAAAACATTCCAATACCACACAATCCAATAAAAAATCATCTTGTGTAGAATAAAACAAATATTATATTCCCTTAAACTCATATAGTGCTATCATAACAATCTAATAGTCTGTGTGCTTGTTATAGCACAAAATGTTACAATAATACATTAGAATTCTTCTTGATCAACTATCAAAAATATGATATTTATAAACAATTCTTCACTTCCTTAGCTAAAAGATGATCAGAACATCACATACATCATAATGACACTTAGTCTGATACCCAATATGATTTCCAAGACAGATTTATCAATATGAAAATCCCAATTTTTGTGTATTTTTAGTTTCCAAAAATCTATTTTGAAATCTATTTTAGTGGATTTAATAGTTTCTATGAGTCCTCTACAAACTATTTTTATTCCCCCATGAACTACCTATATCTTCCATTAACTGAGTTGCATTGCATGGAATAAGTTCTTTACAGACCACCTCTTATTTCCTGAACCACTTCTGATTTTTATATGGCTGATGCGTCATGGACCACCTCTCCTACATGATCACATTTTCTTTTGCGGGCTATAGTTCCTTGCAAGCATCTTTATTGAACACCCTCTACAGATTGTATTTATTATAGAAATATTTCTTCTATAAACTCTTCTCCTTCATGGAATTATTTTTCATGAACTACTTTGAACTTCACCAAAATCTTCCTACAATGATGATAACTTCTTATAAAATTATCTCAAAATAATATTGTTATTATGGTCCTTTTATAGGAAAATAAATCTTCAAATCCTGCTAACCTGATTTACCAAAAACATCGATGTGGGACAACTATCACTAGGAACTACTATATAGTCTATATATCCCCTTTCTCCATTGAGTTGGACAACATCTTCTATAATGAAATCCCTTTTATAATAAAAAAATCACTACCTCCATTATGCATATGATGAGGCTCATGTGAACTTCAAGCTTTCCACAAACATTGATCATCCCACAAAATATTTTCTCTACGTGGTCTGTGTAGCATGCTTCATGGTCTTCATAGCACTGTTATATAGAAATTATTCTTTTGTAAATTTATTTTGATCAATTTGGGTCCCTAATTTACAGTCCCTGAACTATGATTAATGGTTTTTAAACTAGGCTTCACAAACTCCTTTAAAAAAACACTTCCTTTTCCGTAAAACAAACTCCCGATTTTCTATCCTAAAAATTTGGAAAACACTAGGAAATAGGGTAACATAAAAATATTTTTTGGCAACCTCAAGAATAATAACTTTCGATCATCTAGTTTTATCATGAAACTTATCTATTTTTATTTATAACATTTTATGGATCACCTTTAGCATCATCATTATTTTCAATGAATGAAATATAATGTCATTGTCTTTTAGCAACATGTTTCCTTACCAATCAAATAGACATTCTTAAGAATTGTTCATATAATTTATGAAATACGATGGTTAGTCCAATTATAAACTTATTTAATGTGAGGTGATTTAATTTCTTCTCAAACATCCTTGAAAAAAATAGAATACCTAAAAATGATAATATTCCTTACTATCTTGGTCCTAAAAACCTTAAAGAACTCACTTGTTTCCCCACAACCAAAAATAGGGTTTTCCTTTGGAGGAAGATCTCTTGACGGATCTAGAAATGATTAGGAAAACTAATCATCATAGATCAATAGATCCACATTCTTACAATAACCAGGATATCATAATCAATAGAAATTAAGAAATTGGAGGATTACTGACCTAAAGAGATGTAACCCAATCACAAAGGATATGAATCACAAAATAACGAAATTATGACAGAGTGAAGGTCTCCAAAATTTCGCAGGAGAGCCACTAGGTCATGATCTAAAAACCTTCAAATGAATAAAATAAAAAATAACTAATATGGCACCCTAAAATCAAAAATCAAAAGATTTAAATTGTTTGTAATCCCATTACACATCTTTTAATCCCTGAAACTCAATTTCACTTAAAAAATTGTCACCTTATTAATTAATATTTAACTATTAAAAGTACACCGGATGAACCAATTACCTATCATGAAATCATTTCATGATGTGTACTATACTCAGGAAACATTCATTATAGCCATTACATGGTGTGTGAACAAGTTACATGGTGTGTATTTCCCCTTATGACTTGGAAAGGCCCAATTTTCAGAAGAATACTACAAACCACCATCGAATTTTTCCAAACATAGGCAGAACCTGAAAACCCTTTAACACATGTATACCCAAACTCTCCTAATTCAAACAAAAATACAACCCTGAACATTAGTTCATTTTAATTAGAAAATTTTCTATTTCTTCATGATTCCCAAGACACACCAAAACAAAGGGGGAAATGAATTAAAATAAGAAAAATAACTAAAATATAGTAGTGGGATGTTACAATTATGTTCATTTTCTACTACATAACATTATATAAATGTCTTAAAAATTATTTTTTATGGCTTTACATCAATTTTTTAAAAGCATATATTTTTAATGTTTCATATGTAAATACAAATTTAAATTGTTTTTATATGAAAATTCATATATACATTTTCATGTTTTTTTAAAAAGAATTAATATTTTCTTAGTATTATAATATACTTATACATAAATAATTTTTTTCAAAATGATCTAAAATGGTTCTTATTTTGAAATTAATTTTCCAAATTCTCTAAAGAATTAATCTATATTAATATCCATTGACATATTTTATGTTTAATAAGGGATATTATTTAAAAGATACTATCCACTGCATTTCATAGAATGAATTATGAAATCTTCCTTTCTTTTATAAAATTGTTTCATCACTAATTTTTTATTTTATAACCATCCATTATGAATAGGAATTATTTTTTTCCAATGTATTTCCTCTATGGATACCTTAAATTGTCTTCCTCTTATTGAAGTGTGTTCACCAAGAATTTATAATTCAATTTATTGCATAACTAATTAACTAAACTATATACCCTTTATCTAATACATTTATGTAACATATAATTCATTGAATGGTATTAACATAGAATGTTATTTAGTATCATTGCATACCCATTTATATTTTGTGGGATTATCATTTCTATTGATGGAATTATGATTATTATTCTTATATGATTTATTTTTAAAGTGATATGAAACACATTTTATTTAAAAAAATATTTATGATATTATTGATTTGTTATGAACACAAAGATAAATATGATAATGTGTGGGGTCCTATATGTCCCTCAAATTAATTAGTTTATGTTTATATATAATAAGAGTGTAAATCATGGAAATAATTATTTTTTCATATGGGAATGGGAAAAATAAGTTTCTCAAATTTTATAGCATGTATGTAATGGATTTTTCAGATAGGTTGTTGAATAATGAGTTTTCTCAAAACTGATTTCCAATTATTATGGTTCTAACACCCTTAAAATATTCATTTCTTTTTAGGCTATTCTGCATTCTTGGTTTATGCCTTTTTATGAAATTCTCTACCCTTGTTATCGTTTCAATCCTTAATCCATTATTTATGATATATTATTTATTGGGTATAACATTTTTTTATATAGTGATTATACATATATACTCATTTTATACTCACATAAGATATTTGATTGTTATCACATAGGTTTATATTTAATATGAATTCCAACTAACCCCTTTCTTATGTATCCATTTACCCAAGTTATAAATATTACTATAATGTATAATAATTATATAACGGAATCTAGTGTGGATCATTTAGAGAGAAATGTTCAAAAGGGTTGTAAATTAAGTTGTTCGTGTGGCCTTTCCTGACACACACTAAACATTCAATTCTTGTTATTGTTTGATTATTTGTGATATGTAATGACTACTTATGTAAATATTGTAAAAAAATATATGTTTATCTTGGGTAATCAAGGAAAATCAGCTTTCCTTAAATATATTATTTTTAATTTAGTTATTAATTTTTTTTGTAGAATTTGTTAACCGAATATATAATGAATATTGTGGTGTATTATTATTTTTTCATCTACTTTTTTTATTCTAGATCACTAATCACCTTATTTCCCTTCCAAATGTCTTTGAGGAATCATAGTTTGTATTTTTATTTGCTCCCATACATTTTTATTCTTACCCATATATTTTGAGTGTATGGAGATAATGCATAGTCTAGAGGTGACATCAGTGGATGTGGGGTTGCTAGAGCTAGATACCAGTTGCACTCATTGTTGTTATAAAAAATTAGTATCTGTCAGATTTTGTAATAGAATCCGTTATATTAAAGAGATATTCTTCAATTTCATGGGTTTTTCATGATTTTTGATACAAAAATTTTATATCAATATTTTTATTGGACTATTCATGTGTATTTTTTGTATCGTTATTACCCATCCATGAATAATTTACTAGATTTTATTATTTATGACATTGTTGGTTGTAGTTTATAATACTTTACATTGGATACATATGGTTCATTTTAGGTATTCATTTGGATAAGTCTGCCAATATGCATGTTATTCATTGTTAGTTCAATTCACCATCCCCTAGACTATTTGAGGTGTTTTGGAGTGGCACCCTCTGCCTAAATATAACTCATAATAATCTCTTGGTAGTTATTTCCATGTCAAAAATCCCTTAGGTACAAAGACTCACTTGAACTATGTTCTAAATCAAATCAGTCTCAAGGATCAAATAAACGTATTTACTCTGATCTCAATCATGTATTTATATAAATAACCATTCTATTATTATATGTGTTCCTATAAACTAGTATTACATATACGAATTTACATGGGACATAATAGTAATTGAAACAAAACAACTAACTATATATTTCAAAAAAGATTAATAATATGAATATATGGGGAAAGAAAGTAGAAATTATGTTCAAACAAGCATGATTCTAAGAATAAAAAAGGTATCTATATAAATGTGAAGGATATGTAATATAAGAATAATTATAGTGTTGGAGAATAAATGTAGAAATTATCTTCAATGTAATTTCTAATCACAATTAATTATATTGAAACTTGAAAATTAAATCCAAGTTAATTAAAATATAAAATATCACATCAAAGATAAAAATAACCCATTCAAATAATTCATTAAAATTAAAAAATATGAATTACATATCTCATTACAAACATGTGAAGATGTAAAAATTAAGATGTATATATGAAATTTTATGTTTAATAGATAACTATTAAATATAATGTAAGAAACATACCCTACAGAACACTAGATGATCAAACTAAAACAACTCTAATTTAATTTAAAAAGAAAATGAAAAGGAATTTTCCTCATGTTCAGATCAAATCTACATAGATATAAAATGAATAGATAGGAATATCATCGATAGATCAAAAAGGATTTTTCCAAAACATTAAGAAAATTAAATTGGAAATTAATAAAATATTTAAATGATTAATAAACATAACCCTTTATAATATATAATAATAACCACTCTTTTTCACAAAAAGGAGATCTATTTCTTTAATAAAATAAGTTATTTTTTTTTACTTGATTCATTCAGGACTAGAAACTATAATATGATTATCGATTCATAATAGTTCCTACTCATCAATAATCTCTAAAAAATGCATTAAAAGTTATGAAATAATCATATAAATCATATTAATGGATACAAAAATATAAAACTCATTTTTATATGAAATTTATGAAAACTTCTGTTCTTGGATTAAGGTTATGTTAATAACATAAAAATATAAATTTAACTTTCATAGGATCATAAACGTATATTTAATCATGAAATCAATGATTCAACAAATGTTTTACTCATATTGATGAATTTTAAAGAGTATGATAATGAAAATTCATAATAAATCATAATGTTGATTGAATGACCAAGAAGGTTTGTTATAAAATCGTATTCATATCACCTTTAATCACCCATAATGGAATAACTTATCCTATTAATTACAACAAAAATTAAATACAAAATAAAAAATTACTCATTAGGTGGAAGTATATTTATGGGTTCTCTGAATATCATATACAATATCTAAGAATAATATCATGAAAAAATAAATAGGATCCAATATTTCAATCCATATGCATAAGAATCAAAAATTTCCCAAATAACAGAAAATTAATGAAAAGAATATGATAAATAAGTCTTAATTGAAAGGAACATGAATAACAATCACATAATTTACAATAATAAATCTAGTATGTTAATAATAACATGATAAATAATTTAGAAAAAAAATATATCAGATTATAAAAAAACAATAGAGGCGAGGATTAAAAATCCCCTTAATTTTTTCATGTTTCTTTAATATTAAATTTCCTGCATAAAAATAAACTATGTTGTGTTATAATTTATTATAATTTCAAAATATGTTTATTATCTCCTTCCATATAATTATTATAATTAATTTAATATCATATTTGAATTTATATTTAATGTTTTATCTCAATGTAATTCTTATAAATATATGTTTTAAAGTCATGGTAGTTCATAATTTTGTCACTATTAAATTTGATCTCATTGTAGTTTAAGAGATAAATGTTAAATTTGAAAGTAAATTTATAATGTAATAATTTTTATATTATTGTTCTTTTAAAATATTTTTAAAATTCAACTAAAAATGTATTATTTATTAATATAATTAAATTTTAAAAACATTAATATTTACAATGTATGTAATGACTTGACCCACTGGGGCCCAACAAGATGTCAAATGGCTGGGACACCACAACCACAAGCCCGCACCCATAGTCCAAGGAATGGAAACAAGAATACAAAAAGTATAAAATAAAATGGGAGACCTTTACATATTGTACTTTTTTGCATGCGACCAACCTTCTATATTAAATAGTGAAAATGAATAATAAAATAAATCAATATATATAGTAATCCATGCATAAAATAACATATAGGGAATAAAATCAGAGTATGATATAATAAAAAAATGGAAAAATGTAATAATACGTAGTTGACCATAAATGAATTCCCAACCTAGAAAAAACTAGAATAAAGTAACATTGATAGAGCCTGACTACTAATCTTCAAGCCGAACCACCATATGTGGCCCATACACTTGATTGTCCCTATGTTCCACCCAAATCATCATCGATCAGACCATCACTATCCTAATACATGACACATTTGGGAAAATCCCATACAGGGGTGAGTATATACATACCTAGTAGGACTCCCAAAAAACTAAATCGGGGGAAATTGAATATACAATATAAGTAGGCAGCTTAACCCAAATCTAGAGGTAAAAGAAACCCACAAACACAAATATATGATCATAAAAGAATACTAGACTCATGATTAAATGGATATTTGTCGTACATATCTTCCTAGATCAATAAGTCTCCCAAAAGATCAAAATGGTCCATCTCGAATACCTAGTATCACATGTATCTATCAAAGTAACTATATAGATGACCCACACCTCTACATTTTGTGGAATAGTTTAGGGGACATAATCTTCAATAGATGACCCACACCCTAGTGCATTGGGTTGGGGGTATCACTAAGTAAGTATATGACCCACAATCTAGTCTGTCATGGGGTTCCACTTAATAGGTAAAAGACCTATGCACTAATTCATCAGATGATGATACTTGGTAGGAAGAGGACCCATTCCTGAGTCTATTAAGGGGCCACCAATCAATAGGTAAACGACCCATGTTTGATTCTGTCAATGGGGTTTCACATATTTAGTAGAGGACACATACCCTAATTCTATAGGGGGGTAGTAGTCAAACCAATGCAAGGTGTGTGGGGGATCTTCATCCTTATGCAACATAGTGTTACAAACCCCAACCCCCCCTGATGATCCCCCATGATCACTCCTATAGCCAAGAATCAACTAAAGAATATTAATGCTCATAAATTTCCACTTAATATCTCAAATTAAATCACTAATACAATAATAATATTATTAATGGATAACCTATTAGCATAGGCTTCTCATGAAAAAAAATCCATGTATGAATGAAAAAGATACCCAAAATGGATGTTTCACAAAGCGGTACACATCATGTGTAGGGTATATGCAGTTTGTATTCCAATTCCATTTTCTAGATTTGTTCTCATTTAGATATAGCTCATAGTCCATGTAACCGCACACAGTGTGTAAGGGGTCCCACTAGGTGTGTCTAATGAACCCGAGGCATGCTCATGTACACGGTCATGTACCTAGACTTGTATCTAGACATTACCAAGTAAATTCCCATGATTGTGTACTCACAATGTGCATGGTGTGTCTTCATATATGAGGGTATTTCCCTATAAAACTATAAAATAGCTCAACCACATGGGGAGAGTCACACAACATGTCGGCCTACCACATAGTGCGTGATCCTTATCTTCCCAAAACCCAAACCATTTTAACTTGGTGGGGCTACAAATCATGTGTTCTTCTACCACACACCATGATGTAGGTTTTTTTAATAAAATTTTATTCATGTGTCATCATTTTACCACCATTCTTTCCTTGATTCATGCTGGTTGTCTCGGTTATAGGGCCTTCCATCCCTGATTCATTCTCTGTTGTCGAATTCCAGCTACTAAAACTCCACATGATCCACTATTCGCTCCTATGGAAATCCTTAGACAATAAAAATGATAGATACATATATATCTCACACAAAAATCATCCTAATCACCCAAATATCACCATCTAAAATCTCGTTCTCTAAACCACTTTAAATCTGGGGGTTTAGTCAAGCCAGAACCCACCTGACAATTGCAATCCATGACACCATGGGATAACGAACAAGAAAATGATGAAAATTAGGGGGAAATTCACATAAATAATGGTATAACCATAATTGGATAAGTCTTCTTGTCTAATGATCACATGATTAGGGAAACCATCCATGCTATCTAGAAAAAAAAAAGAATAAAATTATTCAACACATTAATTTATTCAATGATGCTCATGTGAATGGTATAAAATTGATGAACAAATAATTAAAAAACAATTCCATGATAAATATTTTAATAAGCCTTATAAACCAAAAATGGTGGTCCCTACCTCAATTCAGGATCAATATTTTGTAAATTATAAATTTTCCACCGATGAGGATGATCGACTTTCTTTTTAATCTGTTGATCCACATCGATCTAGTCAATATCCATCACCTGATCTAGATATACCAATGAATATTGCTTTAAACCTCCTCCAAAATACTCCCAAGGTTAAACATATTACCATGGATATATTCCATAAGATGGTACTTTATATAGGAATTTGATGATGTCATTTAAAATAAAATAAATAAATTCAATTTTTTTTTAAATTATACAAACCGCCAATGGCTGGCCCAACCAGACATCTAGTGTAAACCTACCATAGGTCTCACTAAGGGTAAAACACATGTTCTAAAATAAACCATCAAATAATATTTAAAATTTAAGGATCTACTCTAGTGATAAATAATTATTTATAGAAAGATGTACATGCATAATATTCATATATTTAATGACTTTATAATATCATTTTTAGGATCACTAAGCCTTGAAATATTGTTTCATCTCATCTCCTAGATCCAAAAATATTTCTCAATATATTTCAAATTCATGTAATGAAAAAATAGTTCATTAAATTATTCCACCATTTCATTATTTTAATCGTTGGAAAGAACAAGATAAACAAAAAATGTGGGGATATTTAACTCACATATGGATCTCACACTCCCTATATCACTCTTATATACACCTTTGTTGTCATATAACATGAACCAAGGGGATAGTCCATCCATGAATGATCCTCCCCTTCCAAACCTTGATCAACACAAGTTACTCCATGAAGGTGGATCCATCCTCGATGTCTAGATCATCCAGATCAATGATGTTCATAGGATCATGCACATATCTTTTCATCGGTGACACATAGAAGATGTCATGTAGCTGATCCGACTATGGGGGTAAGGCATTGTGGTAAACGGCCTAAAAACCACTCTATATGATCTTAAAAGACATGATGAACCACACAGATAACATTCATCCCTATCTAAACCTCCACAATCTTTAATAAAGTGAGGAAATCATTAAAACATGGTCCCCTTGGTTAAACTTCAAGGACCTCCATCACCAGTCTGCATAAGATTTATTCCATCTCTAGATTGTCCTCATCAGATCATAGAACAACTGAACATTATCCATCATCACTTGCGTTATCTCTGTCCTAACAAGAGATGTCTCTCTAATCTCATTCCAGCACAAGTTTGACCTAAGGGGTCTCCCATAAAATGCCTCAAATGTACCATGTTGATAATAGAGTGATAATTTTTATAATACGAAAACTATAACAATGTTAAGTGATCCTCCCAACTCAAATTGAAGCCTAAAACACAATATCTCAACATATCCTCCATGTCCTAGATATTGCACTTTGTCTTACGATACATATGGGGAACAAACACAATAGTAGTTTGGAACTGATTCCTAAATGCCTCCTCAGAGACTCTCCACAATTGTGACATAAACCAAAAATCACAGTCGGAGACAATCGTTGAGAGTATCCCATGGATTTGGATGATCTAAAACACATATAACTGTCCCAAACTCTCTAGTGAATTGTACTCCTTGATGGAAAGGAAGTGTTCCGACTTCATGAGTCAGAAAAAAATCACCCTGATAGCATCGTGGACTCCATCTAGGTGATGAATCCATGTCACAAATTTGATGGATATTCCATCTCATTACTAGTCTGGGATCTCAATAGGATATGATAATTCTACCAAAATCTAGTTCCTATCCATTACCTAATGACAGGTAAAACACTGAGAGATGAAGTTGGAAATAATCTACATCATTCAAGCCCACCAAAACTAATTCTTAAAGTCCCCATACATATTCCATACACTGGGATGTACATCCAAAAGAGAAGTGTTAAAATATCTCATCAACTACTCTCATGTCACGAATAGAACCACTATCCATCCCTATAAATCGGTGAAATGTTCCCCTCCTTAAAAATTAATCTAGTAAATCTCTTGACGAAATATAGTCATAAAATATATCATAGTGAGCATCCCTCACTTTTTTGAGAAGAGGGTATTCAACACCATCTAAAAAAGATAATATGAAACCCTCTCCTCCACCAGGGTCATCTTCAAAGAAGCTAAATTCTTAGATATCTGCTCCACCAAATGAAAATGGGACTTCATCAAAAGGGAATCTTCCACCAGGTTTCCCTTCCCAGGAGTATAGACTAAAATGAAGTCATAGTTCTACAAAAACTCTAACCAATTCCCATGTATCGAGTTAATATATATCTATGTGAAAATATACCTATGACTCAGGTGGTCTGAGAAAACAATAAAGCACTCTCCCAGAATATAGTGCCACTACATATTCATATAGATGATTTCCACTACCAACTTAGCTTGTGATTCATGAAGTTCTAATAATGGGGTCTCAAATACCTCAAACCATATATGATCATTACCTACATATTAATAAATATGAAACTGATCCAAACTCTATAGTCGTTATAGAACACCATGTAATCCACACCCTGCACCAGTAGTTTAAACCTAAGTGAAGTAGTTTGCCTCATCATCAACTCCTCATAGGCTCTCTTACACTACTCAGTCTAGGAAAATGGCTTCCCTTTTCAAGTTGGGGTTGTCAAAGGGACTTAAATCTAGGTTAATTATTCCAGCTACCTCTTTATTACACCTTAAATACAAGAAAACTACATACCTATGACATGCTCTTGGGTAGATCCCAAAAAACCACTAAATCAGTCTTCCCTAGGTTCAAATATATACGAAAATCATAAATGACATGTCCTAGAAAGTGAATCGTAGAAATCCAAAATTGACACTTTGAGAGCTTACCATATAGATGTTCCTCCTAGAATAAGTCAAGGATCATCCTCTATTTCCCTTCCTATTACTCTATTGACATAGAGTAGATAAGTATTTCATCAATGAAGACAAAAAAATTCAGTAAAAATATGGCTAGAAGATCTGTTTCATCAAATCCATATGAATAGTAGAACATTAAATCACACCAAGAGGAATCACTAGGAACTCATAGTGTCTATATAGAAAATATAATTATAAAATTGTAATTTCTACCTCAAAAACCCTAGACTTGTGGTAATTGGACCTGCGATTGATTTTCAAGAACCAACTCATGCATCATAACAGATCCAAGAGGACATAAATCATCAGAAAATGGTACTTTTTCTTTATCAATACATTATTTAGGTGATTATAATCAACATCAAGACTAAGGATCATGTCAGACCTTTCATGGAAAAGACTAGAGCTACTCAGGATGACACGTTGGGTCTAAAGAAACCCATGTCAATAAGGTCCTCCAATAACAACCTCAGCTACCGGATCTTGTTATGGGCCATATGATATTTTTTAGAAGATATCATAATGGTATCTAGAACAAAGACAATGTAGAAGTCCATCTCTGAACTCCGACGTAGTTCTTAAAACATCCTAAGGGAGGACACATAAATTAATACACTATGAAAGGAATAGAGATACCTAATGAGAACACTACCTGATGGCTCTATCAAATTAGTAGGTGATGGGTTGTCTCCTCCTACTCATAAAACCCACTCCTTTTACCATGATATCTCTCTAACCCATAAATGAGAATCACAACCCATATATACCATTTCATATAAACAATCTATGATTACATTTGATCCGGTCTCGAACCGTGAATAACCAGTCTATACCCAAGATAATGTTATAAGGTATCATCATGATAACAATGATGTACCATGTGGTACTCTCTCTACTAATAAATAAAATTCATTTACAATAAATGCGCGATATTGAATAACCAAACCAATTTAAATCCCTTATGATGTTATATTGAGGTCTCTATGGGGAGCTCCAAATCCCACACAAGGTATTTGAAAATAAAGGAGTGAATTGAACCATTGTTTATAAGTACTTGAGGATGTGTATAATAAACAAGGATCATACATAATATCATCTTGTGAGTTTTATCTTTATAATCCACTATGGTTTCCAACTTCTCATTAACCAATCCACAAACCCCCAAAGCCTAGCTTGGACCATATAGTGGTGGTGGTGTAAGTAGGTCATAGTACCACCCTTCAGCAGAATAACCTTCACCATGAGCCCCTCTTATTATGCAATCATAATTATATCCCTATAGGAAACCATACAAATGACTTGGAGCACCCTTCTCATGTAGCTTCCTCTTCCATGGATTTCCATCTGACACCTTCCTATCCTCCTTGGCACATTGGGTCATGAAATCGGGTGTCATGTGACCACACCTGTCACATTCATAGAAGCACCTCTTCTCTGAGCTGACCTTGTTCCCTGTGAAAACTATTTAATATATATACATGTGACTAAGATAAACCATGGGAAGGTATACTACATTGAGATCTTAATGACTAGTGTCTTGTAGAAGTTGTAGTTGACTCATCTTCATGATATCAACTTCCATCTATAGCCGCTTTGCATCCCATAGATTGAAAGATATTTATATCTAGGGCCCACTCCATCTGTCCACCATAGGTGGGAATAAAAATGAGAACCACACTATATACATTTTTCTTGGTACAAACCATTCTCAAACTTCTATGCTCTTAAGTAACTATACCAAACATTGTCAACGGAGTACCATGTAAGGCTAGTGAGCCTCGTGGAATAATTATAAATAGTTATAGTACTCTACTCCATCTCTAGAGGCTCCTAAATCTGAACTAAGCACAACCTTGGGGGTAACACTCCTCATAAAAAAGCTTGTGGATGTTCGTACATAACAGTGTCAACTAATCATGTGTCTGCATGAATAGACCCCACGAATGCTCTACTTATCCATAGAAAATACTATCTAACATAGAAACCATATGATTATTTTAGGTTTAGACAATATTGAAGATTCAAATAACCATATAAACCCAATCCTCTACTTCCTGGGGATATAGATCACTACAAAATCACAATAGCTGCTATAAATTGATCTTGCATAGTGTGTTAAGACTTTGTACATCTTCAAAAATCTATAATAGTACAGAATTCTGATCAATGGGATGGGGTACTACCATCTTCTCTATGGGTGGAAATATCTCCTGATATAGACCCTAAAAAAATCCTCATCACTCATCCGAACATCAACATGATCCTAAATTAGTAACCGAGTTAGTTATCTTCACAAATGCTTCCTAAAAGTGATCAAGATGTACCATGGTAAGATGAACATATAAATATGGGGAGCTGAATAAAGAAGTATAGTCAAAGTAATCCATCATATGTGTTTTATGTACCATTTGTTTCTAATAATGTCCAGATATTCTGATAGAATAATCAAGTATTAAAATTATTAGTGTATACATTGTCTTCCTCACAAAAACCTGGATCTATGTCTTGAAATCCACTATCAAGACACATTGTCATAGTTTCCTTAAGTTCTAAATAAAATCCTCTCATTGGATGTAACTCGAACTCTAGATCAAGGTTAAACCACATTTGGTAACATTTTGTAATGACAGAACCCACTAGGACCTACCTAGATTGCATAAGGTCAGACCACTATGACCCCAATACCTCCTCCATTGGATAGGGTTTGGTGAAAAACTACAAGAAGTTATACCCTAAAATGGGATTCCTTTTATTAATGTACATGTATGCACACACCCAAAAATATACACACAAGAATTCATAGAAATAGTAAAAAATAACAAAATATAGAGTAATCAATTCATGTTATAACCTCTTGGGAAAAAAAATCAGTGTATGAAAGAATAAAACCAAATTGAAAAAGGTAAAATACATGCCAATCCCTAAATGAATTCCAAACCTTCCCTGAATTTAAATCAAGTAATAATGAGATATCCAGACTCTTGAACTCCAAGACCAACCACCATAAAAGGTCTATGAACCCTAGTATCCTTAATATCCACCAAAATCCCCACTAATCTATCCATCATCATCACAATACATGAAACGTGACGGAGATTCCCATATAGGGGTGAGTATATACATACCTAGTAGGATGCTCCATAAACTGTAGGGGGAGAAATAGATGATAATATAGAAGTAGTCAGCTTAACCAAAATCTAGTGGGAAACAAAAACAACCAATATATATGATCATAAAAGAAACTCATATAAGAGTGAAATGGGGTCTTCATCTACCCGCCCAACCAATGTTGATGAGTCTTCCAACAACACGAAAGGGTTCTTTCTCTAATTCCCAATAAAACATGTATCAATAAATATAACTATGTGGAAGACCCAATACTATCCACTATGAGACATAGTTGAGTGGGAACAATCAACAATAGAGGTCCCATACAATATAGCAATAGGGGGTTCCACTATGTAGGTATAGGACCCACACACAAGTTCATTTGGGGGATTTCACTAAGTAAGTAAAGGAACCACACCCTAGTATAATAGGGGGTTAAAATAAATAGGTAGAGGACCAAATCCCTCATCCTTCAAGGGTTGACACTCAATATGTAATGGAATGATGATTTTATATTTCATGGGGAGACACTCAATAGGTAGCGGACCAAATCCATATTCCATCAATGGGATTCCACTCGGTTGGTAGGGAACCCACATCCTTGTCCATCAGGGGTGGCACTTATTAGATAGATGACTCCCACCCTAGTCCTTTAGGGGCATTCCACTCAGTAGGTAGAGGACCCACACCCAGATTCCATATGGGGTTCCACTCAACCATATCAATGGGTAATAAAGACCCATTCCTGATGCAACCCAGGGTTTTCCAAAACCCAACCTCTCTCTAAGGATCCTACATGATAAATGACATATAAAATTTCACATAAAGAAACATCACACTCAAAACATTCCAATTAAAATATTTATATCCACTAAAATTGAGATCATCTCATTCTACATACAAAATGTCTTAGGATAGGCTACTCAAGGACTAAAATCCATGTCAAAATGAAGGAAATATGCAAAGTGGAAGTATCTCATAGGGGTAAATGGTGTTTATGGGGTCCACATGACATGTGGTCCTTCTATTAAAATTATTAATTTTATCCTCTAGACATTGAGAGGAGGAAAGATAACAATACATGTCATTTAAGAGGGGCCACATGGTGTGTATCATCCACCTGGTGCCTTCCTATGTACCAAGTTGTGCTCAGGTTCTAGACCAGGTTTATTTACACAATGAGTACAATTTTTTTTCTCCCTCATGGGTCCTTAACAATGTTTATCTAGAAAACAAATAAACCACCTAGGTTGAGTCACATAACGTGTGCTCCCACCACACCGCATTTGATCCATATCTTACCGAAAAACTGAGCAACAACATCTAGGTGGGGATGAATATCATGTGTTCTTAGACGACACATCACATAGTTGATTTTTTAAAATAAAACCTACGTTTATTCACATGTCGTCATATTTCTACCACCTCCACCATTCCCTCTATAGATTACACTACCGGTCTCGGGTCTGGGGTCTTTTTTTCCTGATTCTACCTCAGTGGTAAAATTTCGGCCACCCAAACCCACACGTCTTCACCCTTAATTATGTCATCATGGATTAGCTCCTCTCTATCATAGATCCATGGATGTCTCACTCTTAAATAATATTTATCACCCAAAAATCACAATCATGAAACTCATTCACTAATCCACCATTAATCTTGGGATTTGATCACTCTTGAACATACCCAAATATGTCAAAACCTGACCTCTTGGTCCAATAGTGAACAACACAAATAATGGAGATGATAAATGAACATAAAATAGTTTTTATAATAATTTCCTAATAATCTTATCTAATTGTCACAAGATCTAGGAAATTGTTGGTGTTTTATAGGAAAAGGAGAAATGCATTAATTTAATGTAATAATTTAACCAATAATTTTCATTAGAAGGGTACAAAATCTTATAGCAATGAATAATAGATAAAATATACTCTCATAATTTTAATCAAGGTTGGGAAACAAATTAATATCCATAACATGATTTATGATGGAACGTTGATGATGAATTCATTCGCAGGGGATGAGGATGATCTATTGTTCTCACTCTCTGTTGATCCCCATTGATCAAATCATTGTTCAACATCTGATGCAGATTCACCAGTGTAGAACACTCTAAACTGAATATCAAATCCCCCCAAGTTTTTACGGATAATCTTATAGATATTTAATAAGTGGGTGTTTACAGATGATATAGATTTGGTCATTTAAAATAAAATAAATAAATTTAATTAATTATTATATTTAAATGATTTACTAATGACTACCTCAACCAGACATCTAATACTGACCAACCTTAGGTCACACAAAGGTAAAATCATTTTTCCAAATTTAGGCGTGGTCACAAATTTTTGATTCAAGACTCCAATTAGGATACATACCATTATTTCTAAAAAATTGAATGTATGTAATACTGTTATATCTAATATTTTTATAATATAAATTTCACACTCATCAGGTCTCTAAATCATACATCGTATTAGTTATTTTTCTGAAAATATTTATTTATATATTTCACATTCATACAAGGACAAAATAGTTTCACTAGTAGGTTATATATATATATATAAGTATATGTCTCACTTTTGGGGATGACACCAAACTAGGATGAACATATACTTATATAAAGAAATAATCCACCATGTGGAGTGGTTTCTTAACCATGTTAACTTACCTAATAAAAATGAAAATGAATTGAAATTATATAAATTATTGATCTTACTATGTGAATAATTATTTCACACGCTATTAATATGGTAATATTAGTGTATATCAAGAAATAGGAATAATTCTGATACTATATGGATTAAAATTAATGTTAATTAATATTAATTCCTCATAGATATTTGGATTTTCTACAAATAATTTTCTTATAAAAACAAAATAAATAATACAGATGAATATAGAGGAAAATAAAAGAATAATGATAAAAAAATTAATTTATGTAAAATAGTGTTATTATTTTTGTGTTTTGTGTTTTAATAAAAAATATTCAAGGATTAATCCTTGTTTTTAGAAATCAAATAAATTCAAATTATTCATTATCATCATTAAAATCGAATAATGTATAGAATAATATAATCAAAAAGGAAAGATAAATCATGTCTCTATTGATCTTTAAAAATAACTACTTTGATCAAGTTATAAGTTTGAGAAATGAATTTAATAGATTTTATGGAATGGAAAAAAGAAAAATTTAGAGAGTATATAGGGAAATTAAATGAGATAAATACTTGAAAATGATGTAATGTATTTAAAATATGTTGTAAAGCTATTATTTATAAATTTCAATTTGTTTAGTCTTGTAATTTGTGTTTAAAAGTATCATATTAATTTTTTAATTCCAGTAATAACATTTATATAATTTTAAAATGATCTGGGTATGACCAACAAATTACTTGTACCACTATGATATAAAGATAGAGTTCTGTTCGTAGTCACCCTAGAGTAGAAACATGTGATAGGGTATCATAAGTTACAACATGAGAATTATTTCACCATCAAGAAATACAAGAATAAACAACGGGTTCTAACCAAGATCTGGAATGAGGTGTTCATGCATTGGATAATCATGCCAATAAAGTAATCAGATACTAAACTAAGAAATATAATATAGATTAAAAGAAAAAAATAAAAAAAGTATTTCTAAAACTTTTTTCACATAAATAAAACCAATTTATACAAATCATTTCCATCAATAATGAGGAATCTTATATGAAACAAAAAATATTATACTAGACAGGATAATTCACCGCATGAACTAAATTGGATGAATGAACTCGAGAGACAAGCCATGCCATAACCATATGAATACAAAGTCAATATCCTAACCCAAACTCATAATCTGTCCAAGAAAGATTAGTAGCAAACCAACCTCAAGGACAACACCTCAAAAATAAAATCTATAAAATAAAAAGATTATGTACCCTACAATGTGAGTATACGGGATGTGAGCCAATGTATATTACAATACCACCAAGATTTGATTTTTTCCATTTTTAAAATAATACAAGAATTATAGTTTGTGAATAAATATGAGAAAAATGGGTTTATTTCATTTAATTGGTTTAAAATCAAACAATAATTAATCAATTACTTCCCATTATTGTTTCCTTTTATAAACCATGTAACATTCCCATTTTATTTAAAACATTATAATTTAAACTAAACCACTTAAATTGTCTAAAAATAACTTTAATGGAATTTTAATAACTCTAGGGCTATGAAAATAACTACCCCTTCCTCTATTGAATCTTTAACACATAACTTGAATATAATTAAGGAACAAGGGTAAACCATAAAAGAATGTAAGTACACAAAGATTATAATATAATAATTGAAATGAGGTATGTCAATCAATATAATAATAATTATTAATCATAACTATTATATACATCAATGCCGGCTCAAATCAAGGGATATCTAAATTAAATTCTAATAACTAATAAAGAAGTATAACATAATATACTTATCATAATACAACACCCTATGTAATAATAGTTTAATACTAGATTTTCATGTGTATCACCATTTATCAATAGGTCTAAGGTCCTACAAATCATTTTCCAAATCACTCTCAGCTAGACTCATAAATGACACACCCCATAGCCATATCATATCATTCTAATAAGGGACATAGGATAGTTTTCAACAATAAAATATAAATAAAAACATCCCTAAACATCCCGCATATCATCCAAGGTTTACTCAAGAAAAATATAATGTAGGTCTTCCACTATCAATCCAAATTCAATCAGATGGAAACTACATATCCCAAAGGAAAATAAAACAAAATAAATTCTATTAATACCAACACAAACACACCCATTTATCAATGGGACTCCTTTTATATTTGTAAAAATGAATCATAATTAATTTATCACATCAAAACATGAAAATAAGCATAAAAGACATATAAAATTGGGGCTCAATAGGGATGTAACCTTCATTCAAAAAAACAACATTTTAACAAGATGAAAAATAAGACTTTTCATTAAAATTAAGAATCCCACCTTTTGAAATCCATTTTTGAAAAGACCTTTGAGAAAGAATTATATTTAAAATGTAATATAAAAAACATAAAGGAACCCTCATTCCCCATTAATAAATGTTGACATCACACAATCCACTCAAAATGATACACACCTCATTTTTTATAACATGGGAATATTTAAAACTGAAACACTCCATTGGGTAAATCAGTTTTTCGCTAAAACATCATGAGAAAATAATTTTTATTATATAAAACCAAAATTTGAAATCTTATTAAACAAAAGGAATTCAAACATCACCATTTGAAAATTATTTTCCATTTAACAATGATATTCACCCAATTATTCATTGGAGAACCTAATAAAAACATGGAAAACCATTAAAAAACGAAATCATAATATTATATAATACTATAATTTATCTAGAAATATCATTTAAAATATCAATAATACAAGTATATTTTAAAATAAAACATAATGAAATAGAAACCCTTAATGTAATTGGCGTACCCATGTCATCTTTGATTAATTCCAATAGAATATGTTTCATGAGAATCCTCAAAACTCCTAGAAAAAAAAATTTAGAAAACCCTATGATACTAATCCAGCCAACATCGACACAAGATATTTAGAAAATGGATAAAAATGGACAAAACCATGAATATTAGAAAATATAACAGAAAAAGACTCTCACCGCGAGATTTAATGAAGGAACCAACCTATAATCAATATGTGAGGTTAAAATGTGAATTCCTAATGTATGGTGGAGACCCATTAAATCTTGGTTTAAAATTAGGAAAGAGATAATAGATCCCGTAATTTAAAATAATATTAAAAGGTCAAAATACCCAATATTAACCAGGATACATGGTTTATTCACATGATTTAAAAAAACATGTTGTGACTACAAAATCACCATTGTCAAAACTATAGAAGGTTAGAAAATTTATACTACATAGTATTCTAAACCATATGTTTAACTTTTCATCCATGGAAATTCTCCAATAATATAAATTTTTTCCCCAAATACACTGAAAAAGCGACATAGATATTAACCATAAACATATTAATAAGAAAATGATATTTTTGGGGTGATAAAATTTTACCAATGATGAAACTTTCTACTAGAAGAAAGTTATTAAACAACTTAAGACATAACATATTCCTAGGCCAACTAATCTTTACAAATATATATCCAAAATTCCAACTTCCTAAAGCTGAATTAAATAATAATGGACATGATCATCCCATTCCTCCTCATATATTCTCTATCTAAATTTGAAACTCACCAAAAAAATCCTTTTTTGAAATCATCGAAGTGAGACATTTAATATAAAGATATTAGAGAAGTAATATAAAAACACATATGTTTAATTCAAAATAATTACATCTAGTTTGATGAATATTCATTATATAACATTATAATCCATGTCAGAACCGTACAGGTTTAATCTCTAGAGAAACATGGATATATAAAAAACTTTTCCAAAATAAATCTACATCATCACCCACTATGTTATTCATAAATATCATCCTACGTAGACATATCATACATCCAAATATATCTTTATAACCTTTGGAAATAGAAACATAATATAGGGGGAGATTTGATGATCAGTAATGGTAAAGAAGGGAGATATAAATAATCACAAAAACAATACAATAAAATAAATCAATGAGAATATAATCATAAATTTTTAAAATTATACCCTATATATCATAGATAATAATAATGAGTTACAGAATAAGGCTTGGAATTTCATAATACATGAATCATAAATGAGTCAAAAAACCTAAACTATGAGAGAGTAACATTAGAGTAAGACATATGATTGTGTCATAGTCAAAATATGAAAAAATAATTTCCATAGTAAGAAAGGATCACTGCTAAGACTATCATTTTGTATTAGATTCACTCACCAAAAATTATATCATTAGTTAATATTCTCTTCCAAGACTATCATACTCGTCATTTTCCCTTACATAACAAAGTTCACTCCCCATTCTAGTAATTATTATCTCATGAGATATCCATATTTATTCAACTATTATAAGGGATATATAATTCTGGTCCCACCCATCGGATAACAATAAATCATTTATATGTGTTCTGCAATAATTTAAATTACTCAACATATATCACAACCCATAGGAAAGAATCATATTTCATAAATATTTCAATAATTCAACATATTATAACATATGGGAAATAAATGGGTATCATAAACATCTCATCATCATAATCATAAACCATCTAGATAATAAATAAGGAAGATATCCTTGGATTATATCCTTGGATTATATCCCCATTAGATTATAATTAACATCAATGGTCGTTATAATAATTAAAAATTCCTTTAACGAACAAATATAATATTTCCTATGGAAAATTCCATTTTCATTTTGGAATGAGTTCTTTAAATTCTAAAAATTTACAAAATATTATGAAGTTAAATTTCTTTGAAAAGCACTATATCAAATTATAATGTAAGTTTCAAATAATTTAGTATTAATAATGGTAGAAAATTTCATTCATATCATAGACTTTGAAAAAATGATTCCTTCCAATTTTTGTTAAAAAATCAGAAGTACCTAGTTCATAAAAGTAAGTGAATATTTCATTTAAAATATTTGAAAAATATTATTTTAAAATGACTTTACAAATAATTGGATAATAGTAAAAAAATCAAAAAACGTGGGCATGTAATAAATAAGGAAAAGAAATAAGAAATAATCTTGTTAATATATAGAATAGTTTGGGCATGTGATTCTTGTGCTCACTGCTTTGGTGATATGGCATCCATCAGTAAAATAGAAAATGATATAGTAAACATATGGAAAATCTATCTCTAATAAATAAAGAACAAGAAACAATCATTACTAACAATGACTATGATTTCATCTTAGCGTGGAGCATGCCCCTATTATTAATTGAGAAATCAATATCTAGAGTACCCTTTAACTTGGGTTCTCTAAAGAACACACTACATTCATTATAGTGCTTGGATTATGGGGTGAATATAAGGGAATTCAGAGCAGGACACCTGTTTATTAAATTCTTCAATATGAGGGATAATCAAAGAGTGATCTGGGGGAGACCATGGTCATTTGATAATAAAATTCTAATAATTAAAACCTGAAAAATAGAGAAGACATACACACAACCAATTTTTTTCAAGTCCCCTTTCTGGCTGTGACTAACTGGGATTCCCTTACATTGGATATCAGAATAGGTGATGTGAAAAATTGGAAATCATATTGGCCAGTTCATGGATTTGGGCCAAATAGACCCCATCCATTGGGGAACGTTATTGAGGATTAAAGTTATTGTTGAGGTCTACAATCCTTTCATGAGAGGTAAATTCATAACACTTAATGACTCAAAATATTGTATTTCCATTGAATACGAAAAGTTTCCCAACTTTTTCTTCTTTTGAGGCTACCTTGGATACACTGAGAACGATTGCATTGAAAAAGTGACAAGAAAATGAAGGAAATATAGGGATGTAGTACGGATCATGGTCACGTGATAATAATACATGAACATTATTCATCCCTAAAGTAGGAAGAAAACATGATAGACCAAGAAATACCAAGGCTCTCAATGCACAAAAGGATCCCTTGAATAGTAAAATCATTTTTGTTTGAATTCCTTCTAACTATAAAAAATTATGTATTATAGAGAAATTGAGTGCCACATGGCGACTACTAACTAATTACCCATCAATAGAAAATGAAATAATGGATAAACTCCAAATGTAACCCATGAAAACCATAATAATACACATAAGAGTCAATCCTTTGATGTTGGGGAATTATCCGTAGCCACTAGATATCCCCAGATACATATGCTCAGACCCCCTAGACAAAATAAATACTCTTAGGGGTTGTCACACCTTGCAAGCTATTCAACATAGCATTTCCATACTTCCAACTGATGCCTCTGTTCCCAAAATGATACATAAGTGGAAGAGGAAGGCTAGATTTGAGTATGGATGTGACATGGAATCATCAAAGACTTGTGGATCAAAATGTTTTTTAGAGGAACCATTGAAAAACCAATACTACCCCAAAATCTGGAATGTTACTGATGATGGAATCTTGCTCTAGTTATAAGAGGAAGATGCTAGAATAAACTAGTCCTACCAAGCACAATGATAATACTATGATGGAACTATCTTGGACATGGAAACCCACGAACGGTGTAGATAATCCAGTTCCATTTCACTAAAATTTTCCCTGATATTGTTTTCTTATCTAAAACAATTTTGAAAAGAAATTACAACACTGTTATTGCACAAAAATGTGGTTTTTATGGATGCTTCTCAGTTCTTTTCCAAGGCCACTCAGGGGGACTGCTCATGTTTTGAAAGGATGAAATTGAAACCAGTATCTTCTCTTACTCTATTAATCATGTGGCTGCATCGATTCATGACATCCACCTTCCACCTTGGACATTGTTTTGGATTTTATAGATAGCCATCTCAGAATGAGAAATGTAAATTGTGGGATCTTCTCTACTTTATCAGAAAAATAATTTCTGGCCTAGTCCATTTTGTGGGGGGGGGGGGGGGCTAAAAAATCCTATCTCATAATGAAAAAGGAAATGGAGCTTCTTGGTCTACTGTTTCAATGTATGGCTTCTGGGATGTGATCTCTGGGGCAGAGCTGTCTGACCTTCGTTTTTAGGGGTCCCGTCACCAGGTTTTATAGGAATACCAAGAAATCCTTTATTACTGAGTATTTGGACAGATTTTTGGGCTCCATATATTGGAAAAAATATTTATAAAATGTTCTATGTGTCTCACATAACACTTAATTCCTCAGACCACTTCCCTATCATCATTGAGTTCTCTAACAGAGGACGCAATAAAAGATAGGTGAAACCATTAAGATTAAAATGCTACTAGGTAAGAGATCACAAATGTAAAGAGATTGATCGTTCATGTTGGATGGGAGGAAAATCATATATGTGTTAAAACCTTCAGCAGATGGCCTCTAAGCTGAGTGCATGGAAAAAATTTAAATTTCTCCAAATTGATAGGCATTGAGAGTAAATTGAGAGATAGGTGAATGCCCTTTTCGATCGGCCAGTAACTGATGTTATTATTTCCATAATTAACATTCTTTATGGTGGACTGGATGCTTAGCTTCATTTTAAAGGAAGATTTTGGGCTATACAAGTTCCTAAAATACACATTAATGAAAAGGATGTGAACACTCATTACATTCATAAGAAGGACTCCTCTAGATTCTAGAAGAACACTGTCTCATTCCTCGTATACCCTGATGGTATAACTTTTTCTAATTTTGAAGGAATACATGATATAATTTCCAACTATTTCCAGAAGCATTATACAACTAGGGACTCTAATTTTAATGTTAAGGTGGAAGGCAATATCAAATCTATAATCACTGATGCAATAAACCAACAACTCACAAAATATCATTCAGATGATGATATTTTATAGGCCTGGAAAAAATACATTCAACTAAATCCCTGAGTCCCGATGGCTTTCATGCCCTTTTTTTCATGAAATATTGGCACATTCTCGACCTAGACATTTCTTATCTTATGAAATATATCTGGGTAGGAAAAATCAATTTTTTTCTCTCTGTGAGAAAATTTTTACCCTCATTACAGAGATTAAGAATTCCCTCTTGGCATTAGAATTTAGGCTAATCAGATTTTCCAATGCCCTATATAATTTTTTTCAAAGATTGTAGTCAATAGACTCCAAATGTGTATACCTTTAATTATCTCTGAAAATCAAAGAGTTGTCATTTAAATAAGGCTTATCACGGATAATGCTATTGTGGACCATGAGGTTTTCTATTAAATGAAAAAATGCTCAGTTTCAAAAAGATGATTTATGGACTAGAAACTGGATATGACTAAGCCATATAACTGAGTGGAATGGAATTTCCTCCAGTTTTTAATGACCAAAATAGGTTTCTTTTCAAAATGCATTGATACGATAAAGAAATGTTTTACCTCTATTTCATTTAGGTTTAATATTAATATAGGACTCTCACAAATAATTCGACCCACCCAAGGATTTTTTTAGGGAGCCCTCTCTCCCCCATTCTCATCATTTTATTGGCGGATATCTTCCCCCACATAATCTCTATGGAAGCTTCCTCTAACTTGATTCACGAAGCAAAGTTGTGCCGAACTATACCACCTATCTCTAACCGTTTTTTGCAGATAATTTCTTCTTTTTCTCAAAGGCTTCACAAGATGAATGGTGTACTATATGTAAAGTGATTGGCCTTTGTGGGAGGGATTCTAGAAAACTAATTAATCAGGATGAATCATAAATCTCCTTTAGCTCAGGTGTTTCACCGAATAATTTAGTAGATCTTTGTCTCACAAATGGAATCCAGATGGTTGACAAGCATAATGAAACTCTTGGGCTCCCCACAATAGTTGTCCAGTCAAAAAAAGAAATCTTCTCCTCTAACATAGATAGAATTGTGAAAAAAAAATCTAGGGCTGGTCTCCGATGAGAATATATTAGGCTTGAAAAGAAACCCTTATTAAGGGAGATCTTTAGTCTATCCCCAGCTATATCATTTCATTTTTTAAGATTCCTGTTGATATTGTCAACCAGATTCACTTCTGTATTGCTAATTTTGGGTGGGGTTATAGCAATGGGAGGAAAATATTTAATGGATCTCAAAGTAGTCACTCTGCACCCCTAAAACGGGCAGAGTTATGGGGTTCTGGGACCTTGGCCAATTTCACGATGCTTTGTTGGTTATGAAGGGATGGAACCTTCTAACTCAACCATCAGTGCTATGTGTGAGGATTCTCCATGAAAAATAATTTATGCGCTCTAACTTCTAGAACACCTCCTTGGGTTCCTTTCTCAACTTCCTCTGTAGAATTATAATGGGATCCAAAAAATTACTTGATAATGGGATTTGATGGAGGATTGGGGATAAAAAAAGTCAACATATGGAAGAATCATTGGTTGATTGAAAATGAAATAGTGCTGGATACTTCCCCTATCTTTGTTGGTACGAAGAAGGACACTGAATTTTGTTTATTTGATGGCTCTGGTTATAGTTGGTTCTTAGATAAAATTAATCATTGTTTAATGAAAGAGGTAGAATAATTATTCTTATCATTCCATGTGTGATGGATTTTGGAAAAAACTCTCTTTTTTGGTGCCATGATAATTCAAGATCCAACTCAGTAAGACCAGGCTAGTTGATTTCTATCTTTTCTCATTTTGATGATAGAGAGGGGTTGTGGAAAATTATTTGGAACTTGAATGTCCACCCAAAGATCCGCTACATCTGGTGGCAGATCTGTATGGGTATCTTCTATAAATTGATCTTCATTTAATTGTACCATATCATGAGAAATCAGTTATGCCCCCTTTGTTCAGATGTCAGAGAATCCACTTTTTATGTTATAATTCATTTTCCAGGGGTTAGGGATATCTGGATGGCTTGGGGTTCCTCTTCAGATCATCTTCTTGACACGACGTTGAATGTCTCATCACTTCTTATGAAGGGGTATTCAAATTTAACTATTGATAAGGTTGCCTCACTCTACATTGTGGCTTGGATTTGTTTGGTTAGATGAAATGATTTCATCTTTAATCTTGCCTCAAAACCCTGTGGGTTTTTTATAGAATTTTCAACTTCTTTTGATGGATAGGTGGAATTGGGACACAGAACCGAATGTGTTCCCTGATCCTCAAGTTGTTGAAGCTACATGGACCCCTCCCCCTCTAGAATGTGTATTCAATATTTATGTTGATGCTTCTTTACCCAAGAGTGGAATTTTGGGAATTTGGTTAATGGTCTGAGACCATTGTGGTATGATCATCGCATCTAGAAAAGATTCAATCAATGCTTTCTGGGAGGCTGCAATCGCTGAAGCACATGTTATACTTTCCGGTCTGACCTTTGAAAGTGAGTATGGATAGAAGAATATATATTTGGAATATGATTGTCTTAGTATTATTAATTCAATCGACACCTATGATCTTGGATTCCAATCTTATGGATTTATTATCAATAAAATCATGTCCCCTGGTTGCAGCTTTATATTTTCCTCTCTCGCATTCATAAAACGAGAATGAAACAAAGTAACTCGCCAATTGGATTCCTATCATGCATCTGAGGAAAATAATCTTTGGAAAGAAATTTTCCCTATGTGGATGTTGGATCTTGTTACTCATGATCTTCGTTATTAATATTATCTCTTTGGTTTGTCAAAAAAAATTATAAAATTATAAAAAAAATTGACCAAAAAGAGATATAAAGAACATTTTCCTTAAAAATATATTTATGTAGCATATGTTATTAAAATATTAAAATGATATGAAAACATGTAATATAAAATCATAAATATAAGATAATTAAATTCATAATTTTATTCATAGTTATATCATGTAATTTCATTATCTTAAACTAAATCATAAATTGTTCTGATAAAAAATGATATGTGAATATAAATCTCACGCTCCATTGGTAACATATGAATTATAAGCCCCAACAAATAATAAATTCAAATGAAACATAAAATATAA
This sequence comes from Viscum album, assembly GCA_963277665.1. Classification (NCBI taxonomy): domain Eukaryota; kingdom Viridiplantae; phylum Streptophyta; class Magnoliopsida; order Santalales; family Viscaceae; genus Viscum; species Viscum album. Next base: position 1,597,282,283 of record OY728130.1, on the reverse strand, counting down.
TTAAAATAAATAATTTCATGAAATAACATGTTAAATTATCATACATAAACCTTATAAAATAATATATGTTCATAAAAAACATATATCTCAAAGAAGTCAATTTGAGACGATAAACACTTACCTAAAGTTCAACGTACATAAATAGATCTCTAACATACTATATAATAAATTTTAATTCATTATAATTTCATATTATAATAATCCAAATTCTTACAATATCATAAATTATCCACTTATAAATTTTCAACACTCATTTATTAATAATTCCATAGAAAAATCATTATTTCTAGTTGTGAACTATTTTGTTTTTCATGTGAATTTCCGATTGTCAGATTTAGTTCTAATACATTGATCATGGTTCAAAAATATATAAAATATTAATAATGGTATAAATATAATATATATTTAATATATATATATATATATATATATCTGTGTGAAATAATCCATAAAATGTAAAATAGGAAAATGAATTACATGGTTCTTAGAGACATTAGATTGTGCATTCGCATGAATGATGTTTTCATTTTCCAACAGACGGAATGAAAGGAAGGTAAATAACAATTCCCATTACTAGAAAAATTATTATTTCATATATATAATATATATTCATTAATAAGACCATATTTCTATACATGTAATATGGAAATGAAAAAAAATTACACCACTTTTTAGAGGTGGTATACCACACAAACACACGAGAGAAAATATCATTTTCCAATGGGTTGGAAGGTAAAAAGGGTTATATGATAATATAATTATAAAATAATAATTATGTTATAAATATAATTTTTATCATTAACCATTCATAACAACCATCTATGAAATTCGATGATGGTAAATGAATTGTATCGTTATGTGGTGGTGTTGGTCCATATGTATGAATGAGTGATACTTTCACATCCAATTTGATGAAATAGAGGGTGGATATTGGTGGTTACTTAAAAATAATAAAATTTTAGTTTATCTAGGTTACTGAACATATTATTTTATGAATAATAACACCAATATATAATAGTTATGAGAATAAATATTTTAAATAGGTCAGATAGGATGAATAACTATTCTTTGCTAAGTCTCCTTATGATCCTTATCAAATGACCCTTAGAATTTCCTTTTAAGAATACAAAAAATATATTTTATTTATATTGAATTTTAGACGATAATTTATCTGGGATATTGTTATAAAATTTGTCTCAATTTGGTTTAAATAAAAGGTTGAATGGGCATACTTTAATGAGGGAGGGAATGCACACATCTGGAATTACTAAAAATATTAAAATATAAGTATGTTATTAATAATAAATATGAATCAAAATTTCCATATGTTCCAATAGAAAGAGTATAACGTCGAAATATAATTTTCCAGTGAAAATTAGATAGGATTTGTTTTCATTTTAAACCATAGAATTTTGTTTAACACATTGGTTAACCAATATTAATCTTAACCACGATAATTACTTTTTTAATATAAAGGGTTATAGTTTTGTTTATAAGATAAAAATTGGATAATAAATGGGAAAGGTATGACATTTTATACCATATATTATCTAAATTCCTATCTTTAAATATTTATATAGTCATTAAATAATAAATTAAAATATTATTTTAATAAAATAACCTTAAAAAGATTATTGTCACTATTCATCTAATTTGACTGTAAGGACATAAACACAAAGAAGGAAAAATAATTTAATACTTTAAAACATCCAAAATATATCATATTTATCTACTAAATTCTCTTAGCTCACTAATTCATAAAAAAAATTATAACTTTTAATATTTTTAAAATCATTTATTTTATATTTCTATTATTTGAATAAATATTCTTCTAGTATTGTGTAAGACATTAAGTTAATTATTAAATAACTAAAAATTAGAAATAGATTTCGATGAAAAAAATATTGATTTTCCTTAAAATTAATATTTTTAACTGAACATATCTTCTTTCTATCATTATGTAAAAAATTTATTGATTTTAAATTAAAGAGAGTGACATTTTTTGTATTTGTTCGTTCTTCAAAATAATATAGGGTCATAATAAAAGAAAAATGGTATAATGTGGGTAAATATTCGAGAATTTAAGGAAAGTGAATGAAATACACCCATAAAATATGATAAATTTACGTGTTATAGAAATTTCAAATCCCCATCCTAATGTTTTAACCCTATTTTACTCATTTTATAGTTACTCAGGTGAAATGTTTTTTCCATCATTTCAATTAATAATGACCAAATATAAATGGGACCTATTTACTAAATTTGAAACTATTTATTCAAAATATATTATCCATTTCATAAAAATAATTCTATATAAGTCAAATAAATATAATTTAATATAAATTCCTACAATGTAATGAAAAATAACTTTATGATAAATGGGTTTTAAGCACAAAATTATACTTATATCAAAATCCTGAATATTTATAATTAAAATAGAATAAATATTATTATCCAGAATCAAATGGATCATATTTAAATATAATAAAAAATCGAAAAAATAATGGGACTTTTAAATTACTAGGATTATTAAAAATAATTAGTAGTATTTAAAAAATATATAGTTGTAAATATTCTATGAAAACATAAATCTCTTTAGAAAAATAAAAATATTTCATCCAAACTGAAATCTGATATTCAAATTTCAAAATTTATATTTATTTTATAAAATAAAATTTATAAAATTGGTATAAATTAATTATAATATCAATATACAAATATAAATAAATGTAAATTGTGAATTAGTTGAGTTGTTGATTCAAAAAATGGATACTCGAAATGGATTAATTTTTTCAAAATAATTAATCTATACATTTTATTTATTTACAGCCATTAAAAATATATTTCATAATCTGATTAATCTTATCCATGCCAACTAATTCAACTGTTATTTTATAATGACTAAAATTTTATAATATATTTCACTTCACATAATGCTCGGTGTTTCATGTTAAGAAATCCATTGAGCTTATTTTTCTTTTAAAATAAAATCTCATGATATTACAATCCCCACATATGCTAAATAAAATTTTCACTCTAAAATTTATCTCTATCATCAATGCTTTAATATTTTATAATTACATTATTTAAAACCTGCATTTTATAGAGGGATAAAAAAATTTCTTTCAGAAAGGGAAAGTCGAAAACACGAAGGTATCCCAAAATAAAACAAAATCATTTTCATATAAAATTAAAAAATTGGGGGAAAGATAAATTACATTCATTTAAAAGAATCATAGTGTCTAGGAAAAAATAATTGGTTATATATAAATTATCTATAAAAAAGTTAACGACCACATAATCATTACACTATAGTAGGTGAAAATAGCATCAATTATTCAAAAATAATGGTAAAAGTATAACATTTTTATTTCAAAATCGTTTCACTAATGTTGAGGGAACTTTATACTATCACGATAGAGAACATGGTAAAATGAATTTACTTGATTTCATTACATTTCTTAAGAACAATTTAATCAATTGTATATTCTTGGAATAATTTAATCTTTATATATAACTCTATTAAATGAATATGAAAGATGAATTCATCATACATAAAATAGTAAAATTAAATATTAATATATCAAACAGTATATAAAATAATAACATGTAATTCCCCTTGTATATATTTATTTACCAAAACCAAAATTTATAGTACTTGCTTTCTAATATGATATATCATACTTTAACCTCAAAAAATAATACACAAAGTGTAACATTAACCATTCCATAAGTAGTTATCCTTAAAACCATTTAAAAATATGTTCTGCCAAATTAAAAACTCAAATTTTAAAAAATAAGGTCACTAAATTCACAAAATCAACTTAACTTTTATACCCCCAACAACATAAAGTAGTTAAAAATGTCCAATACCATATATTTTAATACCTTGATCACATATCCTCTTGAGACATGGTAATAAAATAAATTTCCAAGAACCCTAAATGAAAACATGCATTCTTCCAAAAATTTACTATCTTCACATTCTATACATAAAATTACATATTATGTAATATATTCCATAAATCCAAAAAATATTGTAAACTCCCTAAAAGATCACATGGACTACTTTTTAATCAAATCAGTAATCAATTCCATAGTCATCAATAATATCTGATTTACATTATCTATATTCTCATTATTCAACTAAATTTTATTATTTCAACTTTTGTAACCTATAAATAGTTATCTTTCCATCAACCATGTCTTTTATTCCATAAAATATCACCATAACATTAAATCAATTTTTTGGTCATAAATAATAGTCAAAAAATTATATATAATCCTTAATGAAAAACTACTACAGAACAATCCTTAAATATATAATTATTCTTATAACCTGAATACCATTGATAAAAATAATTCTACAATATAATTCTTGAATTCCAATACATAAACAATTAAATCCTTTCACTCCATTTAATAAAATTTTAAATACTGAACCCTAGTTGTATATATTTGGTGGTTACATTATTAAATAAACACTAGCTAAAATCAAGCACATCTTTATGGAAGAAATAGTTTAGTAGTATTAGTGAACAAGATACATACTTGAATATCAAATTTACATTTTAAAATTTAATGTACACCATAGTGCATTCTTCGAGAAAAACACAATTTCCTTTAGTGTATCCCTATATATTAATCAAAAAAAGCGTCCCAGTATCCTTGGGAAAAGAAACATAAGAATGGGGTGAGATCATATTCTCTGTAAAGGTATGTGTACAAGATATTCCAAATAATCCCTGAAAAATATGGAATGAAATAAATGATAATAAAATAATTTCATAAAAATAATCACATGATTTAAAAACTAATCGGTGGGAACAAAAAATATTCAAAAACTCACATGGTAATCAATAAATGACATCATAATTATTGGCCTCCAATAGTTTTAAATCTCACAAATCAGGCTTAATTATGTTTTATTAACTTACATATTTTTTAATAGTGTTTATATTTATTCTTACCCTCTTTTTTAGTGTCTATACCATATGATATGTTGAAAAAATTGGATAAGTAAAAGTCATCGATAATTTTAAGTCACCTATAATTATTAGTCACCGACAAAGATATGTCACCGACTTTTGAGCTAGAAACATCTTTTCAGAATTATATACAAATATAGAACCTACTGATAGATTAATAGAATCTTTACTAATGACAAGTCACCGAAGAGAGTCTGAGTTACCGATGACAGGTGTTACAGATAGAGTAACCTACTGACTGATTGAACAACCAATGCTCCAGGTGAACAACACATCACCTACTAACGCCTCACCTATCGATCCATGACCTATCAATATAATACCTATCGACAGGGTGATGTACTAATAGACTGACCTACAGAAAGTCTGAGTACCCAATAGTTTAAGACACCGACAGACTCACGTACTGATCTTGAGACACTTTCACTCCATCCTTTTCCATTTAGATTCAAAATTAACTCTAATGGTAATCTTTATGAAACTTAGAAAAACATATTGTATTAAAGAGACTTTATGTATTGTGTAGAAATCATTTAATGGGTGTTGGTTACCAATATGATGAACAAGGAACCAAAGAACATGTGGCTTGTCTGCTTCATTGTATAAAGTACATACCCCATCAAAAAGAAATAGGGAACCATGAATTCTAATAGAGAGATCATGTGCCTATGAAAACAATATAACATAAAAGGGAATAAATTTGAAGATATTCAATGAATACTAATCAAATAATTTTGTAGAAATATATTAAGGGTAGAAAAGAACACTATGAAAAAATCTATACCTTACTAAGAATATAAGACAAAAAGCATCACAACCCTCTGTTTTGTGACATGTTCTGGAAAGTTGAATTCATATTCACTTGAAAAAATCTTGAAAAAGTATCAAAGCTATAGATCCAAACACACTAAGCTTTCTAACACCCTTCCCAATATTGTATTCTCTCCTTATTAACTATTTTACATTTTGATCCGTTTATGAGCCTCCATTTTATATACTCACTCTGTATCTTGTTCCTAATTGGGAGATTCTATGATATCTTCACAAACATATCTCTTTACACCTTACACATTTATAGATAATAGTAGAAGAGTTCCATGAAAGTTATATTTTATTTTTCACTCCCAACTGAATTATGTTACATGTCTATTGACCGACAGAGTTTGTATACTTTTTTTACCATGATTAAGGGTGTTAATCAATTTTTTTTTATAAATTTCTAGGAGGAAGGAGATAACCAAGTGAATTGGACTATGTCTTAGATTGAGAATAAAGCTATTGTTTTAAAGCTATTGTTTCATTCAAATTTATGTTTTCATTATTTTATTGATTCATTGAAAAAAATTATTTCACTTCTATAGTTAATCTTAGCTACTGTTTATATTAATATTTTTAGTAGATTGATTTCAAAAGATAAAATAATAATCGATATTATTTTAACTGAGAATTAATTAATATTTGATAAATCATTAAAAAGAACATAAATTTAATAAATATGCTACTTTGGTTAACTATGACACATATTATTTCAAATTAGGGGAATTTTAAACTAGTACTTTAAGATAGAAATTTTTATTGGAAAATAATTCACCCCTCTTTCATTTACCACTCTGACCAATATTTGGTATTATAGGTTTTATGTTTTCGAAGTTTCTAAATCATTTCAACTATGATTTTTGTTTTTTTTTAAAGATTTCTAAAATTTTATTAGTTCAAAAATTAGTTTTCTTTACAATAATTAAAATTTGTTTTAAATGGACAACATATAAGAATGTTTTTATAGAAATAGACCTCTATATTTTAATGGAACAAATTATTCCTAGTGGAAAATTAAAATGAAAATGTATTTATAAAACATGGGATTTGAAATCTGGCCTGCTATATTTGATGAATACTATATTCCTAATTCTACTTGAAACACATGGTATTATTCAACTAAAGAAGCCTACAATAATATTTGAAAATCAATTAATTCATTATATTGTTTATTAGGTGATGAAGAATTTAAGAGTATTTTTTCATGTAAAACAACACATGATATTTGGGATACATTATCTATTTTATACGAAGGAACCACTAGTGTTAATGAAATGAAACATAACACATTAACAATTAAATCTAAGAGCATTAAAATGAAGCTGGTTGAGCTTATTTTTGACAAGTATCTCAGGACCATCGAGATTGTGAATATAATGATCTCACTAGGAAAGACAACCACTACAATGGAACAAATCATGAGGATCATTATATTTATTCCTGATAAAGGGAGAGGGACTTTGGTATCTATATGGGAATTATGTTACATTAACACTTTTCTAGTAAATAAGCTTATATGAAAGCTAATGATGTATAAAGTAGAATTTAAGGTTAATAGAGAAGAAGATGGTAAATCAAAGATAATGTAAGTTGAATTAGAAACCACTATTTCTAAACACAATGAGAAAAATAAATTTAATGTTCATGACGAATGTTTGAGAAATGAAGAATCACCAAGTGATAGTGATGATGAAATGACTCAACTAGCCAAAATTTTCAAATAGTTCTATAGAAAGAATAAATTATTTAGAAATCATAGTTATGAAGGGATGTTTGAAAATAAAGGAAACTAGAAAATGGAAAAGAATAGAATTTATACTACTACTGAGATAATATGGTATGGGTGAAAGTGAAGAGGACATGTAAAGGCTGACTATCTAAAATTAAAGTACAAAAATAAGTACAAAGAAAAATATAGAAGAAATAAAAAGGTAATGAAGGCCACATGGAGTGCTTCTGAGGATAGAACATGTGGATGTAAATTATCACATGATGAGAAGACTAAAAAGGCCAACATGTGTTTCTTGACAAACACATATTAGGTGACTATAAAATATCATATACAAAATTCTTTTTATTCTGAATATGAATCTAATTCTAAAAATTTTATAAATAAAGATATGTTTGAATACTATAAAATATTGGAGGATACATGTAATATACTGATAGATAAATATAAATCTCTCAAAAAAACATTGTTTTTCTACTACTATGTAGTCTTTAATTACTGTTATAAATGGAAAGAATGATCAATTTCTCAATGAGAATACAGAACTAAAACTTTCTAATGAGAAATTAAAGAAATATTTATAGAATTTTTAAAATGGTAAATAAACATTATTAAAAATGCATAGAAAATAGTTTTCATCTAAATATATTACTAGTATTGGTTATCAACCGGAAAAAATAAATTTTTTTAAAACTCATTTCTTATCTAACTCTATAAAATCTATTGCATGTTTTCATACTAGAACTTATTCTACTGCTTCATGTTTTCCTGCACTAATTTTTTTTAATTTTTTATAAAATTAAAAAATACCTATAGGAAACCCATAATACATATTTTGGTTACCAAATATTTAATTAATAATATTGTTGGACCCAAAAAGTCTGGGTACCAAAGTCATTTCTTGTTTGATCTATTTGTGTAGAAATGTTGTTTGAAGATCTCTTGTAAGAGCATCTAGTACATGGAAATTTGGTGTTAAATACATATGAAAAGTTAATTTTCAAGAATAAAGAACCTTATCATGACAGATGGTGGTCAAGTCACAGTTGATTAAAATGATAAATGTAAGATAACTAACCTTGGCCAAATCGGTAACAATAATTCAATTTTTTAATTTCTAAAGTTCTTTACATGGATGGTCTTAAGTATAATCTGCTTAGTATATCACAGTTATGTGTGGACGGATTTCATTTGAAATTTGATTATAATTATTGAAATGTTTTCCCTTCTAAAAAATATTTAGTATTTACTTATTTTATAAATGAAAATGTTTATGATGTTAATTTAGATTCTTTAGTTTCACAAAATGCTTCTTTCATGAGTTCCTTTCACAAAGAGTCATATATCTATCATAGGAGACTAGGACACTATAACATTAAATCCCTTATAATGATAACTAAAAATAGAATATTCATGGATCTACCTAAACCTGATATTCTAAATGATAATGTATGTAATCTTTGTTAAAAAAGACAAAATAATAAAATATAATTGAAACCAAAGAAAGAAGTTTCGACTTCTCTACCTCTTGAGTTGGTTCACAAGTATTTGTTTGGAAATTATATAGTTTAAATATTAAATGGGATTAATCATGTCTATGTTCTAGTAGATAAATTTTTTTAATCTATTTGGACATTATTTTTATCTAAAAAGAGTGATGCATGTTCTTATTTCACCATTTTTTCTAAATCAGAATAAATAATATGTGGACTTATGATCAAAACCATAAGAATAATCCATGTCCATGAGTTTGAAAATCAATAATTTGAATATATTTTTTCACAAAAGGGATATATTCATTACTTCTCTCCTCCTATGACAACCAGCAGAATGGATTTGTGAAAATAATCAATAGAACATTACAAGAAATAACCCGAACTATGCATAATGAATATGATTTGTGTATTTATTTTTGGGTTGAAGCTCTGAATAAATCTTGTTAAATAATCAATAGAGTTTTAGTTAGACCTATACTAAAGAAAAATATCTATGAATTATGGAATAATAGGAATCAAATGCTTAATTACTTTAAATTTTTTCGTTGAAAATTATATATCCTTAATAAAAAAGATAATCTATACAAATTTTCCTCCAAGAGTGATGAAGGATTTTTCCAAGGTTATTCAACCTCTACCAAATCCTATAGTGTATTTATTAAAATAACCTTGTGTGTGAAAGAATCTGTACATAAAAAATTAATGAAATAGACCCATATAAACCAAAAACCTCCCTAGAAAATGTTGAGGACAATCTATCAAATATTTTCCTATATCCTACTATTTCTAATTTTGGTATTAAAGAATAAGAAAAATATATTTATGGATACACTACAGATTCTGAGCATAATGAACCAAAACCTGTATATGAACCCAACATAACCATACCTTATTTTTCTATATCTGTTAGAACCCTTAATAACCATCACTTATAAGTTGTAGTTGGAGTCTTATATAAATGTACATAGACTAGAAAATCTCTAAGGAACCATGTTGAATATCAAACCTTTTTTTCTTATGATAAATATAATAACCTCAATGATGAAATCAATGATGAATTGTGGTTGATGGATATGCAAGAAGAATAAATTTTCATTGAAAGGAATAATGTTTAGAAACTAGTTTTCATACCCAAATACACCTTGACAATAGGCAATATGTGGGTGTTTAGAAATAATGAACATAAAGCTATTAAAACAGTAAGAAATAAGGATATATTAGTTTCGAAATGTTATAGTCAATAAAAGTAATTGAATATGAAGAAACATTTTTCATTTGTTTCCAGACATGAATCCATTAGAATTCTTCTATATTATGCAGCACATCTTAATTTCAAAATCTTTCTAATAATTGTTATAGTTGTATTTATAAATGGGTATACAGTTGAGGATATTTTTTTGGAAATCCCCTTGGTTTTACAAATCCTCATTTTCCATATCATGTTTTTAAAATAACAGAATCTTTTTACAGTTTAAAATATTCTCTAAGATCATAGTATGTTAGGATCATCACTTTTTTTATTTCAAAAAGATTCACAAAAAGGATTGTTGATCCCAGTATTTTCATTAATTTTATTTATGGATATGTTTTAGTTGTTAAAATATATGTTGGTTATATTATTTTGGGATATTCGAAAAACTCTTTATGAATTTATTTTTCTAAAATTATGAAAAATTAATTTGAAATGATCTTAATGGGTGAACTTAAAATCTTTCTTAGATTTCAAATATTTCAAAATAAAGATTGTATTATTTTTAATTAAAATAACTATACTAATGTTATTTCAAATGTTTTAATATAAAAAGAAGTAAAAGTAGTGATACACCCTTGAGTACCACCAATAAATTGGATATTGGTGAAAATAGAAAATCAATGGATCATACCAATTATAGATGTATGATTGGAAGCCTTCCTTTCTTAACTGCTATCTTATCAAGTATTATGCTTAGTGTGTGTATGTGTGCTCGTTTTTTAGCATATACAAAAGATTCACATATATTTTTTATTAAAATAATTTTCCAATACCTCTAATATAATACAAATGTATGATTCTTCTACCCTAGAGGTCAACCATTTGACTTAGATTGTTATTCTGCTACAGATTTTTGTGGCTGCTAGTTAGATAGAAAAAGAACTACTAGAATCTATCACTTTTTGGGAAGGTCTCTAGTTTTACGATGTAATAAAAATGACAAAACTATGACTTATTATCTACTTTTGATGCTAAATACATAGTTACTGGTAGTTTTTGTGCTTATATTTGGAAGATGAAACACACTGTACTAGATTTTGGATATTAATTTAGACATGTCCTTATAAAATTTGATAATCCAAGTGCTCTTAATATTTTTAAGAATCCCATATCCCATTATAAAACAAAACATATTGGTGTAAGACATCACTTTTTGAGAAATCATTATAGAAAAGGTTATATAACTCTTGAATTCATTGGAATATAACATCATCTTGCTGACATTTTTACTAAGTCACTAAATTCTAAGAGAATGTGTTACATCAAAAATGTGTTAGGAATGATCATAGTTGAGTGAATCACCAATGATGTATCACTGGTGATGTCTGACCAAGGATGTCTCACTAATGATAATGACCAACAGAACTCACTAATGATTACTCAGTGATATGACTTACTGATGGTGACTTATCAATAGGTCTCTCCAATGGGTCTCTCTGATCGATACATAGGTTTTTTTCTATATGGAATTTGAAACATTTTTGTTTTAATTATTTCATTTTATTTTAATCCATATTTTTTATTTTATTATTTTAAATCCCTAAATGATAAAATTCAATAATGATTCAATACTTTTCTTCATTCTCGCACACTTTTTATCACACTCTTAACTTAAAAAAATTCTTTTATGAACTCCTCTAACCATTATACCTTGAACTAAAACCCTCAAATATCCCCAATGGCTCAGGTTAGACATGTTTCTATGAGATGTAAGTATGATTTAAATCCTTTAATGAATAAAATAGGTAAATAACTCAACAGAAACCATTAATGGTTCATTTGAGACTTGGGAACTATTGTGTCACTCTTGATAAAGAAGTGAAAATATTATGGATATTTATAAGTAAGTCATTCTTGTTTAATGTGTTGAAATACTAAGTATGAGTGGAGTGTTTCTCCAATAATGAATGACTATTTTCACTGAGGCTAGGCATGATATTTATTTGTATACGTAATTTCTTCTTAAACGGTCAGAAGTGTTTTGGATCAAATATATAGTAGACAGAAAATGAATCTATTTTTCATCTGAGCATTATGTAGATTTATTTATAGTACCCCATGGGAGTGTGTGTGATGATCAACATGGAAGTTCTTCTCCACCTGATGATATATTCAATTCTGAGTATGTTTTAACTAATATTACTGGTAATGGACATAATAAAAGGCATATAGAAGCAGAACATGATGGTGAATGCAGGCAATTACTCATATTTACTCTACATTAGTTATGTCCTAGAAAAGGGGAAATTTAATCTCTAATATACGAAGATGTATATTTTCTTTATATGTGGAATAAGGGACATAAGTTTAACCAATATATATATTTTATGGTTCATATCTATGAAATGAAAAAAACCTAGTATAAAACGAATTCATTATTTTATCCCGGGCTTATATATACTATGCTAAAAGATAAGGTTTTAGTGAATGAGGGTAAAGAAACAGTTCCAGTCTATGATTTTTTTTTCTAAAAAAACTATCTATAAGAGAATAAAAATAATTTCAATTCACTAGAATAAGATGTGGGTTGATGAAAATGGAAAACTGTATGAGAATTTTAATCCTATTAGGAATCCCTCTAGGTCGAGGAACATGGTTTATCATAGTTTATAACTAGATGAAGCTTTTGAGTATTTACATGTGGAAGATATAGCTAATAAATATAATGTAAATGAGTAATCAATTGATGAATAAGTGACCCTAAAATTGGTTAATGTACTAAAAGGATTACCTATGGTCCTTTTATCCCTCCAAGACCTCTTCCTGAAAAGAACCACATCTAGATGTGACTGGTGATGAGGAGACTAAAGAGTCAATGAATTCTAAATATGTTATTATATTTGAGAGTGATGAGGAGTCCAATATTGAAGAAGGATATTGTGTTAGTGAAGAAGAATAAGTGATGGACTCTGCTATGGAGAGGAAGTGATTGGATGACTATTCGATAGGGATCACTTGTACTATTTTTTATACCACTTGTACAATTTGACTAATAGAATATATTTTATGTTTTTATCTCATTATTTGTTCCTTATTTATTTATTTTATTCTTTTTTATAATAAAAATTGGGGATAATGTGTATGGAATGTGTATATGCATGTCATATATCTTATGGTGAGTATAAGATTAAAATAGAATATTAGATTAAAATGAAAATATTAATAACTGATCTATATTCTTTTTTTATCTTAAACATTCATCTTATGATATGTTTAAAATGACAAGGAGAACTTACATTGATCATTATAATTCAATTTTTATGGTATAAAATTCTTTGATATTTTTGTCATTACAAAGTGGGATACTGCTAGCCTCCTCTAGTTTTAATGATATAAAATCATCCTTAATTATCTTTTATTACGTTACATCTTGATTAATCTTGTTTACATTTAATATTAACCTATTTTGTTTGTGTATATATCATAATACATGTTAACAGAATTTGAATAAGTATAAGTCACTAATAATTATAAGTCACTAATAATGATTAGTCATAGATACCTGATAATCTGACAGCTTTTCAGAATGAGCTACCGATAGAGAACCTACCGAAAGATTCTCAGAAACATCACTAAATATGAGTCATAAATTTAAGTCTATGATACTGATGACCTGTGTTATAAACATAGTAATCTACAGACATATTGAAATACCCATGATATAACTCACTAACGCATGACCAATCAATACAGTACCTACCTATTGCATTATCTACTGAAATTCCAACATACAAATAGTCTGAGACACCTATTGTCTAAGACACCGACATACTGACCTACTGATCCTAAGAAAAAGTAAATCCTTCTTATACCATTTAGATTAAAAAATAATTCTATTGACCATATTTATGAAACATAGAACTGATAATTATATTAATTATATTGTCTTTATTTTTGTAGATATCATTTAATGGATGTAAGAGACTAGTATGAGGTATGAGTTACTAGAGAACAAGATTCGTGTCTGCTGCACTACATAAAATTCATACACAGTCAAAAATAAATAGAGATCCATGCATTCTAGAAGAGAGATTGTGCACCAGTGAAAGCCCATGAACTAAAAATGGAAGAAACACAAAGATATTTATGTGAATCCTAATTGAAGAACTTTAGTAGAAACATTTGTAGAGTGGAAAATAATATTTTGAGAAAATAATTACCTTACTAAGAATAGAAGAAAAATGTCTTCACAAACCTCTATATTGTTTTATTTTTCTGAAAGTAGACTTCATGTTCACTTCAATTAATTATCAAGGAGTTTGAAAGCTGTAGAGTCAAACACACAAAGTATTCTAAATATGATATCAATATTTTTTTGGTCTATTTGTGAACTATTTTACATTTCGAGAAGTGAATGTGGCTCTGTTTAATAAACACACACTATATCCTGTGAATAACTAGAAGACACACTGGTATATTTACGAACTCATATTTTTAAACCATAAATTCCCACAAATAATAGTTTATGAGGTTCATGTGTTTTCTTTCCCACTAGAACCATGGTTGAGGTCTATTGACCTGATCAATTTGTAAAATGTTGTTTACCCAGATTGTGTGTGTGTATAAAATTTATTCATATAAATTTATTGGTTTCTTGTGATCAAGAAGTGAATAGGACTAAGTCCCTTCTTAATACAGAACCATTTTTTTAAATCTTTTATGTCATTCAAAGTTCTTTTTTTAATATTTTATTCACTAATTGAAAACATTTCTTTCACTTTGATAGTTAATCTTTCATAGTGTTAATATTATAATTTGGTTTTGTAGATTTATTTCAAAAGCTAAAATGATAATCCATATTCTTTTAATTTAGATCTTATCAATCTTTGATAAATCATTCAAAATATCAATACAATTACAAGTCTGCTACTTTGGTTAACTGGGACACATTTAATTTTAAATTAGGGGACTTTTAAATGAGAATCTTGAGACAGTTTTTTTTAAGGAACTAAATTCACACCCTTTTGAGTTTCATACTCTAAACAACAATAATTATGGAATGAAAAAGTTCTTAAATCGGAAAATTATAATCAATGATTCATTTTAATAAATCAAAAACATACAGTCAAGGCCTCAAGTAAATAAATATTACATAAATGGAAAATATAATGGCCAATAATCCAAAAATATTTTATCTCATGAGACCTACTGATTCATTGAGGATATATGTAATTCTAGGCCCCATATTTCACATAATAATGCCAATAAATTCCACATATAAATAAAAAACACCAAATGATCAATATTCTTTAAAAATAATAAATAAAATGTCAGTATTGAAAGAAATATCAAATATACTATCAATTATCTCCCTAGTAAAACTATTAATAAACCATTCAAATAAAGAATGAAGAGTGTATAATTAATCAATATCCTTATTTTATCCCAATTAAAATAATGGTTTTATGTTGTGAATGAATAAATATACAATAAAATGAACCATAAAACATTCTATACAATAATGAACTTTTCCCTTTTGAAAATCACTTTTAAGAACTAATTTTTTGAAAAATATTAGTGAAAAAAAATATCATTTGAAAAAAACATGTAAAATTATAAAGTAATCTTCAAACCATGGATTTTTCATGATGGTGTGAAATTCAATTCTTATCATATATGTTAAAAAATATTCAATTCATAATGTCAAAACCTACCACATTCATAAAATGACCGAAATATTCCTTTTAAAACATTTTATAAAATGGAAAACATGAGTAAAAATGAATTTCATAAATCATTAAATAATTTTAAAATAATTATGTAAAACACTTTTTTAGAATACATACATATTTAAAAGTGATATAAAATAATTGTCCCGATTGAAAATTAAACATAAACAATGTCAATTATTGATGATATTGTGAAATAAACGGTTACCTTAGGTTCAACTTCATTCATATATATATATATATATATATATATTATTTATAATTAATTTACATTTATTATAAATATTTTTTGAAATATTTTAATATCTATCATACAATATATTATTTACATATATTCTTTTATCACACTTTTATTAGTAATTATTTGTACAAATCATTGTTTGGGGGTAATAACAGCTTTATTTTTCATGTATGTTTTGGTGCGTTAGTTTCATTGAATAAAATGTGATTGTGGAAAAATCATACATTGAATTTTAATATTGAAATTAATATAATATATATTTATAATATATTTATTTAAATTAATCCATTTAATATAGAGACCAAAAATGAATTGCATTGTTCATAGAGACGATAAACTATATGTACTCATTAAATTTGTATTCAACTTTTGGTGGATAGAATGAAATAAAGGTAAATAATAATTAACCTTTATAAAAGAATTAAAATATTATATATATCATATATATTCATAAAATCCATTTCTTATTATATTCTATGTAAAATAGAAATAATAAATTAATCAAATCGCTTCATGGAAAACATAGTCTACACATATGCATGATTGACATTATAATGTCTCAATGGTTTTGAATAAAAGAAGATAGAAATGTGATTATAATTAAAAAAATATAATTATGTTATAAATATAAATTATTAACATTAAAAATATCATAATTATCATCCATAAAATATTTTAATTGAAAAGGAATTATATCATTGTGTGGATATGGTAAGTTGTATGTACGCCCGAGAAATACTTTCACTTCCCATTTGATTAGAAAGAGAGTTCATAATGGTGGTTTCATAGTAATGATAAAATTTAAGTATATCTACTATACCTATGTTACCATTTTATGATAAAGTTCATATATTTATAGGATATAAAAGAATAACTAAAAAATAATGTGATCGGTTAAGACGATTACCTCTTTTTCGTAGAAACTCATTTGGATTTCTCTTCAGGATCATAGGGTTGGTCTTTTGGAAGTACCAAAACCTCTATAATGTTTATAGGTATGTTTAAAGGATCATTTATAAGGTTATCTTTGATATATATGGTTGGATGTTTTAAATTTTTATAAATAAGGATTTTCTTTTTATAACAACGGAGAGGGGTTCTCTTGGATTATCATAAAATACGAAATTAAACAAATTGATATTTAGGTCCAAATGGATTTGAATTGATAATAATTGAATATAATAGGATTATGAGTTAAAACCTATAATAAATTAAATTATTTACAAGTTTGGATTACATTTATACCCTTCTCTTTTTTATCCCTTGATTATCACTTTTAGAAATTACAGTGATGTCAATAATTTTTACTCTTAATGGGAAAATATATCTACTATAAAAGGAAAAAATCCCATTAAAGAACCATGGTTTATTTTTACATAAATATCCCATCATTTTACAAAATATAATATTTATATGATATTTTAATCATTTAATATAATATTATTTATTATAAATTATTATTAATCTAATTTTTTAGAATTTATTTTGACATCAAATACCTTAAAAAAAGTTAGAATTAAAATAAAATACTTCATAAAAGCCCTAAATTGTTTTATATTTCTATCAAATTTGTGGGATACATTATTTCATTAAACTTATATCACATTTATATTTCTAAATAATTTTTTTTATTTTTATATTATTTGAATAAATATCGTGTCTGTGTTGCATAATAATTTAAAGTAATTATTTATTTACTAAAATTTTAAAATAACATGACATGGTTAAAAAATATGATTATATTCAAAATAATATTTATTAATAAACATATCCTCTTGTTTTCCCCTATTAAAATAATTATAGTTATTATAAACAAGTTTGTGGCATTTTTTACCTTTCTTAACAAAAATTATTAAAAATGTCATAAATACACTAAAATGGAAATAAATGTCATTTAACCAAATATTGTATTATTATGGATAAAAGATACTCATATAATAAAAATAAGGTGGGTTTTTTGTAATTTTACATTACTTATGAAATTATTTTTAACATTTATTACCTAATTTACTAATCGTCAGGTTAAAAATTTTACTATAGTTAATATTTATAATTTAATCAAATAAAAATATAAATTTAAATTTTTTAAAAATAATTCTTCAAAATATGGAATCCATTTTAAAATATTAATAAAATATAAGTGTTATAATTTAATGAAAAATTAAATTTATAAAACATGATGAAAATAATTTTTTTAAAAAATTCTTTTTTACGTATAAAAGTATTTTTATTCTAAATTAAAAAATAAATTTTATTACAATATATTTAATTAGGTTATTCATAATATATTATTAATAATTTTTCGTTGAAACAATTTTTTAAATAAAATAGGACTTTGATAATTCTCTAATTAAAAGAGCTTCTAATAAACAAATTCTTTTCACTATTCATTGGAAATTCACACCTTTCAGAAAAAAGTAAAAAATTTAACACTAAAATAAAATTGATATTATAATCTCAAAAATGAATTTCTTTTTAGGAAACAAAATCAATATATATTAATGAAATTAATAATAGTTTCTCACCAAAATTAATAATGTTTATTTATGAACCAAAAATAACATTAATGAGAATTGAGAACATAATTAATAATAATTAATCGATGAATTTTTATCTAGTAAGAAATTTATATATATTTCATAATTCAATTAATATTATTCATACCTACCAATTTGAATTTGTTCTTATAACGTTTATATTTAATTAATAATATTTTGTGGTTCATTTAAGCTCTTTGTTTTGTCTTGTATACACCATATAACTTTGTGTTATTTTAAACTTTTACGGTGTTATAGTCTCCCACCCCATAATAAATAATATCCTCACAATTTTAAAATTTTATTTTTAATCAGTGGATAGACATATTGAAATTTCATTATGGAAAACCCAGATCTTAAAAGGTGTCAATAAAAAATCGTCATAAAAAGTGCGAATCTAAAGTATGATTATAACAAAAAAGATGTGTTAAAATAAGAAACCATCAGTGGTAAGTGAAAAAAATGGATATAAAAGAAAAAAATTACCCCAAGGACTAATAGAGAGTGATATAGATTATGGTCGTGAGAAATCTTACCAGAAAAATATTTAAATCTATTTTCCATTAAAAGGCCATTGATTTATTAGTGATAAATGTAATCAGATAAAGCTTTTATTTTAGGGTCCTCTTCCCATTGTCGATATATTATTTCACTATCAAAATAAATTACTGTATAAAATTAAATTATTTTTTTAATTCCATTTCATAAGCACAATCTCATCTTTTATTTATGATTTTTTCAATTTTACCTTCATCTATAATACAAGGAAATTGATATTTTGGATGATTTTTTTTATATCTGAACTACATTTAACAAACCATACTATCCATAATTTGTTGCATAGGCCACTAAATATTTTCCAAACCAAAATGGTTTGTACATGTTATCCATGAGGAAAAATAATATAGTAACCTCAAAAATAATATCTAAATTTCATCTTAATCTATTCCATTAGTATTTATATATATTGTTCTTCTAAAATATGTATGGAAAGAATTAAAAAATGAAACCAATATAGGAACAAGGACACTAAATTTCCAAAATATAATTATTATTAATCCCCATAAATTATCTCTAAATGTCATATGTAAATATATTGATCACATATTCTCCTAAAACATGGTCATAAGTTCAATCTCTGTGAAAACATAATAAGAAAAATTATACTTCCAATAATTTACTCTCTCATAGTTCCTTAAATAAAATCTTAGATTATGTAATATACTCTATTAACCAATAATTTTGTATAAACTATCATGAATTAATTTTTTGTCATATCACAATCCCTTTTCAAGGTTACTAATATTTTCTCATTTTACATATTCAATTACAATCTTCAAATTAACCAAACTAAACATTATTATCTCAACATCCAAAAATTTTTATGGTTATCTTTCACTTTTTCATATATTATTTAAAAATATTTCCTTTCCACTAATAACTTTTCATATTTATTGGTATCATATTATTTTAAATACTTATTTAAAAACTAATATAATACAATATATAGAAAGTTAATGATTTTTATTAATAGAATATCATTGATAAAATAAGTTAAAAATATTATTCTCAAATCCAAATACACAATAACTTTAATCATCCAACATTAGCTATATTAATAAAAATATATTTCCCTTGACCCCTTTGCTTCTTTTGAGGTATATTTCCTTGATTCCGGGGGAAATCATTTTCATAGTGTCTCATATCCTTATATTTTAACTAATGAATATTATAGGTTTCATTATTACTGATGAATCCATGCGCATGTTAGACTTTATCTCAAAACATGAAGAAAACTATCATTCCCTTCAAGCAAGTTACAAGGTGTTTCTTTCCACAATTATTACATGATGGAAATACATTATTCCCTTCTATTTCTTATCAATTTTTTCAATAACTTATTTTTATCTCATGGATTTCCTTTGAGGCTATAAGGCTTGGATAATTTGTTCTTTTTCTTTAAAGAACATGATATTATATCCGTATATGATTACAATACTTATGAAAACTAGTTCCCATCAAAGGATCTTCTTCATCCCTTCAAAAATGCATTCAATATTACACTATGGATTATATACATAGTATATCGTATGCCTTTTTGACCTTCAAAAGTTATCTTTATAATTAGAAACATTTTTCTGTTGTTTTTTCTTAGAATAAAAAATCAACACTATATATCCACTCATTTTTCATGAGGAAACTATTTTCCCTAGAAAATTTATATATAATCATTACATTCCGTGTTAATTATATCCTCATCATATTTAGTGTTTGTAATCAATGAATAACATTGATATACATCACCTAAAAGACAATAAACTTCCTAGAATAACTTCTCTATTTTATTTCTTCCCAAATAATTTAATATCTTCTCTAAGGAACATAACCATTTCACATCAACAAGTATATTTTTAGTATAGTTAAAATATTAAGGTTGTTGATGCATGAAATGATCTACCATTATCAATCAAAATTTTTATTAGTGAGATTCCCCATATGAGAAATTTTATTGGCTATAACCCGATTCAACCACCTTAATATATGTATAATTGGTTCATCTCTAGCTATAAAAGGAGCTCCAGATACAGCTTCATTATCATTCCCATGAGGTAACCACTACATTAATTGTTTTCATTGATGTAGTTTTCATTCCATCTTCTATGTTCAATTTATAAATAATATAATACTATAGATTATATAATAACATTATGAAGCATAATGTATAATCTCCAATCTAGTGAAACACATAACCAAAATTGAAAAAATTAATCTTATCTAATATTATAATTTAAAAATTTGTTTCTTTTAGAAATGTTTTAGATTCATAAAAACATTTTTAAATTATTCATAATGGTTTACAGATAAAATTTTATTTTACCCAATAATATATCCTAGGATTGTTAAACCATATGTGAAGAATGCCCTTATGTTGTGCCAAAGTGACGATTGATTCAAAGCCCTATATAACATTTTCAAACTTATTACCCCTAGGTACATATTTTCTGGAGCCCCATTTACATGTATTATCCAATCATATATACATTGTTAGGATACCAACATAATATCAACCGTATCAAAACTTTAGGATGTTTTCCTGTAGTTAAAATTATCCCCAATTTTTTTCAAAGGGGTATGTTATCTAATCCATGTTATTCTAAATCGTGTTTCCAAAGATTTTACTAAACATCCTATGATACTGACTGTAAAGACTGTAACCCTAGTTTCTTAGTGATAGTGGTAAATTTATTAAATTTTCATAAGATACAAGAAACCACATCTTGAACAACTGAAGAGTCTATTAGACCTCATGAACTAGATACATGTTTGAACTTAACATTTATATTTGAAAATTAAAATACATCCTACTATTTTCTTCAAGAGCATACTTGTCCCATATATCATATCCATGTGAATTATTCATAAAATCCTTCCTAATATAGAGGGGAAAATAAATGTATAAAGGGGTCTGATTATATGCTTTATAATGCTATCAATATAATGGGAGAAAAATAAGTCATGAGTAATGTGATATGAAATAAATTATCAGAAAATTCTATATAAAAAATATCTATAGATAAAAACTTGTCCATGAAAGTAAAAACTACTCAAATAATAACATGGACATCAATAACCTATTTCATAAATATGTAATTCATAATTCCATTAATATGAAACTTACCATTGTGGCCGCATTTAATGAAATCTTCAACATACAATCAAGGAATTGATCCAAGACAACATACATAAAAATGGTAAGGACATGCCTAGAAAATCCAAACTAGTTTATATCATGATTTCTAATGATGAATCATGGGAATAATTAATTTTTATTCCCACAAATAGCATAATAATTATAATTCATTCCATGTATTATTAAATAAAAAAACATAATCAACATACCTTAAAAAACAGTAACAGCACTTATTGAATGAATTAGAATACATAATATCAAGATTTTCTCCAGTCAAACTGATCGCATACCATCCAAAGAATGAATAATGATTGTATCAATATTATATATACTTAGTGGATCATAGGTAAAATAAATATTTTTTCTGATTAATGGATATAAATGAAATAAAATGATATATAAAAACATGCTTGATTAAAATACCTATTTCACTTTTGAAAATTACTTTTAAAGCCTATAAATTTAAAAAAAATATGAAAAAATATTATTTGAAAATAAAATTGTAAAAGCATAGTGTATTATTAAAATCATTTATCATTCATGATGGTAGGAAGTGAAATTCCTTCTATATGTGTTTGAAAATTACTCTTTAAATGTAAAAATGTACCTCATTCAAAAAATAACAAAAACATACCATTTAAAAAGATTAAAAATAAATCATAGGTACAAATGGCATTAAAAAATAAATAAATATTAGTAAGAATTGTCTTGAATTTTTTAATAAAAATTGTATGGAAGAAAAATATCAAATAATTCTCCCAACTAAGACATAAAAGTAAACAATCTACAATATCAATGAGATTTAGAAATAATCCCTTACCTCGGGTTCAAATTCCTTCATATATGTATGAACCTCTTATATAATAAATATAAATTTAATATAAAACAATTTTAGAACCATACTCATATATATCATATTATATATTATTTAGAAATAATATTTCATCCCCTATTTATTAAAAATTCTTTTATAAAACCATTGTTCTGGGTAATAAGTACTTCATTTTTCATGTATGTTTTGGTTCAGTAGTTTTAGTCATTACACATTGATTCTGGTTCCATAATCTCTATAATGGTAATCATGATATAAATAAAATATATATTCATTATATAGGTATTTAATTTAATCAAAGAATGATATATATTGAAATATAATTACACCTTTCCATGATATGGTTGGTAGTACGTACGCATGAACTCCATATTCACTTTTCAACATATGGAATGAAAGAATGGTTAATAAAATTTATAAATTTAAAAATCAATATCATGTCATATAAATCATATATATTTCAAAAAAAAAAATTTATTACCATACAAGTAAAATATAAATGAAAAAGGTATAACATCACTTCATGGGGGTGGTAGTCCACACCTACACATGAGCAACGATATCATTCCCATTGGTTTGGAAGGTAATAAGGTATATATGATATTATCATTATAGAAGTAAAATTATGTCATTAATATGATATATTAAAATTAAACCCATTTTAATTATCATCCATAAAATGTGTTAATAAATATTTAATTTTATTGCTATGTGGAGACTGTAAGCCTTTTGTATGCACGGATGATACTTTCACTTCACATTTTATGGGAAAGAGGGTGGATAATTTTGATTTAATAATGGTGGTAAACTTTATATATATTAGGGATAGTTATTAATCAATTTTTTGATAAATAACAATGACTTATAGTATTTGAAATATGAAGTAACGAATAAATTGATTAGTTAAGGCAATTACCTCTTATTTAGAAGAACTCCTTTGGAACTCCTCTTAAGGATCCTAGGTTGGCCTTTTTGGAGGACCAAAACCAATATAATTAAAATAAAAATGTTTATATGACAAATTTTCATGGGTTTTTCAATCTATAGGGCTCAATTTGGGTCAAACATGATAAATTAAGGCTGATAATTTATAAGAGAGGGGATGCCCACTCTTTGAATTTCTTAAAATAAGAAATTAATATAACATAAATTTTATTTAAAATGAGCTCAAAATTGATAATATTTTAAGATAAAATGTGTATGTGTTTAAATACAATCATTTAATAAAAACCTCATCTTTTGACCATACTTTTACCCATATATTTTTTAAACGTCCATTAACCATTTTTAGAATTACCTTGATATCAATGTTATTTACTATTTAAGGGTTAATATTGTTACTATAAAATAAAAAATTGTCATTTAATAGACCATGGTTTATTTATAAAACTATAAAAAAATAAAATATTATTAATATAATTAATTTATGATTAATAAATCATCTAATAAAATGATACTCATTTTAAAATATCATAAATGTCATTTTTAACACTCTCTATTTTATTTGACTTATATAAATCAATACAATGGGGGAATTCCAATATAATGGTTTCAAAATATCCTATATTTTTTATACATATATATAGTTAATCATACATATCATTTCATTCATATTATATGATTTTTTGTTGAAATTATTTACTTTATTTCTTATTAATTGATTAAATAGTGTGTCAGAATTTAAGGTGATTATTTATTCATTAAAAATATAAATAAATAAAAATGATGAAAATATATAATTTATATTTAAATTGGATATTTATAATCGAACATATCTTTTATTTACCTCTATTTTAAAAAATTTATAGTTATTAAAAAGAAGAGTGACATTTTTTACATTTCTTGACATAAAATTTTAAAAATTACATAATTACATCTAAATATAAAAAAAAGGTCATATAATTTAATCTTGGATGATTAAGGATTATATTTACTTGGAAAATAAAATTCATTCATTTGTTAATGGAATTTTCTTATGCCTATCATATTTTTTAACCGTAACTAATTTATTTACCCTTTAGCCTGTAAAAAAAAATTACAAAATTTACTACTCATAATGTCCAAAAATATATGAGAACAGTTTAAAAAAATGTGTACATATTGATTCCAAATATTATATCCAATTTTTAGGATTCAAAATATATAAGTTTCATAATTTAATAAATAATTAAACCATCAAAACATGATAAATACTATTTTTTTTAAAAACCTTTTAGGTATAATATAAATGTTATATAAAATAAAAAAATAAATATGATAAAAATTAACATAATTGGGTTAGTAATAATATAATAGAACAAATTTTATTTTTAAATATTTTTAAAATAAAAATTTTCTTTTTAAATGATTGAGATAAAATACTGGTTTCTATAAAATTAAATATTTTACACTATTCGCTAAGAAATTCAAATTTTTCAGAAAAATACAAAAATTTCACACTAAGATAAAATTTATATTATTATATAAAAGATTAAATTATTTTTATAAAATTAAATTTCTAAAATTTACAAAAATAATTATAATATTTTTTTACAAAATGAAATAAAAAATATTTTTGATGAAAAATTATTTATGAAGAATAAAATAAATTTACTAGAAATTGATTACTTATTTCCTAATAATTAATAATTGAATTTGTATTTATTTTATAATTTATATATATTTAATAATTTTATTAATACATTTCATACCATCCAATTTAACATCTATGTTATAATAGTCATTTTTAATTAATTATATTTCGTTGTTTATTTAAGATTAGTGTTTTGTATTGCATAAAACATCAAAAATAGTGCGCTTTAAAAATCTAAAGTTGTTACATTCATATAATATGTAATTACTTGGTTTATAATTTCATCCTTAAATTAGGTCATTGGCACATATAATTCCCATTTCCCCATACAAAATACATTACAGTATAAATTATACATAAGGATGGACTTAATTTCCCTCTATTTATCTATTTAGTTTTCCGCATAAATTGAATTCTCTAGGATCGTCATCTCCATGAATAAAACATATTCACTTTACATTGTGATATCCCCTTTTGTTATTCTTCCCAAATTCTCAATGTGTGAGATGTTGAATATTCTTTAATCCATTGTCTTTATGAAACCCAATTTTTCTCTTATTATGTGAGTGAAAAACTACCCCATTTTGATATTCTTAATCATGTAAAGAGATAGATGATTAGGAACAATCATAATGGTTCAAATTTCATATACCATTTAATTTGGTTTCTCATGAGGAAAATCAATCAATTGGATATCACATTCTATATTAACATGAAAAAACCTTTTTCCAGACACTTACTAAAACAAAAAAAGGTATAGTTTTGTAAATAAAAAACATAATGGGAAATCACATAACCAAGAAAAATAATTTATAAGATATCCAAATAATGGAAAATTTCATTCAAATTATCTCACCTTATATTTAGAATTGGTCATCCATTATCATCATCTATTCAAATAATTTATGATTCTTAATAAATAAAACGTGAATTAAACTAAGTGTATACCTTATGAGTGTCAAACTATGTATGCAGTAGGGGTACACTCTCCAGGCAATTTAACGATGGTTGAGATTTACTATACCAATTATTTTTATGATTATTACCCCTATATGCATCTATTCCAAAACAAAATCCACATGAAGTATCCGAACAGGGTAGTTTTTTTAGAAATACACACTCATTTCTATACCATAACATAGGGTGTTGTCATATACATAGGATAACCCAAATGATTCTCAGTAAAATTTTATCGTCCTAGTTTTCAAAGGTAACTAATCCTTTATTTAAAACAAACTGTAATAACCCATATTATTAATAAGTAAATATTACATCTTATTAGATAAATATTCTTTATATAATATTATGATCCATGCCAAAACTGTAATAATTTTGTGTCTTTGGAAACATGGATATATAAAAACCCTTTTTATAATTGATCTAAATCATCTATCACTATGTTATTCATAACTAGAACCTTTCTTATAGATATCATAATTTAAATATTTCTTCATAATTTAGTAAAATGAATCATAATAAAGGGTGATCTACGATGCTCATTAAGGTTAAATATAAAAGATATCAGCAATCACTTAAAAATCATGATAATAGGTGTATGATAACATGAGCATAACATTTTAAAACCATACCCTACATATCATAGTTAATAATCATGAGTTAGGGATA
Source organism: Viscum album (assembly GCA_963277665.1). NCBI lineage: Eukaryota > Viridiplantae > Streptophyta > Magnoliopsida > Santalales > Viscaceae > Viscum > Viscum album. Next base: position 1,597,254,834 of record OY728130.1, on the reverse strand, counting down.
ATGCTTTACAATTCATAGTACATTATCCATAAAATAAGAAATGGTAATTAGACATGATATAATGACATTATTATAAGAAAAAAATGGAATACACATAATTATTGAAAATACTTCTTTTGGTTATTAATTATAACAAATAAGACTATCATAATGGATTGAGATTACTCGACAAACCATTATGTCCTTATTCAAGGTTCACTTCCATGACTATCATAGTGGATAGAGTCCCTTGCTAAACTAGGTCAACCCCCCATTACAATCTATATTATCTCATGATAAATTAATCTTTAAAAAAATTATGAGAATGCTATATAATTTTCTGCCCACACATCAAATAATAATAATCCATTCATATTTGTTCCATAATAAAATAAACAATTCATCCTATATAACAACTCGTGGTCAATAAATGCGTTTCTTAAACATTCCAATAATTCATTATAGAATAACCCATGGAATATAAATGGGATTTATAAAGATCCCATCATAAAAATCATAAAAAATCTAGAAAAATAATAAGGATGGTATCCTTGGATCATATACCTGTTAATTTTTATGTCACATCATTTAATTTATCATAATTGAAATTACTTTTAAATATCACATGGAATATTTCTTGAGGAAAATAGATATTTCATTTTAGAATAGATTTTTTAAAATGTAAAAAATTACAAACTATTATATAAAAAAATTAATTGAAAATAAAATTTTAAATATATAATAGAAAAATAATAGCATTTTGTGGTCATTAATGAAAGAAATTTAATTCCTTTTGTATATGTTAAAACAATGATTCCATTAAAATTTTCAAAAAAAATCAACAATACCTCGTTCTGATTACAACAATAACATCACTTTTCAAACAATTTGTAAAAATTATTTAATGGATAAAAATGAATTTTAAAACCATATGATTCTAGATAAAACAATAAAAGGATTTTCAATTGAAGAGAGAAATAAAAGATATTTCCTTAAATAGATTTTATTGGTCTCTGGAATTTTTAAAGAGATTAAATGAAATGAAAACATGAAATATCATAAAATAAACATACTATTAGAGAATCCATAAGTTTCATGAGATTTAGATCAATAATGTTTATTATTGGAAACTTAATCCTAAACAATCTCAATAAGAAATGAGATTATAACAAAAATCCATTACCACTTTGATAACATCAGAATTATAACCCCAAAGAAAGAATAAAAAAATTAAAACATTTAATATCATGAAAATAAATAAATTCATCATATAACATGTAAAATTATATTACATATACTATATAATTATAGATAGGGGCATAACATAACATATTCCTCAATGAAGACAATTTAAGACAAGATACCCTTGGCTCATGTTTGAAATTCTTCAAAGGAACTATATCCTCCATTAAAATAAATTTAAAATTATTATAATTCTTCAAAAAAAATACTATGCATAATTATACTATCATATATTTCCCACTAATATTATTTTAACACACATTTATTAATAATTATTTTTTAAAATAATAGTTCTCAATCTGAACTATTTCATTTTTCATGAGAATTTCAGTTTGGTAGTTCTATTCCTTGAACCATTATCATTGTTAGATAATATTCAAAATTTTAATAATGGTATAAATATTTTATATAATAAATATATATATACTTATAATTTTTCATAAAATTTATAAATTGAAAAATTAATTACACAGTTCATGGAGACGGTAGGCCATACGTATGCATGAACACAGCTCTCAATTTTCAATGAATGGAAAAAAATAAGGGTAAATTATAATTCAAATTTACAAAATTGTTATTATGTCATATATATTTATTAAATCTAGATTTATTACCATCTTTGTAAATTTTAAATAAAAATAAAATCACATCGCTTTTGGGAGGTGGTAGTCCAATTTTACGCAGGAGCATCATTATCATTTTACAACATATTGGAAGGAAAGAATTTTTAAAATATATTATAATTATTGAAGAATAATTAGGTAATTAATATAATTTATAAAAATTAATATCATCATAATAAAAATATAATAAATATTTTGAGTGATAAATAATTGTATTTCTGCATGGACGTGGTAGTCTACACATATGCATGACTGGTACATTCCCTTCAAATTTCATGGAAGAGTGGGTGGATAATGGTGATTCCATAATCATAATAACATTTAATTTTATTTAGAATACTTAATTTATTATTTTATAATTAATACCATAAATATAGACAAGGCATAATAAGAAATAAATTAAGATAGGTTGGTTAAGACAATTTCCTCTTCTTCAGTAGGCCTCCTTTTGATCCTTTATTAGCAAAAATTGAAATAGTCATTTAAGGTTGTCATAAATTGTAATATATAACAAATTTTAAAAGAGATTTGTTTTTAATTTGGTAATGATAAATGTATCAATTTTGTGTAACGAAAATAGATAAGGGGTATCCTATTACAGGGGAGGGAAAGGACACACTTGGAATTACCAAAAAGATTGAAATATAATTAATTAATTCTAAAGAGAAATGTTTCCAAATAGAAATTTATTAAACACAAATAGGCCAGGTATAATATATCAAAATCTATTTACATTTATATAGGTTTTGGTGTCATTTTAAACCTTTTATTTTGGTTTGAACAATTAGTTCACAAATTTTTTTCTTTACCATGGTAATGAAATTTTTTAACATTAAAGATTTATATTTTTATATATATGGTTAAAAATTTTGCATAAATTGATAAGGAATGAAATTTTATATATTATGTTATTTAATTTGTTTCATTTAAATATTTTTATGATTTTTAAATAATTCAATAATAAATAATTTTCATAGATTGTCATTACTATCATTTTTAGCATTATTCATTTAATTTGATATAAATCACACAATGTAAAATATTGAATTATAATATAATCCATTAACACATCCCTAATATTTCATATTAATCTAAAAAATCTTGTAACAAAATGATTCATCAAAATTTTATTACTTTTAATCTTTTTCAAAACGTTTATTTTATTTTAATTATTAATTGAATAAATATAGTGTCAGTTTTGTTTAAGAATTAAAAGAAATTTTTTAGTAATTAAATATATATAAGTAAATAACTAGGTTAAAAAAATAATTTATATTTAAAATAATAATTTATTACCAAAATTATAATTCTTTATACTTATTTAAAAAAATAGAGTTTTTGATGTCTGGAGAGTGTAATTTTATATTTATTCTATATTTAAAATTATATATTTGTAATAATTAGGGAAAAATGGAACCACGTGGCCATATATTCAAGAAATGGATGTAAAATTCTGAAATCATCCAATTTTGAATGATACATGAATGTTATATAGAAGTTTCTGTGCCTTATCCAAATGTTTTAAATCTATTTTAACTATTTTCTTATTACTCAGATGATAAATATTTACAATTATTACTATTTATAATAACCAAAAATCGAAGAGATGTATTTAAAGAATTTGAACCACCTAATTCTATATATGGTATTGATTTATCAAGATTAAATCTTTATAAATTTTAGAGATATATTTTAATACAAATACATAAATCACATTGAATTGTTTTTAGAAAAATATGAATTTAAGCATAAAATTTAACTTATATAAAAATATAGAATATTTAAAATGAAAATAGATTTATTTGGATTAATATGAATATAATTTATCATATTTAAATAAGATACCCAGTCTAAAATTTAACAGTATTTTAAATTTACCTTATTTAATGAAAATGAATGAAAGTATTTTTAAAATCGATATATTTCAATATTCATCAAAAAAATAAAACATTTTAGAAAAATAATAAAATTTCACTTTAAGTGAATTCTTATATGATGATTTCAAAAGTGATTTTAAATTTATAAAATAAAATTTATAAAAGTGGATGAAATTAATTATTATTTTCTTGCACAATATGCAATAAAAAACTTTTTTTTGAATGTAATGCATATTTAAAGCATAAAATGGATTTATAATCAATAAATTTGTGTTGGGTAGAACCAATATTTATATATTTCATAATTATGATAATCATATTTATAATCTCCAATTCAATAAATGTGTTATAATGATCATATTTTTATAATATATCTCAATTTGATTAAATATCTGTGATGGTATTGAGAAAGATATCAAGATTATTATTCCTTTAAAATAAAATTTTGCGTTGTTTCAAGGAATAAAATATTATTCAGTTGTATGGTCACTCCTTTGATATAAATTAATCTTGGGGATTCCAAAAGTTAGACACACCACAACTAACAAGGGATTCTTAAGTTTTATGTCTAGCCAAAGGTTAAAATGTAACCAGAAACTCTGGAACATATTAATACACAAGAGCTAAATGAAATGAAACATCCCAACAAAAAACATCCTAGAAACCACTATAAGACCTATTGAGGGTCTACCCACTATTTATAACTTAGCATAACTTTTGAATCAAGAGATATACAAACCTAATATAATGTTCATCACCAAAATAGGCTTGTTTCCACTAATCATTAGAGGAAATGATAAGATTCCACCAACAATAGATCACCCACTCAAACAACATAAAATACTACATCCCAAGGAAAAACAAAAAGGCCACCAAACTGTATTACTAAGAAAAATATTTTAAAAAAATTATGATAAACATCCCAAACATGAACAATCTTAAACAATTAATGACAGTTTTTTTGACCACGGGTCATGAAACTACATGGAGGGAAACCAAGTCCAACCTTTTATAATTCCTACACATGGAGATTTTGGAATAAATTTTCATCCTAATATCTCATACATTATTATTGGGGAATAAATTATTATCCTAGTAACCCTAGTATACACCAAAGGAATCCCCATGTTATCCATTAATCAAACCTCAACCAATGGTTCACTGCATGAAAAAAAACAGGCATAGTAAATAAATGAGTTATGAAACGTCTGAAAAAATATGAACATGATGAAAAAATATCCTCTATCTATTATAAACCAATTATATGAGTGATATAGAATATATGTAAATAGTTTTATAAAAAATAATATTACAAAATATTACACTCATTAAAAAACTTCTCGACTCCCACCTCTCTAATATAATAAATGGCCCAACACTTACTCAGGTTAAAGCTGGGTTTGATAATTCTTCTTATGATGTCTGGTTACCTTTAAAATCCTTTTGAGATGGAAAACAAGGCCACATTGATGATAGGTCCTTGGATATTTTATACAATAAGTATTATAAATCCTAGACATCCCACGATAAAATCACACCAATGCTTTTACTTTACTCAAGTAGGAACAAAAAGCTGGCAAGGTAGATTCTCATCATCAACACTACATTTCTCCTTCTTCTCAAAGCTAGATCGTTCTTAATAACCCCATTTGGGATCATAGAATCACTTTTCATATGATTCCCTGCCAATAATGACTCAATAATGATATCAATATAGATCACTTCCACTTGGATTGTTCGGAATGATTGAAACATCATTGAACTAAGACTTAGATGAAGTGATATTATCAATGAAAAATCATTACTTGGGTAATCAATATGAAACTCAGGGGATAAATATATCCTCCCATGAAACATTAAATATTTTCCTTCTCTGACGAATCACCTCTGTGAACACCATAGAACCTTGATTCGTTCCCAAACCTCACTTTATTGAGATAAAATCAATGTACGAAGGAATCCTTAAAAATTCCACCAATAAAAAACCTAAAATGGTTAGCCAAGGAAAGTGATATTAAACTAATTTAGGTCTAACCCTTCAAAAAATTAGTAGTGTGACTCAACATATATAGCTTCTGGAGATCCTAATGACTCAATGATCTCTGTAACCATAGTTTACCACTCAATCACCTCTTTGGATCATTTATCACCAACAAACACTACAGGATTATAATTTATAAACTCTTAGGAATAATCCTCATGTCAAGAATGTCATGGCCATACCACTCCACCATGAGTCTGGGAAGAGTCTTGGACTAGAAATACAACTCAGTTATCATAATAAAGACTACCCAATAAATTATTTCCTTCACTTATTGATTGATTTCAAGATTACATATTCTAAAATAGCACCAAAATACGACATTTAATTAAACCATCTCAAAACCTGATATTAGGGATACAAAAGAATAAAACAGAAAAAATAAATAATAATAAAACCATTACCGTTACATTTCAAAAAAAAGTTAAATTATCCTTCCATTTTAAAACACAACATAGGTTCCTAAAAATAATTTATTTATCAATAAGATATTCTAGAAAAAATGATTTATTGATTAAAAAATTGCACCATATTTGAGACGAAATGTTTTACTTGAATAAAATAAAATGAATTTATTTAAAACCAACATAACCCAAAATATTTTAATTAACTTAAATCATTTATGTTATATTTAATAATTATTGTAAAATGAAACTCAAAACTCCAAAACCATGGTTTCAAAACATTCATAAACACCAAAGCATAAAATATTTATTTGAATTTTGATAAAAAACATCAAAAACCCAAAAACATCAATTAAATACTCATAAACAGGATTCATAAATCCAAGCAGAAGCTAACATAAACAAAATTGTGAAAAAACTCTGGAACGTTTCTTCAATATGTCTAGTTTTGGCTGTACGTTTTTCATGTTTATGCAAAAAATGTGAGATCCATTGTTAGTTACCCAAAATGTTTTTATATCCTACACATGGTTTTATAGAATATTAAACATATAAATGTTTACAATCTATTGTCTCTGACATCAAACAGAAACTAGTAATTTAATAGAACACCTCTTGAGATCTTCTTAAAACTTATAGAAACTATATACCTAATCAAAATATCACTAGAATCAATAACCATAAATAAAAACTGAAAATAAAACTCTCAATCACCCTTGGTAACTTGAGGTATATCATAAGGATGACTCGTCCATGAACCTCTCCACAACATCCCCTTGATCCCTTATAGTCTTATTTCCCATTTACCATCGACCATAAATATTAATAGCTCTAAATCAATTTTGTAATAAACTTGCCTAAGTCGACCTAACCCATAACCAAGACCACTCTGACACACGGTCTAGGAAATTTTCCTAATCACATTGGGCTGGAAACTAGTGTCATGGTATCAAATTGACCACGGTGGAATGATTCAACCCTCATGAAAAAAAATAATCAATGATTACTGTCGGGGAAGCCACGATGATTCTTTCATGATGTGGATAATCCATCAAACAAAATAGTAAGATACTAAAATAAAGACATTAAAAAATGGAATAATATAAAATATCAACTAAATTATATTTCTAAATAATTTTCCACATCAATAAAACTAGTGTATACCAATTCTTTATATTCCATAACCAGAATCAAAGCTAAAATATACCTATGAGGATAACAAGGGTAATAAAAATCATTTCCCAAATTAGGTGAATGAACCCTGGAGAAAAACCACACCACCACCGTATGAGTCCCAAGTAATAACCCCAACCCAAATTCACCTACTCTCAATGATAGAATATTAGAAAACCATCTAACAAGCCAAAACCAAAAAAATCAAAATATATAGATATATACCCACTTAAGTGAGTATATTTGGTTTGAACCAATTCCTATTATGATACCACCAAGAGTCTATTTTATTCATTTTTTAAAAGAACATAACAATAATATATTAAAAATAATTATTGAAAAATATTTTTTCAATTAATTTCTATGGTTCAATATCTAAAAACACTTGATTAATTCATTTCCCTAGTTTTTTCCTTTCAAATCCTAATTTGCCTTCATATTTCATTTGAAAATATAGGTTAAAAAATAAACCACTTACATGCTTTTAAAATCACCCAAAATTCATTTTTAATGAATCTACCTCATTGGAAAAAAATCTCCATTTTCCCCTATGAAACAATAACAACATCCTCAAATATCATTAAGCACTATGTGTAAAAATTTATTGGATCTAAATCCATTTAAATTCATAGTTGAATAATAATAATATATCTAGCAAATCAATACAACAAAAATAATCAATCATAAATTACCGTTACATTAAAGATTCCTTATATAAAGAGATAAGAAACAAACATGCCAATAAGTAATAATTAATCATAACGTTTGATACATGTCATGAGGTAACATCATATGTCATGATGGGAAAATACTCTATGTTCACATATGGAACAAACATCTAAAAGGATAATGGTATTGTAGCATATCTCCATAATCAATCTCAATTATCCTCATCGATGACAGATCCTCTTTCCATGTCATAACATTCAACTTTGGGCTAATAGATAGTGTGTAACTCTCAACTGGAAAGGAAAAATAGACACAAATTCCAACATAAATGTTATGGTTTCTCATGGAATTTCTAAATTCGGTAGGCCATAATAAATCTAACATTAATTACATGACATTTTCATAGCACCAAAGGAAATATAACACCACAATCATATGCATACCACCTCCAAGACACCCCCGTCAATAATCTGACCCATTACAAAATACAAAAAACATGAATGTCAATTCATTTAACCATCAATACATGAATAAAATTAGTAAAAATGGGTAACAATGGGGATCCAATTGGTGTAATAGAAAATTAATAAAACACATTTCTCAAAATATTACAAATAAAGATTTTCATTAAAATCATGAATCAAATATTTGGAAATCCATTTTAAAAAAACCATTTTCGTTAAATTATGTTTCAAACAATATATAAACTAAACAAATTCACCCTCATGCCCAATTAATCAATGGTATCATGAGATAATCAAATCAAAATTACCTACACCCACTGTTTAAAACAATGTAAGATTTTAAAAATAACCAATATACTTAGAAAATCTATTTTGGACGCAAAATATCATGAATAAATCAATTTTATTATAAAAAATCTAAATTATTGTTTTATCAAATACATAGAATGGATAAATCTTAATTTAAAATTTATCTTCCATTAAACATTAAATTCAATAATTGTTTCACTAGATAAGGTAAAAAATGTATGTAAACACTTTGAAAACATAAATAAATAAATTATATACTTTATTAATTGTGGTTAAAATCACATTTAGAGCATCAAGAATCCAAGGAAAGATTAAATAATGACAAATTAAATCGAAATTCCTATCGCAATTGATGTTACCATGTTATCTTCAACAAAGTCAATAATAATATGTTTCAAGAGAAGGATAAAAACCCCAAAATCAAAAAAAACCCAACTATTAGAAAACCTTGGCCTTGTAAATTTTTCAATATGACCACTAGGTTTAAATAAAATCAAATAAATTGGAATAAAACACGAATATAGGAAATAAGAGTTGAAAATAGACTGTTTCCTCCAGATTTGATGATACAATAACCTTTGAATTGCCTTTGAATGAGAATAGAGTGAGAGATAAGTCTAATAGGGTCCCCAAGTATACATAATTCGAAATGAGGAAAGAGATAATGAAACCACCAACTAAAAAGAAGATGAAAAAACTAAAATACACCAAAATATTTAGGCGGAATAGTTTACCAAACCCTGTGGTGGCTATGTGATGGCAACTATCAAAACTAAACAAGGTCACATGGTTTCTACTATATGTTTTTTTATACTATGCACCAAATCATGTTTCCATGTTAGTCTCTGAAAATATCAAAAAAAATTCATAGGGATCCCCAAACTCATGATAGAAATAAAAATTATACATATTAATAATAAAGTGATGTTTATGGGTTTAAAAATATCATTTACAAATCAACATATGTATCTCTTAAAATAATGAATATCCTTAAACCTTCTCAAAATTATAACTAATTATCTATATTATACTTTTCTTATGTTGTGCATTCATTATGTCATCATTACAAAATCAAATGGAAAATTATATTGGAATATGAATTAATATTTATTAATTCGAAAACATTTATTTCATATTGTAATTTCTTAAATTATAAAACACATTCATAATTTTTTTAAATCATCTATGTAATTTTTGACAAAAATATAATATTAAGTAGAAGAATTCCATTTTATTTGAAACTGTTATTTTAGAAAGGAATCCATATTTGTTACTCAATATCAACAAAATTTTAATTCACCAATTAACTTTCCAAACCAATGTTATATATATATATTGAATACTATGACATATTCTATATCATTATTATGTTTTCCATATATTTCTAGAAATAACGTTAATAGTGCATTTCAATGTAAAGATTTTACAAAAATTCTTGTTCTTAAAAAATAATTTAACTCTATTACTAAACCTCTAATAAAATGGGTTTGTATTTTTAATTCCTTAAAAATATTTTTTACACAAAAAAAATAAAAATATATTTCATATATTTCTAAATTTTTTAAAAATATTTTAGAAAACATTTATCTTATTTCACTCCTTCATAATGATCCAAATTGTTTCCACCCAAAACTATATGTTATATAATTATGTTCAATATATATGATCAAAATTCATAGATACATATTGAAAATAAGATTTAAATCATTTAAAATAAAATATCTATATTATTGAATAAATCTAGTCTAAGCTATAAAATTTTTTTATATAGAAACAAAATCATGGTAAGACAAATCATAGAGGTCCTATGAATATCTCCATTAATATTCCGTTATATTATCTGACTAATCAACTGAGATAATATCATCTTCTATAAATATCCTCTATATCCTATTCTAACATGAATTTCCTAGATATATTCCCCAATTCCTAATTTGAGTGAACTCCCACCTCATTCTATCATTATCCCTTTTATATAATTTTTTGAAATTTCACCTAAATTTCTCTTTATCATAGGTTACAAATGTGTCTAATGTCCTCTTCAATTGACTCTATCATGTTTCTGTTGTCGTGATCATTCCTCATGAAGATACTATGGTCCCATTTTCTATTTTTTTCAAATTATATTATTTGGGGAAAACTTCCCTATCTATATTTCCTTCAATGAGACATGAGATGATCTAAAAATCTCTTCTTAATCTTCTCATCCATTACCTTTCATTCAAATATTTCCATGGATTTTGTGAAAGAGGTAGTAATGAAATGACATCCATAGATGTCTTAGTGGTTGTTGAAACAAATCAAACCATCAAATGTGACTAATTTGTAGAATATGATATACCAATATCATGTAAAGTATCATAATTCAACCAAGTTATATGGGATTTTTTATATATAATTACGTGTATGTTTTTTGGAATGGTTGTGTAACAATAACTGATTATCACCATTTTTGTAGAATTTTTATTTCATAATTTCAGTTGTTGCATGCAGTGATTTCAATATTTCTTTACTTGAAAATCCCATAATCCATCATATTGTATAGATGATAACATATAATAAGTTCCAATAAACTATATAGTTACTTCATATTATATCCTAAAACATAGTATCGTACGTACATAATGTCAAAGAAAATATTATAAGGGGTAATCCATTCATAATAACTAATATCTATCAGTTATATTGAAAATAATATTCTTCTATATTGTTTTATAAAACATTGGCTATGAAAAATATCCTAGTCAAAATGGAAAAAATGAGTCATAGACATTTATTTACGAATTTCACTAGAATGGTTTTTTTCATGTGTAACGACATGGAATTATCATTTCCTATGATATCATCATTCTTTCAAAAAAAAAAATGGCTTATGATATTTATGTGATATTGAATACGACATCATGTAAAACTTCCACAACCTATAGAACTAGTATTCATATATTTTTAATCCATGTTATCTATCTTTTTTACATTAAATACGTTATGTTAAAAATATTAAATGAGGTTTGGAAATTGATTTTTTATTTATACATATATAAAATAGAAAAATATATTTTAAAAAGTATTTTCTAAAATATATTTTATACTTTAAAAAAATTATTTATGGAAAAATTCAATATATATGAGTATGAAAGATTTTTTTTCAAAAATTATAAGAAAATTCGATAAAAAATGGCATGAATTATGTGTAAACTTTTATACTTCAAAAATGTATATCTAAAACAATTAAATGATGAAATAAATTAAATGTAAGGATTATTTTAATTAAATGAAAAAATATATAATATAATGAAAATTTTAGTTTAAATTTTGAATAATTAGTGTGTTTTAATGAAAAGTTCGATAATTTAGTACATTATTCGATAAAAAATAAATTCAAAAGGTAATTAGTTTATGAGGAAAAATAAAAGTTTATATAATTTAGAGTGATAATTCATTCATAAAATCATTTTTGTTTTATTTTACCAAAATTGTATTATATATCTACTATTCCTATATAGACAACACATAATCAGCTAATTTGTTTCTTGTTATAGGTAAATAGGAAACAAAATACATAAAGAAGGAGGGAAATTATGAATAGTGGTGGTGGAGCCTATATTGTTTTCTAATAATATATATTATGGGTATGGTATTGGGATATAAATTCATAATGAATGGAATATTCAAGTAAAAGTATACTAGACTCCCTCAAAAGCAACAATCAGAAACTCGATGTTTATATAAGGGTTTTAATTTATATATAATTACTAATTTAATATCTTTTCACACCATAAACAACATTTTTTTAACTGGATAATGGTTAATACTCTTTAACTAAACCAAAGTACTTGTAATGATATTTTTTTTGAAAGATTTGTGGAGAACATTGGATTTTCTAATTCCTCTTAAGAAACATAATCCCCATCAAATTTGTGATGACCACCTCAACTATACATAGATGGATGTAAAAATGGAAACAACTCTTAAAATTTTAACTTAAGAATTTTAGAATTTTTTTAAAATTTTTCTAAATAGTTAGTCTGTGTTTTTATAGGAAAACCATCTAAATATATGAATATTTTTCTTGTTTTACACTTGAAAAGAATCATAGAATATATTTCACCATTATATTAATTATACATTTTAATTTTATCCTATTTAATAAATTGAAAAATATGTTTGAAAAATATTGGTGACAACGAATAAAATAATTGTGGGTAAGGGAATAATAAAATATTTAGAATTTTAAATTTTTTATTAAAAAATATAAAAAATACACTTAATTCAATACCCATGTTAGATAAGTATGGAGAAGGGAACAATATTTTTTTTTTATGAAAATAAATTGAAAATTTAAAAATTTAACATAATTTTATACCAAATACATTTTGATTTATTATGTTATTAGTAATTTTATAATTTCATATGAATATCAAAAACATATATGATTTATGATATATACCTTAATAATTTATTTTTTTAAAACACATTTAAATTCTATGAATTATATAAATTCATACAATTAATTAATATCCAATGTTATATTTTACAGTCCCAGTTGGTTTAATACATTTCATATATTCTTTAAAATCTTTTTTTCCTGATATTGTTATTTTATATTTTATCAAGTATAACATTATTGATCATTATATCAATGATTTTAGAATTTGTTATGTCTGTTAAATGATTAATGAACCAATTTTTTAAATCCATTTATTGAACTCTATCAAAAAAATATTTTCTTCTAGAATTTTCATTTAACCCTAAAAAGTTATGTATATCATGGTATATAGTCATATCAAAAGCCAAATTCCTTTCCTACTCAACTATTAAGTATTTTCATCATTATTTTTGAAAATATGGGTTTGATAAGGTTGTTTCATGGTAATGATATAAGGTATAAACACATGTTTGAGAATATTTGGGATGTTATATTTATTTGGTCAGGAGATATCATACATATTTAATCAAATACAGAGATTTCACTATTTCTCATTGAAAAAGAAGAATAAAATAATATTTCAAAAAATAATTGAGATTTAGGAAAATAATTCATTTTAATCATTGTGTGTTAACCCATAAAAAAGTAACGTGATTTGTTTTTCATTTATAAGGTGGGTGTGAGGGAATTATTAGTAAATTTATAAATATAAATCATAACTTTTTTTCAAAAACATCTCATTTTTAATTTTATTTTTTCACGTTGACACCCACTAAAATATTTATATATTGAAACAGCATGAAGTCCTTAGTATTTATAGAATATATTTATTATATAAAAAAATAAAAAAATATTAATGAAAAGGCTATAGTGACCATATATTAGATTGACAGAATAATGTATTTTCAAAATTTATTTTTTGAGAAGTGATAAATTAATTCCATGACGGTTTATACAAGTTTTAATGGGTAGAAATTTTTGGTTGTAATAAACATTAATAAATAATAATAAATCATGGAAGTGGGTACATATTGGAAGCATGATAAGGGTATGGATTATTATATTTGACATTTTTTTTCACTTATAACTAGGGTAATTCAATTTGAATTTGGTATTTCTTTATTATTGTAATTCATGGATAGTAATTTTCTAAGATTACAATGGGTAAGGTTGGGGAAGTGACAGAAATATATTTTTATAAAACATTTTCATGTTATTCATTGTTTATATGACTAAAAATAATCACAATTCAATGTAATTTTTTTAATTATTTTTAATAAATTGGATATTTTTGGAATTAAATTTTTAACTTAGATAAAATGGAAATATAATGTTTTAAGTATCATTTTTTATTTATATCTCATATTTGAACATTTATTTATATGTATGTTTGATTTAAGGTCTTAAGAGACTATGAAATCCAAGTGATAATGATGTGTTATTCAAAGTAGGTTTAAATAACCATGAGCATGTCATCAACTAACTATAAATTTAATTCATCATTTTTCTAAATCATTATGATTATATAACCTACCAAACCCAAATTTTCCACAATTATTCATTAATATTTTCCATGGTCACTTGAATCTATTGTTATTTATGGGTAAAGAGACCATGAGAAAGTATATTAGTAATGTCAGTATGATTGAAAAATCACACTGATGAGAAACCTAGAGATGGGACTTTAGAGAGATGGGATACCATCTCTCTCTAAAACCCACAAGAGATTAGGGATTCATCACCCGTTTCATTTGATATTCGCCCTCATGGTGGATTTTATCATGCCTGGAAGATTTGAATCCAATAACTTCATGACTCCTTGGATAAAGCAGATTCCTCATGTGCAAGATCTTGTCGCGGTAAATCATGAAGATGATTACCCTGAAGAAAAATATCACACTCACCCTTTCTTCGGTAGATCTCAGGGGATCTTGTTTTTAGATACTCTGAAGAGTAGATATCTGGGAAAATAAATCACAATGAATCCTCATATTGTCAAAATTCTTGAAGACAGTGGTTTCCTGGTGGATAGAACCCGGATTCTGTTCAACAACGCATGCAATTGTGAAAATTTTCTACCACAGGCCGCATCTCCAACCTCAAAGGTGACCTCCATTGGCCTTTAACTTATTTTCAAATGAACATTAAACACTAGTGGAACATTTAAAACTAGCAATTAATTCAAATAGGAAAAGGATATTTTCACATTCTTTTGAAGTCACAAGATGATCTAGAGAAGTTTTGGAATACTGGAAACTTCAATCTAAAACTGGGTCTCCATTAAATTTATGTCTCAGACTCAATTTTCAACCCACACATATATAATAATACCATGATAAAATTCTATGTCAATATTCATGGACCTAATTAGTTCTATCTATACCCAAAAATTATAAATGATATTTTTTCCTACATCGACTCTCCTCTAAAAATTGATCAATGGACCATAAATGCCGGCATAGGACTCTTTACTAGAGTTATGGTGGAAATTAACTTAGACTCAAAGCTACCCACCATAGTTAATTATAATGATAATGACTACAATACTAAAATTAGTCATGAATATGAGAGGAAAACTCCCTTTTGTGAACATTGTAATATCATTGGTTATACAACCTCCAATTTTAGGGTGATTAGGAAACAAGTATCTCATCCAATTGAAACTTTTTAGATGGAAATAACAAGAAATAAAAAATATAAATCTCCCATGATTCACATACCTGAACCCCCAAAATAAATATGAAATTTGGGTGAAAAAATCACATTTTTTGACACACATAATGGATAATTCGAGTATAAACTATGAAGATATGGCTCCATAAGAAGAAAACACCATTAAGGATAAAATCCTCTTAAAAGAAATAGAAAATATTTATTTAGATGCTATTTGGTTATCCAACCATGAACATGAGAAGGAAGAACCTAATGTTTGTCATTCTGGACAGGCACTCAGATCTAATCTCATCCAAAGTTATGAACATACCCTGGGAAGTAGGGGTAAATTTTCTCCACCTATACAATTGAAGTGCAATGCATGTAACACATGCACTGCAGCTTTTCACAATGACATTGGTTCAACTTCTGTACAATCTATGGATGAAAGAACTTTCTCAGCTTTGGGTGTAGGACATATCCAGGACGCCCCCCCCCCCCCCCCCCGAGCACTACTGCAACTATAGGGATAAATAATGAAACCAATTATAAAAAATGACTTAAATTCACTTACATATGCCCTCAACACATATGTTAATAGATCTAAAACTTTTGATTCAACTATAAATACTATAAAATCTGGGAAAAATATTACTAAAAAGAAGGTTTTTCAAGACAATGCATTGTCCAATAGTAATAGTTTTTATTTAACTATTTCCAAGTACTTGGAATATGTTAATCCATTAAAAGGTAACACGCCCTTATTACAAGATCATATGAAAATGCATAAATTTAATGGCTCCAATAAGCAGACACATTCTATGATTTAATCTGGTGTGGAGAAGACAAAGGATTGAGACTCAACCCTTAATGACTCAAAAAAATAAACCTACTAAGGGGAATTTTAAGTTAAATAAAATCCCCCTATCATATATAAAATTGAATCTACTCTAGATATGAATAATGAAACCAAAACAATAATAATAATTTAGGTTCTTATTCCTCTACACAAAATCATTGTTGCCTTATAAAATCTGGAAAACTGACCATTAACCCTAAGGATATTCAAGCCAAGGAACATACCATGGTTACTAAGCCTATTAAAAATGATTTTGTGACCTTATAATTTTTTAAACATTGAGACAGACCCTCTGTACAAGACACTAAGAATCTGCATGCAAAAAATTACTCCTTAGAGTAGAAGTAGTGACATCCATTTGATCGGGGAATGGTCTAACAGTATGACACAACTTCTCCAAAGGTTCTAGGTACACATAGTCCCCTATCTAAAACTAATTCTATTGATGTTCCTCAATTTATAGATAGTGATAACTATTCTAAGAAATCTAGAATTTTTATATCTAACCAAATTACCAATTTTTTATTATAGTGTCCTAAGAACTCTACAAACTTAACCATGAATGCTCCAAAAAAATGAACCTGTTAAGAAGAACCTTGAAATATATAACAACTAAAAAGAACAGACCACTAACATTACTCAAGAGGATGGAAGGTCTTTTAGAAATAATGGTTCTGGAAAAAAGAAAACGGGAGTTATAATTCCAAATATATGTTTAAATGAAGATCATTTTTTGGAATTGTTATGGTGTTACTAACTCTAACACATTGAATGTTTTAAAAGATAATGGTTAACACTCATCATCCTATGTTATTTTCTATTCTTGAACAAAAAATTACCTTTTCTTCGCATTATTCTCATTTATGTCAGCATAATTATGTTTTTATTGATGAAAACAATAATACATTAAATATTGAATCATTTAGGATTTTTTTTCACTCTTCTTTAAATAATGTTTGTTTTTTTATCATCTATGGCCAGAATTTTAGTAGCATCTTTATTTTTTGATGGCACACATATTTTCTTCCCTTTTGTTTATTCTACGAATAGATACCAAGAATGGAGAACTCTAGGGAATTACCATTCATTTCTAGGCTCTAAGATTATTGCTCCTGGTTTATTATTGGATACTATAATGCCATTCTCAACTCAAGTGAGAAAGTTGGACATTCTCATGCTTTCATTTCAATAAGATAATTTAAATCCTCTATTAGAAATAAAAATTTCATAGAAATTAATCTCTCTAGTAAAAAATAAACATGTTATAAAAGACATTACAATAAATTATTTTCCTCTAATATGGATAGATCCTTTATGAATGTCCCTACTTTAGATAAATGGGACACTATTTCTACCACCACTCTACACAGGCTAAACTCTAACTATCACCTCATCCTAGTCAATGTCTCCACCAAAGACATAAAACCCCAGTTGCCTTTTCAGATTTAACATTGTATGGTTATCTGATTGTGCGTGAACTCATATCATTCAAAACTATTGTTCTTAAAGGTCACATACTAGTGATGCCATTACCTATAATTTCAAATTAAAATATATCAAACATACTCTCAAAACATGGTGTAGCTTTAAAGATAAACAAATAAACAATGATATCATGCTTCTTGTGGAAGAACTCACTGATCTACAAAACAAAAATACTATATTTGACCTCAATATATATCTAACCCATGAAATAAACATTGTGTTCAAACCTAATTCTTTTCTCATGTTTAAATAAAATTTGGGAAAATAAGCTTTTAAAGTTAAATGGTTATCAGACGATGAAAGAAACACTAAATTCTATAACTCTCTTCAAAGAATCAGTAAGGCCTATAGGCCATTAACATTTCTAAAGGGTGGGGAAAAGCTTACTGACAATGAAGATGCCATTTCTCGTCAAATAGTCTATTATTATGAATCCTTCTTCAATGGTCCTGATATCAATAAATACATCCTCCCTGTGGTCATTCCATTAGTGACCACAAATGAGGAAAACTCCTTCCTTCTAAACAATCCATTATATCATGAGATTAAAGCCACTATCTTTAGTATGAATCCTGATAGTGCTCTGGGTCCTAAAAAATTCAATAATGGTTTCTTCCAACACTATTGGGATGTGATTCATTTCAATGTTTGTAAAATTGAAAAACACTTTTTTCTAATGGAGTGATCCCTTTATGCTCTTAATGCCTAGTTTCCCACCCCGATACCAAAAGTGGATAATGCCTTCGAGATTCACATATTTTGATCCATTGCTCTTATCAATACTCATTATAAAATCATCACCAAAATCATTTCTAACAATCATTTAACTCTCATGAAAAAAAATGTGTCTTAGAACTAATTAGGATTTCTTAATGGTATATCCATTCAAGAATGCATCTGTCTTACCTCTGAGTGTGTCAATAAGTTAAATAAATCTAACAGAGGATGGAACATTGTTATCAAACTTGAAATGAGGAAATATTTTGATACCTTGGACTGGAGCATTATATTCAATATTATTCAGGGTGTTGGTTTTAATGCCTCTATTATTACTGTAATTAGAACTCTTTTCAACATGGATATTATCTCCTTTTTGATCAATGTATCTCCCAAGGTCTATTTTAAATGAACATATGGTGTCAAAAATATTTCCCCCTCTATTACATTCTCTTCTAGATTATATAAGAATACCTCAGTCGTCTGTTCACCCATCTAGTGGACCAGAATAAGAATAATCCCATCTATATCTATAAGAACATGATTGATCCTACCAACCATTTTTTGCCGATGACATCATCCTTTTACTTCATGATGATATAAGAAAAATTCTTAACCTCAAAACTATGCTCACACACTCTGAAAAGGTTTCAAGTCAAACCATTAGTTGGAACACATCCTACAACTAATTTTGGAAGAAATTTCCTCCAAGCAGAAAATGTAACATTATCACTGATATAGCTCATAAATAAGGGACACTCCTTTTCACATATCATATTTTTCTCATATTTTGGGATAGAACCATGTATTTTCACTTTGATGCTATTTTTTAACATGTTCTAAACCAGCACTCTTCTTGGAAAGGTAAATCTCTCTCTATGTTAGGTAGGTCTTGCCTTGTAAAATACACTATTTTCTCCAAGCTAGTTTACTTCATGATGGTTTACAAATGGCTAGTCGGTCTTATTTATAAGATGAACACCATTATAAATAATTTCATCGGGATTGGTAGTATTCTTGAAAGAAAACTTGTGATTGTACCCTGTTTAACATGTTCCATGCCCATTGAGAATCATGGTATTAGAATTAAAAATATAAAAGTACTTTAATATATCCCTTCAAGAAAGACTCACTTGAAACCTTTTTCACAATCCTTATAATTCTATTAACTTTCTCAAAAATAAATTTCTTATGAAACATAAGATGGGAAATTCTAATTTCATTAATTTATCGATGTTTTCATCCATCAAACACTCCTTCACCAATATTATAAATAATTCCATATGGATGGTCTCTAGATGATCCTCAATAAATTTCTGGTTGGATAATAGGACTTTCACACCTTTAATATCATTGATAACATTCAATGAAACCCTTGAGAGTACCAATTTCTCTATCAGATATATTCTAAACTCTCAACATGATCGACTCACTGATATTGTCCTGAATGTCATTAAAAAATACACTTTCACTCACATTAATGATTTATTAATTTGGGACCCTTATCATAATGGTATGATTAACTCAAAACATTTCTAAAATAATTATTTCAATAACTCTAAATGTGATTCTAGTTGGATAAATAATTTTAAAAAACCTTGGATAAATCCTTCACAATTCAATCTCATCTAGTGTCTTGATCAAAAAAAGGTTCCCTCCAAGATCTATATATAATATTTTGGAATTTAGTTCTACACTAAGTGTAAAATATATAATCAACATAGAGAAGTTTCTAACCACCTCATACTCTCTTATGTTACTACTTCTACTCCTTGGAAGTATTTGTTTGACATTTTTTACTACAGATAGCTGATTCCTGACTCTGTCAAATCTCAGTTAATGAGAAGTGAAAAAATGGTAGGCTCTCAACAAATCCAAAACATTTTCCTTGCTGTAGTTGCGGAGATTCACCATGTTATCTGGTATGAACATAATACTATTTTTCATACCAAATACTCACTCAATCAAAATTTCGATCGGATGTGAATCCTTATTTCCTACATGAAGCTTCATTGATGCAAAAGGGACATTACTAAAAAACTGTTCATTCCTTTGGAATCCTAAAAAGTCTACAGATTAATGGAAATTTTTACCAACTGAATCTCACTCCGTAGGTGATCTAAAGAGTTCTTCTACTTGGATGGATCAAAATCAATATTGATGCTGCCTCTAAAGAAAATCTGGGCTCTACAGGATGTGGTGCTATCATCTGAAAGCACCTCAGTCAGATCCTTGGATATTTCATGGGTAGATGTGGCATTTCCACCTCCCTCGAAGCTCAGATGCAGAGTTTGATATATGTTATTCCCTTTTTCAATCTCATTGGTTAGAACAACCTCTATATTGAAAGTGACTTGAAGACCATCATATAAGCTATTTTGAATGGAATAATACATTTCTCTTAGTTGATTACAACCCACTAGATGGAATTTAAATGTTTTCTTATCGATATTAAAAATATCAACACACATGTTTATCAAGAGGCAAACATGGTTATAGATGAATTATCAAACATGGGAGTAAATCAAGACATCCGATGGTTCAATAACCTCCTCTTTGCTCTTATTTAATTACATTGAAAATATTGTAATATGATCCCACATTTTATACTCATGTAATCATTTTTTAATAATAATTGTGCCTCAACCATTTTGGGCTAATGCATCACCTTCATATCTATAAAAGTGCATTAGTTTCATAATATTTACTTAGATTTTCATTTATCATGTAAGAATGGATGAACAGGAAAAAGTTTCATGTACGTAATAATGGAGGATCAAACCATCCATTTAAAACTGAATCAGCTCATGTAAAAGTGTGTGGTATTTTTTTAATTGATAATATAAAAATGAACCACTTGTATTTGTGTAATTTGAAAGACACTTAATGATGAACATGATCTATTTATTTTATAAAAAAGCCACATATATTAAATTAATTGAATTGAGTGGAAGTGAATCATTTTAAAATTCATTTCTTAACAATATCAAGTCATTTTAAGACATTAATGACATGTGTAACCCTATTATAGAGAGATGAATATATATTGAATATTATGGGTACTGAATCCATTCTAAAAAGAGAATGAAATAGTATGGATATCATTATAAAATATTAAATTAACACATAAATAATCCTATTCTACATGGAGTGATACCATGATTCTAATGTGGTTGATTATGACTATAAATATAGGAAGGTTCTATATGGAATAATATTTTGGGGTTATAGATCCATGTACTAAGATTCGATTTAATTTATATGATTTAATAACTATAAAGTTATATATATTTCTACCCATATGAGACTAATAAATATTTTTATATGGAGTTAAAATATAATTTTTTAATCCATGGGAAGAGAACCAATTTTTTTGGGTGATTTGAATATCATTTTTTCATTTCACATATATTATGAGAATTGAAAAGGAGGATCAAGTAAAAAGTATGTCAAAGTTGGTCTCTTATATAGAGACTCATCGTTTTTAACTATTAAAATTCTTTTCATAACATTACTTCAATCATTCAATATATTATAGATCTTGGTAATATGAGATATGAATGGTGTGTGGTTATATCCATGAGTTTGGGAGGGGAAATTATATTGTCTGAGGAATGTACTATATTAATTTAAATAAGAGGAGTTAATGGATTAATGTGCTTGTAATGGGTAATATTTCATGTTTGTTACATTAATGTATAAATAGATATAGAAAATTATATCTAATTTTACTAATTTTCATTATTTATGGGAACAAAAGGAAAAAATTATTATATTAATCAAGGATCACCCAGAAGTATGTTTCTTAAGATTATTCATCATTCTCGCTAAAAATTTCCATTTATTTTCATTCCATTTTAAATATTAAAAGCATCGTCATATATTTACTATTTTCATTCTTTCATGTTCAAAATCATAAAAATACTAATAAGTTCAAAATAAGGATTTTGAGTGTTTAGATGTTCCTTGAATAAGATACATCGATTTTCTATTTTTTTCGTTCATAGAGAAAAATAAATACTATTTTTTCGGCTCATTATAAAATTTATCATTGTGAAAGTGTATGGTCAGACCTAGTTTGTAAACAATGTTGTATAATTGCCTATTTCTATGAATAAAATTATATGTGTTCATTAATTATGAACAATCAAATTGGGGAACAAATAACTAATAAGTTAGTATATTCCGAATTAAAATGTTCCATACCTCATGAATATACAAAATATATTATATACATGAATTGAATAAGTATAAATATAATGTGTATAGATACATTTGGTGGACACTCTAGTAAACATATTTTTTTTATAGTGATCATATCATATCACTATATAGTATGATTAACATTAATGATTTTATAGATGATTCTATTATATATGGTCAAGAATTTGAAATTCATAATTATTTTCTATATTAAAAAGACAAACAAATCCACGCAAACGGTGATATAAATGGCAATTAATTTTGGTAAGAAATATTTATCCAAAATTATATAAAATTAATGTGATAGCATATCTAATTACATTGAGGGTTTATCCTAAAGAGTTTGGAAGTGATTTGACAATATGTTACATGTAATGAATAATATTTTTATGTCAGAATAAAACCTGTGAGGCATTGGTGCAATTGTGTATTTAATGTAAATGTTTTCTAAAATTATCACATTATATAATATAATATGTGGTATTCATGTTCTTAGTCTAACATAATGATATCATATTATATGATATAAATTTAATCTATTGTGATTTAAATTATAATATTTCTCTAATAACTTTATCAATCCTTTCACTTATTTATCTGTAATGTGACTTTCATATCAATAAACAATTTGTTTCACAAAAGCTTTGATGTGTTTCATTAATTATGGAAACTTTCAATAAATAGGGATATGGTATGTGATAAAAATATGTCATGTATATTCACTAAAGTGTCTAATATATTCTTCATTATTTTACCTCTTAAATTTTCCATTATTTAATGAATGAATTTTATAAAATGGATAAAAAAATTTATTTTAATTACATCTTATAAATTTATAATCCATTTTTTGAAACATTATTTATTTCCCTTTTACATTTCCATTTGAAGTTGTTATCATTTCAAAGATATGATTGAGGTCCTACATATATGAAATGTAATTCCATTAATCAATGGA
The DNA here is from genome assembly GCA_963277665.1 of Viscum album. Taxonomy (NCBI): domain Eukaryota; kingdom Viridiplantae; phylum Streptophyta; class Magnoliopsida; order Santalales; family Viscaceae; genus Viscum; species Viscum album. The sequence continues at coordinate 1,597,230,756 of OY728130.1, read as the reverse complement.
TTACCTATGGATAAAATATTTTTCTTGGTTATAAAAAAGTTATATTTATCAAAAAAAATAAAATAAAGTTGAATCATAAAAGATTGTATATGATTTTATCATCTTCATTATTAACTCATTATCCATATAAGATAGTGTTTTATTATTTTTCATTGGTTTTAATACATATTATATTTATTCTTAACTCATAATCTCCCACTCTCAAAGATTTTGTTACGATACAAACAAAGTTGTATGATTGGGTAAATTCATGTGTTTACATCATAAATATTGACTATCCCAAAATTGTACATGATGTTTCCTTGGGAAAGAAAATCCATAATTTGATGATCCCCCAAGTGAACCATGCATAGATAAAACATTGGGTCTTAAAATAAATATTTTTAGTTGTATACATTATATTTTTTATGCCAATACAAATTAAATACATTAATGTGAAGTGTTCACTAGTTTATATTAGTTTATTATCATTATGTCAAGGCAATAATTTAGTGGTATTTCATCTATGAAAAAATAAATATTTTGTATACTTGGATTAATATTTTATCATTATTATTTTATTTTATTTTCTTGACCATTAATATGCACATAAACTTATTTTTATGGATTTGGATTTTGTAGAGGTCAATATTTACCAAACTATATATCTTGCCTATATTTTTAATTTTCAAAGAAAATGGGTGAAATACATTATGAGTAATCTTTGGATGACTGGTGACTTTAATTACTACATTAGAATATGTGATGCAAATTAAATCTCCTTGTTTTTAAATTTCCAGATATTCTAGTATTTTTTACCACATTAATTTTATTTTTAATGATACTTTTGGTTTTATTATAATAGACATGAATTTTATTATGATTTATGTTTTTGGATATACATTATTACTTCATTAGATGTAGGAATTAAATTATCCTAAAGAATTGGTAATTCTATTCATCATTTTATACCAATATAACCCTTATTATAGTCTTAATGTATTCAGTGGATACTTTTCATGTTTATTATCATATGATATCAGGTATACAACTTAGTGGTTTAAGGGAATGAAAAATATGATCTGGAAATATAAAATGAAATAATTTTGTTATATCACTCAAGAATCACTATCTAGTTATTTTAATTGTTATAAAAATATAATGTAACAATAAAAACTGTTTTATCCAATTTACATAAATAGATATACTATGGAAACATGATTAGTATTAAATAATATAAAAATATTTACTTATTTTTGAATAAGGAAAATGATTGAGATGAAGGACTAAGGAATATAAAATCAAAATAATTTAAGAAATATATATTTGTGAAAGTAATATAGTTGATTTTGGTCATAATCTACATCAAAAACCATTTAACTATAATCAAACGGTCAAAATTATTATTGAATTATATGTTTTTGCTTAAAAATACAAGGGTAGTAAGGAAAAATAGATATTAAAAAAATAATTTATTTTATAAATGACTCAATATAAAATTAGTGCATATATGACTTTCATTATGTGGGTGTAAATTTTATTTATAGAGATACACCTAATGTAATAACTTTTATAGATATGATTATATTTTATAAATATCACATATGATCACATTACATCCATATTGAAATTGATATTTCTCATGAGTGAACACGTTTTATGGTTATGAATTTGTAATTTTTAATCATTATTAGTGATTTAAATGAATTTAAAGTTACACATAATGTGATTTGAATGAGTATTCTCTTTTTACAAAATAACATCCTAAAATGTAGATTGTTTATGTGATGAAGTATCTAAATTATTTTTAGGTTTTAACCTAAAGAGTTTGTATATGGATTGATAACTTCTTACATGTGATTTAATATAATTTGAAATATTCATAAAATAAATGAAGTAATAGTAGAAATTAGAGATTAATGGAAATATACCTTAAATTAAATATATCATTTTATAAGATATGATATAGATTTATTTAATAGAAAAAAATCATATCTTATTTTTTAATATAAAGGTTATGCATAATAATTAGCTTTATAAGATTATACCAATGAGTTTCTTGATATTTTAGCTAAGTTATCCATAATGTCATTGTCACATTAATATGATATGATTCATGGATTTATAATGTATTGAATCAATTTTTTTGTTAATTTTAAAAAATTATAGTGTATTTATAAGATATTAAATTTATAACATGAATTTATTGAAACATTTATGAAATGCTCTGGTTCTGCACCTATTAGATTTCTATATTTTTACAATAATTTCTAAAATTATTAACAATTATATAGGATATATACAATATAAATGATGAAAAAATATTTATTGAGGCCTTTAATAAATAATATTCTTCCCTACCTCAAATATTTTTCTTTGTTTAATGAAGGTATTAAACAAAAGGGATCCAAGTATTATTCCAATTGTATTTAATGGGTTTAAGGAAAACAGGTCAAAACACTCTATATTTCAATATTCTATATCCATTTTGTGGTATTAATACTAAATAGGTATTAATTATATCATTCATATATGACATATTATTTTGTTAGCTTATGTATTATCTATAAAAATAGTTTTTTCAATTATTTTTAAGTGATATTTTTCAAACACATCCTTATAATGAGGATGAATCTTTGAATAATAGATAATGTTTTATGTTTTCCAATTTTACAATTAATTTTTATTAAACACATCTTTTTTATATATGTTAGGTTTTTATTTTTTATATTGGGTTTCTGTCATATTATATTTCATAAAAAACTTATCATTCCTCCCTATATAGGGTATTTGTATGTGATAATTATGTGTTATAAGATTTGGTAGATTAATGTGATTGTACAATAATGATTTATTGGACTAAGATTGGATATTAATTTTTATCGTGAATGAGAGGCCTAAAAAATTTCCTCTATAAGAACCATGTACACATACACATTTTTATTGGTTGCATACATGAGGTGTCTATATTTTTTTATATTATATTTTTTTTCTGACAATATAAATGATACAATTTAATTAAAAGTGTATATCTATTTTTGAAAGTAATACTTTTAATATGTGGAATAAAACATTTAGTGGAACATCATCTGGTGGTGTACATGTATATTTTTCTTCAAAAATCACTTAAGATACTTTTGATATGATATTTATAATTTGATTTCAATTTTTAGCCACTCATACACATATAATATCACTTTGAAGGTTTTGGAAAATATAGATATTATTTCCTTCCAAATTATGTAACTTTTTCATATTAACTATTTTCACACATATAGGTATAACAAAGTGTGGGGAGGATCCAAAGGACTCATATAATGACCCAAAATTGATACCCAACATGATTTATAATTTGGATCATCACAGGACCTCAACCAGAGCTCCTTGTATTCTAGAAACTACTAATAAGTTGTATGGTATAAAGAAACCAAATAGGGAAATCATACCCTCAATACTAAACCAAACTAATTCATTCCATTATTTTACAAAAAATTACAAAGAAACATCAATAGTTCTGATATTATCAAAATAAAATAATCTAAAAATACAATGAATTCTCCAAATTATTATTATTTAGAAAATATAGATTTTATCTCATATATTCTTAGGTGTATTTATACACTTATTCTCTAGTCATTATCCTCTTATGACCTTTTTAAATTTTATAAAAAGTTACTTTATTTAAAATGAGAATAAAAAACTATAATGGCGTATTAAATTAAAACTAATATACTTGATCATCATTAAAATAAAATAAAACATATATCATAGAGTTCCCAATAAATGATTATTATAGTTTATCATGTCTATGATTCTTATATAATTAAATGTTAAGGGATAAAAAATCAATGACCCTTGGGAAAAACATCAACAGTAGAAAAATACTCCCTACTGGACAGGTGAGACCAACATAAACATAATCAGTTATTTATAGGTTAATAAATATACAGTATAGTCAAGTGATTTATTTATAATCTGTATTCCAATAATGAAACAAACACATCCATGACCAAATATGACTATACGAATAAAAAATTTATCTCTCATTAGTTGATATATGAAAAAAAGTGTATAAAGGCATCAAACCCAATAAACTCAAACCCTTATTAATACTAAATCTCCACATCACTACTCAATATAAAATATAATATAAAATTGTGATTCATCTATTCATATAAAAATTATAACAATTTATAGTCTACGCATGCACACTGGAAACTACACCATGTGCATAGAAAGGGGTGGGTATACTAGCCCAATAGGATCTGTCTACTATCATTATCCCCCTATGTAAAACTAGTTAATGTGGATTTATGTTTGATAAATATGGTTTTTAAACTCTTTCTACCCACATTATATAATCCATAAATAACGATAAGTAAGACTATTTAATATTTGAATGTGTATTAAGGAACAATCAATCTCTTTCAAACACAACTACCACTACCATGAAAATATCCATTTGAATAATGCCAAAAATATATATTGTCAAACCAAAAAACTATATTTCATCCCAAAACCATGATCTATTCACATTATATTCTATCCCAATTTCACATATCTTAGATAAAAATACCACATCCCAAAACGCATTAACATATAATATATCATATCTGTTATATCATTGACTACTAATAGTCAATCCCGAATCATCATGGTAAACAATGATCATAATAAGAATGTGAAAACATGATTTAAAATTAAGAATAGACATCATAATGAAACTATTTTTATAATAATGAAGATAAATTGGGTTGTCAATAAGAGCCCAATCATCAAATAAAAAACTAATAACCCAAAAAAATAATAAAAATAAGGAATTGAAATAGATCCAACTATCAAATGAAATAAAATGAGATCACCCATATCACTCTCATTATCCACAAAATATAGCTTCTAATATCTCACTATAAAAACTTATGTCATCTTTAACATTGTAGAAGCATGTTCAACCACACATTTTATCAAAATTAATCAATGGGGTTGGACTCCAATGTACTCTAGTATTCTATCGCACTATACTAATAAAACAATCATATTTTATCATAAATGTTGTCTAATCATGGTGAAGACTCTAAGAGAAGACCATTTTGTATGATTATAATGATCAAATATCATAGTCTTATAGGAGTGATATATATTATCAAATATTGGTCTTGTCAACTATAGTTTCACATCAATAACTATTGTGGGTTAGAGCCTCATAGTAATAAAGTTATCTGATAAAAAAAATGTGGTTATAAATCATTCCTATAATCATGTGACCTTAATAAAATATAAATCATACAATTAACCATAGTTGATCCCATTAGAAAACATGATTTTTCCCTTATTAAATGTGAGAGAACATAATATATTAATCCCTCACATGTCACAAAATAGCACCGAAACAGATATTAAATCCTCAAATTAAGAACATAGTCAGGTCTATAAGGAAATAAACCAAGAGAAAAATAGCTCTCTCCCATCAGGAAAATCCATCTAAACATAGAAAGGATATAAACTACTCTAAATATTATCCTAGAACAAGGAACCACCAATATTCTAGAGTCTTTCAACCCATCCCCAATCAAAAAATACACACAATAAATATGTATAATATATCCATAAAAATATGTGAAATTCCACATCCAATCTTCAAGTGGTAAAGATTCAAAGAACCCAAAAACATTAAAATAATACCAAACTCAACTCACTATCTACCTAGATAAACAAAGACCGTCAAAAATCCCAAATGATACAATAAAATTCAATCAAAAAAATAAGTACACACATAACCTAATACTCTAACCAGGACCCAACACATCATCCAAATGAAACATTATTACCCAACCCTGCCCCACCCCACCCCAAATTTCTACTATCTCATTTTATAGATGATGGTGTACTATCCAATATCAAATTAAAAAATGGTAAAATCCACAAAAATTATAAGAATAATCCAAAATAGATACACATTCTGAATAATTCAATGAAATCCATGAAAATATATACATTCTATTTATAAATATTATAAAAAATAATATCAATAAATGTTTTATTAATAAAAATTACTAGTCACCTCAAAATATTGTACTACATAGAAAAACAAAGTTTAAATATCCAAATAGACATTAATATTAATGAGTAATTTAGACCAAAAACATCTTTTGAAATCTTTATTTAACTGTATATTAGAAAAACAAACCATTTGACCATAAATACCAAATGAAATAAATTTCCTTCCAAGGGAACTCTTTTTATATTGAATCGCACACCCATAAAAGATTTTTTAAAATAAAAATTTATATTTTAAAAACTCATCAATTGAAATAACATCCTATAAAATACAAGATCCAAATACTTGGATATATTTCTAGACTATATTCATTAGAAATTTTCTTTGATACCAAGTATAACAACTTTTACATAACCAACAAAAACTTATGTGTTCAATGAAAATGACTTAAAAGTATTTTATATTTCTATGATCTTTTAGGTTTATAGTTTTATAAAATTAATAAAAAATTAAATAAAATTTTAATACTTTCACTCAGTTTATATTTTTTCACAAACATATGTTTTTAAACTTATACTCATGTTTGGTTCATGGAACACTTTTCTTCATTTATGATGGGTCACCACTACTATAACATTGAAATTATTAATGTTCCTACTCATCCCTAATCCCTATGAAAAACCTTTAAAGAATGGTAGGAGAATAAAAATCATTGTATGGGATATAAAATTAAATTTAACCCATTTTTCAGTTAAAAATAGGAAACTCATATGTATGTTTTCCTTTTCAATAATATAGCATTGAGCTCATAATAGTACATAATAACCTATGAAATAAAACCTCCATCAATAACAAAATTATAATTCATAGAAATCATATAAAAATGGAAGTTTCTGGAACATCATATTAATCACATGTGTTCACTTTTATTTCACACAAAATGGAATTACATATAACCAATTATTTACCACCATCATTTCTCTATAGAATAAATCATTAACTAATATAGGGGAGTGATATTTCCTAGGAAAACCCATTTTAATCAGTAATTTAAAAGAATAATTACATTAAATAAATATATAATATTTTAGAATTCATTATAACACTCAATAAAACTCATAATAAAAATCAATTTATATCATATAATAAACATAAGATGAAATATACTTTTCTTTTGATAAATATTTAGAATGAAAATTCACCCAAAATTGGAAATAGAATTTAAATTAGAAACCTATGTGAATTTATCGAAAAAAATTATAATATTTAATATAAATAATTTCTGTAAATTTATTATTATTTTAAACATTTAAAAAACATGTTTTCACACCTTTACATGAAAGTTAAAAATGATCCATAAGGGAAATGTAAAAAATGTTCCTTTGTAAACAATTTAATGAACGTAAAATATAGTTTCAAATAACCTTATAAAATCATTATATGTTATATAATAATTCTATCTAAATCAAATAATGTATTAGATATAGAAGATAGTGGTTTCATAGTTAAATTTTAATTCATAGCTTTATATAAAAACCCCTTACCTCGAGTCTTGACTCCCCACTTACGTCTTTTAATTTCCTAAATAATAATCGCATATCAATAATTTGATTTATTAATAACCTTTTAATTTTAGTTCCATTATCATTATATTATTTATTTCTTTTATTATCATTTTCTATTTAGTTAATAAATCAATTATGTTCAGGTTAGACATTTTGCGTTAGTTTGGTCCAAAACTGCTTCGGAATGTTGATTGGTGTAAAAGAGTACATAAAATAGATCCATAATATTTATATATTATTTTTTATGTAAAAATTATTAATTTTATTAATTTAATATTCTTTTTTAATAATCCATTAATGGCGGTTAAGAAAATTAAAATATGTCATTCAATGGGGCAGTAGTCTGCATGTACACATGAGCATCATTTATATGATCAAAATGATCGAAGGATAGATGGTAGATAATAGTTTTTATTTTTATAATCATAATTATTTCAATAATATCATATATATTCAATTAATCTATATTTATTACAATCCATGTAAGACTGTGAGGGAAAATGAGATATGTCATCCATTAAGGTGGCAGTCTGTACATACACACAGAGAACATTTTAATTTTACATTGGTTGTAATGAAGATGGGAAAAGGATATACCATAAATATAATAAAAAGTTTTTATATTCATTATATTTATTTCATTATATAATTATTTTAGTAAAATATTTTAGGGATGTAGAAGAATATAGAAACCATAAATAAGGTGGTTAGGTCTTTTACCTCTTCCATTCATATCTACCTTTTGATAACACCAAAAGGCTACTTAGTTTTCTATTTTGGTGAAAATATTACATATAAGATGTCGGGAGGATATTTTGGAAGTTATATGTGTAGTTATTTTTTAAGATGATTTTGTTTATGTGTTTGGAGAAGTGACGAGTTAAAGGGTCCTTTTGTAAGTGAAAGGAGTCTCACACTTATAAATATAAATTTTTTTATGGAAATATTAATCACTAATTAAAAGGAAATTGGTCCAAAAGAGAAACCTATAGAGTATGGGATATTGTTGATTGAAATAGACTTACAAAGTTATATTTTAGTTTATATTTTGGAACCGGTTCTCATAGTTTTAACCCATTTATATAATTTAACCATCTACAATCGAGACTCTCTTTTTACCTTGGAAATTTATTAATATGACCAAAAATAAATGAAAAATTATAAAATAATTTGATAATAATGATTAAAAATATAAATAAACTTTTATAAGATTCATTTTCCATAATATGTTACTATTATTATTTATATACATCACTAAAATGTAATGAAAAACTATTTTTTGAAAAATTTCTTTTAAGTATATAAATTGAATTGGAACCAAAATCATTTAATTGAATGATACTCAAAAACATTATTGGATTATAAATAAAAATTTAGAGTTATTTTAATTTTAAAATAATACATAAAAAATATAAACTTTTAAATATATAATTTAAATAATGGAATCAAAAGTATTTATTATTAAAAATATAACATTACATAGTTATCGAAAATGTCGAACGTAGGATTCTAAATTAAATATAATATTTTAATATTAAATTTTTCAATTATTAGATATTTATTGATCTTAGAAAATAGATTACATATATTTCAAATTTTTCATATATCATGATAATTTCAACAAATTGATTGTATTTTCAAAATAGGTATTTTTCTCCATTCATCCAAAGATCAAATATTTCTAAAAAATATAAAAAACTCACCCTAAAGAAATTTTTACTCATTATCTCCAATAAATTATTTCAATTTTATCAAATTAATTTATAAAAAATTTTAAATTCATCATTAAAAAAATCTATATAATTCCTAAAAGGCAATTTAGTTAGAATAAAATATTTTTTTTCTATTGAATTTTTTTTATAAAATTAATATATGGAATGTGAATCCAAAAAATATAATTATGAAAAATAATATGATGTAACATTGATTTACTATTAACTTTACCTAGTTTTTAAAACATCCACGATTTTTATTAAACTAGTCAAACACTAATTAAATTCATCCAATATCCCAAACGAATCATTTTAAATAAATAAATAGCTTTAAATTACACATTAAAATGCCCCAATTTTAATAATACAATTCTAAAACATTAAAAAATTATTAAAACCCTTAAAATGAAAAAAAAAATTATTTTTTATAAAAATAATATTTAAATATTTTTTAAGTGGATAATAAATATATACTTATCATTTGTAATAATAATAATAATAAAATAATATTAAAGACAAAAACCAATGTGAGACTAAAAAAATAAAAACAAAAATAATAATAATAATTCAAAACCAATAGTCAGAAAAACTAAAATCCTAATCACTAAAATTCATCAGAGTAACAATCACCTTAATCAATGGTTAATTCGAATCATTCATAGCAGATATCTCACTAGATCGAGTCAAAAAATGATTGATGAAACTACCTTAGAGAGGATTTTCAAAAAATAGAAACATAAATACCTCACTATTTTAAAAAATGGAACCAAAATATAGGTCTTACCTAGTTCTCATTAAAATTATCCAAATAACACTGGTAGATCATAAAACATAGTAGGAACATCCATGATATTTAAGAGAAAAGTCAAAGAATATTTAGATGTAAACAATGAGAGGAGGGATGTTGACCTACTATATCATGGTGTGTTGTCACACATTATAGAGGAATAAATAGTTAGGGGATCACCCATTTTCTACATTCAATAATATTGATATTATTATTTTTATTAATTAAATTGTGTCCTCCATCATATGGGTGTGTCATAGAATTTCTCTCACTATAAACTATGTTTTGAAAAAAAACATACATATATACATTAATATATATACACATACATATATACATAAATACATATATACATACATACATACATACGTATATATATATATATCATTATAAAAAACATCAATAACATATATATAAATATATTGATAAAAAATACAAATTAATTGAAACTATAAGAAATTTAAAAACTAAAAATTCATGATCAATCCTAGGAGAGGTGTATCACTGATTAAATGTGTATTACCAAATTAATAATAATTATGGTGAATAAATAATTAATAATAAGAAGACAAGGGAGAATTTATCGAGGACCAAAAAATTACAATACATTGTTATTTCAACTCATATATATAGACTATTTGTATATATGATCAATGGTTTAGATTAATAACTATTCTCTATGAAAGATCCAATAGATTGGATCAATTTTAACATATTTCACTTGGGAGGTGAATATATCTGCTAGTTCATACCCATGGGAATATAGTCCACAAGAGACACTACCCATAGAAATTATGATAATCCATAATTATATCATAACACACCCCCTTTGATATCATCAATTTATTGAAATATTATATATCATTCACTTGAAAATTACTATGAAAAAATATTAAAGAAAAAATAAAATATTTCCTGCAAATATTAATGTTACACAATATAAAACTTATGAGGAAAATCAAGTGGGAAATCCTGATAAAGGGGGAAATGCAGTTTTTTCAACTCACCCTAATTAACTCATGGTAAAATTTTTAGTCCTAAAAAATATTTATAGATCAATTTATCAAAAGTTTTAGTTGGTAATGATTTTGTCAAAAAAATGAAAAAATTATCAAAAGACCTTGTTTTTTAGATATAAATCACTTAATTATTTTGAAGATCATGAGTGAAAAAGAATTTTGATGAGATAAGTTTTGTTATATCACCTTTGTATACCCATCCACCAATTGTGTTATAAAAAATAATTATCGTTATATATTATTAATCGATATTATTATTTATAAAAAATACATAATTATTTATAATATAGTTAATAATTATTTTTATCTAAACATATTCTCGACCTTCTTCATGAATCACAATCAACTCAGCATGACTATATCAAGTAACAAAAATTTATTGTTTTATATGATTCCTTGAAATAGAAGTTTCACAATATGTAAATATATATCAAATTTGAGATATATCTTTTCATGGAAAAGATAAATATATATTGTCAACATAACTAATCAATTTTGTTTTTAATTTTTTTAGAAACAAACAATCTTCTATTAATGAATCATTAATTGTATCATGATATTTATTTGACACCAATCAAATTTTAATGAGTAGGAGAAGATTCCATACTAGCTAATAAGTTTTTTATAGAATGATATAACATTACTTTAATTTTCATAATGGTACATTAGTTCTTCTATAGCACTTAGATAAGGTAAATTATGACAAAAAATGAAATACCCTAGAAAAAATCACCGAAATAAAACTCTAATTAGAGTAATATATTAAATTTTTTACACCTCCCCAAATAAAAAAATATTATCAAATACCAATGAAGAGTTATATTATATGTTGGGGAGACTATTCCCATGATACCATAAGAATTAATAACAAATAAATAACTAAACATAAACCAACCTCATGTATTAGATTACAGACAAATAAACAACCATTTCTTGGAAGATGACTATATAGCCATACATTCATGTATCCTAACTGATAACCCATAATTCTAATATCATAAAAATAGATAATAAAAAGAAAAAATATTATGGAGACTCCATCATAACCTCAATCCTCACCTCAACTATATCTCCCAACTCTATTAAGTACCACTAGTTCGATCCATTGTACAACCAATGACAAAAAAAGTCAATTATAAGATGAATACATGTACCGGGGTGCTCATGAATTGTATGATAAACACATCTATGTAAGGTATCCCTAATATTATCTAATATATTCCATCATATAATTATGTATTCATGAAGAAAATAAAGAATCAAAATAATGTATATAATAATGTGAATCAAGTCATCTTGTGTTAACTAATTCACAAAAACACCAAACCCTACCTAGATCTTCTAACACTAGAAGAAGAAGTCACCCATTCCCATAATCCTTGACCCATACCCTATAAAAAACTATTAGGTTACATCGATGTCATGAAATATACACTAGCACTCAGTATAGGGGATATATTATACCTTAATCACATCATAACAAGTCTCTTCCTCTACCCTATCACTCAGGTTAGTGTCCCATAAAAAATCATGACCAGTGCCCTCTCACTCAAGGTAGGTCCTCATACCACATATCATGTTGCAACATAGTGATATTTAACATTTAACATAGTGTGGATCTCACAATCATGTCCTAGATCAAAACACTATCACATAGGGTAGCCCATGTCTGCACCTTATCACTCTTGGTGAGGCCACAATTCTATACTACATCATGTCACATCAACCACTCCCCTATATCTTTGGGTGGGTCTCAAAATTACATCCTGCACTAGTACCCAATCACTTAGGGTGGTTGATAAAAAACTATTTCAATCAGGGTGAGGTATAATATCAATTATCAGCAAAAATCATGGGATCATAGTCAATAACTTACACATAACAACAACCAAGGAACATATATCATCCTAAATCCACACCATGAATAACACAAATGTGACCTAGATCTCAATTGGACACTCTTTCTATTGGTATTCAATATATCTATCTATTTACAAGGAACTAGTCACACATGAACTAGCTCCACATCTGGAAGCACATATCATGGTGCGTAATGCTTCATAGGATAAATTCTCAAACCCTACTTGAACACATAACCACAATATCTAGAAATCATTGTCACCACTATTTTACCTATAATGGAGTCCACAAGGTTCCTCATATATCACTGTATCTCTAAAATCAATATGACCCATGCACAATACCCCATGGTGACAATACGACTCATGGTCCTTACTATACCTTTGCCTTAAGAGGTTTTTTCTGATTCCCTTTCCAATTTCCACATCAGTGTCCTGGTCATGATCCCCAAAGACCATGCCAATCCCACATTTTCAAGGCCTCTTAGAAAATCATTAAATAAATAATAAGACAATTTCCATGACCCATATTCATATCCCCTATCACATATATATTAGGATTTATATCTAACTCATCAAATGAAGTAAACCCTCTTCAAAAAAACATCATCTATCCCCAATGGAATTGTATTTCTGATAAAATACACCAAGGCTTCAATATACCCCAAGAAGAAATTACCAATCATAAAGTAGATATATGGTCATATCATCCATTATATTTTGGCCTAACCCCCTCATGCACATGACACTAGCCCTAATAAGTTTCATCTTAGGCTATCTGAAACTCATATTTTCCGCATTAGTAACATCATACCTCTTGTAATCTCAACAAATATATTTTCCCCCTTGGAGACAGTGTTGTTGGGTGATTCCATTTCGTCAATAGTCATTAGAGAAATCACTCTAATCCTAAGAACTAAGAAGATAAAATACACTTAATTCCTCCACTTAGTGTACTCTTAGTCCATTATATTTTTACTGAAACCCTAATATCCTTTCAAGAATAAACTTTCATTCATCAACATGAAAATAGTTAAGTATTATAGGGATCAACTTCCTCATACATGGTGTCTTCCCCCATTTTAGGCTCTACACATCCTTACAGAAGCACCTACTAAGCCATTCTAATGCTTGAGCCCCAAAATCAAGACACATCATAGATCTAAAGTAATTTAAAATCATTCACAATTAATTATAATAGTTATAATTAATTAGTCAGTTTAATCCAACATGAAATAATCTTCAAAAACTAACTACGATGAACATCCACACAAAAATTGAGACTAAAGTCACGTGAAATGACCCAAGCGCACCAAAGAAACCTCTATCGATAAAATCAATATCATAAAACACCCAATTAGTCTACAAATTATATTAGTTAAATTATATTTATTTAATAAAATTTTCATATAGAATACCTCAAATAAAAAAGTTAAATATGGTGCATATTCATAATATTGGGACATCCTCCATCCACCAAATAACAAATAGTCATATTTTATAATGTTTACCCTAAGAATAAATTAAAAATTCACTGAAAAATAAACCAAGAACATAATTGAATTATAAGAAACCAAGAAGGAATAATAATCAACTATATATATTAATTTTGGGTTAATTCTTCTTATGTGGTGCCCATCTATTCTTCAAAATCACCAAAGAACACTGTTTCTCTATAAAAATATCATGATCCATCTCTCACGACCTCCCCACATCCCTCCAATAGAGGATTCATGCTAGGATTATCCTCCCATTCTACTACATTCCTAAAAACTAGCAATGTCATCCTCATGATTTCTCTCCACTCTTCATTGGGATCATGCTCATCATTCCCCTCATCTCTTCTAATGGTTCCTCCACCTCCGATTTTCACTTCATCATCGACTTGGTAATCCTCCTCTATCTACAACTACTCTTTATTGATCCATTTCTTACCCCTCCTGCTCTCAGGATCCATTTATTTCTCATATGTTTTACGATTACTATCATCTCCCTTCAAAAAAACCTTTCTCTCATGAATTTTTTTGCATGTATCTATTATAACACTACATTTACAGTGTATGAGAATCAACGCACTAAAAAACCACCTCGAGCTTGATATTTTAGTACCCTGTAGCTATGGTAACCCCTAAATAAATCATTTTAATATAATATTTTTTTTACACTTTAACATTTCAATTATTTTTTCATTGAATCCATGTAATTTTTTTAAATGAAGATGGATGAATCATATAAATTTTCAAGAGTGGGTGTAGACATGAATGGTCTTAATGTGTTCAAGGTACCCTGGTAAAGCAGATTTGTATGAATCGAGTTTTTAGTTTTACCAAACACAAATATTGTTCCTTCTATTATCATTTTTTCTCATCTTCTGATAGGACAACTCAATATTAGTTGGATCAATATATAAAATTGATATTAATACCCATCCCTCCAACACGAGACCAAAATATATTACATACCTAAAAAATGATTCCTTATTAACATTAATAGAATTTCATTTTTTTATCTTTTTACAAAAAAATAAATTTAATTTTTTCGAAATTAGAAATATTTTGAGAGTTTATTTTATTTTTTTGATTACCTAGAGTATTACATTCTTGATGGACAACTAAGTTGTAGAGACAAAAAAATATTAGAAGTAATGATTTTTATATATCCTTGATTTTTTTTATTTTTGGTGTTTTTTGGCTATTCAACTATGTGTTCTTAATGATTTTTTTAGGACATGTATGATTGGATCTATGAATGTGTTTGGTGTCATGACTGAATGGAATTACATCTAGTTGTGTTTTAGGTATGAGGATATATGTATATTTTCATGCCTGAAAGTATATTTCACTAACTTCAATCTCTTGGGACCCATCTGACTATGAAACGGGTCTTTTGATTTATATTTTCATTAGTTTTGTTTAATATAACATTTTATTTTAACAATTTTTAATATTTATTTTTGTTGGATTATCAACGAACACCATCCACAGTATTTACATGAAGGTATGTTTCAATTATTTGGAGGGTCTCAATGTGTTCAATTTACCTTGTTTAAGCATATTCATATGAATCACGTTTCTAATATTACCAAATGAAAATATCGTTCAACCTATTATAATTTTTTATTTTTCTCATCTGCAGATGGGACCATTAAACTTTAGTTGAATCTATATTTGAAATTAATCTTAATTCATGTCCTTCATACATGACACTACCAAATATTTCTTACATAAAAAATGAATCCTTATTTCCTTTAATGGAATTTATTTTGTTTATCATTTAAGCCAAAAAGGAACTGATTTTAGAGAAAATAAGAAACATTGTGAAATTTCATTTGATCTTGTCAATACCCTGAATCATAATGTTATGATGAACAACTGGTCTTTATTGGGAATATCATTGGAGGTAATATTTTTTATACAGCATTGAATTGTTTTTAATTTTTCTGTTTTTTACTATGTAACTATGTGTTATTGGAAATTTTTTATTTTCATGTATTATTGGAGCTTTGAGTTTGTTTTGTGTCAAGACTAAAAGGTGTTATTTCTATCTGGGTTCCAGGTATGGGATTCTAGGGATCTTTTCATTCTTGAATGTATGTTCAACCGATTTGAATCTTTTATGAACCAATTGAATATAAAAATTATCTTTTGGTATATATTTTCATGGTTCATATTTAACTAAACCATGTACTTTAACAGTTCATTTTTTATTTAATTGAGTCAGATCAACCACAATACATTAGGATGGATCCACACTTTTGCATGAATTCAACAAACACATAATGAACTGGTTATAGATGATCAATCTGAATCCAAATTTCAACATGAGTTTTAAGCTTATAAACTGAGAGGATATGGGAAGGAACAAAAAAATGTCCATTCATTATAGAACATTTATTCATTCATATTTATTCTAATTACTAATGTGTAACTCCCACATTCAAATCTAATATATCAATATTACTTATAATCAATAACTAGTCTTAATTTTTTTCTCAATAGTGGTTACAATAATTTTCTCACTATTGTTGCATCTTCTAGGAAATATGTTTGTTGTAAATTTTTTGTAATTTATATTTGTAAAAACTATTATGTTAATTACTATTATTAATTTTGACAATATATTCTCACATTATCCTGGTTTTTATTACATTTCCAAATTTAATACACACAATATACTTTTTTTCTGTGATATTTTATATTAAGAAATTAAAAATGACATTTTTCCACTCCTAAATATATTCATTTCCATAATTACTTTATGTTACATACAATATGTCATTGAGTGTAATATTGTTTGTTGGCTTATATTATTTAACCCAGAAAATAAATATTGTTTGAACTCCGGCTATATACTATATTTCAAGTCCTACTATCTTTCAACTCCTGCTATATAATTTCATTCAATGAGATTAATATTGATTAAACTTATATTATATATTATCTATCAAATCCTACATTATATGTTGTTTACCACAGAAAATTTAAATTTTGAACACTCGGACTGTCTTCACATAGTTTTACATACTGATTATAATGGTATGTTATATTTCTGAGCACATACTACATCCATGAGTTTTTTAATACAGTATTTATTAAATTGAATTGTACGATTAGAATATCATTTTATATTTGTGTTGATAAAAATTTAAAAATGATACGATATTTTTTTTGCAGGTTACCAAAACATATGTTTCAGGCCTCCAGTATGCTCTTCATTTATATTTCCAAAGGACTTTACCTTCTTTGAGAGAACATTTAAATAGGACTACTATTTGAGTTTATAGAAGAGAGAAGGATTATTTAATTTCAGATATTTTCTCATAAATTCCATTTTTTTTGAAATAGATAGATTATTTCTCATATAAGTGCATTTTTGGATAGGGTACTGAGTATCAGTAGAATTTTTATTCTTATATGTTTCTTCTTCCATTTTATCTTTGTTACTTAACCTTATATTCAGATTATTCTACTTGAAAAGAAGTTGAAAGGGTAGCTTGAGACCCTTCATGAATTAGAAAAAGTACTTTCTTGGAGGTCTTTTACTTTTCACTATTGTTTCACTATACTGTTGATTAAAAATAATATATAATTCCATTCATTGACCTTGGAAATAGGCTAATTGGTTTTCAATATAACATAAAGGATATGGAATCTCTTTATGTATTAATTAATATCCATTTCAATGTATTTTTTCCATGTCTTAATGGTAATATTCACAACTAATTAATATACAAAATGAAATATATTTTATGTTATTTTATACTGGTCCCATAAAATTATTTTAAAAATGAAATAACTTCAAGATATGTTCTCTAGATTGAGTTTAATTATTCAAAAAATTATCTACAATGAGAAATTGAAGAATATTATAAAAACAAAAAGTAACTAGTTCCACATACTGAACTTCGATGTTCCTTGACATAGGAGGTAAAAATTTCTGTTTTCTAGTCACAATGCATACTATTCATGTCCATGGACTTTGTGTTTTCCAAATTTTGATTCTTCTTTGATTATTATTTTTTAGCATTGTTTTTTACCATCTATTTAGATTATGTTGCATAAAAAGAAGCTGCAAGTGACGTTTGAGCCTGAGCTTTCTTTTGAGAAAGCACTTTATTATAGGTTAATCACTTTTCACTATAATTTCATTATTATTTATATTTAAAAAATGATATAATTCATTTCAATTATCTCATGACACCATGACTTCATCAAGTCATTCCACGGAACTACACAGCCAAACAAAAGAGTATTTAAACAAGATGACTGGATTTTCTTCTACAATATCATGGTAATTCTACATGATTTTTTTTAATTATCCAATTTATTTTCTCATTAGTTGTTTACTATAAGAAGCTTTTTACACTTTGTAGTTTAAAATAGTTATGTAATAATTACTCTTGGTTGTACTATTATAAATAACTAGATTCTGATGTATTATTTAGTATATATAATAATGTTTTAGTTCATAAAATAAGCATTAATAAAAAGAGGAAGTAGTATGAATATAAACATTTTTCAAGAATAAAATGTGCCAGAAACTGGACCAATACATGATTTTAAAAGCAGATGGAAAATTAAATCACATTCTTATTCTATTGAAATTAGAAACACACCAGAACATATGAGGGATTCAAAATATTTATGTATTGGACAACACATATATCACATATTATTCCTTTGAAATATTTTTGTTCATATTATAAAATGTATGGTTTAAAACTTTCTGAATTTTTGAAAACATTTAGTATCACCACGAAATGAAATCAACCGCAATGCATTGTTAGTGAACTAAATTGCATTGTCTTTTCTAGTTTGAATCAGGCTACACAAAATCAACACAATGATTTAAATATGATTTTTGTAAAATGAAATTAGAGTTCTTTATTTTTTAATTACCTACCACAAGTCTAATACAACATTTTCAAATAATACTATATATAATTATGTAGTGTAGTAGACTTCACAGTTAATGCATTATTGAAGAGCATATAAGAGGTCGTGTTGCAAGATAATACCTGCACCATAATAAAATATAAGGTGAATGTTTTTCATGATTATTATTTGGATACATTCACTCCATAAGTGAGTTTTATACTAAATTTTATAAAGAGAAATATATAAAATAAGGAGAATGTTTTTCATGATTATTATTTGAAAACCTTCACTCACTAATTTTGAAATTTGTATTATGATTAGTAATGTGTAGCATGAATTTATCCATGTTTCCCTTTTTTGATTATGTGTTATGTTTGTTCCAAAAAACATTTAAAGTTCCATTTCATATGTGAACTTCTCTCAACTTCCATAAATCATAAATTAGTACTCACCTACCATTTTGGGTAACTCCATACTTTGTTTGGAACCATTTTTTAGGAATATGGCATACAAATACACATTTTGAATTGATTTATTATTGATGTATTTAACAACTCCAGCTTCAAAAATCACACAATCTATCAGTTCATAAACATGCATTATAAAAGAAAAATTCATTATCACCACAATTAGTAGTGCATGATGAATGTGTACCTTATAGTTATTTGATCATGTTCCTTCAGCAGAATTTTTCTTGATATTGAAATATATTTTATGTGTTATGAACACTATTGATTTTCATCATTCAATATACATGAATATTTATTAATATCTCTTATATGTCAATAAATATTTAGATGATTTAATTTCAATATTCATTAATATTTTTTCTTATTTTGAAAAAATATTGCATCTTCAAATAAATGTTGATGAATATTTTGAGGTTTAAGATAACATTATGATTGGATGATTCTATAAATTCAAGTGATTGTGAATTAGTGATAAACTATTGTGTTCACCCGTATATATTTCATGATTTCATTTCCAAATATATTTGTTTTTTATGATGAATATAATGGTTAAGACCCAAATTTCATATACCAAAAGATAATTATACAGTTAGCAACAACAAAAAATAGTCACTGAAACAGTAGAATAAATCACTATTTCTCAATAAAAATGAACATTTAAATGCACTATTAATGACAAAAAATATTCTAAACCATTCCTTCAATGGATGGTTTGATTATAATAAATGTGTGGAATAATAGAAACATTAATCATTTTTTCAAGAATATATAACACCATCTAAGATAAATGTATGTATTGTTGAAATATTTCATTGCAAGATAACATTATCGTACCAAATTTGTATACAACTTGTACAATAACAGTTTTACAGTAACTAATATTTTACAAATATTGTACAATAATAGATATTTTATAGAACATGTACAATAAAATAAATTTTATAGATATCGTATAGAACTTTTACAATAACATATATTTTATAGAAATTGCACAATAAGAGTTGAATGAATCTGACATGTCCTCTATATATTATTGTTGTAATATTTTATTTGTTATGTACAGAAAAATACTTCATATTGTGAATCATATATAACACCATATATAATAATAGAATATATTTTTGTCGTGACATTGTATTACTACATAACCTTATTGTAATTGTTTTATACAAATTTTGTGCAATAACATTTTTACAATAATAGATATTGTACATCAATATATATTGTAAAATAATGGATATTGTATAATAACAAGTATTGGACAATAATATATATTGTACAAAACTTTTACAATAATAGAAATTCTACAGATACTATACATAAATTGTACAATAATAGATATTGTAAAGAACTTGTACAATATGATTTTTATAAATCTGACATGTCTTCAATATATTGTTGTTGTAATATTTCAATTTCTATGTAGAATTTGTTTGGACTATGTTGGAATATGATCATGTTGAAGATTCAATAAACAGGTACAATGTAATTAACCTTTATGATTTCTATTTTCTAAAATGTATGAATAATTGGAGTCCACTTTTATTTATATATTCTATTCCACTAATTTAATTTTTCAATATATTATATGTATTCATTATTAATGCAGGGTTTCTTTCTTGCATATAATGTGATCTGGTTTATTAAAACTTGATTTTGGAGTTATACAGCATAATGGAATAGACATGCTATGGGGAATGTTTGAGCAGTGGGTCATTTTCTTCTGTCTCAGTTATTAGTTTCTTCTACTAGTACTATATATCATTTGTGATTCATGTATTTCAAAACTAGATCATGTGTTATTTCTCAGTAGTGGATGAGACTTTTAATTTGAGTCGTGTATGTTTTTTTATATCACCGGAAACTGTATTTTACTTGAGATGGACCATGTTTTTTAAATTAGATGTGGATCATTTTTTAAGGAATTTTTTTATATCAACATAAAAATGCATCGTCTAGTACCAGTTATAGAACTAGGTAAAATTCATACATCTAAACCACCATAATGAATAAGCCTAATCCACCCCAGATAAATGGGGAAAAGGGGAAGTGAAAGATAGAAAGGGGGAAAACATGATGGTTTTTCTAAAGGGGGAAGAGGACCCATGAGTTGGGGTCAAATATAAAGGTCTATAAAATACCCTTCTTTACCCACAAAAAATACAAGAAGAACATATGGAATACGTAGTTCTCCACATACCATTTGGTTTACAACCAAGAGGAGGACGATGGGGTACCCAATCCAATAAGATGATTATACAATTCATTGTGCAACCAATAAATTTCTACTCAGAACGTGATTATAAATATAGTAAATACGTTGTTATTCTACCAGTCTATCCTTCCCCAAACAACTAAGAAACCTTCTGAGCTTCCAAAATCAATCCAAAAAACATTCAAGAACCACCACATAGATATTTCTAAACACTCGGATATCCAATCAAAATCTACTTTACCAAATCACCCCTACTCTAGGACAAAAAAATTAACTTACTCAAAAATAAATGAGGAATAAACACATGGGTCATTTTGAAAACCATTCCATAAGGATTATCATCCCTAAGAATAACTTGAAAATGTATCCCAACTTCCAATCCATTTATTATTATCTAATACCACTCCCCATTACTAATTATTAAATGAATC
Organism: Viscum album; assembly: GCA_963277665.1. NCBI lineage: Eukaryota > Viridiplantae > Streptophyta > Magnoliopsida > Santalales > Viscaceae > Viscum > Viscum album. The sequence continues at coordinate 1,597,208,344 of OY728130.1, read as the reverse complement.
AGATACTATTACACTATCCAAGAACTAACCCTAGATAAATTATAATTTCAATGAAAATCCATAGTCTAATCCTCAAAACATTCAAATTATTTTATATTAAAAAACCTAATGTATATTCTTCCCCATCACATTCAATTATAAGAAAAAACATCAATCGGTCCTCCTTTGGTAAAATCCTCTCAAAAACACCCATCCTCTTATATTTTCACACAATCACCTAATCCCAAAAACAATATCATCACCCAAGATAAGATAATATAATCTTCCAATTTTCTAGAAAAAAGTATAAATCTCACACCTAGTGTAATTCTATAGTTGGATAATCCAAAAATAAAATCTACCACCATACTCCACCCATGATTATGGACATACTACCTATCCAATCACTCTTATATGAGTCCAAATTATATCATAAGATCATATTAAACACACTTACTCCTTCCAATGTATAATTTGAATCCCAAATTGTTTATTCACCAAGGAACTAAATAAAATTATCTATACATTGAAACTGTAATCTCATGTCCATCATGATCACATTGCAACAAGTTTCACCACATACATGAATATTACAACATGGGTTTTCTTCACCTATGACCAATAAGGTTCTCCCTAATATAGGGGATTTCTTATCATAATCCTTCTAAACCAAAACGCCCAATCTATAAGTCCCACTCTTTATTCATCAATAACCCAATTACCAAAAATGTCCATGTAGATCATACTTGAGCATAAAGACAACATAAATCCTCAAATGTTCCAATAATACTAGTAATTTCATTATTTATGTTCACTAAAATTAACCCATGTAATGGTAAGGCCTTCAAACCACTAAGGGTGAACTCCCTGTCATGTGGCTTCCATTACAATAATTCTCCCTAGCTAGAGGACATGAAAATGTATGATATCAAATGCATTAAAATCCTCCCAATCCAATATCATTCCATACCAAACAACCCGTGTCAATGTATATACTTAGATAATCCTCAAAAAAAACCTATAATTCATGGTAAATCATCCTCACCAACATTATATTACACATCCCATGAACTACAACAAACATTCCATGCATTAACCAATTTCATCGCCAATAAAAATCTTATGCTTATACGCATGGAAGATATCATATTATTCTTAAACCTTCTGATCTCTTATGAATGTCTCATCTTACTATATACGAAACATGCACTATTCTTATCAAAATATTGAGTCATCATACCTGTGGTTATCTCACAGATTTCCTTGATCCTCAATATGTAATGAAACCAAAAAATATTTATTTCAACCTTGATAACACTTCATGTTTGATCACATTAAAAAACTAAAAAATTATCTCAAATCACCAAATAACTAAAGACTAAGGGATTATCAAAACATAACAACATTTATTTTTCTCTTGAGTTCTCATGGAATCCCAAAAATACCTAAAGAATCATACATGTCCCGTCACAATGTTCTACATTCAAGAAAAAATCAATCATATCCAATGAAAACCTACCTTATAAATTGATACCTCACCATAGGAGGATACAATTACTCCTTTATCCAATGTAAGAGAAACCTTATAAATAACCCAATAATAGGTTCTTAAAAACTACCCATCTCAATTTTATTTAAACAAAATTGGGCACACTTCTATATCACTCAATCACAGAGTAGGACTAATTCCCCCATGAGTCACCCCACACTAGATGTAAGCCCACTTGCCTAATAAACTACAGTAGAATCTATAATATATAATTCATAAAATTATAAGGAACATCATTACTTTTCCTTCCAATGGGTCCATGGAATATAACTCAGTCCAAGGATGATCAAATAGCCACAAACTACTCAGTAATCATTAAAAAAATCCACCATCCTTCACTGAACCTAAACCTAACCATCTAAGATCACTATCCACTATCCATTCAAAATCCACAAGACACAGCTGTCATAGTGAAATGAAAAATGTTTTACTTTGTCTTGGTAAAACATAGTGGTTGACCAGAGTGATTTCAGTTGTGGAGAAATGAAGTTGATCAAACCATTTTCCTAAATCAATTTTTATATTATTTTGGGTTTTTATAATAGTATAAAAACTATTGAAAATAGGTATATAGAATGTGTATGGAAATATAAACTATAATGAATATGTATATACATATTAATGAATGGAGTTAGTAATTAAAGGTCTTAATACTAGTGTTAGAATATTTGGATCCTTCATTATTCATTTATTTTTTTTAAATTACATCTGACAATTCATCCTTTCATACATGAATTTCTATCCACTACATGGAGTGTGAAATGTTATATTCCTAATGGATATGTTCCATACACCAAACCTAAACTCCTCCAAAAGCCGAGTAAGATAAAAAAACTCAGTCGAGAATTTAATACCTTACAAGACCTGACTCCATCGTATTTTGTCTCATTCTTCAAGAACCATCATGTCCATCATATGAAGTGGTTACCCAAGATAAGGGATAGAATTGTGATTTGTTCTATAATTTGAATTATTTTTAATGTCATGTCGTGGTGGACTATCTCCACACCTGTTCACTTCTATCTCACTAATCACAAAAAAAATTAATAATTTAATAATTAGAGTACATGAATTTGGGATCGTTGTGAAAAAACTCTCCCAAGTCCAAGGCTTTGGTCAGTCACTCACCATCATGAGTGTAAGAGATCATGGTGAATGAGAAAATAAGATAAATATATATATAAATAAATATAGTTAAATAAAAATAATAAATTTAGTTAAATATAAAAAAATTTAAACTAAAAAATCTACTACAAAAAACCTAATATGTGGCCACTTACCCAGTCAAGAATCTGATGAATTTGAAATCCCATTTATCCCTATTATATATTCATAAAATAACCCAATCAGGTGTCATTATTTCATTAATTGTTTCAAATAAATTTTCATAGTCATCCTTATTCATTATATGGTAATAAAAGGTGTTCTATTTATTAATTTAGAGAAATTATGGCCTAGAACATTCCATTAGAAGAACTTTAAGATTTGACCTATTCTTTCACACAATGATTTTTCATGGCCAAGATCCTCTTCATGATTTCATAACTTTATTTAACATTTTGAAAGTTTTATTTCACTATCATTTTATGTCATATATGTATCACATCATGACACTATATTTTACACCTAGTATTCATCTTTTCTATTCATCCACCCTTCTTCTAATTCAAAAAACCCCATGCTATGAATATAAGATTAATGACAAGAATTATTTGTTTCTAGTGATTTTCTATATTTTCCTTCATGATTATTGAAATATGATCTTCAAAATTGGTCCCTCACTTATCATTAATTGCAACAAACCATTTGTGTGCTTAATTAATAATCAATTTGTTATTTTTTAGTCCTTTGATTCATCGTATCATAAATGAATAAAACAATAAAATATCAGAAATAATTATAAATTAAATGGAAAAAATGTATTTTATATTAAAATTAGAATTCATAAATTTGTCCTTTAAATTCCCCCACACTTGTAACTTGCTTGTCCTTGGGCATTTAATATCCACAATATAATAGAGGAATTTCATTCTTCAAATTTTTATATTTTGATGGCAATAAAACGAAGTCATTGTGAATGGAAAATATTTTTTTAAGTCAAATAATAGAATTCATCACTATTTAATGAAAGATTAGCATCCATTGTATTTTAATTTTATTCTTTTGGAATATTAATTTTCTTCTTTCCTTAAACATTATTTTATTTATTCATCATTTCTGTTCATGCAACATGAAATCGTTCTCATGTCATTTGTTTACACTCACCAGTCATGATAATAAATGTAATGGAGATATTTCCATTCCACAAATACATTGATCTTACCATAGGATTGTATGGAATATTTAATATTCATCATATAAAGATATAGATCATCAATATTCATGAGGACCTTTTGTCAAGGATGGAAGGTATTTAAGTCTTATGTTATGTGGGTAATGGATAAAATAAAGCTAAAAAGGTGGTTTTAAATTAATTAATAATGTATTGTATGAAAATATAAACTCAATTAATTACTTATTCAATGATTAATATTTCATCTCTCTGCTCCTCAAAGCTCAAAAGTGGCCACATGATAAGAGTATGAAAAATGAATGAAACACCCTCTTATGTTTTTTTGCTTTATTATATTATTTTTATTTTATTTTCTTTATATTATTTTTTGAATGTTATGCTTGACAAAAATATCACATTCACCGCCTAACCCCATAAATTATAAATAACATCAATTTGAAAATTGTAATTTTTTACCCTCCTAATACACACCCGATTTTTTTATATTTTTTATGTTTTTTAAAAGAGAGTTGAATAATAAATAACAATGAATGATAACATGGAATCTTTCCCAATACCTAGGAAACACGCAAAATAATATCATCAATGATGTACATACTCATCCACCATAAAAACCTCTCCCCCACACTTAGTGTTTTGAATATCATTAAACACACTAAGATTAGGGTAAGAAAGGGTATTAGAGGATTAAAATGAGGCCCTTTTCCTTAAAAAATCATTTCTGTATTCTATTAATAAACATGAAATTAACTGTTCTATAGATTCCAAGGAAAAAATTATAAACAATTATATCCATCAATAATATTAAACTTTCTTCTCTTAAATCATTTTTTAGAATATGACAAACATGGTCTAGAAGAAAACATTCCCAAGTCTCTCAAGAAATATATTATAAAAAGTTTAGAAAATATTATTATATAAATACCCTCATTATAGAGTACATATGAACACGAAAATGGATAATGGACATTTATAAAAACAATATTCCAAAAAATAACAGTTTTATAAATTCACAAAATTCCAAAATCTAATAATAATTTAATCTAAATAATCAACTCATTTCCTAAAATCATGATTTTTAAAATTTATCCCCTTTTATTTAAATTTACTCCGTGATTTTACATTTCACAATCCTAAAAATGAAAATTGTTAACTTTAATGCATCTCATTATGATTATACAAAGAAACTTATGTCTCTATATTGACATTATAGTATAAGAGTTCAAAGTGTGGAATGTAATTTTTTATTTAAAGCTAACAAAATATTCTAAATATAAATATATTGATTGAAAATATTTAATAATGAACTCGCCATTACCATTAGTGTAATGCCCCGACCCCAGTTACCCAGAGTCGGTGCATTATTACATAACATTGGCATGATCACAAGAAAGATCAAATCTCGAAATAACGGTTGGTTTAGTATCCTTGGAAACACTAGATATATTCATACTGTTTTACATTACATCATAAAAATGAAAACTATAACAATATAGTCTCCATATTCCACACTCATATCCCCACATACTATCCCTGCAGGTCATTCATAAATTACATCTTCACATCCTGGGAAAAATAAAACATAGAAAAGGGGTGAGCTCAAATGCCCAGTAAGGATAACAATATAGCGGAAACTTTCATAAATAAGAATAAACATTTAAGGCAGTGTATAACTAAAACAAAAGCCTTTTAAACCTGAACTTAAACATAGTATGGCAAAAATAAAATGAAATAATTCTATTTACTTATTCACATAGATATTCTACTAATCGAATAAGAACTTGCAATATCAATAACCACTTTCATAATGATGGAATGCATAATGCCTGACTATCATAACCACATAGCCAAGGCCTCGTCCCTAGACTACAAATAAGATTTTGCCAAGGCCTTGTTCCAAGACAATAGTTTGTCTCATGAGACCTACCGATGCATCAAGGAGCTATAGCGGGCTCCACCCGTCACATATTAAGTCCAATGCATTCCCATATGAAAAGGTTTAAACATAACATAAACATTCGTATTAAAACTAGCATGCGAAATGTCAATAAATTCACCATAAACTATGAATGGTATAAAAATACCACATCCACAGTCAAACATATCACAAAACCGTCAATAAAATATAGAAGTTTTGTATCATAATAAATCAACTTCAAATAACCATAAAATTCATCAAAGGATGTTAACGTAGATGAAATGAAAACTCTTTTTAGAGAAATATCTCTTTCTATTTTGAAATCATTTAAGAGTCATATATTTATAAAATAAAACATTTTCTTTGAAAATATTCTTATAAGCTTGTAAGGGAAGATTCGAAGATATTATAACGGCGGAAAATAACTGCACCCGCCGTATAAGTTCAACAAACATTCTTACCTTAATTCTGTCGAAAAGGTTAAAAAACACCTTATTTGGAAAACGACGGAAAGATTCCTTTATAAAACTCTTATAAAAATTCAAACAAGGGTATAAATGACTTTAACCCATATTATTTTAAATAGTAAACAAAATTTGAAATACATTTTTAAGAAACATGGATGATGATGATAATGAGATCCTAGTAGATTATTACGTATAAACAACCTCGGATAATGAAGATATTGTGAAATAAACCCTTACCTTGTAATTTTCCTTGGATGAGGGTAGGTTAGCCTCCTATATAATGGTGAAATAATTTTTGTTAAATTATACAAGAATCATATATATTAATATGATATCATATATGATCGTTTAACATTGCTTTGTTAATAATATCTTAGTATTATCGTCGTTTTGGGTGTTAACTTACTCGTTTTCTTTTATATGTTTTGTTATGTAAGCCATGTTTTTCAGGGATAGGTTGTATGTTATTCATATCCAGAATGATATAAATTCCTTAAAAATTATTTTTAAATCATCAAACGATAATTATACTTGAATGGATACGATGGAGAATGAATCTCATCGCGTTCGTGGAGACGGTAGTCCGTACGTACGCACGAGCGACAATATCATTTTTTTGATATTAAAATAATATATAATTGGATAGTATATCATATATACAAAATCATTATCATGTTATATTTATTATTTAAATGAGTTACACATCATTATTATACCCATCCAAATAATAATATATTGAATAACAATTACACCACGACATGGAGACGGTAAGCCGTACGTATGCACGTATGGTGACATGTTATTCAAAGGATGGATAGAATACTGAATATGGTTGTACCATATTTATAATAACATCACATTATATATATGATACTAGAGTTATTATTTTATAATGGTAACAACAAAGGAAGAAGAAGTGGAAGAAGAAAGGAACTTGGAAAAGGGTGGTGAAATCATTACCTCTTCTTCGGGTTCTTCCTTTTGATTTATCAAAAGGGATCCTTAGGTAAGATTTCTGATCAAAATAAAGCCTCTAGGTTGTAGTTAGGGAAGTTGGGAGAGTATTTGGGAAAAGTTTTGCCGACCCAAAAGGCTTTGAAGGTGTGAAGAAATGAGAAGGAAGAGTGCCATTTTATAAGAGGGGTGAGGGGCACCTTTGTAAAAGCTAGAAATATTATTTTATAATAAATTCATATTCTGTTTCTAATGGCTCCAAAGTTGATTATTCAAAGTTTAAGGTGGGTATAGTTCGAAAATAATTCAACCAATAGAATTTAGATAGGTTTGGGTTACTATATTAACCTTATCTTTTAGTTTTAACTCTTAGTTAATTAGGTTGACATTTACCATGTCACTTTGTATTTTTATATTATATAGATAATAAACTTACTATATACATACAAGAGACCCCCAAGTGGTCCATTAATTATACTCCTATCATGATATAAGTCTCTTGGACGAACCATATATTTTTAGAAATTTAATTTCAGTTAATAATATAATATTTGTTTTAAAAAATCGTTTATGTCAATTTTGACACTATTCAATAGTTGATTTTTTTGAAACTTATAACAGAATGATTACTTAGAAAAAAGTCAATTAAATCAATCCTAATATGTCATATTATCCTAGAAAATTAGTGTAATTCATTAAAAGTCTCAAATTATATTTATTTGGGTATTTTTAATATCAATTATTTTAATTTTTCACTATTATGGTAATTACTACATCATTATTGTGTCATAAATAAATTAAATTATTTAATGTCTAAAAATTATAAATAAAATATCATTATGTAGGAAATCGTTGTATATTTCTAATGAATATTTACAATTGAATTTATCTTATTTATAACCCTATATTAAAAAAATTTTAGTAAATAAACTTTGATTTTAACTCTTTTAACTCTTCTTTGAATTAAATAATAATAAATGTCCTAATCTAATCAAAGTGGACCTAAATGATAATATTTTATTCCTAAGGTTGTTTTTGGTCGATATACACTTGTCCAATAGAATTAGGACATGTGTTAGGGTAATATTAATATCATTTTTACCCTTAATTACCCTATTTACTTTTAACCGTGGTAAATAAAACTAAAAAGTTACTATTCAACAAAAATTATTTTCATCTCATTAAACCACATTTTACTTCTTAATATTAACCGTGTCTCTCGGAATTTCGAAATTCCATTCACAGAAGCGGTAAAATTATGTTTTATGAAAAAATTCAGTTTTTTAACTACCACTTAGTAGTTTCACTATTCATCAAATATTGATGTTTTTCAGAAAAATGCCAAAATTTTACCCTAAGCTATAATTGATATTCCGAATTCAAAAATGATGTCTATTTTATAAAATTCCAATCATATAAGTTGCATTAATTAATTTTATAATTAATTCCCACTGTTACAACAAATAGCGTGTTTTTAAGAAACAATATATATCAAAAGATTGACAATTGTTTATGTCCAATTTCAAAGTGAAATTAATTATAATGAACACCATTGTATAAAATGGTAAAAATATATTCTAATTATACTATAAAACCACTAAATAATATAATTTATCACTATAAATTAGTTTTATTAAAAAAGTTGTTTTTAAGTATTTTTCACTATTCATAAAAATTGGAAGTTCTTAGAAAAATACCAAAAATTCATATTAGGATAATTTCAATATTCCGAAACCAAAAATGAAGTCCATTTTTGAAATATAAAATATATATAATTTCAAAAATTAGGTATTACTATTCATAACAGCTAGTTTGATTGGTTGTGGTGTGTTAGAACTCGATGTTGCGTACAACACATGCTATCCATTACTCAAAGAGAAGCGTACCTTAGAAGCATGTGGTGTTACAATTAGCCTATATATTTTTATCATTTTTTATATTAAGGGGCTTCTTATTACAACATCATGGTCCTATAAAAAATGAACTTGTTAAAGTGTAAGGACCTTGTCATTAAAGCTCAAAAATAATTTGATAAATAAAGTTATATCCTAATATATTCCTAAAAGAAATTAAAAAATAACATCATAGATGTAATAAAATAAAATAAAATAAAATAAACAGAATACTTGGTTCGATCCAGCATATGGACCTTGGGTTTTTACTGCCTTCGGATGGGAATTATCTACTGTTTTTTGAATTATGGTAGTTAGTGTAGTTTCTTTGATTTAAACTTCTAACACATCTTCTTTCCAACATCCCCTTATTCCTTTTTATTTTTAAGGAATCATTAGATAAATTAAATCAAATCCTTCTACATGTAAATAAGATTAAAGAAATAATGTTGGGGGTGACAAAATATGGGTCATCCTCTCTTTGAATTTCCATATGGACAACCTCTTCTTCATTTTATATTTTTTTCTTGAGATATGGTACATTAATGGAATGGTAAATGGAAATGTTAGCATCTAATTATATTTAAAATAAATAAAATAAAGATGAATGAAAATTAATTTAGTCCCCTTCAATGTTATAATATAGTGTCTCAAAATCTATAGTAATAGAAACATGTGTAGCATCATAGAAATTTATAGTATTTTCCCTTTTAGAATTAATTTAATTTTTTTGATAGCTTGTAATGCACTCAACCCCTAGATTAATGGCACACCTACTTTAAATATGAATTTAGAAAGTTTTATACATTTAATATAAAAAAATAAACTTCGTTATATAAATTTAAACATTAGTATCTTATGGTGATTATTTGGTTATTTTATGTGATGTTTCATTTTTGATAAATAGTGAAATATATTGAATTTTAATTCAGAATTTCTTTTTCATCTAATTAATTTATATGATTAAATTATATTTATTAGTGTTTAAAATATAAATTTAAAAATTTTCACATATATTAATATAATAAAATTCATTAGAACCAATTCAAATTTGAAATTTGATATAAAAAGATAGAAATTTTTTGACGGTTTTTACATTAAAAACATGCATTGTCATCCCGTCTATGGGAATTATTTAAAATTTATATCTGCCCATTTTGTTACTATAATTTGGAAAATAGGATTCCATATTTGGGAAAATATAATTATTTATAATATGTTCAAATTATTATTTTTACTAAAATATAAGTGAAAGTGATTAAAAATAATTACAATTATTATGAGGAAAAATGGCATAAAAGGACTAAACCATAAACATACGGCCAAAAATGAAAAATAAACTTTTCAAAAATAGAATTTATATTTCTATTCGTAACCTTTACCCCAAATTATATAATTTTATTCATTATTGGATCCACTTATCATGAAATACTTTTGAATGTAATTCCCTTTTAAAAAATGTTCATCAATTACACTCTTATTGCACAATAAAAAGGCTCACACCCCTCCCACATATTCACTCCGATAAAACCATTTGGATTGCCCAAAATCTTCAAAAATTATCTAAAAAAATTAGTACCCACAACCTATAGGACTTAACTTGTGATTAAATCCAACCGATTAAGTGTTTTGGTATAAACCAATAGCAATTACCAGAAAACAGGGTAAAATTCTTCAACGATCAATTTCATTTTATTTCATTCTCCACCCACTCAAATACTCATATTACATTATTATATAATAAAATAATTATCCTAAATATACTAATATTTTTTTATTATAAGTATTTGACCTATTACTACAGAAACCTCTATATAATGGGTTATGAATTTAACATCCATGTGTACGACAATCAGCTGCCTCGTGGAATGATGATTGTTTGTTCTTATTTTACCACCTACCATGGTGGGAATTAGGATGAAAATACTTTATTTATGTGATATATATTATTTTTTTGATTTAATTATTCTTCTATAATTCATTTTTATATACATAACTTTATGCAATCCATTTTTTTGGTAATACGGTAACATCATTTATGCAAGTGTGGACAACCACCTCCTTAAAGTGATATGATTCATTCAAGCTATACATGGATTGTATTAAAGATTATTTTTAATAAAAATATTATATATTTATATAAAATGATACTATAGTGATAGTGTAAATATAAATAATTTAATTTTCATTCATTGAATATGAAAAATAAATGGAAGTACCATTCATGCATACGTATGACCTATCATCTTCCTAAATGGAACATTTAATTTTATATCTCCAAATTTTATAGATTACTATAAATACATATATAAGTAATATATATGATATTTAAGTAATGTTTTAAATTCTATATATGAGGAAATAAGTATCTAATTAATTGTATTTATAGGTAACAAGATATAACATACTCGAAAAACTAGGCAATTATCACCCGAATGAGTGAAATTAATTAATGATTATTAACAAAAAGGTAATATGATATTAAGAAAAGTTATTATATGATATTTTTAAAATATGTATTTTTCTTATATAATTTAATAATATTATTGAAACTATTATACATGAGGTTAAAGGATGTTCAAAAAAAGTAAACACAATGTAAGGGATATCATCTCAATTTACTTTCCATTGATAATTATTTGTTATTATTAACCAATTAACTTAAATTTGGTGTATATAATTCCCCATGTAATTTAATATCAGGATTAATGCATAATTCATGGTATTTCATATTTCCCTTCGAATTTCCTCCCAAATAGTTTTATTTTAAAAAATATCATGTGGTAAAAGTTATCTTTGCAATCACACTTTCTTTTGTGATTGTTTCTCTTAAAACAAACACTACATTATAATATTTTTTCATTGAAAATTCACATAAATATCAAAATTATTATGTATCGAGTTTTATTATTTCGTAAACCATAAACCATCTTAACATACGGTGTTGACTGTGAGAGTTATTTGATTATCTAGGAAAACATTGATAAATGGTTATTATTCATTTAATAGGGATATTAGATAGGGCATATTGTTAAATAAATAAATAGATTACTAAATGTGTGTATTGATTTGGAAATGTAGTGATTGGTGGGTTATTGACATTTTATGTCCCCTTGATTCATTAATAGTATCTTATGAGATGAATTTGTTTCAAAAATTAAATATGATCATACATATAGTTTTAAACTAGCTGGATGATATATCTTGATAGTAAATATTTTTCATATGCTTAATTCATGGCATCTGATAATTAAATATTTACTTTATTTCAGTTATAATTTTTATCCATGGGATTTACACTATGATAACACCTATGGATTCACTTAAATATTATTTATTTATTAAATGGAATGTGTTTCAATTGATATCTTTACCATATTTATTATTCCATATCCAGATATTAAAATGGAATGTGTTTTTATTTAGTTAACTTTCCATATGGATTTATGCTAATTAATTCATTATTAATTTCACTTTAATAACCCTTACTAAGAACTTTATCTCACTCTTATTGTGTTTCCTTTCCCCATGTTAAGAATATTATTCCTTTGAATGAGGCTAAAATATTTTAACATTTTTGTTTTTTTTATATTTTTCTTATTTTTTCAATATATTATGTGTATCATGTATGTAATATGAACTTCCAAAACCTCTAATCTTCACTTCCCTTTGGTATTTGTTTCTTTTTAATCATTTTGATGTAATATTATAATGCATTGGATCTAGTCTTCTATGTTCAGGGCATTACAACTTTCATCTACTCATCTAATCCCTCCAGTACGTTTTCAACATGTTCAGGGAGCTCCATATTTTCCTCAAAATGGAATATTTTTTTATTCTTCTTTCTACAAGTAATGAATTTGAGTTGTCCAAATATGAAAATTGAATATATTTGGGTGATACTCAATTTAGTTTTAATAAAATTATTTGAGAATGAGTTTAAGAAATAGAAACTCCATGATTTGGTTTTGATACAATCACTTATTCAGGGAAATGTTTTTCTTGGAGTTGAAATTCACGGTATATAGTCTAGTTGTTCGGCATCAAGATCTTTTCTTCAAATTCCACCTCATGTATGGATTCCTCCACCATTTATAGAGATAGGTATAGAGGTGTTGATTATTTTTCATCAAATATTTGGAGATGATATTTTTAGGAATCACTTTCAAACTTGCTCCAAATTTCTCTTAATCTTGTTGATCTCTATTATTCTCATCATCATGCAATTATTTATCATCACTAAACCCTAGATCTTCCTGGATGGTTTGATCCAGTATCTTGACATTTTTCTGTGGTGTCTATTCATCATGTAAGACCTCAAAATCAAAAACTAATTATGAAAAATTTAGAGTGACTTATGGAGATTCTTCTTATACATCAAAAACTTCTTGATAAAACAACAGAATGTAATTAGGGAAATCTTTCAGTTCCCTAGCCAAGGATTCAAATATTGGTTCTTTCATGTCCTCCTCCAATCCTATGTCAAATTTTTTTAATTTTTACTTTCTTAAATTTCTTTTCCAATATCCTTTCACCTATCAAGAAGAGAAATCAAAAAATTTCTCCATATACTAGGGTGAGTTTAATTATTTTTGAAAAAAATAGAAAATTATTTTCACAATATGATAAGAAAATTGAATGAACATCGTCTTGGATCCCTATAAAAATTTCCCTTTTTTTACACACCTATTATATGTCAGGGAAAATCTCTTATTTTTTTTATGTGTAACACATTGGCTGGCCTGGGTTGCCTCACTGTGAAACATTTCAGTCAATAGAACATTATTCATAATTCACTTTTTTATATTTTTTGTTTGTTTATGTTTTATAAAAACAATGAAAAATGGGTAGAGATATTTTTAATGAAAATATAAACTAAAATGAAGATGCACATATATAAATAATTAATATAATTATTAAAGAAAGGCTTTGGACCTAGGTTTGGATACCCATGTTCATTCATTGTTATTTTAATGTTGTTTCAATTTAATATTAAAATTTATCCCATCAGACAAGAATTGATATCCTCTAATTTGAGTGTGAAATTTAGCATCCATATGAAATCTCTTCAGAACAAAAAATATCACATCCTCCGGTATCATATTAACGAAAAATACCTTGATTAAGACTATAATACCTTTTAGGACCCAACTGTATCTTATATGGTTTCAACCCTAAAACAACCTCAACTCCATATTTTTAATACTTTCCCCAAGAGAATAGTGGTAATGATGATTCATTAAAGAAAGGGGAATATTTTTAGTGTTGTGTCATGGTAGAATATTATTTCACCCATACTCTTCTCTCTCATTAATAACAGACGAAATTAAAACATTTAATAATTAAAGAGAATGAATTTAGAAATATCATGAAAACCTCCCCATGGCCAAGCCTTAGGTCATTCAATTAACATTGTGAGTAAAAATGATCACAATGAAATAGTGAATGAGAGGGAGTGATGGAAAAAAGAAATACTTATATTTAAATAGTAAAATGTAATTTCATAGAGAAGAAATTGAATCTAAAAAATCTATAGTAGAAAACCAAAATAGTAGCATCGTTATTGGATGAGAATCTGATGGTTCTTTAATCCCCTATGGTCTTCTATTTATATGTATAAATTGACCTCCACCCCCAGAGCATTATAATGTCAGAAAGGTTTACAAATAAATGGTTCATAGTTATCCAAGGTCTTTATGGGGTAATAAAAGGCAGTTCAAACATTAATTTTCAGAAAATTTTGCTTATAATTTTCTATTAGATTAATTTCATGGTGTGACCTACTCTTTCCAACCCTAATTTTTCATGGATAATATCCACTTAATGTTTCAAGGAGGAATTTCATTTTGTGAATGTTTTTAGGGTATTTCATGACATGAAATATATGTGCCACACTGGGACACTAAGTGTTCTTCTACAGATCATGATATTTCATCTGTCTTTTCCCCCAACTCAGATTTTTTCAAAATATCACATTATGAATAGATGATTCATGATGTGAAATGTTTCCCTTGATTTTGGATTCGTTTCTACTTTATTCTTAAAATATGATCTCATTACATAGTTCTTCACTTATTGTTTATCATAGGACATCATGTGTATGTTGAATTCATTACTATTTTTCTTATTTTCACTAATTTTATATGTCCTTCCACAAATTAATTAAAAAATAAAATATAAGAAATATTAATAAATTAAATTCAACAAATAGGTGTTTTATATTGAAATAATTTTTAATAAAACTATTCTGTCTACACACCTGAAACTAAAAATGCTAGGCATAAAAATAATCTCGTCATAAAAACATGATCATGATACCAAAATTACTCTAACTACAATACATCTCAAAATACCAAGGCATTTCATATTCCTTTATATTTAAACTCTTATGATTAACTAACTCATCATAGATATTAATTATTATTCTAAAACATTTTTCAAGCATACCAAACCTAAATCAAAACATAACAAGGGCGTCTAATTCCCAAACCAACCCACTAAGGATCATCACACATCCTATACACCTAGTGTCTATATAACCTTCATCAGAGAGCATCCCATGATAATATTTGAATGAATTTTCATAAGATAAATCATTATTAAACTTAGTAGAATAACAGAAACAAGTAATATAGTAAAACCCAATATAATTTGGTGTTTAAAAATTAACTAATCGAACCCTTTATCATAATTAGGGATTCATAAAAAATAAACTCAAAAATTTCATGTGAATCTTACATTCCATGTATGATTCATGACTTTGCACCTATTTTCAATATGAGAGATGATCCAAAACCAAAATATAAAACCCAAAAAATACTATTTTCTATCCTATGTATATGTGATTAAATATTCCCTTGAGTTATGAATATCCTAGGGTGATGTTTATAGTTTTTTGAACATTTACATGTTCTTTTGATTACATTAATGGTTTGGAAAACCATGTAGTTGAAATTATGTGACCTAGGTAGTTTGGGATAACAGAGACTACATTGTCTATGCATAGTTTGGTAAACTATGTAAGGAAATCATGTGACCTAATTTTTTTGGATATTTTTGTCAACTGGATTCTTTTAATTAGGGATTATTCTATTTGGTTTAACACATTGAACCAGCCAACCAAAAAACCTCTAATATCATTCTTCGATATTCTCCATACCCTCTATGATATATTATTAATGGTGTTTTAGTGATTTTTCACCTGGATTGAAAGTTTAGAGTTCCATTCTAATTATTCTTTGTTTTTCACTATTTATATCCTTTTATCTAACCCTACTTGATGTGATTGAATGATTTCCATACCTAGGGTTGTTATAAAATTTATTATTTGTTTTCTATGGTTTTTAAACCCTCTATTGAGATTTAATTTGGTGGTCTTAATTGAAGGAGATATTATTCCACCACATCTTGTTGATATTTACATTAAATTTATTTTTATTTAAGAGTTATATGAATTCTTGGTTTTTTATATACATTTTATTATAGAAAAATATATTTTATTTTTTATATATTTATATTATTAAAATTTTCCAATGAATACTTGTGTTTTTTAATTGGAATAATGGGTAAAATTTCATAATTTAATGTAAATTTGATCTAAATGGGGTTTTTATGAGTTCTACATGTTTTATAAGATGATAAAGAATGATTAATTAAAATAAAATTATTACCTATGCTGTTTTATATAAAAAAATAATTTATAAATGTGGATTCCCTTTTTATTGAAATTTTTTTCATGTTTTGAATGGCTTGAGTTATTTGATGAAAGTATGTAGTGATTTCTTTGAGTTTATTTTTTTGGGATATGTTGTGGTTTTTTTATTTCCCTTGGATAGTTTTTCACATCCAAATAGTGTTGTAAATGATTTCCAAATGTTTTTTTGATGGAATTTCAAAATTCATATCTTATAAGTGATAACTAAAAGTCTCAGTTATCACTTTTTGAATTTATTTTTCTTTTTTTTGTTAGTTTTCCATTATTGAGATCAACTATATTTTTTAATTCTGTTTATGTATATCAATGTGATGGGTGTTTAATTCTTAATTATTTGTTTCATATTGGGTTTCGGGATCTTCTTGAGAGGAATTTGGGTAGTGGGAAGGATTTTATTGGGATCATATCATTTAGGATTTGTTATTTTCATGCATTTTACATTATTTATAAATGTCCCACATCCTCTATTTATTTTATAAGGAACATTAGGTAACTATGTCAGTAGTCATAAGCATAGATATACAATTTTAGTTTTATGCACTGAATAATATCCCCTAGATGAATGTTATGACCACATTAGGTGGTTGTTGCTGATGAGACTTGTTGATAATGTTTCGGGTGATATGATGTGATACCTTTAATCCTCTAATAATTCTATTAACTTTTTTACATTTATTACATTCCTTATTAGTCATTATAATGTTTCCTAATGATTTGTATCAAATGTTATTCCTCTTTATTATTTATAGGAATGTGTATTTATTATATCTTGGATGGATATTTATTTACTGTATTGATCTCTTTTCTAGCGAACTCCTTATATTTACTAATTTTTATCAGACAATTTATTGATATTTTCTTATGTATGTTCATTTATTGTATTCTTTTACACTTTTACTTCATTGTTTACCCATATTAGATGTATATGTGTGTGTCTTGAGTTAAAAAATTAAAAGAGCTGTTTGATTTAAATTAATTCCTTTTGAAATTTTTAGTTTAAAAACTTTTTAATCCATGTGATTGGTTCATTTCAAAAAGAAAAGGAAATATAAAATACAATTGATAATTTTTTTGTAGTTTTTTTCTCAAATGAATGATTTTTTAAAGGAACTTGTTCATTTTGAAATTTCAATTCCCTGGAAATTATTCTTTGTGTAATTTTTATAAATTATATATTTTAATAGAAGAGAAAGGGATTTATTTTTATCTTTCTATTTAGTGAAATGAAAATTAAATCTTATTTGAATACATTTATTTTCAAACCTATAAATGTGGTTTGTTTTAAAAAAATAAATGAAATTGACTCATATTGGTATCCTACTAGCCATCGTCTCACACTTTGCATATTCATGTTGTGGGTATGTAGTATTCATGTCATATGTAGGATTCTTAAAGTCATTTTTATTGGTTATATCAAGTTCTTATTTACTTGTAAAGCTAATGGATGTTGGGATCACTATGGTGAAGTGAGAGTTACGTGGATGTGGAGGTTGGTTCCTCAGTTACATAGAAACAATCAAATAATTTTGGGTATTAGACTCTTTAACATTTAATCAATTTATAGTTTCCATTACTATTTTTGAAATAATTTTTTAAATATTAATTTTTTTGAATATATATATTTTCATTTATAATATTTATATTTTCTTATTCTATATTTGGGTTCTTATATGTTAAATTATCCCCAATGGTAACTCTTGATACCGTTGAATTTTTTTGTCAGACTAGGTTGATAATGGATTCCCCTCATGTTAGTGGTAGGTCATTTGGGATATATATTTAGATGGAGGCTTGAGTCATCTCAGTACAATTGGAATCCAATAATAATTTTCTTTATAATGTCATATGATCTTGAAATTCATGATTTTTTATTCGGGGGATCAGTGGTATATAGAAGATATGACCATTGGGACATTATTGGAGGGTATGGGAATGTTATTGGGCATCTCTTCATCATGTGGGATCATTAGTTTCCATTGTGGGATGAGAGTTTTTTTTAGTTTGGGTATTATAATATGCTTTTTTATATATTATGATATTGTTTGTCGCTACTGTAATTGTTATGAATACCCTAGGAGATTTCATGGTAAATTCGAAATTTCAAATTAAAACTACATGAAATCAAGGTGGTGTATAGTTAAGGTTTATGGTCCGTCAAATTATTTGGAATTCGAGCAAACCATTGTGGAAGGCATATAGTGCCACTTAGATGTTTTGTGAATGTTCTAACAAATCATTTGGACCAAAAATATGTGATGAAAAAATTTTGTATTTTTTCTCTCCTTTGATTATTTTGGGTTCTTCTATGATTGCTGGTGTTTTATTATGGTTATTCGATAAGAATTTCATATATTCTAAAGTATTATTAATTATATCTTAAAGATGTTTTTTATGATTTAGGAGTATGTATTGGTATAAAAATAATGTCAAGGGTGAGATAAGGTGTAATTATAAGTTATTTTTGACCTTATATCTCATCAATAGAGTAAATTGATATATGGTATATTTTATTTTTAAAATGAATTTTGTGTGTGCTATGAATTAGTTTCGATGATTTTTAGTAAAATCCTAAAAGGGGGTTTGTGAACATGATTATTTTGTTAAATATTTTATTTAGCTTGTGTGTGGGTTTTAGGAGGTTTTTTAGTTTGGATTACATTTCATTCTGATTGTTATATTGGTTTAAAATTTGATGTTTTTTGATTTAGAATTTTGTTTTTTAGTGTTTTACAATGTGTTGAATGAGAAGGAACCATCTTGTAAAGAAGGGAATGACTCATGTTGTTTCCTTACTTGTCCATGAGTTTTCTTTTTGATATATGACTCTTCCCAAACTCATGATTCATCGGAAGATCCATGTTCTTGTTAGGTTGTAGATCACACACAATGTTTTTGAATCTATGTCCTTCATTCTTCTCTAGTGATGGAGGATCCCATGAGTTGATTTAGTGGAAAACTATTGTTGAAGATAATTTTAACTCACTGAATACTACTAAATCTATTATGGTTTGGTGAACCATTCCCTTATTCAAAGGATTGGGCTGAGAGTGGTGAAATAAATTCATTCATTCCCATACAGTTGATTTCATTTCTTGGTAATATTTCATGGTTTTTTTCTTCTAGTGGTTTTGAACCAAATAAGTGATAGTTTATAAGGTGATGGGGTTTTTTGGTATTCTTCAGGGTGTTGATTTTGTGAAAACCTATGTTAAAAAATTTAATGGATTGGTGCCTTCATCTCTAGAGATGTTTTAAACTAATTTTATGAATACATGGTTATTTTATAGAGACCTTTGTTTGAATCTTAATTTTTCATTGTTTTAGTCTAGCTAGACTAATTATGTGAAAGTGTATTATAAGTCCACCTTTGCTATGGAAAATCTCTAAGGGAAACCTTTGAAAGGTGAGGCTTCTACTCCATTTAGACCTAGTGAGGAAAATCGTGATAATTCTAAGGGGAAGAATTAATGTGATGATGATGATATAAATCCATCTTCTCAACCTAATGTTCTCATTTCAATAAATCAAATTTTGTTAGTTTGTTTTCAATGTCGGATGTCTGAGAAAGTTAATCCATCTTGTATGTCATCTCCCAAAAACCTATGGTTAGTTTGGTAATCCTAATAAAATAAGGATTTTTTCCAATATGAACTAGCATAAAAAGAAAAATTATTAGACTAATCATCAATCTATGTAGTATTATAAGTTGTTTCTTCTATTAGGGGGTGGGTGGACGAGGATTGTTTCCAATTTATTAATTGGTAAATTTTCTTTTTACATAAGATTTTTTCCTTTTACATTAAATCCTGTACACTTTTCATGTAATGTAAGAATGGTATTTTTACCCTATTTTCATATATTATTAGATGTTAATCCATCATTTCATTTTGTTAGTTTTTATATTTTATATATGGTGTGGACAATGAGTTGATATTTGTTTAATAGATGATATGTGAATCACTTAAGAGTGTCGTAGCGTAACAACGATGAGATATTAGTTTCTTATTAGATTGAGAGATCTATAATATTGGTAATTTCTTTTTAGGACCATCATGTGTCAGTTTTCTATGACTTTTCACCTATGATAACCTCTATGTAGTTTTGTGACCCATTTACAAAACCATGTAATTTCCTGTTGAGTCATGTTCATGTTTAGATTGTTTTTATGTTGTTATGGAGTCAATAATTTTGATTAGTAGGTCCAATTAGTATACAATTTCTCTCAAGGATATTATCACTTATGGTGTTTTGGGATGTTTTTTATAGATTTTAGAATCATATCACTTTGGTGATGATCATTATTTTGAGTTCCCATATCTAATATTTTACCATTCTAGATAAATTATAAATTTTTTGAGACATCATTCAGGTATTACTTATTTTTATACATCATTTTATAGTTATCATTTGTGATGGTTTTGGTTGGAATGTGTCATTTATTATAGCTCTAGTAACATCACATGTTCCAAAGGTGATGTTTATGTTCTATCCTCTGATCTAGTTTTTGATTCATAATGCTCTTATGAGGGGTGGTGTAACATCATAAGACCTACACTCCCAGATTATGTGCAAAAATCCATAACATTACATTTTTTCCTTTGATTCCAATAATTATGACCCAAATTTTTCATCTAAATCTTATAAAATAAAAAGGAAAACATTCATAACATACAACCTCAGGGATATTTTTTATTAGAGTTTTATATAAATAGTACAGACACCTAAATAAATAATTCACACGACTTTAATTGAGCATTTTTTTCAATTCTTTTTATTTCAAATTATATCATCAACATCTTCCTTGTTAAATCCATAATAGACATAAATCATTCCACATCATTTTTTATAACCTTAGGAAAATGAAACATAATAAGGGTGAGATCAAATCCTTAATGAGGGTAAACATAATTATTAACAATTTGATGTAATCAATAAACATAATAGTATATAAGGGTATTATGACATAATAAAACTTCATGAGATAATTATAAAAAAATTCATTCCCATCATGAGATATCTGAAAACATTGAAAAGTAAATAGTTATAAAAATCAATAATCATGAGACATGTGATATGAATTTTGTTCAGGAACTCATACCTGGATCATCAAAATATGAAAACATGAAAAATGACATATTCATCAGAAAAAGAATCATCAGACATGTGATATCAATTTTGTTCAAAAGAAATATTAAAACCCTATAACAATTGATTAAAATTCTTTTTTTGGTAACTTGGAGATCACATTCATTTCACTCTTACAATCACTCTTAAAAATGGAATAACAATGTGGTAAATATATATACCTAATTCACTAGAGATCTATAAAAGGCATCCCACTAAATATAATATATATTAGACTCACCCACTTATTATGATTTATAATGGAGCTCAACCCTCCATTTAAGCTATATCGGGCACACCCATGAGCTATAATGGGCCTCAACCCTTCATGAAAGTTGTATCACGCTCACCCATTTTATATAATGATCATGTATCATATAATGAATAAAATATTTAGAAATAAAAATAATAAAAAAATGATAACCCAATGGAAAAATAAATAGGTTTAATATAAATTTATTTTAAACATAAATTTACCAGTGAAAAATAAACGGGTTTCATAAAAAAACTCTTCGAAATAATCTTAATCCATCTAGAGAAATTATGAGGATAGTGCTACTAAAAAATATAACCATTAAAGAATAGGTAATAATGATATTTTTAGACTTTTATTAATTAAAATATCCTTATAATATAATTCAATAAATATTTAGAAAAATATCCATTTCATTTTTAAAATCGGATTTTTAATCGAAAATAACCTTGAAAACATAAAAAATAATATTTTGGAAGAATTTAAAAACCGTTTTAAAAGGTCAATTTGTTTAAAAAACACATTGCCTTCAAAATTATATAAATATGAAATTTAAAAATATTTTGAAAAAATATTTAGAAAATATTGTTTTGAAAGGATTCATATTTTCGATTGAAGATAGAGATGAAGTCAAATTTTCTTAAAAATGATTTCTAAAACATTTTATATACCAAATATTTTTATAATGGTATAATTAATTAAGAATATAATAAATAATCAGATTAGAATATAGGTAATTATAATTAAAATATTTCATCATCAGGAACATAAACATACACAATCTTGATAAATGAAAAGATTATAAGAAAAGACTCTTACCACATTTGTAAAATTGAGACATAATCCCTATAAAGTATTAACATTAAATGAAACATATAATATCATTAAAAATAACAATATTTATGATATAACTTTTTAAAGGGATTTATATACACATTGGGAAGGAATATAGGTTTATAATATAAAAAACATATCAAATAAGGAAAATTGTGACAAAAAATTATGTGCCACTTGGTAACTTTGAAACTGTAATATCCATGGAAGAGAGATCATAAATTTTATATGTAAATACACAAAAACATTTATGTGGGAATAATATATTATATTAATGGGTAGTATATACACCACAAAAAAATAAGTGGTGAATATGACATGCATCTCAATAAAATAAAAGTGACAAGAGAAAAGTCCTTAAAATGTTTATATCCTTGAGGTGATAATTAATTAATGGGGTGATTATGTGTACAAAATTATGTCTCCTATAAAATATATGTTTGAATAAAACATAAATAAATAAATATTTGATTCCACATAAAATCATAACATAATATAGTCAACGGAGTAGCCATATAACCCAACGAGTGGATATGAAGTTAATGAATCCCTCACCCCATGCTTCCCGTTAGTTTTTCATAAATTAACTTCCATTATAATGATATAAATAATTTTATTAAGTCATTATAGAACTATATTAATAATTATAATACCTTATGTGATTATTTTATAACATCTTATCAACTATTCAATAATATTATTTCGTTATTTTCTAGGTTTCGGGTGTGTTCGTTTCATGAATTCACGATCGGTTCATTCTTGTATAATTATAGATATTCTTGTAAAAGGTAAATAAAACATCATAAGTGAAATTAAACTATATTTTTTCAATTCTATATGTTTAAATGGTAAAAAAATATTATTTCATACATGAGGATGATTCATTTGATAAAATTTTACTGATAAATGTTTAGTTTAATTTGGTGGTTTTTTTCTGACCATCACAAACATGATTCATTTCATTTTATATTATGTCAATATATATTTTTCATAACATAAAATAGGTTATTATATACTAATTTAAATCGATTTTAATGAAAATAATACTTTCATGACTAGATATAAAGGCGGTAATGGAAAATGATCAAAATCATTATTCATAGAGGTGATTAACTGGAATAAATTGTAAAATAGTTTCATTTAATTGAGTAAGAAGAGATGATAAATGAAAGGGTTATCAGATATTATATTAGAAATAAAACACTAAAGTGTACAAATTATTTTGGAGTTATCATTACATTATGGATAAAGGATGTGATAATAAAATATAATGAGAACAGAAAGTAAGAAAGGTGTTTTAAGAAAAATACCTCTTGAATATTACCTCCTTGGAAGACCATTTGAGGACCCTGGTTGTAATATAATGACCTTCTGAAGATATTTCTTGGGATTTTTTGGTACTCATTTTTCCTTATTTGAGTAATTTCAATTTGTTTTGTACCTTAGGGTTTGTTTGGATGAAAATTGAGAAATTTGAAAGCAAGAGGTTAAGTGCACGGTTGGTACACGGTTTACGCAAGTTGTGCATCCTGGCCCAAAAAACCATGAAACCGTAGACCAAGGGGTTCACATGAATGGTTCAAAAATTTTCAAAATGTTAACCCTTTTATGAGAAATTTTTCACCCCCCCCCCACATATGTGGTGGATGGTTAAGGCGCATGGTTTCGAAAACTGTGCACCCCTACCCCAGAAACCTTGCACGAGTATTTAATTATCCCAAAAATTAAATTAAAAATTACCCAAACAACCAAAACTCACCCAACAAGTCCCTAACATGATCCAAGTCGTTTTGTCTCGTATTTTTAGGCTCCATGAGGTATTCCAAGTCCTCCTCACCTATATTCATGGCTAATCAATGGGCGGATTGAAGATATACACCCTAGGTATGTGTTTCCTTCCATTTTAGATCTATCTCTACCTCTCTCTCTCATGCTTCTTTCTCCAGATATTAGAGATATGTTTATCTACTATTTTTTCTCGATCCAGATCTTATATTATTGGATCTTTATTTTTTATCAGGGATTTTAGGTTTTTATTCTAGATATTGTTCTTTGTCGTTGCACCATATCGAATTGGGGATTTCCATTCGTGATCATTTGTTAATGAATTTAGGTATGTGATCTATAATTCAAATCTAAATTTATTGATTCAAATTTCATTAATTTATTTATATAATTTATTTTGGGTGTTTGGAAATTGAGTTTTCCAAATTGAATTAATTAATTTTTAAAATTAATTAATTTAGGGATAATTAAATTTGGGATATTGAATTGATTGAATTGAAATAATTAACTATCGAATTAATTCTTGGTATATTGGGTTCATATAATTTGATTAATTAATTTTTTAATTATTTAATTTAATTGATGTGATAAATTAATTGATGAATTTAGTAATGGAATTTATGTGATGGATTAATTTTTAGATTAATTAATCGAGTTGATGTGATTAATTAATTGTTGAAGTAATTAATTGAATGATTTAAATATGAAATTATTGAATTGGATTAATTAATTGGTCAATTAATTGATTTTTATATTGTTATGTATGTGATATTGGGATGTTGTGAAATATTTGATATAGTAATATTCTGACACAGGTGAGATGATGAATGAAAACAGTGGAATTCGTGTCTTAGTAGAGATAATGATGGGTAATAATAGAATTCATGTATGAATTGAGGTAATGAATCCTAAAAATGTAATTCATGTGTGAATTGAGATAATGAATGGTAACAATGAAAATCATGTGTGAATTTATTCAATTAATGGTTACAATAGAATTCAAATGTGAATTGAGATAATTAATGGAAAAAAGGAATTCACAGGTGAATTGAGATGAATGGTCACAATGGAACTCAGATATGAATTGATATGGTGAATGATAATAGTATAATTCAGATATATGATATCCCTTGGGGATAGTTTTGAATTTTTCTTGGGCTGAAGTAGGTATTGAGTTTTTGGGTTTCCTTAGGAACCAAGGGATTTAAGTGGTTAAATAAAGAGTGATGAAACAAATGTAAACTATTTAGTTTGATTTTCATATATATTCTTTATACAATGACATACTCTATTTTGACTGGATGTTGATTTAAAAAAAATTGGTGGAGGCTTACATATTTGTACTCACACACTACTTGGGATACCCAATCAGTACCTAAATAGATTTTATGGTTGTAGTATTGGTTAAGTGCAAAGGCCTTGTATAGGATGGATGAGTTGGGATGGAGCTTGGAATAAGTAACTAAAATCAAATTCAAGACATTCTAATGAGTTATAAATTTATATATTTATTTTGGGTTTTTCATATTGACACATGACACATATTTAAATGACATATCCACTATTTAGGTTTGGATAATTTATTTTCTATTTTGGTCATTATGTGATTATGGTTTGATTCATTATTGGATATATCTTTGGATATTCTTATTTATTCACACTATTTTGCTACTCCAATAAATAGGGTATAATATCCCCTTGATTGATACTGATCCTCGATGATAGTTAATATTCTATAGAATATGGGGAGGCGTGCTTGAGGTCACATAGTAGACTAGCTCAGGACACTAGTGTGTAGCGCTCGGGTTGCGATGTTATAAACTAGTATCAAAAGGGTATCTTTTCAGTTCTTTCATTTTTAATTTATATTTTTAAAAGTAATTAAACTGAATAAAATGAGTATGGACTTGTTGAAGAGCTCATTCATGGGACTAAATAACCCATGTATGAGGGTAAAATCCAAGTGTCTATGGTGGGGTTGTTGTTGTGCATGTGTATTGTTATAATTGATGTTATTTTACTCAAGTGACACAATGGTTGTGTGATGTGATTATTGTTTCTAATATTTTATAATAGTTGACACATGACTCAGAATGACATGATATTTGAGTATGCATGCATCATTCTAGGAACTTCGTATTATTTTGTGACATGTATCATTTTAGGAATGCATTGGAAAATGGGTTTTTGGTAAGTTGTTGAATACGAAAGTTATTCCCTTACTTAAGAAATTAAACTGACAAATGTTTCAAAAAATGAAAATGATTATTGTAATGATTCAATGTGTGATAAAATTGGTTTCTAATGAGATTCATGAATTTTAGAATGTGTCTTCCATGTTAACCATGACCTAACCATAGGATGGTTAAGGGTAGTGATGGAGACTTAGTTTTGACCATGTGGTGAGGTATGAGAAAAATACTGGTTATCAATTATTGTGATTACCTATTATATAATTATGTCAATGGTTTTTTATGTTTCTGAAGACATTTGTTTTTCAATTTATAGGCATACTACCACAACTATGCTTTTTCAGATGATGACAAGAGGGCATGGATGGAGATTCTCCAATAGTAGTGGAACCTAAGGCACCAGTAGTATTATTTAAGAAGATGGAGAGTAATTTTGAGAGAAAATTTCTCAATTGGTGAAGATTTTGGGGAGACCAAGAGCGGTTGGTGAAGATTATGTATGACCTTACACATGAGTTTTAGTTGCAACACCCTCTGACTTTCACTATAGAGGGTGTACTTGTGGTGTAATATTTATGGATTAATTCCATCCAAACTATACATCACCATTTATATAATCCTTTAGAGAAGAGGGTAAAATTCTCTATTTACATGTTTTGAGTATCATGGAAGTGTTGGGGGGATGTTCGGGCCTTTACATGGTTAGAAGATGGAATAACGTTGAAGGACTTTCTGGAGAAGTTTCTTGAGAACATTTGTCTTGATATATTGAAGTAGAAGAGAGCACTTGTGTAACACCCCAGGTTAATAAAGAATATAACATTTTCATATTTATCTATATTTGTGAATAAAATATTAATATGACTTTAAAGGGGACGCTATGCTCGATGGCGTACCCAATACGCAACATCGAGTTTCTTTGGAATCTTACGTTGCACTCTAATAATAAAAAAAATATTATTTTAAATTGTAGTTAACATGTAGCCGTTTTACTGGCGGTAATGGATAGAAATAACTAAAATATCATTATATATGTTTTTAAATGTTTTTACATTTATCCAATAAAAGATAAAGGCATAAAATACGAAAAGAATTCAATTTTAGGCGTGTATGCCCTAGTTTTCACTAAAGGTTCACTTATCGCCTTTTGATGGAGAACCATCATTAAATATAGTTTTGTTCACTCTTATACATCCTTTTGGACCAAATAAAACTCTTCTTAAGAATTGGGACATCAAAATTTAATTTGTGTAAATTTTTGGTATCTTTCTGATAAAGATCATTTTTTAATGAATAGTGTAAAATGTTGTATTTTAATTCAAAACCTCTTTTTAATCTAATTTATTTATATGATTAGATTATATTTTGAATAGGTTTTAAAGTGAAATTAGAATATATTTTTACCATTAAATCTAATATAGGTCGTTGGAATTAATTTAAATTTGAAATAAGACTTAAACTAGTGTCAATCTTTTGATACTTATTGTTTCATAAAAACACGTTATTTACTCTGACAGCGGGAATTAATTATTAAATTAATTAATGTGACTTATATGTTTTGAATTTTGTAAAATTGAATTCATTTTTGAATTCAGAATATCAAATATAGCTTAGAGTGTATTTTTTCGGATTTTTCGGAAAAACTTCAATTTTTGATGAATAGTGAAACCACTGTGTGAAACTTATAAAAACTGATTTTTCCCTTTAAATGAAAATTTGCCATATTTGTGTTTTGAATTTCAAAAATCTGACATACATGGTTGTCATTAAGAAGTAAAATGTGGTTCAATGGGATAAAAAAATTTTTTCGCTGAATAGTAACTTATTATGTTTTTAATCGCGATTAGAGGTAATTAGTGTAGTTTAAGGTAAAAATAATGTTTTAATAATATGAAATGAACTTTACACATGTCCTAACCTCATTGGATGTGTCATGGCCGACCAAGACAACCCATGGGTCAACTTGGGGCCCCATGAAGCCACTTTGGTTGGAAAATGACATTAATATCTTTTTATTTAAAGTTAAAGTAAAAATGAGACAAACATGAAATGTTTTACTAAAACATTTTTTACATGGGGTTAAAAAAATCAGATTTTTGACTATAAATATTAATTGGAAATCTTAAAAGATTTCCTACATCATAATATTTTTTTATAATTTTTAGACATTCAATAAATTAAATTATTTATGACATCATGATGATGCAGCGATGACCTCATTATTTAACGATTTAAATAAAATGGAAAGATAATGTAATATCTAAGACCTACACATGTACAAAACATATTGGATGAGTGAATTTAGAACCCTTATCACCTTACCCTCTAAATACTTCAATGTGGGACCTTTAAAGTCCGAAACTCTTTTGAAAATAAAGTAACATTTTGTAACCTTACAAGAGTGCCCCTCCTCTCCTCTTATAAAAGGCCCACACCTCTACCTCCTTACCCACACTCCCAAAGCCATTGGCTCGGCCAACCCCTGCCCATTTTGTCTCTACACTTCCCTCTCTTACTCCTTGAAGCCTCACTTTGGGCAGATTTCTTCCCAATGAAGCCTTTGAGCTCAAACCAAAGGGAGTTACCCGATTTTAAGGTAATGTCTTCACTTGAGTCCTTTTGTTTTATTTTTCCTCTCCAACCCCCTAAACTCTTTTTATTAATTTCTTTTGTAACAAATCCAGTATCTTCCATATATTAGGATGTTGTTATAATATGTATTCGAGCTACACTTACACACACCTACATCTAATGGTTAAAGAACATACTGTTTCCGTGAATGGCGAATTTCTGCCTCACGAAACGATGATTGTTCAACACTCATATAACACCTTCAAAGGTGGCCATTAATATGTCACTATATTTATATATGATATATGATATGTTTATTTTTTACTTAATCTTCTGTATTTTTCATTTTTGGCTTACCTTTATGGATTCCATTATGGGTATACACGATATCTTCATTTTAGGAAGTGCGGACTACCGCCCCCTCAAAGTGATGTGATTCGTTAATGCCATACGTGGGATGTATAAAGGATGGATTTAATGTTATTATATATGATGTTATACTGGAATTATAATATAACTGTATATCATTATTATTTCTTTCCATTAAAGTATGAGATAGAAATGAATGTAGCGTTCATGCGTACGAACGGCTTACCGTCTCCATGAACGGTGCATTTCATTTCTTATCCCCAAATGTAATGTACTATTACAAGTACATGAATATAATGGATATATATGATGAATGATACATCTAAATGATGAATATAATTCTGGAATTAAAATATACATACCTCTCATTTAATTTTAATTCCAGTAATATGACAAAGAAATGAAAGTAGCGTTCATGCGTACGTACGGCTTGCCGTCTCCATGAACGGTGCATTTCATTTCTTACCTATAAATGATTATGTGATATTATAAATACATGTATATTCTAGATATATATGATATATATGATATCCAAATCAGTAATTTCATTCTGGATATAAATAACCTTTGACCACACGAACAACATGTAATTGTAAGAAGTCCACTTTCGACTTAAGAACCAAATATCGACAAAACAAACATTATTAACATAAATGATTACATAATGTTTATAACATGGCAATAAGTGATATAAAAGTAATTATGAACTTTAAAAAGATTCTTAAGAAAATATAAATTAACTCAAGTTTATTATTTAGGATGTTAAAGAACGATCGAGTCATGTCGGGCCCGAGGTAAGGGATCCTACACCTCTCTTCCTTTTTAAGTACATTATTTTATGTCATTCCTTTTAAAGATCATATTTCTTGTTATTGGGATATTCTTTTATATTACTCTTACTGTAATTTTTATGTTCATTTGATGAGAGACCCTATTTTCTCTCATCAATCCATTTTGGAAGTTTTGAGTGGCGCCGTTAGGCTGCCAAATTTTCGGAAGAGATCTAACCTCTCTCTTTCTTTTTATGTACTCTCCTTTATGTCATTTCTTTTCAGCTCCTATTTTTTATGTTGGGGGATGTTCTTTTATATTCCACTTTCTATAAACTTTATGTTAATATGATGAGATACCCTATTTTCTCTCATCAATCCATTTTTGTAAGTTTTAAGTGGCGCCGTTAGGCTGCTGAGTTTTCGTAAGGGATTTTTCATCTCACTTTTATTCCCGTGAGATTTATGCTACATTTGCCACAATTTCCCTTTAGTGGTGTTTGTACTGCCCATTATTTTACTCATTGTGTAATATACTTTCTTTTATGAGTATTTACATCAATGTTTCATTGTCCTTCTTTCACGAGGTGTATGTTTCGAAAGATACCCATGTCGGTAAGGAAACCTTTCACCCTCCTCTTTTTAAAAGACTTCTTTTGTTGGGTCTTTTAACTTACATATTGTTATGTTGGGATATGTTCTCATATATCCTTATTGATGTAAATTTTATGTACAAGTGATGAGATACACTTTTTTTATCTCTCATCAACTCATTTGGATGTGACACCGTTAGGCTGTCAAGGGAACTTCCTAACCCAATTTCGATTTCTTTGGGTTCAACATGTAGTTATTGAATATGTCATCCTTTGAATATGTGTGAATGGCCTTTTATTAGTTTACACTTAATATCCACTTATATTTGGTGTATTCGTTTGTCACACATAATTTTGTAATTGATTTATCCTTATACCAAGGATACCATCTTTGTAAGGGACTTCGTCTCAATATCCATTCATTGAGGCATATTTTGTTTTATACACAACCTTCTTTTATACGGTGTATAAACCACATTGACTTTTACTTTTATCCAAAAAATAATCTTTTTTATACGAAGCGTTTTACTAAATGACAAAAGGGAATGTTTTTGTCGTACGTATGCGGCGACAACGACTTCTCCGCCTCGGTGACCATTATTTGAGTTTCGGCTTCCTCTAAAAGCCATACCTTCTTTTTAAAAGAAAAATAAATAACATGTTTTACATTTCTTTTATTTTTGTATCGAAAATGGTTTTCATAATGTTTTTATCATATCAATGTGTTTTTATTGATATTGAAATATGGAAATGGTATGTTTCCTTTATGCATGTTTTATGTGATACGATTATGTTATGGTTCTTGGGCATTGTTATGAAAATGGGTGGTTCCGTGATAAACTAAGGGCGGGTGAGCCCGATATAGCTCTCCAATGCATTGGGTAACGCGAAGGAGTGAAACGTTAAGGTTTCTCCGAAGAGATTTATGGAATATACTGTGATGGGTATTCCAAACGTAACCTAGAGGGTTACTCCCAACATAAGAATGTTATGAATGCCTCAAGTTACCTTTTATGTCTTATGATTACTATGATTTATTCATGATTTGATGAGGTATGTTAAACTGCCTATGTTTTATGGGTAAAGTATGATTTCATTCTTATGTATATATGAACTCATGTTTCATTTCCATATTTTTATAACCCTTACTGAGATTTTTATGCTCATCCCAAGTTTTTGAAAATTTTTTCACAGGTCAAGGGAAAGGTACATGATATGATGATAGTGTAAAGGATGTGTCAATAAATAATCCATACTTTATTTTAAATTTGTTTCCGTTGATAGGAAGAATGAATATTGTCTTTTATGTAACCACTTTGTTTAAATGTGGAATGTAATGCAAGTTTCATGATCTAATTATCTAAAACTCTAAACCTGAAAAGATCCTCAATGTGTAATCTTGTAATAACTCAAGATTAAGAAAGGTTTAAGGCTGGGGCCTTATAGTTGGTATCAGAGGTCGGTTTAGATAACTTTAGAGGTTAGGGTATTCTTTAAGCATAAGTGACATTTCCATAATGGTTAGGATTTCAGAAATAGTCCTGGTTTTAGATAAAGTGAATGAGTAAGTATATCTTAGTGTTTATCTTCCTCATAAGTACATGATGGTTTTGTTGATATACTCACACTGACCTTTTTGGTTTTAGTAAATGGCTGGATCTAGCAGGCACCAAAGTAATAGTGGATGTGAAGGAAACTTTGACAGTTTTTTTGAGAAAGAAACTGAATGATATGGGAGCTGTAATGAGAACCCTTGTGTTTAACCTAAACCAACTATCAAGGAGTCATGTTCAACCACTTTAACCTTTGTATGTTCTGTAATGAATCATGTATGAGATGACCAATCGATGTGGAAGTTCAGGTAATAATTATAAAGGTAACCATTAGAGTTTATATGATCCTTACTTTTAAGGTAATTATGGGTTATTATATGATATGATGGAAAATGAAAGACATGAAATAAACCTGAGGTTAAAATATGTTATGATCATTTTTGATGATTTTATCTCTTTTTGGGGAATGATTTAAGAATTATGTAGTTTTTGAAAATGTACAACACGCAGACCGTGTGACAACCCGTCGCGTCGGACAAAGCTGCGGGAATCGAACCGACAACCAAAGTGCGACTGGTATTTATCGCCTACCACTGGACTACGTGTAGTCCCTGGTTAGTTTGACTGATTCTTTTTAGTTGTATGATTTTATGAATTAAGATTATGTTTATTTTGGGTTATTTATGAAAATGATTAACCTATCATGGAGGATATGTGATTAGGTTAATTACTTTTCAATACGAGACATTAGGAGCAACTGATGTTGTTTGGAGATAAATGTTACGATTTAACTTGGAAGACTATGTGACTAAATCCTTCAAATATTTGGGTTTCAATCTTAGATTGGTTTACTTTTAAGATTTTTATGGACAAATTGTTTATCGGATGGTCCTCGTTGAACTTTGGGATTTGTTGGACAAATATTGGATATTAAGCATAGATTTTCTTTTTAAAGGGTTATCCTTTTATGGATTATCTGACCTTGTACTAACCATTATGGTTTTGGTTTTGGTAAAAGCCTAAAGACATGGGAAGTATATAGTTCTCTTTGGAGGATTAGGTGATTCTCTAGAAGTTGATTATAGTACTCTTAATGCGAACAAGTCTCCCTAAATACTCGTATTTTGGAAAAAATATGAGTTTGATTAAGGAATCTAGTAAAAGTTGAAAGTCAACATGATAAGTGATTATGTTTCCTTATGAATAAATTCCTCAATAAAAAGTAACTTAAAACAAAAATGTTGTCTATTAACTTTTCCTACTGTGGAATCGAATACCGTTTAACCCATCACAAGTTTGTGATTTTCTTATGGTTAACTTTCTCCTGGACATGTTTACTATCACTCTCCCTCGAGAACATGACCCTTTTCTTTTTATTCCATGTCCATGTTTTCCTACTTGGAATCCTAGTATGGGTTAACTCGGGTGACCTCGGTACTTATCTTTCTTTATTTTAAAGTGATTGTTTTACTGACTCTTGTTCTGATTTGGGACTTTCAAGGATGTTTCCAAGCTCAATTTTAAAATTGCGAGGACGCAATTCCCAAAAGGGGGCAAGGATGTAACACCCCAGGTAAATAAGGAATATGAAATTTTCATATTTATCCATATTTGTGAATAAAATATTAATATGACATTAAAGGGGAAACTATGCTCGATGGCGTACCCAACACGCAACAGCGAGTTTCTTGGGAATCTTACATTGCACTCTAATAATAAAATAATATTATTTTAAATGGTAGTTAACATGTAGACGTTTTATTGGCAGGAATGGATAGAAATAACTAAAATATGATTATATATGTTTTTAAATGTTTTTACATTTATCCAATAAAAGATAAAGGCATAAAATACGAAAAGAATTCAATTTTAGGCGTATATGCCCTAGTTTTCACTAAAGGTTCACTTATCACCTTTTGATGGAGAAACATCATTAAATATAGTTTTGTTCACTCTTATTCATCCTTTTGGACCAAATAAAACTCTTCTTAAGAATTGGGACATCAAAATTTACTTTGTGTAAATTTTTGGTATCTTTCTGATAAAGTTCATTTTTTAATGAATAGTGTAAAATGTTGTATTTTAATTCAAAACCTCTTTTTAATCTAATTTATTTATATGATTATATTATCTTTTGAATTGTTTTAAAGTTAAATAAGAATATATTTTTACCATTAAATCCAATAGAGGTCGTTGGAATTAATTTCACTTTGAAATCAGAATTAAACTAGTGCCAATCTTTTGATACTTATTGTTTCATAAAAACACGCTATTTGCTCTGACAGCGGGAAATAATTATTAAATTAATTAATGTGACTTTTATGTTTTGAATTTTGTAAAATTGACTTCATTTTTGAATTTGGAATATCAAATATAGCTTAGGGTGAATTTTTGGGATTTTTCTGAAAAACTTCAATTTTGATGAATAGTGAAACCAATAAGTGGTACTTATAAAAACTGATTTTTCCGTTTAAATGAAATTTTGCCATCTTTGTGTTTTGAATTTCAAAAATCCGACATACATGGTTGTCATTAATAAGTACAATGTGGTTTAATGGGATACAAATAATTTTTTGGTGAATAGTAACTTATTAAGTTTTTAATCGTGATTAGAGGTAATTTGTGTAGTTTAAGGTAAAAATAATGTTTCAATAATATGAAATGAACTTGACACATGTCCTAACCCCATTGGATGTGTCATGGCCGACCAAGAAAACTCATGGGTCAACTTGGGGAACCCATGAAGCCACTTCGGTTGGAAAATGACATTAATATTTTTTTATTTAAAGTTAATGTAAAAATGAGACAAACATGAAATGTTTTACTAAAATCATTTTTACATGGGGTTATAAAATTCAGATTTTTGACTATAAATATTGATTGGAAAGATAAAAAGATTTACTAAATCATATTACTTTTTTATAATTTTTAGACATTAAATAAATTAAATTATTTATGACATCATGATGATGCAGCGATGACCTCATTATTTAACGATTTAAATAAAATGGAAAGATAATGTAATATCTAAGACCTACACATGTCCAAAACCTATTGTATTAGTGTATTTCTGACCCTTATCACCTTATCCTCGAAATACATCAATTTGGGACCTTTAAAATCCTAAACTCTTTTGAAAATAAAGTAACATTTTGTAACTTTACAAGAGTGCCACTCCTCTCCTCTTATAAAAGGCCCCCACCTCTACCTCCTTACCCACACTAACAAAGCATTTGGCTCGGCCAAACACTACCAATTCTGTCTCTCCACTTCCCTATATTACTCCTTTAAGCCTTACATTGTATATAAGTCTTCCCACGGAAGCCTTTGAGCTCAAACCAAAGGGAGTTACCCGATTTTAAGGTAATGTCTTCACTTGAGCCCTTTTGTTTTATTTTTCCTCTCCAACCCCCTAAACTCTTTTTATTAATTTCTTTTGTAACAACTCCAGTATCTTAAATATACTAGGATGTTTTTATAAGAAGGATTCAAGCTAAACTTACACACACCTACATCTAATGGTTAAAGAACATACTGTTTCCGTGGATGGCGAATTTCTGCCTCACGAAACGATGATTGTTCAACACTCATATAACACCTTCAAAGGTGGAAATTAAGATGTCACTATTTTTATATATGATATATAATATGTTTATGTTTTACTTAAGCTTCTGTATTTTTCATTTGTGTCTTAACTTTATGGCTTCCATTATGGGTATACACGATATCTTCATTTTAGGAAATGCGGACTACCGCCCCCTCAAAGTGATGTGATTCATTAATGCCATACGTGGGATGTATAAAGGATGGATTTAATGTTATTATATATGATGTTATACTAGAATTATAATATAACTCTACATCATTATTATTTCTTTCCATTAAAGTATGAGATCGAAATGAATGTAGTGTTCATGCGTACGAACGGCTTACCGTCTCCATGAACGGTGTATTTCATTTCTTATCCCCAAATGTAATGTACTATTATAAGTACATGTATATAATGGATATATATTATTAATGATACATCTAAATGATGAATATAATTCTGGAAATAAAATATACATACCTCTCATTTAGTTTTAATTCCATTAATATGACAAGGAAATGAATGTAGCGTTCATGCGTACGTATGGCTTACCGTCTCCATGAACGGTGCATTTCATTTCTTACCTCTAAATGATTATGTGATATTATAAATACATGTATATTCTTGATATATATGATATATATGATATCCAAATCAGGAATTTCATTCTGGATATAAAGAACCTTTGACCACACGAACAACATGTAATTGTAAGAAGTCCACTTTCGACTTAAGAACCAAATATCGACAAAACAAACATTATTAACTTAAATGATTACATAATGTTTATAACATGGAAATAAGTGATATAAAAGGAATAATGAACTTGAAAACGGTTCTTAAGCAAATATAAATTAACTCAAGTTTATTATTCAGGACGTTAAAGAACGATCGATTCATGTTAGACCCGAGGTAAGGGATCCTACACCTCTCTTCCTTTTTAAGTGCATTATTTTATGTCATTACTTTTAAAGATCATATTTCTTGTTATTGGGATATTCTTTTATATTACTCTTACTGTAATTTTTATGCTCATATGATGAGAGACCATATTCTCTCTCATCAATCCATTTTGGGAGTTTTGAGTGGCGTCGTTAGGCTGCCAAATTTTCGTAAGAGATCTAACCTCTCTCTTTCTTTTTAAGTACTCTCGTTTATGTCACTTCTTTTCAGATCCTATTTGTTATGTTGGGGGATGTTCTTTTATATTACTCTTTCTATAAACTTTATGTTAATATGATGAGATACCCTATTTGATCTCATCAATCCATTTTTTTAAGTTTTAAGTGGCACTGTTAGGCTGCTGAGTTTTCGTAAGGGATTTTTCATCTCACTTTTATTCCCATGAGATTTATGCTACATTTTCCATAATTTCCTTCTATTGGTGTATGTACTGCCCATTATTTTACTCATTGTGTAATATACATTCTTTTATGAGTATTTACATCAATTTTGCATTGTCCTTCTTTCACGAGGTGTATGTTTCGAAGATACCCATGTCCGTAAGGGAACCTTTCACCCTCCTCTTTTTAAAAGACTTCTTTTGTTGGGAATTTTAATTTACATATTGTTATGTTGGGATATGTTCTCATATATCCTTATTGACGTAAATTTTATGTACAAGTGATGAGATACCCTTTTTTTATCTCTCATTAACTCATTTTGATG
This sequence comes from Viscum album, assembly GCA_963277665.1. NCBI lineage: Eukaryota > Viridiplantae > Streptophyta > Magnoliopsida > Santalales > Viscaceae > Viscum > Viscum album. The sequence continues at coordinate 1,597,170,277 of OY728130.1, read as the reverse complement.
TGACGATGTTAGGCTGTCAAGGGAACTTCTTAACCCAATTTAGATTTCTTTGGGTTCAACATGTAGTTATTGAATATGTCATCCTTTTAATATGTGTGAATTACATTTGATTAGTTTACACTTAATATCCACTTATATTTGGTGTATTCATTTGTCACACATAATTTTGTAATTGATTTATCCTTAAACCAAGGATACTGTCTTTGTAAGGGACTTCGTCTCAATATCCATTCATTGAGGCATAATTTGTTTTATACACAACCTTCTTTTATAGGGTGTATAAACCCCTTTTACTTTTATGTTTATCCAAAAAGGAATCTTTTTTATATGAAGCATTTTACTAAATGACAAAAGGGAATGTTTTTGTCGTACGTATGCGGCGACAACGACTTCTCCGCCTCCGTGACCATTATTTGAGTTTCGGCTTCATCTACAAGCCATACCTTATTTTTAAAAGAAAAATAAATACCTTGTTTTAAATTTCTTTTTTTTTGGTATTTGAAATGGTTTTAATAATGTTTTTATCATATCAATGTGTTTTTATTGATATTGAAATATGGAAATGTTATGTTTCCTTTATGCATGTTTTATGTGATACGATTATGTTATGGTTCTTGGCCATTGTTATGAAAACGGGTGGTGCCGTGATAAACTAAGGGCGGGTGAGCCCGATATAGCTCTCCAAAGCATTGGGTAACGCGAAGGAGTGAAACGTTAAGGTTTCTCCGAAGAAATTTAGGGAATACACTGTGATGGGTATTCCAAACGTAACCAAGAGAGTTACTCCCTACGTAAGAATGTTATGAATGCCTCAAGTTACCTTTTATGTCTTATGATTACTATGATTGATTCATGATTTGATGAGGTATGTTAAAGTGCCTATGTTTTATGGGTAAAGTATGATTTCATTCTTATTTATATTAACTCATGTTTCATTTCCATATTTTTATAACCCTTACTGAGCTTTTTATGCTCATCCCATGTTTTTGAAATGTTTTTCACAGGTCATGGGAAAGGTACATGACATGATGATAGTGTCAAGGATGTGCCAAGAAAGAATCCATGTTTTATTTTAAATATGTTTCCATTGATCGGAAGAATGAATATTGTCTTTTATGTAACCACTTTGTTTAAATGTGGAATGTAATGCAAGTTTCATGATCTAATTCTCTAAAACTCTAAACCTGAAAAGATCCTCAATGTGTAATCTTGTAATAACTCAAGATTAAGAAAGGTTTAAGGCTGGGGCCTTATAACTTGAGATCATATGATTGACTCAGAGGTGTATTTCTGTGATGGAATATTCTATTCACATCATATACTTTCATTGCATTGTTCCAGTGCTAGTAGGGGATGGGAGACTTGTGATAATGCATTTCTATGATGAACATAAATGTGTGATTAAGTCCCAATTTAACCTTTTTTGTTTAAAATTTTTACTGAGGTTGTGGATCAAGCTCTCATAACCTAGGGGAACCTATAGGAATATTCCAATATATGAAAAATGGTTGTTGTCGGAAAATTATAAGTTACAACTTCAAGGAGCAGGAAGCATCTCTATGAGAGTGTTAGCCGTGGGGATTGCATGAAGAGTGGATAGGGGGAAGGATTAGTTACTCAAGGCCTTAATAGGATTTTCTGTCACCATTGAGGTAGGATGGGTCATTATTATAGGCATTTTCCCCAACCATTATTATAATATTGATCTTTTGTAATGTTTGAAATCAAAAAAGGTTTTGTAGTAACCCATTTAATATAGGTAATGATGAATGATATAGATAGAACAAGAGTGTGGGAAAGGAATATTATGCCCCATATCAGTAACATAGATGGATTTGTACTACAAGTGGAGGTATAGATAGTTGATAACATAATATTGTGAAAGTGTTCGATTATTAATATTGTGGTATAGATTAGGGATCAAAAACATCATCACAGGAAAGAGGGCCGGGATAGTTAAATGCATTTCAACCTACACTGGTGGATAGCGAGGTTGTACCATCAAGATTCACATGTACTACTCTTATTGCTTCTATTTAGTTAGTGACTAATTTTATAATATTTATTCTCATTTTTTATATCATCCAAACTTTTAAATGGTTTTCTCATAGAGGTGGTGTTCATGAGTGGGGTGATGAAGATAAATAAACATTTGGGGGTACAATTTATGGACATCTTCTTAAGCAGGGGGTGTTTTATCATGGATGGGAAGTATCATTTTCTATAGTATCTTTATATTCATAACATGTCAAGATTTGACCTAATTATGGGTATGGAATGGTTGGTGTTATACCAATAACATATTGATTATTACCACAAGATAGTGACTTTCTCATCTTCTATGGGTGTCACATATATTAACTGAGGAGAGTAGGATATCAATGTGGGTCATGCATAGAATGTTCATTAGCACCTGTGGGATCTCACCACACATCTTTCTAGTATTTTGCAAGATTATGGAGGTGTTAATAAGGATTTCTTTAAACCTATATTGGATAGGTTTCGAGATGTGTTTTTTAGAGAGTTCTTAGGGCTACCCCCTGATAGAGATGTTCAATTCAGTGTTGATATAATGCCAGTGGAGGATCAAATTTCTATTCCATTATACAAAATGGAATTAAAAGAGCTTCAAGTGATCAATTTTATGATGGAAGAGAAAAAAGGATAATTTTTTCATCAATCTGAGTATATCTCCTTGGTATTCTCCTGTTGTTTTGTAAATTAGTCTATTATGACTCTACGTATGTGAGTTGATTACTGACAGTTAAATTGGATGAATATGAAGAACTGGTATCCTCTTCCATGAATCGAATATTAGTTTTACCAGTCGAGGGGAAAGTGTTACTTCCCAATTATTGAAATGATGTTAGGGTATCATCAATGGAGATTTCAACCTTCTGATATACTGATGAATTACTTTAGAAGAATGTATATTGTTTATGAGTTCATCATAATTCCATTTGAGTTGAATAATGCTCCATTACTATTTATCCCCTTGATGAAAAGAATATTCCATCTGTACTTGGTTTTTTTGTAGTGTAGGTGGATGATATATTACTGTACTACAAGATTCAGGATGATAATTACCAATATCTTTACATCTTCATGGTAAAACAAAGAGACCTTCATCTATATGCCAAAATATCTAAGTGTTAGTTTTGGATTGATCTGGTACACATATTGGGTCAAATCATCTCAAAGGAAGGTGTGTTAGTGGACCTCAATAAGGTGTAGGAAGTTTTATATTATTAGAATCCTAAGAACATTTATTATATCTATTGCTTTCTGGGGTTATGTGGATATTATCATAGGTTTATACATTACTTTTTTCTGATTGGTATCAACACTTTTAGGATTGACCCATTAGTGGATAAAGTTTTAATGGTTGGACACATGAAGGGATGATTTCTAGAATTTGAATAAGCACTTGTCAATAGAACCAATATTGATCATAACTAATCCATGTGAGGAGTACACATTGTTTTTTGATGCTTTTTGGATTTAACTCATAGTAGTATTGATGGATATAGATTGATTTATGTCATATGGGTATAATTAGTTGAATCCAAATGAATGGAACTACCCTATTCCGGACCATGAGTTTGATTCAATTTTTTATGCATTTATTTTTTTGTGAAAATATTATTGGGTAAAAAAACTATTGAGTATACATCTCATAACATCTTAAAGAATATCTTTTGGAAGATTGATTTGAATATTTACAAGAAATGATGGGTTGAGTATGTGTGGTCAATAAAGTGTGAGCTAGAATATATTCTTGATAAGGGGAACAATGTTGCTGAATCTTTAACAAAAAAATAAGACTCTAGTATTTCATGTGTCAACTTTTGAGTGTATGATGATGACTTTACTAGTTTAGATGAATGTTGTGGTTCAAGAGAGTTAGGATAAGATGAATCTCATATCAGTTTCAGTGGAGTCTACAATTTTGTGCTATATTAGAGAGAGAAAAGATGAAGATCTAGAATGTTTGGAATTGATGGAATTACATAAAGGTGGGGAGTCACCATCTTATTGGACCAAAGAAGATGATGAGATCATCTATGTTATGAATCATGTTATTGTGCCTATTAGTGTGTAGGAGGAGCTCGTGTGAGTATTTTATGACATGAAGTGGGATGTGCATCCAGGTGTGACCAAAATGTACTGTGACCTACATCAATAGTTTTTTTTTCCGAGCATGAAAAATGATATAGAAGGATTCGTGACATGATGCTACACCTTTCAACAGATGGAGGCTGACCATCATTGACCTGGTAGTTTACTATATCCATTTCTTATTCCATAATAGAAGTGGTATGAAATTACCAAAGACTTTGTGATGCATCTCTCAAGGATGTATCAGAAGAATGACATTGACTGGGTATTTTTGGACGGGTTGAAAAAAGCATCACATTTCAAGCTAATAAGGTATACATTCTCAGTGAAGCAGTTGGGAGATTTGTACATTCAAGAGATAGTTTGTTTGTAATTATTCCCAGAGACTATAGACTCATAGAATCATTAACTCTTTACATTACACTTCTGGAAGGGATTATATAAGGAACTTGGTGTGTAGGTTTTTTGATTTTTACTTTCCAACCACATATATATTAAAATATGGAGTCTATGATATAGGTTCTTGAGGATATAATTTAGTCATGTGTCTTAGTCATTTGTGGGTCTTGGGAGAGGCACCTTGATTTTTTGGAGTATTCCTATTACAATAGTTATCATGAAACTATATAAACGGATTCATGAGAGGAAATTCATGGAAGGACATGCAGATAAACTCTATGTTAGATGGAGTTAGGTGCGTCAAATATATTGGGATCGAGTATTATGCATGAAACAACATAGACGGTTCTTCTGATTTGAAAATGTATGGCTACATCTTAGAGTAAGCAGAAGTCATATAAAGATATATTTCATTGAACACTACAATTTATTGATGATTATCATGTAATACTTCAAGTTTTACATAGATTGTCTCAATATATGATACAAATATAGGGGATGTCGGTTACCGGGTACGTTTGACCGTTTGAGGTTGTGGAGAGAATCGGTCCAGTAGTGGATTGATTCACTCTTCCATAAAGAAACAGTTCTTTGAATGGTTTTTTAATGTGTCAAAACATTGATGATATCACCCTGACCGTTCTCATGTGATCAATGTGGATGATGTTGAGCATTAGTTTGATGTGTCCTTTGAGGATCATATGATAGGTGAGTTGGATCGTAGTGAGAAAGTGTTGAGGGGAAAAGGCATTTCATTAGTTCTTGTATTATGGAAACATGGGTGTGTATAGGAGGAAACATGGGAAATATAATAATATGCATGGGATTAGTGGAAATTTCTTATAGACTCAAAATCATAGATATTCTTGGGAGTACATCCCTAGGATGAGCTATTATATGGTGGTGAGATTATAAGATACTAAACTTTTCTAGAGATGTCGTGGGGTTTTATGGTATCCTTTTTACCTTGTTTGAAACATTTTTTTGGTTATTACTTGGGGTTAATTTGGACAAAAGTTTTGAAATTTAAAATTAAGAGGGAAAGTTAACGGTTGGCACTTTATTTTACCAAACTGTATTCTCGGGCCTAGTAAACCGTGCAACTCCATACATAGGGTATTCACATGGTAGGTGCACGATTTTTCAAACCATGCACCCTATTGGTAGAAACCATGACAACCTATAATATTATCATAGTTAAGTCATACGGTTTTCCAAATCATGCACCCATACCTAATACTCTATTCACGTGTTTTTAATTAACTCAAAAATTTGATTTAAAATTACCTAAACCACCAAAACGAATGAAAATTGACTCCAACTATGACCAAGTAGCTTTTTCCCATTTTGGGAGGCTCTAAAAAATATTTCAATCCCTCTCAACCACCTTTCTTGGTGAATCAAATGGTGTAAAGAATATCTTCCCCTCCTTGGGTTTGTTTTTTCTTTCCATCTAGATCTATCTATCTCTCTCTCCCTCTCATTAACCTAGATAACAGAGGGACATTAATCTGCTATTGGTTATAGATCATGACCTAGGATTGATGTTTCTTGGATTTTAGGTTTTCATTATAGATCCCATTCTTCCTTATTGTTATGTTCCAAATTACGGATTTCTATTGGTGAGCATTTGTCTATGAATTAAGGTAGGTTGTATATAATTCTAATCCTAAAGTTTTGATTCCAATTTTATGTATGTAATTGTATAATTTATTTTGGGTGATTATAAATTTTGTTTCATAAATTAAATTATTTAATATGGTAAATAATTTAATTGTTGGATTCTATAATTGATGATTTGAATTTATTGAATTTAAATAATAATATTTTAAATTAATAATCAGTATATTAGGTAAGAGTAAGTGGATTAATTAATTATTTAATTAATTAATGGAATTTATGTGATTAATTAATTGATGAATTAATTAATGTTATTGATGTTATTAATTATTTATTTTATAAATTAATGTATTTTATGTTATAAAAAAATTTAATTAATTAATGTAATCAAATGAATATGAAATTATAAAATTCGACTAATTAATTGGTGAATTAATTAATTATCCTACTATGATATATGTGATGTTTTCATGTTGTGAAATGTTTTATATTGTAATATTGAGGCATATGTGGGATGTTGATTGGTAAAAAATGAATTCTTGTGTGAATTGAGATAGTGAATGCTAATAATGAAATTCATGTGGGAATTGAGATAGGGAAGAGTAATAATTGAATTCATGTTTGAAATGAGATAATGAATGGTAAAAATGGAATTCATGGGTGAATTGGGATAGAATAATGATAAAAATGGAATTCATGTGGGAATTAAGACAATGAATGGAAATGAAATTCATATGTGAATTGAGATAATGAATAGTAACAGGGTAATTCCGATTTAAATTGTGATGATAAATGGTAAAACTTGCATTAATATATGAATTGAAATGATGAATGGTAAGAGTGGAATTCATAAATATGATATCCTTTGGGGACAATTAGAAATCTAGAATGAGCGAATGATGGTATTGAAATTTCATGTTTCATTAGGAACCCAAGGGTTTATATGGTTAAATAAAGAGTAATTGAATAAATTTAAACTATTTTATTTATTTCAAGTATTTTTTATAGAAATGAATAAGTGTTTTTAACTGGATATTGTTTTAAAAATCTTTGGTGGTGTCTTAATGAGATGTATGGACACCGTACTTGGATTTCCTGATTGGTACTCGAATATAATTTATGGTTTTATTAAATGTAAAGGGAAATTTCCATGTATTGGATCGCTAAGTCGCAATAGGCTATGATGAGGGAACTAGACTCATATTTGAGACCCGCATGGATGTTTTTAGTGTCATTATTCTGGGGGGGTTTATTGACACATTATATGTAATGTCATGGAATATATACTATTTTTTTTCATTTTTTATTTCATATTTTTTTCATCATGTGATTTTGGTTTAGTTTGTTATTAGTTATATCTTTGGTTATTATTATTAATTTAGGATATTATACTACATTGATTATGATCGTATATTCTCCCCATGATCTATATTAACCCTATATATTAATCAACATCCTCTATTGTATGGGGGGTTTGTCTGAGTTCATGTAGGGGACCATCTCAAGAAACCAGTGTGTGGAACTCGTGCTTGGATATTACATTGGATTTAGTGTTTTGGTAATACCATCAGTACAAGGATGTTGATAGATTGAGAAGAAGATTTATTTGGCTTATATTTATAAATAATAAATGATTTTGGGTTGAAATGGGGTGGTTAGGGGTGCTATTTACATATGAATTGAGGTGGGTTTAAGTGAAAAAATAATGATTATATTATTTTTAAATCCATCCACATTAAGGTAAAATTTACATCCAAGAATTTCAATAATCATTAATGTTGTAAATGATGGTTAGGGTTGATAAATACCTAAAACAAAATTAGATGTTTTATTTTTAGGTACTTTATGCCTTTACCTATTAACTTTAATACTTTTCATTATTTTACTTAAACAACAGTAAATGTTCCTTTAACAACAATAACATTTTTATGGAAAAAATAAAATTGACCTTAAAACCTAATTTAGTATTTCTTATTCCAAATATGGAATCAATTTTAATGAATTCAATTCAAAAAATTAGAAAGTTTATATTTAAAATTAATCCCAGTGACAAAATAAAAAAAATGCTTTTTTAATGTGAAAAGTTCATATATTTGAAATGTTTTTATATAAAATTTCAATGTAAAATTCATTCAAATGACTTTAATTTGTTTGAATGATGTATAATTAAATTAATTATACTTTAAAACCATTTTAAAATATAATATAATAACATAAATAAATTATATTAAAAATAAATTTTCATTTTGAATTTTGAATTTTCATTATTCTTCAATAAAATAAATCTTCTCTAAAAAACACAAAACCTTCACCCAAAAATAATTTTGATATTACACATTCAAAAATGAAGTTTATTTTTTCAAATAAAATTTATTATAGTTTCAAAAAAATAGGTGCATCATTAAAATGTAGAAAATTTCCTTTTAGGGAATTCTAGATTTTTGTGCTTTAAAATAGAATTTTCTGTTATATAAAGACTATAAAAATATTATATGATTTTAAAAAAAATAAATGAATATATAAAATATAAATTTCATTAATATATTTTACTAAATGTTATTAATTTTATTTATCAATATAAAATTATATTGTGAGAGTAAAAATATTTTTTTATGAAAACAAACCCTTTATATTAAATTATTTTTTTATTTATAGTTAATTTTTAACCAATGAATTCATTTTATAAACATGTTTAAACTAAATGTTCATAATTTTTTTTAATCTCATTCATTCCCATCATTCTAATGGCTAGGTGATAATAATAAAATTTATATAATCATATTTTAGCATTTTTTAAGCTTTATGTGGTGTATCTTATATGAAATTGAACATAGTGTTTCATTTTAAAATATCAAGATGTTACATTTCCCACCCCTTAAAAAACTGAATCCTTGAATTTCGAACTTTGTCTTGGTAATTAGGGTTGACTTTTCAAAATACCTTTGTTGAAATCCATTATCATAAATACAATCAATAAAACATCCATTTCAAAATAGTGAAAATAAAGTATGAAGGTCACCTAAGATATAACATACAATGTTTCCAAGTAGCAAAACATGGACAAGGAAGATAAAAATAAGTCTAAAGTAATAATGGTTAATGATAAAGAACATGATCATGGGATAGTTAAAAATCACAAAACCATAAATACGTGATGGGCTAAAAGGCCATTGATAAAATTAAGTGGATAACATTCTTGTTTTGAAATATTTTTACTAATGATAAGAAATTTATTATATGGAAATATGCTGACTTGAAATGTAAAATTTGTCCTTATCTTTTCTATAAATGATAAGTAATGATTAATTTTTCATACTAGACACATATGAATAATCATTTACGGATCACAAAATCCACAAAACTATATCTATCTATTCATTATGTCTTTAAGAATTAACCAAAACCAACAATGGACAAAACAATATGAGTTTATTTTCCTAAAATGAATAAAAAACTTTATGATTAAAAGCTTCTTTAATCTTCAAACTTTTATAATAATCCCAAATCTAAACAAATATCATTCAATAAACAACTATCCTCAAAATTCTAGAAATTATTTATGACAAAAATTGAAACCCAAAAATAATAAGGATTTTATCACAAAATACTAAAAGATAAATATAATATTCTTTTTTAAATAGTATTAACCACTCATAAAGTCACATACTAATATTAAATTTCCCAAGTAACATATTAAATTTCATAAATAACCCAAATCACCAAAAATCATATATGATTTAAATATAAAATTCATCATTTATTTCTGAAATAAAATCTCATAGTGTTCTGTTTACTTTAATCATATAAGGTTTCCAAAATAGTGAATTTATTTTTCACTCACATTGATCACATAATCCCCAAATCAATTTCCAATACCATTTTTATCAATACAATAAAACATTTGATCCCAAAATGAACTTAACCTTTATCTAAAAAATTTCATACTAACCAGTACATCACATAGTTTTTGGGTATGTGATACACACTTGTCATTATTCAGTTGTCGGTTTCATCCCCATGGCCTTGCTAGATATGAAAGGTTTTCACCCATCCTATGGGTTATCCTTTTTATAAAACTATATTAAAATAATATTTAAATAATTTGTCAAAACATCCTTAAAAATGAACATAATTAATTTTAACCTAAATGGTTTTCTCGAACCTTTCATTTTCGATCCCAAAAAGTAAGAACCTATAATTATATCAATTTTGAAGATCATATAATCCAAAAATAATTTCAATTCCTTTAAACTTATGTCCACCAAATGTAATGGAATTATTACTCAAGTAACAATTTTAATATCCTAAAATTAAGGGTTATATTCACTTAAAAACTATCATATTTTTACCACTTTACAAATGTATCAAATTAATTTAACATATGTTTCCAAATTGATACAGAATCCTACTATAGAAAAATATTTTGATATTGTAATATTCATATAAAATTTGTAAAATACCATTATATCATGAATTTGAAAACATAATACTTAAAAAAATCCTTTAATAAACTTCCATCTTAAGCCATTAATCATGATTATTTCTATAATTCCATAATACTTCATTATTGTATTCAAATATATGAGTTATGTATTTATGAATCGTCATTATCAATCCAAAAATGATATATACTTCAAACATAAGATAATAATTCATACCTTATATCCAGACATCAGGATTTCATTGATATCCCCTTTATCTTAAGATATGATTCTTAACATCTAAAACATAAATGGCCATGTCCTTTATGGAATTTTAATCTTCAAGAAATATGGTAATGTTGGGACTATGAAGTAAAATGAAAAATACTTTGTGACCTATAATTTTTTTTGAGAAAATAAATGGTGTCAAATAAGTTAAATTGTTTCTTACAAGTTATTTGAATACATAGAAGGTTTCAGAATTAATTTAAGAGATATTATGGAATATTAGTGATAATAAAATAATCCAGAATGGAATAGAAATTTTTGAGGGATTTCATTCACTCCATCTTGATAAATGATGTCTAATCTGTAGAAAATATCATCATTAATACATGAAATGAATTAGTACATGTTAAAATGAAAATTTTACATTTAAATATGATACCCATAGAAACTCTATAATACTGTAACCTTCAAATAATTTATACTTAAGTCAATTACC